>CM062820.1:909705835-910905835 GCA_031772625.1 Pinus tabuliformis | reverse complement strand
TCAATATAAAAGGCCTAATTTCGTTTTGATATAATTATATTGGCCTCATATTCAAAATAATTAGGAGGATTGGCGAGTAATTTTGGATTATTACAACATTTTCTCATTTATTTGACACCAACTGTTATGAAACCAGCTGAAGGAAAGATAGAAAAGATAGATCAACGCCTTAGAATTTAGCCTCTTCGAGGGGGAAACCTCCTTTACATTACATAAATGAACAATTCTTGGATGATTCGAATGAAAAAACCTCCTCTCTATATATAGGAGTCTAAGGAGTCATAATATAATCTAGTCGACCTAACAATAATAATATAAAGCCACAAAAATAACAATAGAGGGATTCTATGGGGCACAGTAATAAAAATATGGGGGTAATAGGGGTAGAACAATATTAATAAGAGGTATAACTATAATAGTAATGGGGTAATCACTAGTATTATAGGGACCCAACATGTCCCTCTCCTTCAAAAAAGTGTTGTCCTCAACGCTTGAGTAGTTCTAGATACTTCTGCATAAAATTCTCATCCTCCCATGTGGAATCTTCAGCGGGTAAGTTCTTCCACTTGATAAGATACTCTGAAATTGATCGATTTCGTAGCTGTCGAGTTCTTGTTTCTGTGACTGCTTCTGGTTCAAATATAATTTTTCCTTCTTCATCAAGTTTTGGAAATATTTTTTGAACTGGGAGCTTGTCACCTATAACCTTCTTTAAACATGAAACATGGAAAACTGGGTGCAATCGAGAAGCTGCAGGAAGCCCCAATTTGTATTCCATAGTACCAATCTTTTGCAACACCTTGTATGGACCATAATACTTTGGTGATAATTTATTATCCTTCTTAGCTTGCTTGAGGGACATTTTCTTATATGGTTGTAGCCGTAGGAATACCCAATCACCTACATCAAAACTTCTTTCACTGCGATGTTGATTTGCGTGTTGTATCATTCTATTCTATGCCAACATGAGGTTATCCTTTAAGAATTGGAGGACTTGTTGTTGATCTTCGATGTGATGTTCCACTACCTGAACCATAGAATTTTCTCTTAAATATGATGTGATGGATGGTGGTTGATACCCATAACGTTCCTTAAATTGGGTCATTTTTGTTGCTGTATGGAAGGAAGTGTTATACCACCATTCAGCCAGAGGTAACCATTTGACCCATTGTGTCTGTTTATCAGATACAAAGCAACGAAGATATCCTTCCAAACATTTGTTTACTATCTGATTTCGCCCATCAAATTGAGGATGATAAGATGAGCTATGAGTTAACTGAGTACCAAGATAAGAAAATAATTATGTCCAAAAATTTCCAGTGAAAATGGGATCTCTATCACTTACAATAATCTTTGGGTTTCCATGTAGCTTTTGAATTGTTTCCATAAATGCATTAGAAATTGTACTGGCTTTAAATGGATGTGATAATGCACAAAAGTGTGCATATTTGGTAAGTCTGTCAACTACCACCATGATGAGACTGTTTCCCTCAGACTTGGGTAAACTTGCGATAAAATCCATTAAAACCTCCTCCCAACATTGGCTTGGAATGGATAAAGGTTGTAATAGACCCGATGTCTTAATTGTTCCAACTTTATTTTGTTGGCAAACCAAACATTCCACCACAAACTTTTGAATATTTGATTTAAGGCCATCCAAAAAAAATTCCTTCTTAACCCTCTGGTAAGTTTTGAGAAATCCTGAGTGCCCTCCTAAGGGCGAACTGTGCAATTCCATAAGAATCTTTTGTTTTAGCTGGGAATTCTTACAGAGGTATAAGCAATCTTTTTACCATAACGAATCATTTTGCTAGCTAAATGTATTAGACGTACTGCAATCTTGTTGTAAATTTCGAATAATTGCCCACACTTCCTCGTCATTCTTCCATTCTTCCCTTGCTTCGTTTATCCAATCTGGTTGGATAATAGAAATGGTGCTCAACAATGCTTCCACATCCTCATCATTTCTTGAGAGTGCATCTGCCACCACATTTTGCTTCCCTTTTTTGTAGATGATTTGTTGGGTTCGTATAATACTAGTGATTACCCCATTACTATTGTAGTTATACCCCTTATTTATATTGTTGTGCCCCTATTACCCCCATATTGTTATTTCTATGCCCCATAGAATCCCTCTATTGTTATTTTTGTGGCTTTCTATTATTATTGTTAGGTCGGATGGATTATATTGTGACTCCTTAGACTCCTATATATAGAAAGGATGTTTTGTTATTTGTATCATCCAAGAATTGTTCATTTATGTAATGTAAAGGAGGTTTCCCCCTCGAAGAGGCTGAATTCTAAGGCGTTGATCTTTCTTTTCTATCTTTTCTTGAGCTGGTTTCATAACATTTGGTTTCAGCGCTTTGGATTCTAGGGTTTCGCTGCTCCAAACAGGTCATCGTGGCATTTTCGATATAAATTTTTTTCTGTGACATTTCAAAAGTCTCAAAAAAAACCCATTTGAAAAGACATTGCGATGAACCGTGGGTCCAAATTTCAGAGCTTTTCTCACGATATTTGCGGAGATATGATCTGATGAAGTTGGTCTTTTTTCAGACTCCTGAATTACACTCAAAACAGGTGACCTGGGGAAAATCGTCATAACTTTCTTTCTGAGCATCGGATGGAAATTTTGTAAGAAGTTACAGAAAGAGGATGGAGTGTAGTTTTCTTTTATATATTTTTGAGAGTAAATGGTTGAAGCAGTGACATGTGGCACTTCATACAAGTTCGCTCTACTGAAATACTCTATAATCAGGTCACTGCGGGATATTGTGCATAACGCTTTCTTGGAGAATCCAATTTGGATCCGACTAGTGGCATTGGAAATAGGACATACAAGGCTACTACAGGTCACAATTTCAAAATTGGATGATTCGAAATTACAAAGATACATCAGATTCAATATCAGGCTTCTACAAAGTAAAAAAAGGTGTGTAGTTTTTTTTTTAATTTTTGCATAAGCTTGGTTTGAAGGAATTCAAAGTGCATAGTAAAGCATTATTATCGGTAAGTGATGCCCCGAGGAAAGAAAATGCAAACACCTAGTAAGGAACCCGAAAGTTCTAGCATGACTCATGAAGAACAAGTGCAACAAATGTCACGCTCACAAAAGCTAATAGATGCTAAGATAAATGGCGTGGAATCTAAGATAAATGGCATGGAATCTAAGATAAAGGGCATGGAAGCTAAGATGGATGATCTGAAGACAGATTTGAGGACAGATTTTGAAGACAGACATGGCATATTTGAAGACAGATTTGACAAATTTTCTACAAGAAATAATTACTAATGGTGAAAAGGTTGTAAAGGAAACTCATGATGTGAACAAAAGAAATGTTAATCATGATTCCATAGACTCTAATGTTGGATCGAGGACCCACCATATTCCAAAAATTGATATGAGGAAGTTTGATGGCAAGGATCCCGCCACATGGATATTACAGATGGAGCAATTCTTCGATCTCAATAATGTGAAAAACACACAAAAGGTACGTATGGCAACTTTATATTTGGAACCAAATCAGTTTGTATGGTATCAATGGCTTTGTTCTCGTAAACAATTTATCACTTGGGCAATTTTTACAGAAGAATTGATAGCACATTATGAGGACACAAAAAGCAACACTTTTTTTAGCCAATTGATAAGTCTGAAACAAAAGGGTTCAATAATGGAGCACATTAACGAGTTCCAAAAATTGAACATAAGGGTAAAAGATATTCCAGAGGAGCATAGGATTGATGTGTTCATAGGGTCTTTAAAGGATAATATCCAACATGATGTGCGCCTTTGGGAACCTGATTCATTAGAGAAGGCATTCAGGTTAGCAAGAAAAATGGAAAGCAAAATTATGGCAACTAGGAAGCATACCATTCACAACTATAAAGACGGAAGTGTTGTTGCCCATAGTCTTCCACAACCTACAAGGTTGACACCACAAAAATAGGAAGAAAAAAGAGCAAAAGGGCTTTGTTACAATTGTGATAGAAAATACACAAAACGTCATAAGTGTGCTGAGAAGAAATTATTCAACATAGATTGTGAAGAGGAAGAGGAAAAGTAGCAAGAAAGGTCAAAAGAAGAGGATGTATTCGAGGAACAAAGCATAGATTAAGAACAAATAAATCCGACCATATCTTGTAATGCATTGGCGGGAATTACCACTCCTCAAACCATCAAGATAGAAGGACAAATCAAGAAGAAAAAGGTAATAGTGTTGATTGATTCAGGAAGCACCCACAATTTTATTCATTGTAGGGTAGCAAAAGAATTGAATTGCTTCCTATATCCAGCACCAGAGTGTCAAGTGATGATTGCAAATGGAGGAACAATAAATTGTTCTGGAAAGTGCCATAATATCAAGCTATCCATGGGAGAATATGTATTGACTAGCCCAATGCTTTCCATTCCAATGGGAGGTGCTGATGTTGTACTAGGAGTCCAATGGCTACAATCCTTGGGTACGATAGCTTTTAATTTTCAAGAACTTTTCATGAAATTTTCCGTGGAAGGAAAGGAAGTTGAATTAAGGGGTCTTGCAGGGAAACCAGGAAAGATAATTAGCTCTAATGGCATGACAAAGCTTCTAAAAAAGGAGCAAAGATGTGTAATTGCACAATTATGTTCGCTAGATGTTTCCACATTGGAATCATCTATTTCTCCAGATCTCCAAAAAGTCCCGGACAATCATTCCAAGGTATTTGAGACTCCCAAAGGTCTCCCACCTATGCGTGATCATGATCATGCTATTCATCTGATTCCAGGAAGTGTTCCTCCAAACATCAGGCCGTACAGATATCCATATGTACAAAAAAGTGAAATTGAACGTATGGTTGCAGAAATGCTAGAGGCTGGTATAATTCAACCGAGTTAAAGTTCTTTCTCAGCTCCAGTAGTATTCGTGCATAAGAAGGATGGATCATGGCGCATGTGGCCAGATTATAGGGAGCTCAACAAGCTCACTATTAAAGATAAGTTCCCCATTCCTGTCATTGATGAATTACTGGATGAATTACATGGATCAATTTACTTCACCAAGTTGGATCTTCATTCGGGATATCATCAAATTAGAATGAAGATTGAAGACATTCCGAAAACGGCATTTAGAACTCATGAGGGTCATTATGAATTTTTGGTCATGCCTTTTGGCCTTACCAATGCACCTTCAACATTTCAAGGTTTTATGAATTCAATTTTCAAACCATTCCTTACAAAATTTGTGTTGGTATTTTTTGATGATATACTAATCTACAACAAGTCTTGGAAGGATCATGTTGAACATGTTGACAAGGTGCTACAACTATTGGAGGAGAAACAATTATATGAAAAAAGATCCAAATGTTTCTTTGGAGTCCAGGAGGTGGAATATTTGGGTCATATTGTATCTCATGAAGGAGTTAAGGTAGACCCTAGCAAAATTAAAGCCATTAAGGAATGGAAAATCCCCACATCCATAAAGCATCTGCGAGTATTTCTTGGGTTGACAGGGTATTATCGCAAGTTCGTTAAGAATTATGGGAGAATAGCAGCACCTCTAACAACATTATTGAAGAAAGATTCATTTTCATGGACTCCGGAAGCAACAAAGGCCTTTAAACATCTTTAAGAGGCAATGTGCCAAGCACCGGTCTTAGCTACACCAGACTTCACAAAAACCTTTATTGTGGAATGTGATGCTTCAGGAAATGGAATTGGTGCTGTTCTAATGCAAGATGAAAGACCCATTGCTTTTGAAAGACGTCCAATCAAGGGAAAGTTTTTAAGCAAAGCTATTTATGAGAAGGAAATGTTGGCAATACTCCATGCACTTAAGAAATGGCGACCCTACCTAATGGGAAGACACTTCAAGGTGAAAACGGATCATGATAGCCTTAAATACGTTTTAGAACAAAGATTATCCTCTGAAGAGCAACAAAAGTGGGTCACAAAGATGTTGGGTTATGACTTTGAAATCATCTACAAAAAAGGGAAGTAAAATGTGGTGGCAGATGGACTCTCAAGAAAGGATGAGGATATGGAAGCATTGTTGTGTGCCATTTCTATTATCCAACCAGATTGGATAAACGAAGCAAAGGAGGAATGGAAGAATGATGAAGAAGTGTGGGCACTTATTCGAAAGCTACAACAAGATTCCAGTACTTCTGATACATTTAGCTGGAAAAATGATTTGTTATGGTACAAAGATCGATTATACCTCTGTAAGAATTCCCAGCTAAAACAAAAGATTCTTATGGAATTGCACACTTCTCCCTTAGGAGGGCACTCAGGATTTTTAAAAACTTACCACAGGGTTAAGAAGGAATTTTTTTGGGATGGCCTTAAATCAGATATTCAAAAGTTTGCAGCAGAATGTTTGGTTTGCCAACAAAATAAAGTTGAAACAATTAAGACACCGGGTCTATTACAACCTTTATCAATTCCAAGCCAACGTTGGGAGGAGGTTTCAATGGATTTTATCACAGGTTTACCCAAGTCTGAGGGAAAGAGTGTCATCATGGTGGTAGTTCACAGACTTACCAAGTATGCACACTTTTGTGCATTATCACATCCATTTAAATCCAGTACAGTTTCTACTGCATTTATGGAAACAGTTCAAAAGCTACATGGAAATCCAAAGATTATTGTAAGTGACAGAGATCCCATTCTCACTGGAAATTTTTGGACAGAATTATTTTCTTGTCTTGGTACTTAGTTAGCTCATAGCTCATCTTATCATCGTCAATTTGATGGGAAAACTGAGATAGTTAACAAATGTTTGGAAGGATATCTTCGTTTCTTGGTTTCTGATAAACAGACACAATGGGTCAAATGGTTGCCTCTGGCTGAATGGTGGTATAACACTTCCTTCCATACAGCAACAAAAATGATCCCATTTATGGCACTTTATGGGTACCAACCACCATCAATCACATCATATTTAAGAGAAAATTCTAAGGTTCAGGCAGTGGAACATCACATCGAACATCAACAACAAGTCCTCCAACTCTTAAAGGATAACCTTGCGTTGGCACAAAATAGAATGAAACAACAGGCAGATCAACATCGCAGTTAAAGAAGTTTTTATGTAGGTTATTGGGTATTCCTATGGCTACAACCATATAAGCAAATGTCCCTAAAGAAAGCTAAGAAGGATAATAAATTATCACCAAAGTATTATGGTCCGTACAAGGTGTTGGAAAAGATTGGTACTATGGCATACAAATTGGATCTTCCTGCAGCTTCTCGATTGCACCCAGTTTTCCATGTTTCATGTTTAAAGAAGGTTATAGGCGACAAGCTCCCAGTTCAAACAATATTGCCAGAAGTTGACGAGGACGGAAAAATTATATTGGAACCAGAAGCAGTCACAGAAACAAGAACTTGACAGCTACGAAATCGATCAATTTCAGAGTATCTTATCAAGTGGGAGAACTTATCCGCTGAAGATTCCACATGGGAGGATGAGAATTTTATGCAGAAGTATCCAGAACTTCTCAAGTGTTGAGGACAACACTTTTTTGAAGGAGAGGGGCATGTTGGGTCCCTATAATACTAGTGATTACCCCATTACTATTGTAGTTATACCCCTTATTTATATTGTTGTGCCCCTATTACCCCCATATTGTTATTTCTGTGCCCCATAGAATCCCTCTATTGTTATTTTTGTGGCTTTATATTATTATTGTTAAGTCGGCTGGATTATATTGTGACTCCTTAGACTCCTATATATAGAAAGGAGGTTTTGTCATTTGTATCATCCAAGAATTGTTCATTTATGTAATGTAAAGGAGGTTGCCCCCTCGAAGGGGATGAATTCTAAGGCGTTGATCTTTCTTTTCTATCTTTTCTTGAGCTGGTTTCGTAACATGATTTCAAAGTCATAAACCAACATCTTTGTGACCCACTTTTGTTGCTCTTCAGAGGATAATCTTTGTTCTAAAAAGTATTTAAGGCTGTCATGATCTGTTTTTACCTTGAAGTGTCTTCCCATTAGGTAGGGTCACCATTTCTTAAGTGCATGGAGTATTTCCAACATTTCCTTCTCATAAATAGCTTTTCTTAAAAACTTTCCCTTGATTGGTCAACTTTCAAAAGCAATGGGTCTTTCATCTTGCATTAGAACAACACCAATTCCATTTCATAAAGCATCACATTCCACAATAAATGTTTTTGTGAAGTCTGGTGTAGCTAAGACAGGTGCTTGGCACATTGCCTCTTTAAGATGTTCAAAGGCCTTTGTTGCTTCCGGAGTCCATGAAAATGCAACTTTCTTTAATAATGTTGTTAGAGGTGATGTTATTCTCCGATAATTCTTAACAAACTTGTGATAATACCCTGTCAACCTAAGAAATCCTCACAGATGATTTATGGATGTGGGGATTTTCCATTCCTTAATGGCTTTAATTTTGCTATGGTCTACGCTAACTCCTTCATGAGATACAATATGACCTAGATATTCCACCTCCTAGACTCCAAAGAAACATTTGGATCTTTTTGCATATAATTGCTTCTCCTCCAATAGTTGTAGCACCCTGTCAACATGTTCAACATGATCCTTCCAAGACTTGTTGTAGATTAGTATATCATCAAAAAATACTAACACAAATTTTCTAAGGAATGGTTTGAAAATTGAATTCATAAAACCTTGAAATGTTGAAGGTGCATTGGTAAGGCCAAAAGGCATGACGAAAAATTCATAATGACCCTCATGAGTTCCAAATGTTGTTTTTAGAATGTCTTCAGTCTTCATTCTGATTTGATGATATCCTAAATGAAGATCCAACTTGGTGAAGTAAATTGATCCATGCAATACATCCAGTAATTCATCAATGACAGGAATGTGGAACTTATCATTAATAGTGATATTGTTGAGCTCCCTATAATCTGGACACATGCGCCATGATCCATCCTTCTTATGCACCAATACTATTGGAGCAGAGAAAGAACTTTGACTCAGTTGAATTATACCAGCCTCTAGCATTTCTGCAACCATAAGTTCAATTTCACTCTTTTGGACATAGGGATATCTGTACGGCCTAATGTTTGGAGGAACACTTCCTGGAATCAGATGAATAGCATGATCATGATTATGCATAGGTGGGAGACCTTTGGGAGTCTCAAATACCTTGGAATGATTGTCCAGGACTTTTTGGAGATCTAGAGAAATATATGATTCCGATGTGGAAACATCTAGCGAACATAATTGTGCAATTACACCTCCTTGCTCCTTTTTTAGAAGCCTTGTCATACCATTAGAGCTTATTATCTTTCCTGGTTTCCCTGCAATACCCCTTAATTCAACTTCCTTTCCTTCCGTAGAAAATTTGATGAAAAGTTCTTGAAAATTAAAAGCTATTGTACCCAAGGATTGTAGCCAATGGACTCCTAGTACAACATCAGCACCTCCCATTGGAATGGAAAGCATTGCGCTAGTCAATACATATTATCTAATGGATAGCTTGATATTATGGCACTTTCGAGAGAAATTTATTGTTCCTGCATTTGCAATCATCACTTGACACTCTGGTGCTAGATATAGGAAGCAATTCAATTACTTTTCTACCTTACAATGAATAAAATTGTGGGTGCTTCCTAAATCAATCAACACTATTACATTTTTCTTCTTGATTTGTCCTTCTATCTTGATGGTTTGAGGAGTGGTAATTCCCGCCAATGCATTACAAGATATGGTCGGACTTATTTTTTCTTCATCCAGGCTTTGTTCCTGGAGTATATCATCTTCTTTTTACCTTTCTTGCTCCTTTTCTTCTTCCTCTCCACAATCTATGTAGAATAATTTCTTCTCAGCACACTTATGACCTTTAGTGTATTTGCTATCACAACTGTAACAAAGCCCTTTTTCTCTTTTTTCTTCCAATTGTTGTGGTGTCAACCTTATATGTTGTGGAAGACTAGGGGCAACAACACTTCCGTCTTTATAGTTGTGAGTGGTATGCTTCGTGGTTGCCGTAATGTTGCTTTCCATTTTTCTTGCTAACCTGAATGCCTTCTCTAATGAATCAGGTTCCCAAAGGTGAACATCATGTTGGATATTATCCTTTAAAGACCCTATGAACACATCAATCCTATGCTCCTCTGGAATATCTTTTACCTTTATGTTCAATTTTTGGAACTCCTCTATGTGCTCCATTATTGAACCCTTTTGTTTGAGACTTATCAATTGGCTAAAAAAAGTGTTGTTTTTTGTATCCTCATAATGTGCTATCAATTCTTCGGTAAAAATTGCCCAAGTGATAAATTGTTTACGATAGTAAAGCCATTGATACCATACAAACTGATTTGGTTCCAAATATAAAGTTTCCATAAGTACCTTTTGTGTGTTTTGCACCTTATTGAGATCGAAGAATTGCTCCATCTGTAATATCCATGTGGCAGGATCCTTGCCATCAAACTTCCTCATATCAATTCTTGGAATATGGTGAGTCTTCGATCCAACATTAGAGTCTATGGAATCATGATTAACATTTCTTTTGTTCTCATCATGAGTTTCTTTTAGTACCATTTCACCCTTACTGACCATTTCTTGTAGCAACTTATTCATATTTATCTTCAATTCGTCCATGTCTGTCTTCATATCTATTTTCAAATCGTCCATCTTAGCTTCTATGTCTTTCTTTAAACCATCCAGCTTAGCTTCTACATCTTTCCTTAAACCATACATCTCAGATTTTGTTCCTTTTTGTGCAAGTGACAATTGTTGCACTTGGTCTCGTAATTTTGATATATCATGTTGCATTTCTTCCTCTTCTTCATGGATCATGCTAGAGCTTTCAGGTTGCCTACTAGGTGTTTTAATTTTCTTTCCTCGGGTCATCAATTACCAATAATAATGCTTTACTATGCCCTTTGAATTCCTTCAAACTAATTTTTCAAACCAATCTTATGCAAAATTTTAAAAAACTACACACCATTTTTCACTTTGTAGGAGCTCGATATTGCCTCTGATGTATCTATGTACTTTCCGATCATCTAGTTCTAAATTTTTGACCTGCTGTAGCCCCTTGTGTCCTCTTTCCAATGCCACAAGTCTGACCCAAATTGGATTCTCGAAGGAAGATTTATGCGAAATCTCCCACAGTGAGTTGATTATAGACTAGTTCAGTAGAGAAAATTTGTATGACGTGCCATGAGTCATTGTTTCAACCTTTGGATCTGAAAAATGCATACAACAAACTAAATTCCATCCTCTTTCTGTACCTTCTTACGAAATTCCAATCCGATTCTCAAAGAGAAAGTTATGATGATTTTCCCCAGGTCACATGTTTGGAATGTAATTCAGGAGTCTGCAAAAATACCAACTTCCTCAGATCGTATCTCCGTAAATACAGAGCGAAAATCTCTGAAATTCAAACCCGAGGTTCAGCGCGATTTCTTCTCAAATGGGTCTTTTTTACAACTTCTGAAACATTGTAGAAAAAAGTTATAGCGAAAATACCATGAAGACCTGTTTGGAGCAGCGAAACCCTAGAATCCAAAGCTCTGAAACCAAATGTTATGAAACCAGCTCAAGAAAAAATAGAAAAGATAGATCAAAGCCTTAGAATTCAGCTTCTTTGATGGGGAAACCTCCTTTACATTACATAAATGAACAATTCTTGGATGATTCAAATGACAAAACCTCCTTTCTATATATAGGAGTCTAAGGAGTCACAATATAATCTAGCCGACCTAACAATAATAATATAAAGCCACAAAAATAACAATAGAGGGATTCTATGGGGCACAGTAATAACAATATGGGGGCAATAGGGGCACAAAAATATTAATAAGGGGTATAACTATAATAGTAATGGGGTAATCACTAGTATTATAGGGACCCAACACCAACTTTCCAATAATAAGGAAATCATTTTTCTTATTGACAATAAGTACCATAAAGAGATTTTTCACTTTGAAAGCTCTTTTTTCGTTCGAAAATGTGTTAATAATGAGTGACACAACACGGAGTCAAAATGAAAAATAAGAGAGACTATATTTGTGAATATTGAAACTATAGAAGACCAAAGATTTTACAAATAGGGCTGCGATGTTCATAAACAAAAAAATAAGGTTCTTAGACCTTTTCTGTGAATTTAATGTTGTATTTTGATGGTTGTACAAGGATTATGTGGTTTTCATCCTAGCATAGTTCAAAACACCATTACAATCGAGGAAGATGTCAAGGTCATTATGCAAAGGAAAATACTTGTTAATCATGCGATTCAGGTGACAAATAGTTTTAGAAATTAATTAATAGAGCAATGAAATACACAAAATATTGCAAAAACACATAAACAAGAGAGTCACATATATACATGGTTCACCCAGTTTGGGTTATTTCCATGGAGAAACAACCAGACCTTACTTCTATATTATCCAACAAAATGAGGAGATACAACCCACATCATATCTATTATAATTTCCTCTTCTCTCTCACACAACATTCTCTCTCTCTCTCTCTCTCTCTCTCTCTCTCTCTCTCAAAATAATAATACACAACAACAATACAATTCCCTCATATAAACCGAGGGTTTCCTTCTAGGGAATAAATCCTAAATTAACATAACTTCTACAGCCAAATTGTCCGCCTAATGGATGACCTTGATTGGCTACAAAATTAAAATATTTTACAAGGAAATTTTTCATCTACTTTTAGCTTTGGGGGTATTTCCCCCAAATCCCCACTAGCCCTCATATTCCCTAGCTACGGGGGATGACCCCCACAGATTCTTTGGGGGAGCAACAAGTCCCCCCAATGTGGAGGGTTGTACAATCCTCCTGAGCTATATACCTAGCTCAAACAAGACTGCTGAATTAGGAAGATAATTAGCCTCCACACCTAAGAATTAGGAAATAGATTGAGAAGTAATTGGATACTCATAACATTTTCCTATCAAATAATCAAACTAGGTAGCTATCATAGTACCTATTTGGAAGAAAATTGGCGACATTAGTTTATGTCAGCAATATCGCTATTTAAATAAAACATGCATGGAAGACAACTTTCTACTTCCTAATATAGATTTAATTTTGTGCGAAGGTGTGCGATATCAAGTGATGTCTTTTCTTGATGCTTTCTTTGGTTACAGTCTTATATGCTTGAAAAGGGTAGATAAATACAAAACTGTACTCACCACACAATGGGTCACCTTTTCCAATAAACACATGCCTTTTGGGATTATTAATGAATGTGCCATGTTTCTGAGCTCTACGCAAGTATGTTTCCATGATGTCATTGGGAAAATTAGCTACGTTTATATTGATGATATCACTATTGTTTCTAAGTGTCATAGAGACCGCTTTAATCATATTAGGCAATTTTTCAAAGGTGTAGAGAATATGTTATGTCTTTAAACCCTCGGAAATCTATTTTTGGTGTGATCATAGGAAAAATTATTAGACATAATCTTTCTGAAACTCAAGTTTTTTTTGACCCATAGATAATTAAGGCTATTAAGACTTTACTAGCCCCCAAATTCATGAAATAGTTACAATATTTCATGGGCACAATAAATTTCGTGTAAGGATTTATATGTTATTTTTCCAAAATAATAAAACCCATTCACAAGATTCTAAAATTAGATACACCTTTTGAATTGGATTACACATCTAAAATTATTTTGTGGCTATCAAGGATGTCATAGCTTGAACCCCCATTTTAGCAAAAGTAGACTTTTCCAAAGATTTTATCAAATGTATAAATGTAATGAAACAAGTTATTTAAGATTCTAGCAAAGGAAAAGGATCAAGGTGAAGAATATCATAAAGGTTTCATGAGTCAAATATTATTATATGATGAATTTAAATACTCCCAAACTAAAAAGTATAATTATGCATTAGTAAAAGATAAAAAAAAAAATCTAACACCATATCCTTGGAAATCACACATAGGTAAGAGTTTTGTTTGTTGTGAAATGTTTTCTTTCCTAGACTCTACTTTTTGGAACTCATTAGCTTGTGAAAATATAACAATATGATCTAACAATTGTAACACACAAAACAATTGAGGGACATGATCTCACTCTCCATTTGGCCCAACATATTAAGGAAAGTGAAGGTAATGACAAATAGTATTCCTTATATGTCTTGTTCCTAACTAATGATGAGATAGTTAACCTTGTACCTCATCCTTGGTACAGAGATATCATTTTCTATATGGAATATGAAAGGTGCCATGAAAGCTTAGACAATTCCCAATGAATAATATTGTCCCTTGAAGCCTTCAGACACCTAAATATTAATATCTTTATTTTCTGCATATATTTTGATGGAATCCTTTTAAGTTGTGTAGATAATAGAGTGGCTAACAAACTATTGCAAGTATTGCATGGATCAACTTTTTTTGATATGCACATTCCCATCCATTTCATTACTTAATATGCAACACATAAAATAGTGAGAGCTAGTTTTTCTTAGCTATCCATATTTAGAGACAACTACAAATTTGTCCAAAGTTGAAAGGAATTCTAGAAGCCTATGAAAAGAGAAACTTTCTATGCACTACCTATAGTATGTCCTTCTAGACTACCCCTTCTCTAAATAAGGATTAGATTTCATTGGTCCTAGTCAGTCCCCTTCAGATACTCGACATGCTTTCATTTTAACCGATATTAATTATTTTACAAAATGGAAAAAATAAGTATGTTTGAAAAATGTCAAGGATTAGCATCTAATTCAACTTCTCAAAAATAACATGTTTTCCATATTTGGTTTACCTCTCAAAATTGTTTCAGATAATAGAACAACCTTTATTTCAACTAATTTTATTCAATTTTGTGCTAAATATAGAATTAAACATTCTACTCCCTCTACCTCTTACCCACAAGGTAATTCCCAACATGAGTCCACCAATAAAAATATGATAAAAATCCTTAAAAAATATCATTAATGATAGCCCAAGAAATTGACATACTCTTTCAAATTATGCATTGTGGGTAGAAAAAAACAATAGCAAGTCAAATACTCAGTTCTCTCCATTTCAACTAATTTATATCCAAGAAGCCATCATTACTATTGAAGTTTATCTAACTTATTTATTTTTAACACTACATGCTAAATTTTTGAATTCTATTGATGTCCCTCAATGAGTCTGTGTGATGTTGTCTTTGGAAGAATAGAGAAATTACTCACTTAACAACATGAAACGTGGACAACAAATTTTTAAAACATATTTCTATAAAGGTTATGAAAGTGTTAATTTTTAGGCTGGAAAATTTTTATTATTGTGGAAATTAAATCACACTGAAAAAGGGAAGCATTTGAGATTTTAGAAAGTATGGATAGTGCCCTTTGTAATTTCAACCACTACCAAAAGTAACTCTTATTTACTGAAATATGATAACGACTAACGTTTTTCCTACACTATCCATGGGTAAAACCTCAAGCCCTAAAATGAAGTTGATAAAAAACAAAATAATTTGATTCCATACTATTTTTTGTGTTATAGGAGAATTGGTACGAATTGGGACAATTGATCTTTTGTATTTTGATCTCAAGGTTACGAAAAGAAAAATTTAGGTAATTGTCTCATGAAGATATGTATAAACCATATTTCATTCAGTCCTTCCATGCCTACTATAACTATAATTAGTTATTTCGGTTTCTTATTGGCTTCTATCATTTTCACCCTAGTCCTATTCATTAGTTCGAGCAAGATACAAAAAAATGTCCTCACTACTCGGGGGTGAAAACATGTAGTTCTAGGTGTTTTTAGCTTTTTAACTCGTTTTCTCAAGACACCCAAGGACCATCATCATATCATAGATATAACATGTAAATTAAACATGGAATCAAAACATAAACACCATGAACAACATGAAGGAATACATGCACATAAGAGGACACAAGTGTTTCGATTGGAAACCCTTATGGGAGACAAACCACCATGTTGTTGTTGCAGTGCTCAATTATTCTATTAATTGTTGAACAAATTGTAGATAGAGTAGTTGGCCCCTACAAGATGGAAGACTCGACACTTACAACACTCTACTGGTAGCCACCAGTAAGAAGGAACCCACCTCCTCTGCAAACTATTTGGTATTATCTAGTAGTATGAAGCATCTATGCCTCGAACTTCTCCATGTGAACCATGTTTCCAAATATTTGACAATGGGTTCTATATTATGCTCAACACAAGCAACCCAAAAAGCTCTCTAATTTGGAAAAAACGTTGGTAAGTGTACCACCCAACTCAACTATATTTATACAATAGGCTATGAAAATCATTGTAGCACTCTCTCATGCTCACACACACACTACCATTAAGATTACACACATATATATAGAAATTCATCCCCTTCAACCTCATTAATGGCTTAACACTACTCTTAATCACTTGATAAAAAAAAGCCTCAACACAAATATCAAGAGAAAATACTAGTGGCAGTATTTTACTCATGTTCAAGCCCATAATCATGTGTACCTAACTAGCAGTCGATGACTATAGTAGCAGCCTCAGTACTTGCATCCCAGTGGCTAAGAGCCTTAATCGACTCTATTAAAGAGGCCTTATTAATGATTATGGTAGAGTATTGGATAAAATAGCTCATATCAGCGTAGACGCTTACCACACTACTCCTCAACTTCTCCAACACCACCATAAGCTTCAAATTATTAGTGACATTCCTGACAACTCGTAACATAAGTTAAGTACAATCTATTTCTTGCACTAACTAGGCATATCTAGCGCTAGGTCAAGACAAGATTGACATCAATGCCAAACAACAACACTACATCACAACATCAATGTCAACTATCTCCCCATTTGGCATTGATGGCAACGCCAACTAATCCAACCAAATGAACTACGAAAAACTAATCTCTTCACTCTCTACCCCTTTGACATCAATGGAAAAGGGATAAGCTCACTAGTGGTAGCAACACTCTATGAATTATTTGTTGAATATAAAATAACTCCCCTTGGACACTAGTTGGATCTGGTCACAACACATCTATAAGTAACAAGTTATCTCACTCCCCATGAAAACATGACAATAAGAAGCAACAACAATAACTTTGCCAAATGATCTCTTTGTTGAAGCAACAAAAATAATCTCTCCATGTCATGGTAGTAGTAGAAAATATGATCACCAACATGAAAGAAACATATACTAGCATGAACAAACTCAAACAATAGCTTCATCTACACAAAAAAACATTGTCAAGGCAACTGAGGAACAACAACATTCTACAACCATCAACAACAGTATTGCATGGGAAGTAAAATTCTCTCTCCTACCTCAATGAGAAACTATAACATCCTTTGATAAACCATATTGTTCTCACCAAAAACATAGTAAAAACACATTCATGATGACAAGGTGAAGGTAATAACATTACCATCGATATACGTTCAAGCAACAACATAACAATGACATTTGATCATCAAACATGCAACATACATGCTCCCCTTGACCTTATTGTCATATTTAATTCATCTTCATGCCTTCTCTTGGTTGTAAAAGTTTATGCTACATGTGTAAGTGGGCTGCAAATAACTCCTCATATTGTTGGGCAGATGAATTTCTAGTTTCCAATGCATCTTTACTATTTGCAAGAGACCACCAACATATATACCATAGAATTTTACTCTCGAATAAAGGATTTGACCTTAAATTACAGCGCTGCATAGGAATTTTACATGGTTTTCACAATCAAATGACAGTAATGACTCCATCAACCCAACTTTTACATCTCTCTTCTAATGCAATGAAGCTACATCAATAACACTCTCTATCTGAACAAAGTATTGATTAACACTAAAGTGTGCCTACATGGTTGAATAACTCTTTTCATCACCATGAATACCCAAAAAACATCTTAAGTATGGAATCTCAAGAGATACTTTTTCTGGTACTTAGATTTACATTGCTTTCTTGTAAAAAACGACATAAACAAGAAAAATGATTACAATGTGTCCACTTTAAAGAAATAAAGATAATGTCAATAAAAGTATAGGTGATACTCTTCAACATCTTGATCATATCTCAGGAACTTAGCAGCAATAGATACATGATAGTTCTTTGTGCACATGTAGAAACACACATACAATATGATAAAGGGATCTTTTTAATAGAAACAAAAATATAACACCCTCCTCCCAAATCTAACCAAGTAACTGGCCAACCGAGGTAAATATGTGACGATAGGCTAATAAGTTTGTATTCAACCTCCTATGTCACCTTCATGAAATGGAATTGATAGAAACACAATAGATAGACCTTCCACATTAGCTATAGGACCCTTGAGAACCATTCCAACAATTTAGGCAACCTTCCCCTTGGTGCCACTAAATCTTTTGATCACTTGACCTCTAGGCACTCTGATGACTTAGGCCTGCCAGTGTCTAGGAGGCTTTGATGCTCGCATGCTATAGGCATGCCAACATCCAGAGAGCATTTTTTCTAGTTTTGTGCCAGCATCGCTAAGATTTAAGACAAATTTTCAGGCCTAGATACCAGGTCACTGCCAAGAATTGCATGACATCTCTAGAATAGTAAAATAATAGGGAAACAATGTGCTAAAGAAAATATAGGAATTTGTTCAAACATATCACAAACATGTAATGTACATGTGAAAACAAAAAAATTAAGCATAAGGATCTCATACTTATTTGAGAGTCACTAAGAACCATTGTTCCCTTATACCATTTGTTTCATTGTAATCTATTAGTTCATAGATACATTTTCCATACATTTACAAGTAAAAACAAGATGAGAGCCATACATATCCACTGTTGTCAAACACATATATAATCATCATAATAGCACCAGAAATACTATTGAAATCACACCCATATGATCCACATATAAACCATTATAATACTCATATAAATTCAAGGAGAAATAACTTTTCATTAATGATGCAAAATCCAAACCCGGAATGGGACTACCACATTCCCCCTGACCATACAATGGCTACGCCAGATATTTATTCATCCTTTCACCCTCATGCCATATTCCAAGCATGAATGCGGGACTCAAACCAAAAGAACGAACTAGGGAATACCAAGGCTAAAACACCTCACCCTCATCAATAGAAACCAGCCTTACCGTAATCCATCCCAAATGACTAAGCCAACACAATAAACATGTAATAATAGGCTTTGCCATGATCTCCACCCAATCACTAGGCCAAAGAAAAATGGGTGCCACTAGACTTCGCCACCTACACCATGAGGAATTTTCCTGTCTCCTAGTCTCTCACGCTTTAGCACAATTCAAGCTCACATCACTGGGCCCTAAACTGAGACCGACTGTGCAGGCTTTACCGCATATCCTAAACCTGGGATTACTAGGTTGAATGGAGATAAAACCACCTCTTATTTCTATTGTATATCATGGAATTCACCGACAAGGACACCTAGGCCCACCGAGGGAACACAATCATGTCCTTACAACAACCCACCCTAAATCAGGGGTCACTGGGATAGTGGCTTTACAATGATCCAAAGTCTGCTTCAGGGACCACTAGGCCCTGTGCTCTATCATTCAAAGATCCATCTCATTAAACTTTAAATCCATCTGGGAATCCAGCTCAGCCAAAACATGAGAACCCCATCACACCATGACTATCTCGAAATTATAAGCCTAGGTTGAAAATAATGTCACACCTAGAAAAACCCATGCCATGAGAGAAAAATAGCCACATGCGATACCATGCATGCCTAATCTATGAAGGAAAATACACATGAAAAATCAATACCTGCAAGGAATAATGTTGTAGTTTCTTGATCCTATGTTTCCTTGATTGAAGTCTACTTCCTATTTCCTTGTTTTCCTTCCTTGATCCAATGCCAAAATGCTTCGAGAAAACTCTAAGTTTCCAAGAGTGTGTGAGAGAGAGATAATAATGAGAGAGCTCTGTTATCAAGAAATCTAGCGTCTATGCAAAGCTGCTAGTCCCCCTAAGACGGGTAGCTATCTTAAAAACAAACAGATTAAAGTTACTTTCGTTTTCCTTTATGAGAAGTAGATAGGAGAAGATCAAAGAATACCAACCTCAATCCTTCGCTCGGTTCTTTTCTTGTTCTTTCTCCTCACCGACCGATCTTTGCCACTTCTCCCTTCACCACTCCACTTCAAAGAGTACCTGTAAAGTCAAAACAACCTAATACCTTCAAAGTGTAGAGATCTACAATCATAAACAATATAGGACCAGCTATATATCGATCACACAAATACATATACTATCAGACATACAAGAGTGTGGAGGAAAACTTTAATATCTTTACTAATATGAAGATTAGAAGAGAGGATTACAACCCATTGCTCTGACCCAGCGTCATCCTCCTAGCATGAAAGCCCTTCTTCACCTCATGAAAAGCTTAGATCACCCAACACTATGATATTCCACCAGGAAACCAACAGCACTTCCTTACAAGATATAAAATTCTAGCCTTTGTATCTCTAGGATGAGGGATCCATATATAGATGATTGTAGGGAGGTGAGTGAGCTTCTAGGATTTTTATTAGTGTCTTATCTCTAATATTTCTTGGTTCCACTTGGAGATTGATGATCTCCTACTCACCCCTGGGCAAATTCAGAGAGGTAAGTGTCACGGGAGAAGTTTCTGGAAGATTTTGTTATCATCCACCTCGCAAACTGTCCTTGCAATTTGTCGGCTCTCGTCCTTCGCACCCTAAAGAAGGCCTTTTCAGTATGCATCACACATTTTACACTGGGTAGGTGAGATGCATCACACCCTTAGCACTGAGCAACCTGTATGGTCCAGTTTTGACCAGTTCTGAGCAGTTTCCTGTGGAGAACTTCTGGGAGATGATGTAATCAACTGACCTTGTTCCTTTAGCGCATGAAACAACACTTTTAGGGACTCAGGAGCCCTTGGTTTATGGAAATATATGATTGGGGTTGCAATGCCCAAAAATGTCTATAATAGTTGCCCCCTAAAGCATGACGTCGTTAATCTTTTGATGTTGGGTGAAATGCTTTATCATGAGGATCCGAGGTCTTTCGAACTGGAAGGTGACCTGTAATAAGATACAATGTAATACATTATCTTCATAATATTTTCATGATCTAGCTAAGGCGGGAATTCCCATGCTCAGCTTTATAAATTCATTTTCATGTACATAGGACAGACAACTAGCTGTGTAGCAGACTGATGATTCTGGTAGAGCCATCATCCTTTGATTCAGATTATCATCTGTGCAGCAAGGATGTACATTTGATGTCTTTATTTTACTAAATATATCATAGCCCAGATGGATGAAACTAGATCTGGGGTCTTCAAACTCATCCAATCTTTGCCCGAAGTACAAGTCGATCCATGTGAAAAATGTTTTGGAGTCGAACATGGAAAGACATCACCTGATTACCAGCCAATGATGTAAGCCATTAACAGGTGCAAGAGGAATCACCAATAATGATTATGACCCTCAAGGCACGGCATTATAATTCATGTGGTTGGAGAATGAGACTTGGCATCGAACACCACGCAAAATCTCTCGGTCGAAAGCCATTGATGTAAACCTATCGCCGAAAATGAGAATCTTGCCATTGAGGCATGCAAGCTTCAAAGTACTGGAAGGGTTGTTCATAGGTCGACTTCTTGGATAATGAGCTGATGTTGACAAGAAGTGACCCGTTGTAGGAGGATGTTAATGAATCCCACGTCTATGACATGGCATGGAGCAAATGACTTTTGGAGGTGAAAACAATCTGATGATATAGGGTTCAAGGTGGCGGTCATGAGAGAATGGAGCGTAAAGGTATTGCAGTGGATGAGACACAATATGGGTTGGTGAATTCTCTAAACAACTTCTCTTGAACATATTGGTGACACTTGGAATGGCTTGGTAGCGTTAACCCCAAAAGATGGATGGTATGATGGACCAATGGTAATATGACCGATGAATGGAATAACCCAACCCGACTCAGACATGGAGTGAAAGTGTCATGTTCAAGAGCAACATTGCTACCAGTAAACTTTCTTCAAGTTTTCTTCCCAATTTTTCCCCAATCATTGCTAACTAGTACCTCTTTATTTTTATCAAGCTTGAGGAGGATAACATATGCTTGTTCTATAATTTGACCTTCGGGCAAACCTGTCACTTATGTTTTAATGAGCCTAGCGACACTGAGACTCGTTCTTGTCTATATGGACAAGTTTGTCACTATTGGTTTTAAAAAGTTTAATGACAAAGATAACTCGATCCTTTTCAATTTTAGAGAGTCTGAAAGGGACGTAAAGGAAACTCCAATAATCCCTTTTCATCATATAATCACTTAAGTCCGAAAAAATATAAAATAATACGAACGGGATGAATTTTCGATAATTTTAACAAGTTGAACACAAAAAGCGCTCGATATTTTTGTGTAATGAGCACTCAGGTCCAAAAATATTAAAATCTAAAGGAGGGATAGCATTCCCGGTAGCTTTAACAAGCTGGAGAGGCCAACTTCTTGGCAATCTTTTCATATTTTACGAGTCAGATGAAAAGAGCTTAAAGGAGACTCATTTTTTGAGGAACGAGTGATAATTTCCGGTAGGAGTTGATTCTAGGTAAGGTTTGGAATTTTCCAATCACAGCAGTGTCACAAGGATGGCTAATAGGATCACTCTTCGCAACTATTCCTCAAAAGTGGGTAAACAATAGAGTGGAGGTGAATGATCAGCAAAAATCGAGTGGAGGTGATGATGAGAACATGGCCAAGGCTCAGGAGCTGATGATAATGCATTCACAATGGTTATTTACCGGAGACTGGTTCATTTTTTAATGAGCTTAACTATGGGGAAAACATTTGCTCATTGCTTAGGTTTAATTTTTAACGAGCTTGAACTTCATATAAATACTGCTCGTGATAATGGTCATTGATTATTTTATTTCACCACTAACCACTTTGTTCCTTCGAAGGTTGTACTGTCTATTCAGTTGCTTCATCAAACCGATTAGAAATGAACAATACATGTTTGAAAAATGAGTTAAAACACTAATACTTTACTCGAATTACGTGAAAGGTAATTTAAAAGTGGTTTTTACCCATCATTTTACCATTTCATTTGAACTTTGGTTTGTTGGAGCTCTGGAGGTGCCTTTCCCCCTTGATTTTCACTAGCTGATTCCCGGATATTTTGTGGACGATTCTTGGCACCGTCTGGACCAGGTAGGAGCTAAGCCTGAGCTCTTCAATTGTGTTCCTTCCTTTTTGAATTCTGAGCATGTTTCCCTATTTTTCTAAGTCCCTGGGGTTTGGGAAATTCGCCCTGGCTCCATCGCACGCTTCCTATATCAAAAGGCGTGATGCATACTAGCATGGCCATTAGCCAGTTAGTATGCATCTCACCCAGTACACTGCTGGGGTGCGATGGGCATGAGAAGGGAAACTTTTGCACTGTTTTTCATGGAATTTTTGCCTGTTTTTTGCCAAATCATGACCCTTATTTTTCTCTTGCTTGTTTTGTAGAGATTCATCGGAGCAAAATGGTTGTTACATGGTGAGAATGTGAGAATGAAGAAGAGGACATGGTTGCTTTACAAGATCCGGGTATGGTAACTGCACTGTGGAACTGTGGCCTGCTCAAGTTTTTCTGCATCTCTAGCATGAGGCAAAAAATCAACTTGTTGCAATATTTTCTTGATGCATGGGATCCTACCAACGAGGTGATTTAGATCAGAGGCAAATCCATCCCCTTGACAGTCATGGACATCTATTTTTTGACCGGTTTATTGAGGCGTAGTGCCCCTCTCTCATTATCAGGTTCCACCCGTGGGGGCTAATCCGTGAGAGATTATATTCACCAGTATTGCAGAGAGGGATCTCAGTTGAGTAGGGACAAAAAGATCAACATCCAAGATGTCATTGACCGATCCTTGCCGGCCATTCTATTCACTTTTGCTAGACTAGCTGGTAGTGTGGCTCTTCACATGGCTAATAGGTCCTATATGCAGTACGCCTTGGAATGCCTTGAACCAAAAGTGTTCAACTGGTGTGATGTAGTACTCCCTATGATGAAAGAACAACTGACCAAGGTAAAAGAGGAAAATCCAAGAATTTTGGCTATGGTTCTATTTTCACCACTTTTGCCTTGGAAAAAATCCCACTGATGCAGCCGCAGTACATTTCACTTAGTTTACCTCCACCGACTGAGCCACGGATGCAGAGATGGGTCGACCTCATGGACCGACACGCTAGCCAGTCCCAGGTTTCTTTCTATCATACCTTCTTTGAGTGGTTCAACCGTCAGGAGATGGTTTTTTCCAAGTGTCCATATGCTGGTATGGATTTCCGGGATGACCCGGATTTGGTGCTGCCAGCTGGTGAGCAGTGGGGTGCTATTGGTAAATTCTCTGACGATATCTTTGTTTATCATTTTGTATAGTTTTCCTGTGCTTTCTTCTATCAAGACTAATCAAAACTCGTGTGCTCATGCAGATATTGGACCAGTTTGGCCAGCAGTACGTCTGAGAGCACCAACTGTCGTTCCAACAGGAGAGGCTGTGGGGAGGGCCATCCTTCGCGACCTTCATGTGGCCGAGACTCTTTTAGCATTGTAGGATCAGGTCGAGGGTCTCACTCTCGGTATTCCAGATGTGAGGACTGCTGAGCTACCTCTGAGGTTGCAACGACATACTACTGGTGTGTCGAGTCGATGGACTAGGCTTTCACGCATGATTACATAGGCGGTGACTTGTTATCACCAACATCATTAGACTAGGGTGCCCCCTATCATTTTTAGTTTGGGGTCATTTTGACTGATTTTGTCTTGGTTACAGAACATTATGTATAAACCATAAACAATTATATATATATATATATATATATATATATATATATATATATATATATATATATTTTGATTTTCGGAGCTTTATTTTTGTTAAGTTACATGATCTTAATGCAAATATTGATGAAATGCTTCTTTTATAAGTGTTGCAAATGTCTATCTAACACATAATTTGCCAATGAGTCCATTAATGTGTTTAAGTTTCTAGAAATATGGTGATATTGAATAGAATCAAACTGCCTTTCCGAAATCTTGACCCTTAGGAACATGTGATAGATAGCTGGATTCCATACGGAGTAGATACCGGTGAGTTGTAGGATGACGAGTTGTGAGTCTAGCCTGACAACGAGTCAAAATATGCCATGTGTGATGGCATCAGAGAGGAGCTCTATCAACATGTTGTATTCAGCAATATTGTTCGTTGACCGACCAATACATACCTCTCTCACACTCACTAACTTGCTGCTTGGATCGAAGATGGCCCAGGCCACAGAAGATAGGTTCCGCAAATAACGACTCACTCCATCAGCATATCTAACAAATGATTGCAATAGGTCCGACATCTACAGCAAATGTGAAAGTGAATCACTTAACCAAAACGATTACCCTTAGCGAAAACAAAAATGTAACAAAAGCCTAAGGGTTACTATCTTGAGTCAAGCATAGTAATGCTTAAGGTACAACCCGTTGTGGGGTTGCACCAGTGGAATCCCATCATAATCCACTAACTTGTAGGCTCATTTTGCTAATACACGCTTAACAATATAGGGGCCCATCCATAAAGACTTGAACTTACCTGCTCCCAATTTATCAGAATCCTGGTCGTAAAGCAAGACCAGGTCACCATTTGACAAGACACGGGGTTTGACATTCTTGTCCCCTGGTCGTAAAGCAAGACCAGGTCGCCTTTTGAAAAGACACGGGGTTTGACATTCTTTTCGAACTGTACCTTGAATCATTTCTTATGGGCTTCATTAGCCAAAGCGCCATCACAATGGGTTTCATCCAATTGGATTAGTTCCAAGAAACGAGCCTCCTCTTCTGAAGTTCTGGGGAGAAGGTCGACCACGAGTTTGAGGGATGAGATTTCACACTGAACTAGTAAGATTGCTTCCAGGCCATGCATGAGTTGAAAGGGTGTAAACCCGATTGCATTCCTTATCGATGTCCAATATGCCCACAAGGATGAGTACAGGATCAGGTGCCAACTCCTTTTATGTACTCAAATCATCCTTTGCAGCATCTGCTTCAGGACTTTGTTGGTTGCCTCAACTTGTCCATTAGCCTACGGATAATACGGAGTAGAGCTGTCGTGGGACAACCCTAATTTGGAAGCCAATTCAACCATCATGTGATTGTGAAAATGTGATCCATGATCTGTGACTATGGCCGGTGGAACGCCGAATATGGAGACTACATGATTGAAAAAGAAGAGGGCATCCGTTTCTCCATTGTTCTTTAATGTAGGCATTGCCTCGACCCATTTGGTAAAATAGTCTACTGTGACTATGATATACCCATGCCCCCCCGGCCGAGGTGGGGTTACATGTCATGAAGTCTATGCCCCATTTGGCGAATGGCCCAATAGCAACTACTGGTTGCAGAGGTGTGGGTGGTATTCTGGTTTTGTGATCGAAGATTTGATAGGCATGGCAATTTCTGACTGTGTTTATGCAATCTTTTAACATTGCTGGCCAGAAGTATCATGTTCATAAAAAAATTTGCATCATAGAGTAACCAGATTGATGCCCCCCACAAGTGCCTGAATGACAATCATTGAGGACTTTTTTGGCCACCTCATGGGTGAGGCACCTCCTCAGAAATGTATCGACACCACGACGATAAAGCGTATCACTGACGATCATGTAGTCTTTTGCTTGGTATCGAATGCGTCGTTGTTCTGAGCGGGAGGTATTAGACCTATATGTTTGGGTTTGGAGATATATTATTATGTCTCCATACCATAGATTGTTTGAAGATATTAGAAACAAAGATTCATCCATGATCGCTTCTTTTGATGTGGCATCATGAGCTCTTCTGAGGAACTCTGCGAAAACTAGGGCTTTCTTCGATTTGAATTTTATAAATTCCAGATCAAACTCTTGTAGAATTGCTATCCATTTTGAATATTTCCCCCCCAGCAACTGTCGGGACAATATATAAGTCATTGGGTTGCAATCTGACAAAATGGTAGTTTTTCGAAAGAGGACATAGTGTCGAAATCCTTGTATCGCTTGAACAGCTGCAAGAGCTAGCTTTTCAACGTAGGAGTACTTGCTTTCAGTATCATTCAAGTTTCTACTCAAATAATATATAGGATGTTCAATTCCATTGTCTTCTTGAACTAAGACCATTGCGATGCTCATATCTGCGGCAGCCAGATACAGGTTAAAGTCTTTTTGATAATAGGGAGCGTACATTAATGATGCTTTTATTAGGGATTCCTTCAAAGCATCGAAGGTAGCTTGTGTGACATGATCCCAGATGAAGGGTTCTTCTTTTTTCAATAGACAAGTATAACCTTTAGCAAGTTTGGCATAATTTGGAATGAACCTCCTCAGAAAGTTTGCTTTCCCTTGGAGTTTCTGAATCTGAAGCAAATTTGAAGGTGGAGGCAAATTAATGATTGCGTGAACCTTACATTGGTTGAGACGAATCTCGTCTTTTTAGACCACAAAGCCAAGTAAATGACCAGAACTGACACAGAACACACATTTCTGTGGATTGAGTAGTATCTTGTAGTGTCGGCAACGTAGAAATATTGCTTTCAAATCCTGTAGATGATCGGTTCGCTTTCGCAAGTGAGCCGGAAGATCGTCGAGATATGGTTGAATGATGTTTTTGATGTCATGGAAGGAATAATTCATTGCCCTCTGAAATGTTGCTCCTGTGTTCTTTAAAACAAAGGGTAGTTTGTGATATGCAAATGTGCCCCACGGAAAAATAAATGCAGTCTTTGACTGGTCCTGTGGGTGGATATTTATTTGATTATACCTGGAAAATCCATCCATAAATGAAAAGATTTCACATCTGGCGCATTCATCAATTATCTGGTCAATGAAGGGTGTAGGGTAGTTGTCTTTCAGACAAGCTTGATTTACATCCCTATAATCGATGCACACTCTAATCATTCCTTATTTTTTCATTACAGGAACTATATTTGGTACCCAATCGGTTAGAGGAACTAGGTAAATAAAACCAGCATGGAGAGGTTTTTCAACTTCTGCCTTGATGGCAACGGCTTTCTTAGGGTGCACTTGCTGTAGCCGTTGTCATACCGGTTAGACATCTGGATACATCTTAATTTTGTGTTCAACTATGCTCGAGTCAATGCCTAGATTTCATCATACGACCAAGCGAAGACATCTCTGAACTCGCGAAAAAGAGCATAATATATTTCTAGTTCTGAAGGAGAACAAGATTTGCCAACATGAATATTCTCTACAACATCTATTTTGGTTAAGATATTTATGGAGATAGTCTCTTCAATATTGGACATGTTTCATTCTGAATCCACCGTGTTTACAGTATTTGATAAAAATTAAAAAACTAAGGGATGATGGTCACTGGAACTATCTTCCTTGTAATCTGGAAGATGGGAACGTTGGTGGTAATCTTTCCATGGTGCCCCGTCAATCATCATTTATTGAACAATTCCTTCATCTGTAGAATGTACTTGCAACTAAGGATCTGAAGGGGTTCCATATTCCTTAGACCTGTCTATCCAAATGCTTGATGAGAGTTCATTTGGGTTTGCCTCCCATGTCGGAAACATTGATTTCTACAATATTTCTATTGGGCTTGGAGGCAATACCTACAGATGATCCATGTTAATATCGATTTGAGAGATATTTTTAATAGAAGATATCATATTGCAGGTTCCCACCATTGCCACTTCCGCCAGATTTATTGGAGGTGGTAGGGAAAAAGTCCCCATTAGTATATGGTCTTTTAGTAGGCCTACTTCGATATTTTGACGCGAATGAGGGCTTCCATGGATCATCGGAATGCTTCCTGTAACTTGTGAACTGTTGGGGAGAAATGTTTGTTGGTCGACGATTGTAATACCTACTTGGAAGGGAATTGCAATCTTCCTGAAGTAGGGCGACACAACAGCAGCCATAGCATATATCCAGGGCCTTCCTAGTAGGATGTTGTAATCGAGGTTTCCATCGATTACTTCAACATCAATTTCTACTGTTTCACACCTCAGTTCGACTTGCAAGTTACTTAAAATCTCGTATGGGGTGTATGTTCATCCATCAAATGCTTTTAATGTCATCGAAGATCACGACAAGGGTGTAGATCCTGAAGTTTTCCAGCAACTCATCGACATAATACATGTAGATGCCCCCTCATCAATAATTGTTTGATGAACAATTTTTTTGAGGGCTTTCACTTGGATAAGGAAAGCTAGCTGAGCTGGTAACTGAGGGTCATATCCTTTGTGATTAAAGGGCACAAGATTGGAATCCGTTGGGTCAATCCCACCTACCACTGACAATAAAGCCTGCTTTTGGGAGGGGCAATTTTGTAGTACTTCAAGTGTCAACATAGAGGATGGCGATTGGGCCAGATCCTCCGCTATATTATAATCCTGTGCTACTTTGGCACAAGGATTACATGTCGATTTGTGTACTAATCCCTTTGGCGACTTTATCGTTAGTTCAGGAATGATGGGTGGCGCAACTTCGGTCGAAGCTGTTGTCGAACTACTAGGTTGATCGTTAGCCTTGTTGTCCGACAGCTATGCATTCCCATAATCTTTATTCCTTGTCGATATCAAAGCATCATTTTGCTGCTTCGAAACCGACAACATTAGCACTTAGGACGGGGAAGCATTGTCACTAGCAACCATATTTGTTCCTGGATTCGGAAACAGATCAATCAATACTGCCAAATTTTTTGAACTCTTTAAGAATTTTCTAATCTCGACTTTGTATGGACAATCTTTCATCCAATGATCCTCATCACATATAAAGAATGGATGACTTGGTTTTCTATCTCCAGAAAGGTTTGCAAAAGATTTTTCAGGAGACAACTCATCCTATCTTTTCCTCTTCCCTTTCTTTTTCTTCTTGCCCCCTGGTTGCTTTGGTTCTTTGCCTCTGTCAGTTGAAACGACATTTACCTCTGAGGCGAGAAGTTCTTCATTTGCATTTTGACTCGAAACTGTACAAGATTTATTTGATGTCACTTTTATGATTTTTGTGCTAATCGCACCTATCACGCCATCTCTGGCATGAGAGTATTTTCTTGATTTAGGAGGGGGAGGAACGGAGAATTACGGTCTAGGAGCATCAGGGATTTTATCGTAGAGCATATAAGACTGAGTATATATCAAGTCTAGATATTACACACGAGCAATTACTTGCTCTTCATTGATGACCCCTCCCTTTGCCACATCTTCCGTAATAGAAGGTAATAATGACTTAATAAACCATTTAGCTAGCAGCTAGTAAGGAACATATGTTTTCACCATTCTAGATGACGTTGCCACTCATGAATATGATCAGATATGTGAGTGGCAGTTGTCTATTTGAAATTGGTAAGAAGCTCTGTTCCTGTTTCGTACCTTATGGGTAACTGAAAATTGGTTAAAAAGGTTGTGGCTAGGGTGCTGAAGTTATTGAATGAAGCTCTAGGCAATTCGATATACCATTTTGCTGCTGGACCAGTTAACGTTCACTGAAAAAGGCGAAGCCTGATGGAATCATCATTTAGAGTGTTAGATGAACACCACAGATGAAAGGTCATCACGTGATTCGACAGATATTCACCCAGATTTGCATTAAATTTAGGAATATCTAATGGAAGTTTATGAGGAATTGCCGACCAGCAAGGGGCATAAGAAATTGGATCGTTTGTCAGCTGATTTAGATCTGGTAACTCTAAAGTTGCCACGATGTGAAACTGTTGATTCAAGTTCGGCGAAACATACCCAGGATAAGATGGGATTGCCTGAGCAGTGGGTCTTTGCATACCAACATAATGCATTTGATGCTAATAACTTTGGTAAGGTTGATGGGCATAAACATTATGAAATGCTTGATTTTGACCATTTTGAATATACAACTGTCCATTACTTGCAAAGATTTGGTGCTCATATCCTCGGTAAACTTGTTGGAATTGCGGTTGTTGATATTGCACCAGCCATGGTTGTGAAACCATTTGTTGTTGTCCAATACTGGTTGTTTGACCAAGATGAGGGGTAATGGTACCCGTTTGATCCTGGGTCACTCCAGTTAAGGAGCCACTAATCGATGATTGTGGTGGTGTCATAGAGACAAGGGGTTGTTGAATTGTGACCTGAGAGACTTGAGGTTGGCATACAACAGGCAACGCTTGTACTTGTGACACCGTCACAATAGCCGGTGTAGTTGTAATATTTGACATAGGCAGAATTTGTTGCATTGAGTATACAACTCTTGTTACATAATAATGATTTATAATATTAGAATTATAAATTATTAAGTAAATATAGATTATTAATAAACTAAACTATTGTATGAACTTAGTATTTTAGTTTCAAATAGGCCATTTAGATAATTAATAAAAATGATTTATTTGACCCTTAATTTTAATAATTATTATTAAATAAATACATAGTTACCTATTGTAACTTTATAATAATAGTAATTTAATACTATTTATTGTATTTAAATTATTTGGGAATAATAATAAATATAGGTTATATGTAGTTATAATTTTATTAATGACCAATTTGTTTAGTTTATCATTATTTAGTTACCATTGGACCCTTTAATTTAAACAATTATTATTAAATAAATACCAAGTTACCTATTGTAACTAAATTCTAATTATAATAAGTAATTTAATACTATTTATTTATATTTAAATAATTTAGGGTTAATAATAAATATAGGTGATTTAATAAATTCGAAGATATAATGACCATTATAATTAAACAATAAATTTATTATATTATTAAATTAACTTCTATTAATAATATAATCAGTGGTTTGACTTTGATTCTCATGTCAAATTTAGTCGTTGTAATATAACCGTTGGAGTCTCTGCACACTCTATTTAATCAGCTAAGCCAGATCAGTTCTTCAACTTGTCCTGACGATGAACCACACTGGTTGGTTCGAAACGCGTCAACAAAAGATTGATCATGTGATTTTGCCGAAGATTATCAAGATAACTCTTGGTTGTTGAGGCAGTCTTGGCATCCAACCACTGAATGTAATTCCAGCATAACCTGAATTCTATTGTGAACTCTCATATGTTTTCTCTCCTGGAGGATACAATGAAAGGGCATATTTCCCCCCATACGGCGGTAATCCAGTGCTTATGGGAATCATTTACCTTTGAGGACCAGACTGCCCATATTGACATTGCGAAGGATTAATTTGCTGAGACTCAACATAAGAGATTCCAATATTATTCCAGACGAACAAACGGGAACAGACCATACTATCGAAACAGCCCCTGGATGGATTCCATCTAGTGATTGAGAGCTAGTTGCGATAGATGGTACGCTGACGAACATTGTTGGAGTGACAGCAGGAAGTTCTTCCGCTGCTATGTCAGATGACACAGTCCTAGAAGTCGATGGTTGTTCAAACATATTTAGTCTATCCAAAAGATTTCCTAGTGATTCTACAGGAACTTCTGATAACTATAGACTAATTTCTGATGAAGAAGGATATAGGGTGATCCCAACTCCAAAATGTGATGGAGTGCTAGATGGGGTATCCTCCACAATCTCTTCTATTGCAATGAACCGAGGTGGAAGAGGTAGACTATCAGGTGCGTAAAATATTTCCGGTGTCGAAGAAGGTATAGATTCTGCAGTGATAGTTGTTTGGGTAATAACACCTTCCGAATCAGTTGTGGGTGGAGCCAGCTCACGAATAGAAGTGTTTATCTTCATACAAGGATCAATTCTACTATCCTCTAGTGGTTGCAGAACTTCTTCTATAGAGGCAGGGATACTAGAAATGTTTGGAGTAACCGAAGTCTCTGAAGGTGTCGGAACACTTGTTCCAACCAAACTAGGGGACTTTGATCTGGTTAAACGAGTTCGCTTTGTTCAGAATAGTTTTGTTTCTGGAGACATAGATGGTTGACTCGTAAGCCTCCGCAAATGATAGGGTTTCAATTGATTTTCCTCCATGATTGTGGATTACTCTATCAACTAAAAATAAAGAGGAAAATGATTCTGAATTAAATGAATTTTAGACGCTTTGACACAACTTGTTTTTTCAATTTTTAAGAGTCCAGAAAAAACAAAAGATGACTCTAGTTTCCTTCGATTTTTAATGAGCTTGAAGTGACAAGTGCTGAGATGGACCTTTTCCTTTGAGTCTGAAAAGGAACGAAAGAGACTACTCTGGAAATCTAGACAAAGGGATTACCAAAACAATTGCAAAACTGCAGAATACTTTTTACGGTACAGAAGTCAATCTTCCCGAATGCTATGTTCAGTGCATTGAGATCGATAGGGCGGCAGACATGGATTCCTATGGATAAAGGATATAGCCTATTATGGTCTCCCAATATATACTCGACGGTACGTGGGAGCACAAGTCAGTACTGGCACTTGTTGTCTCAAAGAGAAGGAATCACCCAACCAACGATGAAAGCGATAGTTACCAAGCTTTACGACACCGGAATACGTCTCTAGCCTAGACTTCTAAATGTTGTGTGTTAGGTTCCAAAGTGTTTTTATGTTCATTGAATTTATTTTACAGTTGATATTTCTTAAGAAATTTTCCTTTCAGCTTCACCATGTGATGTAGATATACAATTCCTAAAATGCAATCTAAGATCATAAATAATCGTTTAATCATATTTTTGCAATGAAAATCCTAGCTACAAAAGAAAGAGAGATGATATTCTTTCAAAATAGAGCAAAGAGCACACACTAGATGCACTGTCCTAAATCAAACTGACAAGTAGTCTAAATGCAAATGCACATGCATGTATTTGTTTCCAGCTTTCTTAATGTGTGAATGACAAGAAGAATGCTAAGTACAAATCTGAATTATCTTTTCAAAGTGACAATACTAACAAAATTTCTCTTCAAAAACGAAAGGAAGATAATGACGACACTTTCAACACTTGAAAAACTACTTTCAACACCTGAAAAACTACTAATTCAAATCAAATACAAGAGTAACTATATGATTGACCATAAGGAACAATAGAATTCTTTTCTTTAACTGAAAATGACACTTTCGACACTTCCAAATCAAAAGATGACAGTTTGATTACGTTACTTTTTGTAAAAGAGAACTGTAAATGGTGCACAATACATAAAAACATTCACAATTCTTTGTACTACGGAGGAAGAATCATGCAAAGGAAGGGAGTTTTCGCAGTGGTATACTGATCGCAGATAGCAAAACTCCTAAATAAAGTTGAAGAGAGTGAACACAAAGCCAAAATCTGAGAGCAGAAGAGGTCTTATCTGATCAGTGCACCTGCAACACAGGGAAAGTGCGATGCAGTGCACCTACTGCACACGAGAGGTGCGATGCATCCAGATTACCAAGAGGAGAAAGTGCGATGGTCCACGGACAAGAATTCAACTTGATTCTTGGTCACAGTTTGTAACTTAGTTCAGGGATTTAGGCCGAGCTAATGATGGTCAGTAAATAGAAATCACAGGGGCTAATCTAATGAGGTTACTAGAGCCACAACTAGGGCAATTAGGATGTTTGCAAATCAATTGTTCAGTTTATAAACAAAACGCAGAGATAGACTGAAGCAACATTGATCTACTTTGCACTTGCATGGCAGATGCAGTTCGAAGGCTAGCTGGCTTAACATGAAGCTCCATCTGTTAGTTTATGAAACAAACAAATATAGACAAGAAAACAATCTATTCGCTCCCCAGCGGAGTCGCCATTTTGTTATCGGGAAATCTAACGTTTATGCAGAGCTGCTAGTCCCACTAAGACGGGTAGCTATCTTAGAAACAAACAGATTAAAGTTACTTTCATTTTCCTCTATGAGAAGTAGATAGAAGAAGATCAAAGAATACCAACCTCAATCCTTCGCTTGGTTCTTTTCTTGTTCCTTCTCCTCACCGACCGGTCATTGCCGCTTCTCCCTTGACCACTACACTTCAAAGAGTACATGTAAAGTCAAAGCAGTATAATACCTTCAAAGTGCAAAGATCTACAATCATAAACAATATAGGACCAGATATATATTGACCACAAAAATACATATACTATCAAACATAAAAGAATGTGGAGGAAAACTTGAATAGATTTATTAATATGAAGATTAGAAGAGAGGATTGCAACCCATTGTTCTGACCCAACATCATCCTCCCAGCATGAAAGCCCTTCTTCACCTCATGAAAAGCTTAGATCACCCAACACTATGATATTCCAGTAGGAAACCAACAACACTTCCTTACAAGATACAAAATTCCAGCCTCTGGATCTCTGGGATGAGGGATCCTTATATAGATGATTGCAGGGAGGTGAGTGAACTTCTGGGATTTTGATTAGTGTCTTCTCTCTAATAGTTCTTGGTTGCGCTTGGATATTGATGATCTCTTACTCATCCCTGGGCGAATTCAGAGAGGCAAGTGTCAGAGGAGAAGTTTCTGGAAGATTCTATGATCATCCACCTCGCAAATTGTCTCTGCCATTTGTCCACTCTTTCCCATCACACCCCAGAGAAAGGATTTTCAGTATGCATCGCACCTTTTACACTGGGTAGGTGAGATGCATCGCACCCTTAGCACTGAGCAACCTGTATGGTCTAGTTTTGACTAGTTATGAGCTGTTTCTTGTGGAGAACTTCTGGGAGATGATGTAAGTAGCTAACCTTGTTCCTTTAGGGCATGAAACAACACTTTTAGGGACTCAGGAGCCCTTGGTTTATGGACATATATGATTGGGGTTGCAGTGCCCAAAAATGTCTATAACAAGCTCCAAAACTGAATTTACAAAAGGTTACCAAATGATCCTCAAAATCATTTTTATTAATGAGGCCTCTGTTTTGTTCTTTTTCCATTATTTTCCTTCATTTTCCTCCTCACATGCAACTTGTGACCTTTCACCTCCCTTTTCTCCTAATTTCCATTATTTTCATAAATAAATGTACCAAAAATGTCATTTTTCCTCTCTAAAGCCTTATCCATTGTTTTTTCCAATTTTCTTAGCCATTAATGAATCATGAATATGCACACTGGGATGTCTTTCCCAACATTCAACTTCGAATAAGTGTCCATCAACCGTGGTTATTATTTTTTTCTTCATTAGCTTTTATTACATGGAATTTTCATGAGGGTCACTATACAACCCTCCCCCTTGGAGTATACCATCCTTGATGTTCAACCACACCTATACCTCAACAAAATAGCTAAAGCACAAACATATTCCCCATTGACGTTTATAACATAGCTCGATGCAATGTTTACAATGATCACCCTGCTAAAAGGAAAACCAACATGAAAACATAACAACATGGCAGCATAATGAGATTGCACCCATAATGATTATTAGATCTTTATAACATAGCTCATGGTGGTATTTACATCCATATACATATGTAAATATACTAAAACATCACCAAACATATACCAAAACACCATACCAAAATGGCTTTGCCTCATCTGGCAAACAATGAAGAATACATAGCTTGAATCTCAACCACCATCTCCCATATATCTTCATCGGGCCCAAATTGCTTCCATTGCACTTTAACCTTATAGATTGCTTAGTGCAGGAGGATGAGCACATTTTTCTACAATATATACTAAGGCTCCAACTAGAATATTCCATCTGGTTCAACCTACAATACAAACCAATTAATCACATGATCGATGTTGGGACTCACAATTGACCTATTTTTGACCTTATCTTTTGTCGTATTATTATCCTTTTGCAGTCATAAGTTGAAAGATTTTATTTTATAATGACATAATGACCCCAAGGTACGAAGTAACCTCCCACATATCTATGTTTAATTGTTTATTTCATATTCGTGAATATCTTTATACTTATCCTTGGAAACGCTGACTAAACTATAAAGTAATTGCCTTAAGCTTGCAGGAATTATAATGTATAGTTGCTGTAACACCAGAAACAGCAACTACGCAGTTGCTGTAACACCAGAAACAACAACTACGCAGTTGCTGCAACACCAGAAGTAGCAACTCCGTAGTTGCTACAGTCAGCAACAGTAATCACCTAAAGCAAGCTATTTTGTAACAGCCACGAATAACAGATGGCAACTATTTAAAGAACCCTGACGTGGCATAATCAAGCGGAGGTCTAAAGCAAGAAGAACACAGTCAGCATGGCCTAAATCAGGAAAAGCATGGGGAAATGGCAAAGGAATGTGAAGATCTCGAGAAGACGGTCGCAGTCAGTTACCAGCTGTGTAACAGCCAGAACTCAAGGAAGAACGTATTATCATACTGTTGTAACAGCATTCTGAATTGCTTATTTTTGATAAGATGGGTTAACTGAATGAGCTGTAATACTTTATTGTAATAGATGTCTCCTCTATAAAGAGGAGACATCTACATGAAAAGGGGATAAGTCAGTGTCTATGGTCAGTCTGTAAGAAGCGATCTTGAGAACATCCGCAAGTCTGAACTTTATTGTATTCAAATCTTTTTGGCAGATGAATATAAAACTGTTTTGAGCACTTATTCCAGTCTTCGTTTTTCCTGGGGAATCTTGTGAGAGGGACTGGGCCCACCTTCCTCACAAGATTCACCCATTTACTTTCTTGTCAAGTGTGTAAGTGTGCAATAGTTTCTTTCTGGTACTCTGCTTGGATTTTATAGCATTACCTCTGGTATTCTCTGTTTTGCTAGTACTTTGTTTCATTAATCACTTGAGTTTGTTTCTCACTGGTGAATGAGAGTGCAGTGTGCATTAGTAAATCCGATTACAGGGGCAGGTGCTGAACGTCCCCACCTGGACGATAGGGTCCTGATCCTCTGCCAACAGAGCATCTATCATTTCGCTTTCTAGATTTGTAGTTTTAATTAATTGCTTTTATTTTAGCAAGTACTGTAATGACATAGCGTAAGAATCACGTATACTACAGCTTTTCAATGCTTTTAGATTTTGAGTACATACAGTACGCAGTAGCCTTTGGAATAAAAAGACTTTCCCTGGTTGACAATTAATGTGGTACTTGAATGTTTAATTCATAAACAATTCAACTAGCCAACATTTTGGCGCCGTTGCCGGGGAAGGCAACTAAAGAATTCTAAAAGCATTAATGGTTTCTTTGTGAAAATAACAGGTGTATGAGAGGACGCAAGAAACCTAATTTTACAGGCAACAAAGGAGGAAGGAAGACTTACATCGACGAAATCATCTCTAAGGCCGAAGCATCACAGAGGACGAGTTCCCGGAGACCTCAGATCCAATACTCCTCACAAACAGACCAACAGACGGAGGAAGTAATAGGACCTGAAAGGAAGCTGGAAGCACCAGAGTACACTGAGGAACCGGTAGAAGAACCTAAAGAAACAGAAGACACAGAAGATAAAGCGAGTGATTCGGGGAAAAGACCAATGGAGGATAATAGAACAGAAGGGAGAGGGGAAAACTTGCTCTCTACCCTGGAATTCCCTATTGGGGAGCTCCCGAGAGGAACAATCCCCATGAAAAATATTCCACTCTCGGCATTACCCAATTTTCATGGGTTATCCTCTGAAGACCCGGACGAATTCCTCTTTAAATTCGACATACTGTGTAGAAGCTATAATTACATAAGTCCTAATCAGAAGCTGAAGTTGTTTCCAGCAACACTAAAAGGGAACGCATTGAGGTGGTTTATGAGCTTAGGAGCTCAGGCAATCACCACCTGGGACCAGATGAAAGAGGGATTTCTGGCCAAGTATCAAGACTACTGCCGGACAAGAGAAAGAAAGGAAGAATTGTTTAAAATGGTCCAGAAAGAGGACGAGAATTTGGAAGATTTCGTGGAAAGATTACAGTATAATCTGCAGCGGTCTGATCATCCTAATATGAGTAAAGACATTTTGAAGACCATACTGCTGAAAGGGGTAAGAGATGATTGCCTGGACATGCTTGGGAAATGGGACATTTCCAAAGAACCCTTCGATGAAATTATTAAGCTCTGCATGCGGTGTTCAAGGGGAGCGGCAGGCAGATCAAAAAGCAGAGATAATGTGTATTCAAGGGTTCAGAAGTCAGCCAGTGGAGGAGCAACAAGAGCTGAGATAGGTAACTTATTAGAAGAATTTAAAACTGAAATGCTAAGTTCTTTTGCTTCACAAATTGATGCTTTGCAGGTCAAGAAGAAAGAGGCAGAAGCAGAAGCTGCTCTGGCAATTTTCTGTTCAAAATGCAGAGAAAAACATCCACTCAGAGAATGCCCACTGGATAGGATACCTATATGCACAATCTGCGAGAAGGATCATGAAACACAGCAATGCCCCTCTCTGCCTGGAATCAAAGCAGCACTGCAGACAACTGAAGAAGAAGCTGAAGCAGTGTACCTAATGACACAGAGGAGGCAATGGCCGCAAAGACAAGGTACGAGCTCTAATACAACATTCAATCGTTGGAATAATAATTCTCCTTTTTACCCACCCATGAATCAAATGCAATACCCACCCTTCAACACAATGAACTTTCCACTTATGCAGCAACCAAATATTCCTTTTCCTCACCCTACTATATGGAATCCTTGGGTTCCCGAGCAACCATACTTTAAGCAATGGAACCCAAACTGGGTAGCCCAACAGATACCTTTTCCTCAACAACAACAATCTCTTTCCTTACCATCTAATAATCCTCTGAATAATCAGGTAATGAGACCACAGCTGCCTGTACAACCTAACCCCAATCCAAATAATAATAAAGCCCTGCAAGTTATTGACATTCAAAATTAGCCTATCTCTCCCCTACAATGTAATGATATTCACCTTCGCTCAGGGAGAATAGTCGAACCTATTATAGATGATATCATGGACTCTGACAAAGAAGAGGCTAGAAAAGAGAAACCAACTAACCATAATGCTGAAACAGCAGGATCAACACCTAACAATAATGACCAAACAGTAGATCCGCCATTCCCTGAAAGGCTGACTCTCACTAAAACACCTGAACAACCTACCTTCAATCTTTTAGGAGAGCTACAGAACTTGTATGTCAAAATCCCATTATTGCAAGCATTAAGGGATGTTCCTATATATGCTAGAACTATTAGAGACATTTGTGTCAAAAAACCTGGGAGGAAGGCTAAAGACCCCCTCACAGTTCATGTGATGGGGGAATTAACTGCCTTAATGACTGAAAAATATTATCCTGTGAAGTATGTTGACCCTGGTCACCCTACAGTAACAGTCCAGGTCGGAAAAACCTTTATCTCTAAAGTCTTAGTAGACTTAGGAGCTGCAATAAATATCATGACACTCGAAGCAGCTCAATTGCTCCAGCTAAAAAACTTTATCAGGGAAACTCCTACTATCTTAGAATTAGCTGACTGTTCTACGATTAAACCTGAAGGGGTCATTGAAGACCTTATAATCTCTGTAGAATCTTGGAACTACCCGGTTGACTTTGTGGTATTACAAACGAAAACAAAGTTGGGGGGTCATCTGTTGATTCTAGGGAGACCTTGGTTGGGTACAGCAGATGCTTTCATCAGCTGTAGATCTGGATCAATGACCATCTCCAATGGACAAGAAACTAAACAGCTGACCCTCTATCCTCATGCCACTCCCATGATTAACAATGACAATTCCATATGGGTAGACTATGAGGATGAGGAAACCCAACCGATATTAACTATTGGACAAGCTTTGACTTTTAAAGACTCCACTGAAGATGAACTAATTAGCAGTTTTATTTCTGAACCCTCTTCGGTTAATCCAGAAACATTTAACCACTTCGCTGCAATCCTAGAACCTAAATCCCAGCAGAATATGAAAGATGAAAACTTATGCCAGACAGCATTAGGCAACCCTTCCAAGAGCACAACAGTTGAAATTGAACCTGGTAAAATGCTGAATATAAATCCTGATTTGACTGATGATGAAAAACAGAAATTAATAAAGTTACTCCAAGCAAACAAAGACGCATTTGCATGGGACTACACAGATATGAAAGGGATCTCCCCTGAATTATGTACTCACCATATATATATTAAGGAGGGATCCCGGCCAGTCTGTCAACCCCAGCGAAGAATGAACCCTAACCTTAGAGAAATTGTGAAGGAGGAACTCCAAAAACTTTTAAATGCAGGATTCATATATCCAATATCTGATAGTGAGTGGGTTTCTCCACTCGTAATTGTACCAAAGAAGAATGGGAAATGGCGAGTATGTGTAGACTATAGATCATTAAATAAAGCAACCCAGAAAGATCATTTCCCTTTACCTTTTATTGATCAAGTATTGGATAATTTAGCAGGTAAGAAATTCTTCTCATTCTTGGATGGGTTTAGTGGATACAACCAAATTAGGATTGCACCCCAGGATCAGGACAAAACCACATTTACCAGCCCATGGGGAACCTTTGCTTATAGAGTACTTCCATTTGGGTTGTGTAACGCTCCAGCGACATTTCAGAGAGCGGTGATAGGAATATTTTCTGATATGTTAAACGATTCATTAGAAATATTCATGGACGACTTTACTCCTTATGGAGTGACCTTTGAAGATGCTCTGCAAAACCTTGAAAAAGTACTTAAGCGGTGCATAGAAGCACACCTTGCTTTAAGCACTGAAAAGTGCCATATGATGATGAATCAGGGTATTGTATTAGGTCATTTCATTTCATTTTTAGGAATTCAAGTAGACCCAGCTAAGATTCAGGTGATTCAGAACCTTCCTATCCCCAAAACACAAACTGAGGTGAGAAGTTTTTTAGGACATGTCGGATATTACAGAAGATTCATTAAGGATTTTTCTAAAATAGCTTCTCCTTTGTTTGTGTTATTAATGAAAAATGATGAATTCAAGTGGACAGATGATTGTGAGAATGCATTCAATAAACTTAAGCATCAGTTGTCCGCAGCTCCTGTTTTGAGAGGACCTGATTGGGCATTACCCTTTCATATTTCCTCTGATGCCTCAGATACGGAAATTGGAGCTATCCTGGGTTAGGAAGAAAACAATCTCCCCTATGCTATCTATTTCATCAGCAAAAACATGACACTAGCTGAGCTAAATTATACAGTAACTGAGAAAGAATTTTTAGCAGTTATTTATGCTATTAATAAATTTCGGCATTATATTACTGGCTATACTACCTTTGTGCATACTGACCACTCGGCCATCAAGTATTTAATGAATAAATCAATTACAAATGCTCGAGTCACCAGGTGGTTATTACTATTACAGGAATTTGATATCACAATTGTAGATAGGCCAAGAAAAGAAAATGTAGTTGCTGATTTTCTTTCTCGTTTAAAAACTGATGAAAATGTTCCAGTAGATGATTCTTTTCCCGATGAGTATCTATTTGCAGTATCTGCTCACTCACCTTGGTATGCAGACATTGCCAATTATCTAGTTGCAGGAAAATTACCATCACACCTATCACACAGGGAAAGAAGGAAGATCATCTAGCAAAGTGCTAGGTACAGCTGGATAAGCGGGTGTCTGTTCCACACAGGAATAGATCAAGAAATCAGGAGATGCGTTGGGGAAGACGAGATTTATGACATATTGAAAGCTTGTCACGATGGTCCTTGTGGAGGACATTTTGCAGATAAAAGAACAGCTCACAAGGTACTTAGAATGGGTTATTATTGGCCATCACTTTTTAAAGATGTTAGAAAATATGTGAAGGCTTGTGACAGCTGTCAAAGAATGGGCCAGCCCAACCATAGGGATGAAATGCCACTCAATCCCCAGGTAACTCTCGAACCCTTTGAGAAATGGGCATTAGATTTCGTAGGTCCCATTAATCCTCCATCTAATCAAAGAGTTTATATTTTAGTATGCACAGATTACATGACTAAATGGGTAGAGGCCAAAGCACTCATTAAAGCTAATGAAGAAGCAGTACTAACATTCTTATTTGAGGAAATCTTTGTTAGATTTGGACTACCCAGAGAATTAGTCACTGATGGAGGACCTCCTTTCAATTCTCATGGTTTCAAAGATACGCCCCAAAAATATCATATCAAGCATAAGATGACCACACCATACCACCCCCAAGCAAATGGGCAGGTGGAAAGCACCAACAAGGGCATAGAAGCTATCTTAACAAAAACGATAAAGGAGAATAGAAGGGACTGGTTCCAGTGCTTGCCCGAGGCTCTTTGGGCCTACAGAACCACTTGGAGAAACACAACGAGATTTTCACCCTATGAATTGGTTTTTGGAAAGAATGTTATTTTTCCTATAGAGTTTGAAATTAAAACCTTAAGAACTGCCTTAGCTGTTAACCTTGATTTAACTGATGCACAGACAGCCAGGTTGCAGCAGTTGCAGGAATTGGATGAGAAAAGACTGGATGTCGTCCATCAAACAACTATGATACAGCAACAAAGGAGTAGATGGCATGACAGAACCATCAAGCAAAAGCAGTTCCGGAAAGGTAACTGGGCTCTACTTTATGATTCACGTTTCGAGAACTTTCAAGGGAAGCTGAGAACAAGATGGCTAGGGCCGTATGAAGTGGATACTGTTTTCCCAAATGGAATGGTTAGACTGTTAACAATTGATGGAAGCAGAACACCACTGTTAGTGAATGGATATCGACTTCGGTTATATCAGCAGTCGGTTTCCAAAGAGGACTTTAAAGCCACTTGCATGGCAATAAAATAGTATTCTTTTCCAGGGGAACTTGATGTCCCTCAAAGCACTTGAATTTCTATTATTTATGTAATTTTTAGGATTAGACATTCTTTTTTTTAGAAACTAATAAATCCTGCCAAGGATTGCAATATTACATTTCATTATTTTGCAGGTGTTAGAATGGGGAAATAGCTGAGAACAAAAGTCTCGAAAGGAATTACTGTGTGGACTCCGAATTCCTGTTGCTGCAACACCACTTCCTGTTGCTGCAACACCATTTCCTTGTTGCTGCAACACCACTTCCTGTTGCTGCAACACCATTTCCCGTTGCTGCAACACCATCCCTGTTGCTGAAACACCATTTCCCGTTGCTGCAACACCATCCCTGTTGCTGCAACACCATTTCCCGTTGCCGCAACACTATTCTTGTTGCTGCAACACCATTTCCCTGTTGCTGCAACACCATCTCCCGTTGCTACAACACCATTTCCCGTTGCCACAACACTATCCCTGTTGCTGCAACACTAGTTCCATTACTCCAACACATTCCCTATTTTCACAAACGTTTTCCCCCAATCCATGTTGCCCCAACGGTAATTTTCTGTTGCTGCAACACCAGTCCCGGTGCCACAATATTGCTTCCCGATCACGAAATGCCCTTCCCAGCAAAATTCCCTCACGGACAAATCCTGATAAAATATACCACCTCTCGTGATGATTACAGCACCTTACTATCACTTCCCGTCATTATCATTACAAATCACCCATATTCCCGTGCTTTCAGATCCGTGGTAATTATTATAATTTGACAGAAGACAAGAAAAGACTTTTTGACGCAGCAATCAAAAAGGTAAAGTACGAAGGTACGCACATTTATGAATGAGCATTAAATAATAGATAAGTGGAAAAAGGTTGATAGGTCCATCAAATGATTGCATTCCCAATCATATCATTTACACGTAGGAAGGGGGGGGGATTACCAAAGCAATTCTCATAATGACAAACCACGCCAACCACCGCCACCCTTAATTCTCCCAGTCGTATGTAAAAACTACGGCATGTTACCATTTGTGATGTATACTCTGAGTTGAAATTGGTAGCTCGGCTCTGAATTCTGAAGTTTCACCGAGACAACAGCCATGGGAGGAACCCTCATTACTCATGAAATAGGCACGACAGCAGTCCTGGAACTCTTTCCGGAAATTTACCAAATTTTCTTGCAAGCTGGATGGATAGAGTATTTCAGGAGACTTCCGGACTTTGATGAGTAGCAAGTCCTGGAATTCACATGAAATTTGACATAAGGATTCTCTGTCGTCCAAGGAATTCAAGTTCTAGTCACGGAAGAAATCATAGCTGAAGTCACCGGACTACCAGCCACTGGCACACGGTGGTTCAGCAGAAAGCACCTGATTCTGAATGCACAACAAGACTTTCTCCGACCAGGCGAGGAAGTAGAAACCAAGGGCAGAGGTGTAGCACTGCGGTCGTTACCTCAACCATGGCCAAAATTCGCTGAATTCGTCAAGCAATATCTGACGTGCAAAGGTCGTTACCAGGTAATTTACCAGCACGACTTCGTCCTGCTAAATCACTTAAGAAATGGTCAATTATTGAACATTCCATATTATTTGCTGGGTTGTCTCAAAAATATGTCACGATATGCTATGAAAGCGAAGCATCCAGTTCTCTCCCTAAAACACCATCGCTTAGTCCAATTGCTGATTAACAGAGCTCTCGCTCTAAACATCCCTCCACCCCCCATTAATCCCCATCTGGAGGAAGGAATTCCATAGCCTGAGCATGAAGGTCCTCATCAAGAAGAGGAAACTCTTCGTCAAGCTGAGGACACACCTCAGCAAGACCAAGAGCTTCCTCAACAAACAGACGACATGCCTGAACAAATCCCTTTGGAAAACCCTCAGCAAACAGCGTATATTCCCGAACAACCCCAGCAAACACCCCTGCATGTTACTGAGAATGAACAAGCAGCAACGGAATTAACCACATCTCCCAAAAGAACCAATCCTCCCGCTCTCATACTCAGTATTTCTACTAATGATTTCGACGATAATATCCCAATTACTCAGCTTAAATGAAAAATGCAGCAGGTAAAAAAAACCCCAGCAAAAAGAAGAAGAACTAGGGTTTCAACCAAAGCACCTACTACCCCGACTACTGTTCCAACCTTAAAGGCCAGCAGGAAGAGAAAAACACCTCAATTCCCTGCTTCTCTACCAAAACGAAAATCGGTAGTAGTTGAATCCCCTAATTCCTCCAGTTCACCACCCATCGTTTTAAGAACCCGCAGTCCAGCCACTCCTCGAAACTCCTCTCCCTCACCCACAGAAGCTGAGATGCAGAGTGTTCATAGCTTCGTGGCATCATATCTTAAGACAGCTGATACACAAGAACCAGCTGCCGACACCCAGAGTGATAGTGACCAAGTTGCTGCAACACAAGAAACAACCACTACCCCAGGTGATACACAAGAACCACCTGTGCGGAATACTGATCAAATTGACGAAGCACAACCTCTGCCTCCACTGGAATCTACTATCCCACAGGATCAGCCTACTATACCCGCCCTACAAGAAGAAAATGAGTTTCTGAAATCTCAGATTCAGGACTATCAGGAAGAGATAATAAGGGTCAGGGAAGCATATCATAAAGAATTCAGCCTGCATGTTTTAGCAAGAGTAGCGTCTGCAGCAGAGAAAAGTAAAGATAACGAATATATGTGTACAAATTGTGGAGAAATATATACTCAGGGAGGATATAAGGTAGTACAAGAACCAATGAAGGAAGCCTCCGCTGCTGAAAATGAAATAAAGGAGTCTGCTGATGCAGAAGTAGAAATCCCACAATTCTCTGCTGAGATAGAAAGACCTGTTGCTACACAAGAACCAACAGGATCTTCAGAAGAAATGTAGGCAGAAAGACCTGTTGACACACAAGAACCAACAGGATCTTCAGAGGAAGTGTAGACAGAGAGACCTGTTGTTACACAAGAACCAACAGGATCTTCACAAGAAGTGCAGACAGACAGACCTGTTGTTACACAAGAACCAACATGATCTTCACAAGAAGTGCAGACAGACAGACCTGTTGTTACACAAGAACCAACAGGATCTTCAGAAGAAGTGCAGTAAGAAAGACCTGTTGACACACAAGAACCAACAGGATCTTCAGAGGAAGTGCAGAAAGAGAGACCTGTTGCTACACAAGAACCAACAGGATCTTCAGAAGAAGTGCAGTTAGAGAGACCTGTTGCTACACAAGAACCAACAGGCCATCCAGAGAACATGCAGGACCAAGATCAAGAACTTACTGACACACAAGAACCAGTAAGTTCACCTGAAACTGCACAAGATCAAGAACTTACTGACACACAAGAACCAGTAAGTTCACCTGAAACTGCACAAGACCAAGGACTTACTGACACACAAGAACTAGTAAGTTCACCTGAAACTGCACAAGACCAGGAGCTTACTGACACACGAGAACCAGTAAGTTCTTCAGAGACTGCACAGGAACAAACAGAGGAGCTTGCTGACACTATGCAGGAAGAAAAGAAAGAGGAGAACAAGGATTCACCCCAGCCTACCCAATCTGCTATGCAAGAAGAAGCTACACAAGAACCAGGAAATGAAGAAAGAAACACTGAAAGTGTTATGGAACAAGAAGAAGACATAGAAGAAAATGAGGAAAAAGGTACAGACTCACCCCGGCTTACCCAGAGTATTATGGAGGAAGAAGAAAAAGACACAGACTCATCACGGCCTACCCAGATTATTATGGAAGAAGAAATAATTTCAGGAGAAAATGAAGAAAAACTGGACTCACCTAGCCCTATTCAACTTGCCAAGGAGCTAGAAGAAGAAGAAAAAGACACAGAATCATCACGGCCTACCCAGATTATTATGGAGGAAGAGAAAATAGTTTCAGAAGGGAATAAAGAAGAATTGAATTCGCCCAGCCTCAGTCAAACTGCCAAGAAGCAAGGAGAAGTCGAAGAAAAAGAGATAGATTCACCCCGGTCCACCAAAATCACTTTGGAGCAAAATGGATCAGTCCAACAGGAGGAAGAAACTCTGGTCAGAGATGAAGAGAGAGATGCTGGATCATCCCAGCCCACTTCAACAGAGCAGATGACCCTGATTGATGCCTGTATACAAACAGAGCTCCCCACTGTTAGTGATGCATGTATAGAAACAGAAAGCTTTCAGGAATTAAAAGATAGGTGGTGGAGAGAATATCAGCAGTCTCAAGGCAAAGCATTCGAACAACGAAAGGGGACCTGGTTTGATCATGCTTATAAGAACTGAGAAGCATTGGAACAATGTAGGGCCCAATATAAATAAATCAAGGAACTGAAAGACAGAATGTCCCAGATGTTTGAGTTATGTCAAAGAATGCTTGCCACAAGGAAACCCTCTTTTAACTATGCTACATTTTTGAGGGAAAGACTTGCATTTATACAGCTGAAGGCTGTGAAAGAGGGGAGGCTTCAGCAAGTGGTCACAACAGAGCAGTTTATGCAGACCTTTGCAGAGGCATCCAAAAGTGATCAAAACCTGCTATGTGAACTATACCTCCATAATGAGGCCGTGTCTGAAGAAACGAACATGAACATGATACCTGTAGTTGGTGACATACAATTGAGAGCCTTCATCTCCTTTTTGGCTAATCAACTTACCTGGCAGAATGCCTATGTTTCAGCCCACCATAACGAACAGAATTGTCTTCTGTGGATTCGAGCTGAACCACAGAACGCTGCCACTTTCATTTCACAACACTTAAAAATGGTAAGCGATCCTGATATGAAGGATCATGTCATGAGACTGCAAACAGAGGTCCTAACAGACTGTCAGCATTATGTAAAGACCAAAGCATCCTTGGCTGTTAAAGCAAATAAACTGTTTTGGGATAACTGCCCCGCAGAAAGGCAGGAATATCACCCGTATAACCCATCAAATCTGCAGGTAGCACTTTCAAGGGTACCTCAGTATGTTGAATGCATGCAGCGTTGTGCTGAAAATTGGATGGGTTATAAATTTAAATTCCCACTTTTATGGTTGTCTGGTGATCAGTATAAGGGCCAGTTTGGACTTTCTAACAGAGAAGAAGTGGCAGCATGGAAGCATATACAAACTATTTGTGGTTTCAGAAGGAAGTTTGATGTTACTCCCTACAGCTATTGTCTTAGTAATCTGCATTGTTCGTCCGAGTTCTCTGACTCAGACTTAGAGTAGCCATTGCATGGGGACATGCAATCTCTTCAGTTGGGGGGGATGTTGGGACTGACAATTGACCTATTTTTGACCTTATCTTTTGCCGTATTATTATCCTTTTGCAGTCTTAAGTTGAAAGCTTTTATTTTATAATGAAATAATGACCCCAAGGTACGAAGTAACCTCCCGCATATCTATGTTTAATTGTTTATTTCATATTCGTGAATATCTTTATACTTATCGTTGGAAACGCTGACTAAACTGTCAAGTAATTGCCTTAAGCTTGCAGGAATTATAATGTATAGTTGTTGTAACACCAGAAACAGCAACTACGCAGTTGCTGTAACACCAGAAACAACAACTACGCAGTTGCTGCAACACCAGAAGCAGCAACTCCGTAGTTTCTACAGTCAGCAACAACAATCACCTAAAGCAAGCTATTTTGTAACAAACGCGAATAACAGATGGCAACTATTTAAAGAACCCTGACATGGCATAATCAAGCGGAGGTCTAAAGCAAGAAGAACACAGTCAGCATGGCCTAAATCAGGAACAGAATGGGGAAATGGCAAAGGAATGTGAAGATCCCGAGAAGACGGTCGCAGTCAATTACCAGCTGTGTAACAGCCAGAACTCAAGGAAGAACGTATTATCATACTGTTGTAACAGCATTCTGAATTGCTTATTTTTGATAAGATGGGTTAACTGAATGAGCTGTAATACTTTATTGTAATAGATGTCTCCTCTATAAAGAGGAGACATATACATGAAAAGGGGATAAGTCAGTGTCTATGGTCAGTCTGTAAGAAGAGATCTTGAGAACATCCGCAAGTCTGAACTTTATTGTATTCAAATCTTTTTGGCAGATGAATATAAAACTGTTTTGAGCACTTAATCCAGTCTTCATTTTTCCTGGGGAATCTTCTGAGAGGGACTGGGCCCACCTTCCTCACAAGATTCACCCATTTACTTTCTTGTCAAGTGTGTAAGTGTGCAATAGTTTCTTTCTGGTACTCTGCTTGGATTTTATAGCATTACCTCTGGTATTCTCTGTTTTGCTAGTACTCTGTTTCATTAATCACTTGAGTTTGTTTCTCACCGGTGAATGAGAGTGCAGTGTGCATTAGTAAATCTGATTACAGGGGCAGGTGCTGAACTTCCCCACCTGGAGGATAGGGTCCTGATCCTCTGCCAACAGAGCATCTATCATTTCGCTTTCCAGATTTGTAGTTTTAATTAATTGCTTTTATTTTAACAAGTACTGTAATGACATAGCGTAAGAATCACGTATACTACAACTTTTCAATGCTTTTAGATTTTGAGTACATACAGTACGCAGTAGCCTTTGGAATAAAAAGACTTTCCCTGGTTGACAATTAATGTGGTACTTGAATGTTTAATTCATAAACAATTCAACTAGCCAACAATCGACATATTTAATATACTTCATAAGTAATGATACATGGAAAACATCATTAACTTACACTATCGGAGGTAGTGCACATCGATAGGCTACTAGCCCAATCCTCTTAATAACACTTAAGGATCTAAAAAACCATGGTGCCAACATGGCACATGATCCAATATGTAAGGAGCTCTTATTTGGTTTGATGCATAGGTACAGTTGTTCCCCAACCAGGAACACCTTGAACAATCTGTTCTAATTTGCATAGTTCTTCTAACTATAATGTGCTGCCTTCATATTCTTATTGATTAATTGCATTTCATGTTCCATGTCTACCAACATATCTAGTCCAATAAGTACCCTTTTCAGTAGATCACTCTAGCTGATGGGAGTATTACAACTCTGCCAATACAATTCCTCAAGAGGAATCATCCTCAATGATTCCCGATGACCGTTTTTGTATGCGAACTCAACCAAGAGAAGATACTCTTTTGACTTTCACTAGTGATGCATCACATATATCCCCAACATTCCCTCGAATATCCTGTTCACCCTCTCTATCTGTCCATATGTCTGTGGATGGTAAATTCTACTAAAGGCCAACCTTGTGCCCAAACCTACAAACAACTCCTTCTAGAACATGGAACTAAACTTCGAAATCCCTATCTGACATAATCTTATTTGCAACACCATGCAATCTGACCACATCTTTCATGAATACATGTGCTACGTTGCTAGCTATGAATGTAGACCTCAATGGAATGAAATGTGAAAGCTTTCTCAACATTTAGACAATAACCATGATGAAATCATGTTGTCTCATTCTCCTCAGAAAACCTGTGACGAAATCCATGGAAATGACCTCCCATTTCCATTCTAGAGTCACTATTAGCTATAGTATTCCATCTAGGTGTTTACACTCTGCTTTCACACGTTGAAAAATAAAAACAACTAGCCACAAACTTTGCTACATCCCTCTTCAAATTTGGCAAATAATAAAAATGATTTACTGTAGTTAATGTTTTCTAATAACCTGTGTGACTTAACTAAGTTTTTTCATGAAACTCCCTCAAGATCACCTTCTTCAACTCACAGTTGTCTGACACATATATCATATCTCTAGATATGACCAATCCATCCACTGTAAGGCAATAATCCATATCTTCTGCACCTATACCTGCACCTGTATATGCACCACTACTTATACCTGTACCCTGTTGCAACCTATCCACAATCTCCATATACCTCGCATCCTATTGAACTGCCCCCAAGAACCTATCATGTAAGTTTGTCCCATAGGAGCTCATAGTTGTAAAGTGATTTACCCGTATCTGCCCACTGAGAGCATCTGCCACCCTGTTCTCCTTTCCTTTAATGTACCTGATCTTGAAGACAAACTCACTAATCATGGCCAACCATCTGGCCTATCGGGCATTTAGACTTGGCTACTCAGCCAAATACCTCAACCCAATGTGATCACTCATCAGTACAAATCTTCTACCAAGAAGATAGTGCATTCACATCTTTAATGCTTGTATGATCACCATTAACTCCAAATCACGTGGTAGGTAGTTCGGTTAGTGCTCATTTAGTTTTCGTGACGCGTAGCATATCAGATGTCCATCCTAAATAAGGACTCCACCAAGTCCTCTCTTGCAAGAATATGTGCATACCATAAACTCTCTAACTCTATCTACAATATGTAGTGCAGGTGCATGTGTCAATAACTTCTTAAGCTTCTCAGAAATAGCCTCACACTCCCTTGTCCAATTGAATTTCCTACTTTTTCCCTACAATGATGTAATAGGATAAGCAATCTGTGAGAAGTTCTTGATGAACCTCCTATAATAGCCTGCCAGCCCCATGAAATATTTCACCTCATCCACATTCCTAGGAGCTACCCACTCCATGATGGCCCTTAGCTTTTTTGTATCTACTACAATTCCCTCCTTGCAGAGAACATGTCCCAAGTAATGTACCTAAGTCTGAAGAAACTACACTTGCTGAGCTTAGAATAAAACTTATGCTCTCGCAAAAACCTTAACACTGATGGTAAATACTCGACATCCTCATCCTCATTTTTATAATATACCAATATATCATCAATGAACACACTAACAAACTTATCCAAATATGGATGTAACACACTGTTCATCAATAACATAAATGTAGTTGGAGAATTAGTCAAACCAAATGGAACTACAAAAAACTCATAATGACCATACGTGGTCTAGAAAGTTATCTTATAAATATCCTCCTCTTTGATGTGTACCTAATTATATCTAGATCTTAGATTAATCTTCAAGAAAATTGTTGCTCCCTTCAACTAATCTAACATGTCATCAATCCTTGAAAATGGATACCTGTTCTTGATGGCAACTTTGGTCAACTTCCTATATTCAATGCATAATATGAGAGTACCATATTTCTTCTTCATGAATAATACTAGTGTGCCCCAAGGTGATACACTTGTTCTACTGTATCCTTTGTCCAACATTTCCTTTAACTGCAACGTCAACTCTACCAACTCAGTTATGCTTCTCTCGTAAGGTGCTTTTGACGTTCAAGCTTCCCCTGGCACTAACTCAACAGAAAATTCTACTTCCTTGTATGGTGGAAACTTTGAGATGTCCTCAGGAAATAAATCCTTGAATTTTTGTAGAATTGGGTACCTATTCAAAACATCTACATCCTCAAATTCCTTACCTTTTTCACTAGGAATGTGCATTGAAAATAACACACACCCTTTCCCATGACTGTGTTTTTCTTGCATAGTTGTGACCATCCTAACTAATGTGGCTTTCTTCTTACCCAGTAAGACTCTTGGCTCCCCATTGTCATCAACACACCTAATGGCTTTGTCATAACAATCTACCTTGGTTCTATTAATATACAAAATATCCATGCCCAACAACATATTGTATGATCCTAATGGTAATACATTTAGATGTGTTTTTGTAGGCATACCATTGAATAAAATGCCAACGCTCTTACCCAATGATGAAATTGCCTCTTTTTATTTGTTACGGGTATAATACACCCTAGGGTATGAGTTGAGAACCTAAACATATCGAAGGGAATCCAACAACAAGAAGCAATAAAACAAGCACTCTTAATGCTTAAACAACTAAAGTGGGAAGAAGAAATAGTACTCGAAGGTCCTATGTTTGATGTCGTTATTGTAGGGTCCAAACCCTCTGCTTCCTCTGATGTTTGAAAACCTGCAACTCATTCAGGAAAACCATTTATACTAGTGGTAGTTCAAAGCATGTTTAAGATATAAGTGTTAGACAATATAAACTTACAGATATAAAACATGAAATCATGCATAAGTAGATCATAACATGAATTAAATCATTAATATCATGACACCAGGAACAAGACAAAGCTTCTTCATTGATGACTGCAAAAGAATGTGGAAGAATACAACTTGATTCATCCACGGCTCCAAGTGAAACCGTCCTCTGGATCCATCTAGGCCAAGCCTCAACAATACATTTTCAAATGCATACACATAGGTTCCATATAAATAAGATGTAAATCTATATGATTAAATAAGGGTTTTCTATAGTTGGGAGTATAGGACGCAGAAGGATAAATCATACTTGATTATGGACCAATTAGATATAATGTCAATATCCTATATTTATCTCCCCTTAGGCCTTCCCCATGAGATGTTTCTATATCACCTCAAAACATTTTTTTCAGTTGAGATACAGTTAGGCCATGGGCTCCTGAAGGTAGGATTTCGGTGTAGCCCGTAAACCCCACACATAAAATAGGGATTTTATATTTTTTTAATATTGTAAATCATATACGCGGGTTGGGTATAGTTGGACTAATGTGTGCACATGATTTTGGGATGGATGAGTAGTGTATGGAATTTAAAATAACATTTTTTAGTAAATGGATAAAGTCTAAAGGGAAAGGGCTGCCCAAGACCATGAATGAGAGCATCAAGTATCCAAGGGTGGTAAATGATGCTATAATAGATGCCCCATAATATATGAGGTCAGAAGGGGTACATGATGGCTGAAATGTATTAAGTGTGTAGATAGAATCATGTGAGGACATAGGAGGAGACCACCAGATTCTAACCTGCCAAATCAGTGGAAGAGATCAAAAAGGAATCTCATGTCTGAGGCAGGCATATCCATGCTCATAGATAGGAAAGCAGGTCTCCATATCAAGTGTAGAGTGGATGTAATATGTATACAAGTACAAAGGAAACTGAGAAATACATAGTGTATCATCTGATCATAACCAGAAAAGTACATGTCAAGGCCATGTCACAATATCACATATAAAAGAACCTATCAATGATCTTGAAGGAGATATTTAATCATTGATGTCACGTAACTCATCCGCAAAGTACCAAGTCAAGAATTGGAATAATGGTATAGCATGCAACTCGAGTGCCAATATATAAGATGTTGTTGTGATCAACTGCAACATATAAGGTGGATGGTGTCATTGGAAACGCACTGGAGGAATTGACAAGTGAACCAAGAAATGATTATGAAACTAGAAGTCTTCATTGACCGCCATGGTACATTTCTACACTATCAGAATAGATGAGCTGATGTTGGCCATGTGAGAAATCGTTTGATTACCACACATTGATATATATCATTAACAAAAGTGAGACAACTCACTGATAATGATGAAGAGAGTCAAGGTAACCCAGTATATTATAACAAGTGTCAATAAATGAGTTGAAGCCGAACACTTTAGAGAATTTATCAATCAGGAGACATTTATGTATTCTCACTATCGATAGAAAATGAGTTTCCCACTAAAGACTACAAACCCTAAGGTACTATAAAAGGACCCTAAACCTTATTCCCAGAGCAATGAGTTGGAGTTGATGGGAAAATATATGCTGGAAGGAAGGAATTATGGAATCCTACATCAATCTAACATGAGTGTAACTTGCAGGCCAATAGTTTTGAAGCAATGAGATGAAAAAAGATGAAGTAACCATACCAAAGAACATTTCCAATGTACACAAGATGTGGCTAGTACATGACAAAAATGCTTTGAACGAACCAATAATGAAAGCTGACATAGAGCCAACGAATCCACCAATAAGGTCAAATGGAAGCCAAGATATTGCACGAATCTAAATGTGTGATAATATAAGTTGATTTCAAACACAAGGGAAACCACTCACTCAAATACCCATAATATTGATCGATGTTGAGCACAAAGTCACCTATCAATGATGAAAATAGGATGAATGTGCAGCTCTAGGCCCACTCTCAGAGAAATTCATTAAAGTCGATATGAGCAGACCCACCAGCAAGAAGTCAATGGAGACTTTCTTAATTAGCACGATAAAAGGACTAAATCATTGATGTGACAATCAACATAACTTTGGCAGACTGGGTATGGCTGACTGGAAATGAGTCAAGAGACACCACAGAAAGGCTAACTCATGCTTACTTCCCTTGAACAAAAGCACGACCCAAATGTGATTGCATGGCAGGATATGATAACTTTTTATACGTTTGTCATGCCAGAGGCATAAACAAACTCTCCATATGATTAGAAGAGATAACCAACTAGAGGACTAATAACTCAATGAGAAGGTTATGGCTATCCTAAGTCAAACTAAATCCCATCCCGATGTAGGAAAGATTTATTTGAGTGCTTCTTTCAAGGGTGACACAACCGACTCTTGCTACCATCAATTATGGAAGTAAAGCCTCGTTCATGCTCTTTTTGGAATATATAAATTTTTTATCTTTTTCATATTTGAAAATCCTAAAAAAGAATAGGAAAGAACGAGTGTCTAAATACATATGTGCTAGTTCCTCAGAGGGGAACATTCCTATGCTCAATGCAAGGAGACGAAATTGGTCAATTACACTGAAAGGAATGTTCTTTCCACATGCATAAGGTGTCTAGTTGTAGAGGCTAAGTGATTGCAAGGTTGACATTTTAGAAATACATACTCAAAAAGTTGCTTATGTATGAGTCCAAGTGAAGACAACTTAAGGAGAAAAGGTACAAATAATAAACACGAAATTTAGTAGTACAACTCAACATGTGGGGGCCTCTAGGGTATAATTCTAGAAAGATAGTGAAGAAGAAGGAGAATGAAGCTTCATCACAGATCTCATGGCGGGATTAAAGATGACTCCCAAGCCTTCTTAATATTTGCAACATGGGAAACATATGATAGCAAGGATCTAAATAGGAAGGCCATGTAAAAGATGGCTCTACCATCATGTCATACTTTTATAAGTGGGTGAGTGAAAATGGTTCAAGAATCATAAGACAATGGCGTCGACCTTATGGAAGCATATCACAGTATGGAGGCTAGAATGCATAATGCATTGGAAAAAGTGATATTCTCTAACCTATATGTCAATGACGAAAACCATACCTACCATGAAAGGTCAGCTGTCTTGGTATTGAAGTGGTAGAAAAAATTGTCTCAAAGTCTCCAATTTAAGCTGAAAAGCAACTTATCCGAGCACTCAAAGCCAAAAGGTCACAAAGTTTAAAAATAAAACATAAACTTTGCAGAAGTGGGTTTCCAAATATTTTTTAAATTTCAACTTATAAATAGCCATTTTGACTTACGAAACCTCATTTTTTTTTTAGAAAATTGAGTGGAAGAGGTTTCGAGGGAAAAACCGGAAAACCATCAAACTTCTAGGTAATCTCCTAATTCGATCTTTCAATGAATTTTTATACATTTCAAGTATCTTTTGAAAAAATTTACTGTAAGAGATTTATTTTTATATTTTTAATCTTCACATATGCTGGTTGGATGTATCAAAGTGACATATTATTGAGCCCTATACATGACTGTGTATGAATCAAACCAGCGTGTGTGCGGTGAAAAATTTTAAATCAACAATTTTAATGGTTTAAAAAGATTGAAATTGGAAGATGACAATCACATGTAGTGAAAGAGAGAACAATGCAGTTGATAATGAAGTAATGAATGATCCATTAGCATTGGATGCATTGAGATGATGTGGATTGTTGAAATTTTTCAAAATATCAAATATGAAAACCAACACAATGTTGCTAGAAATGCTTGTGAATTACTGGGATAGAGAAGAATATTCTTTTATGATTGATCATATACCCCTGCAAACTGAAGTAGAAGACATCTACATTGTCACTAGACTTTCCTGGAGTGGAGAGCCAATTAAAATGCAAGGGAAGGCATGAGGAAGCCTCAGTGTGGATGATTACATTCACATCTGTTTCGCCCAAAACAATGAGAATGTAGGGACTCATATCTCAATCAAGAATGTGGAAATTTTTCCCCTCAGGTTTCTCCTTTTTACCATTGTGAGGGTAACAAGATCAACTTCATTTGACCAAGAGTCACATTTTACAATGATCCTAGCAATCAATTTCCTCACTATAGTTTTTGATTGGTGTACAACCCTCCTAACCAATCTGAAAAAGAAAATTTACTTCTATAAAAAAGAGTACTACCAAACATTTTGGGTATAGTACTGTCCTTTGTACTTTCTTCTTTAAGAGACTACCAGGACTTCAACCCAATGTGATGTCCATCATCAGCAGCCAAAGAGATCGATGGATAGGTAGATGGTTTGACTTAATGAAGAGACTAGGTAGTGATGAAGTCCCTAGAACAACACTTGATGGCGATATTTTCCTTTGGTGGCAACAACAAGTCATTTCCATAGACGACTACCCCTGTGTAGGCATGGATTTCAGAGCAGATCTAGATCTAGTTGTTCCACTCAGCACTGCATGGCTTCCACTGGTAAAATTGTTTTAATGTTTTTTATATTATTTTATTTTTTTGTATTTCAAAATATGAATGAAAATTCTCTTTTATGAGGCAAAAATTCTTATGAAATTGTTTTCTCATGACATAGATGTGGGATCAGTAAGACCTGAGAGTCTACCTAGGCATAGTTGTCATGGAGGATATGTGGAGAGTGCAACACACTACAAGAAAAACGTCACTGGTGAGGGTCATGCCCGTGACAGACCTTTAAGGTTCATCACCAATGTTGCATATGTTGATGGTCTTTAAAAAAGCATTGTTTTAAGTGTATATAGTTACGATCCTTTAAGGTTTGTCACCAAAGAAATTTTCAATGACACTTTTGGTGAGGGTCGTTAAAGGCCCATCACTAATTCTCTCTTTGGTGACACTTTTTCTAAGGGACATTGAAGGCCCATCACTAATTCTCTCTTTGGTGATACTTCTAGTAATGACCTTTTATTGACCGTCACCAATGATCTTTTTGGTTACTTTTGGTGACGGTCAATAAATGTTTGTCACCATTGGTCATTCCAATGAGTTTTTTATGATGCTTCATGCCTATGACAAACCTTTAAGCTCCTTCACCAATGCCTCATATGGTGATGGTATTTAAAAAAGTGTTGTTGTAAGTGTATATAGTGATGGTCCTTTAAACTTTATCACCAAACCCATTTTCAATGACACTTTTGGTGAGGGTTGTTAAAGGACCGTCACTAATTCTTTCTTTGGTGACACTTTTGGTGAGGGTTGTTAAAGGCCCATCACTAATTCTCTCTTTGGTGACACTTATAGTGACGATCTTTTCTTGGCCCTCACTAATTCTATTTTTGGTTACTTTTGGTAATGGTCAAAAAATGCTCATCATCATTGATCATTCAAATGAGTTTTTGATGACACTATGTACCTGTTACTATATTTTTTGTCAAAAGAGAATGATTTAAGACCAATGTTGTGGATTATTTTTCATTATGTGTCTAAGGTCATAGTGGTTATAATAGTCGGTGAATTTGTTAAGAAGTAATTAGTGTGTATAATTTCTCTCAAGTCATAATAATATAGTTTTCTTATGAGTCAACACATGATTCATCTCTATTAGGTTTATTATCTGGAAAATTTCGTTTAAATAAAGCTCCACTGGTGTGTGTAGTAATTATATTATTTAATACATAATCAAGCTCTGTAAACTATATTAATGAGAGAGACCTAGCACTTCTCAACACTCATGACACACCTTAACATGCTTTGGAACTGTACACTAACATTCCTTGGCACCTCGCATGTCTTGGAACATCTTTGTACATGGAACACCTTTGTACCTAGAACATATTTCCATGAGTAAGATTCCTAAGCACATGTTGGCATGACCTAGCATAGCCTATCACTCCCTTATGATGTGTTGGCATTCCCTTTAGTTCCTAGCATGCCATCGAACAACTTGGCATAATATGGCATTGACAAACATTAGCACTTGGCATGTATCGCAACATATTATTAGTGTGCCTAGCATGCCCCTTTTGAAAAAGATAAATTATTGACTTATTAACCCTCTTATGTGTTCATTTCCTTGCATTTTAGCTTGGTTATTCCTTTTGTTTCCTTGAAACTTGTTGACGCATATTGGTGTACTCTAGCACCCTAGACATCCTAGCATGTCTTATCACCTGGCATGCATTGGCACTATTTGGAACATGTTATCACACCCCGAAAATACCTAGCACACTCTAGAAATTCTTGACATTCCCTGATATTCCTTGGTTACCCATTCTTAGCATACCTTGTCAATCCCTCCTTGGCATGACTGCTAGCACTCATTGACAGTCCCTGACACACCCTCATATTCATTTAATTCCATGCATTTTGACATAGTTCTCCCTTGTATTGTCCTAGTACTCCTTAACATTTCTTAGGATTCATTGGAAATCTCTAACACACCTTAGCACTCTTCGATATGATCTACCACTTCATAGCATGCTTCACACTCCCTCATGCACAATGGCACTTGGCACATGTTGGCACTTGGCAAGTCTTAGCATGTTTGGCATGTATTGAGATGACTTGGTATTCTTTGGCATGTTTTACTATTAAAGTTATTTGAGATCAATTATTCGAAACTGGATCAGAAGAAATGAAGGAAGATTTGGCACTTAGAATGCATTGACACTTGGCACTTGGCACCTAGTGTTGGTGTGCCTAGCATGCCCCTAATGGAAAAGGTAAATGATGACTTATTAACCCTCTTATGTGCTCATTTCCTTGTATTTTAACTTGTTCCTCCCCTTTGTTTCCTTAATAGTCCCTAGCATTCATTGTCACATTGTTGTACATCTTGGCATGCCTTAGCACTTGTCACATCTTAGCTTGTTTGACATGTCTGTGTATTATCTAGAACATGTTAGCATGCCGTAGCATTCCCTAACACACCTTAGTAGTCATGACCTCACAACTAACATTACATTTTTCCATGACTTGGGAACCTTACATTCACTACAACACCTTGGCACTCCCTATTTTTCATGCCCTCTGTTAGCCACGACACTGTTCGAGGCTGATGAGGAGATCGATGGATGTAACCACATACCAAGATTTTAGTTTGGTAGCAAGCCCAACCAAAATATAGAGTGATATCTCTATAAAATAATAGCCAAGATATGACTAGAATGTAAAGGATTTTAGGTTTGATAGCTGGGCTCAAGTGGGTTTTGGAAAATTTACAGTTTTGTTGCTGGATAAGGGAGAAAAATGAGGTAGCTAGGTTAGAGGATGAAAGAGTGACAGCATATGAGATATAAAGGAGCAAGGTAGCATTAATTTTGTGATGTATATTAGGGTTTATCGGTGTAGTGTAGTGTTTAGAAGATGCAAAAGGTCTTAATGAGCATGAAACATAAATTCATTGAGCAAGAAAGAAAGTAACACATAATGATTTTTCCATCAAAACAGAGCTTTATGCAAATATTTTTTTTTTTTATAAATTGAAAGGAAAACCATTGAAGAATTGATGAATGGAAAGAGAAGATGAGTATCTTTCATATAATGTTATAACAGAGAAAAAATAGCATCACAAACTTATTGTACATGAATTCCTGGATAATAGTTGCAAATTGTGTCTTTTGATTTCCAGAAAATGTCCAAATACAAGCTACAATAGTTATCTCCTATGAAATCCAACCCATTCTATCACTGTGAAACTAATACACAAAGACAAAAACAACATCTCCTCACTCTCAGGTGTTGAATCTATGATTGTAGGAACTCTTCCATGTGGTTTTCTAACCAAACCCTAATGTCTAGTGGAGCTATAAACAACTTCTAAAATTAACTTTGGCTCCAACCTCTCTCATAAATGAGGTCAGATTCACATCAAAAAAATGTACAAAGACTAACCACCCATTACTCGCATTTAATTTTACCCCTTACATTTATATACCTCATGCCTTTAACTTTTACCAAAGTCAAACTAGGAATTACAAAAAATTACATGGTGAAAATTTTACAAAAATCTAAGAAATTTTTAGGTGTGCAACGAGTTGTTGTAGGGAATTTTTGAGTGCCTTATGAAGTCCAAATCTAGATCGGAAGCCTTTTTTGGAAATCAAGGAGAGTTTATATGTATTTAGAGTATTTTTACACTAAAAATGACCCATTTTTGGCTGAGATATGGCCATCCTCCCAAGGTGTCTCCAAGTGCAAAGCGAAATGCAAAAAGAGGGGCATACAAGTGATTTTTTGCCTCTTTTTTGAAAATTTATCAAAACTTGAGCCCCAGACTAGGAAAGTGAGCTAATGGGTTTTTATAAGGGCTCATAATATTTCCACAAATGTTGAGTTTCCATCATTTTAAGCTGTGAGGAAGAAGCACAACGTGAGATCACTACACTCTTAGATAGAACATTGCCAAAAAATTTCAAGTCTGCACCAATTTGCACCAAAACACAAAATTTTCTCCAAATCCTTTCAAAATTTGTCTAGAGATATGTGATGAGGTTTGTTATGCAATCATGGATGCATCATCAAGAAAATATAACTTACCCTTCTCCTCTTGGCTTATTAGGGTTTCCTTGAATTTTTCCTTCAACTACTTGACATTGAACTTGTCAACCTAATTCCTTGTGGAATAATGGATTGCCATTTTCTTTTGCAACTTGTTGTCCCTGTTGGCCTTGTCAAGGAGCTTGTCAAGGTGGAAATTTCCTTTTTCAAGCCAAAACTCATTGTCCTCACTTATTTCCATGGCAATCCTCTCTTCAAAGGTCAATTCTTCCATTGGTGGATTTTGTTCTCTTTCCATCTGAAGTGCCTTCCTAAGACCCATTTTCCTTGGTATCTTCCTTACCACATGTTTTTCACGCTGGTCATTGTCCTCATGGTCCACCATTTCCTTACCATTCATCTCTGGTTTCTTGGCTTTTAATTGGTCTTTCTCCATGACTAGTTGTTTTGCAACCTTAAGTTGAATGTTTTCTTGCTCAACGAATGAAATGATGAATTTGGCCCTTTCCAAATTGTCCTTGAGCTCCATGATATAATAATCCTTCTCTTTGATGACGTGTTGCAGGGTTTTATGCTCATCATGTTCCTCCAAGTCAAATATATCAAAGTCATGCTCAATGGGCTCCTCATCATGCAAAGAAGCCTCATGATGTGATGATGATCCCTATTCTGTTGATGTAGTAGGCCTGGCCCCTTCCTGAATTTGAGGAGGAAACACAAGGATTCTACCTCTATGATATGTTTTGGTCATCTCAGGCCTAGGTGCATTGGAAAACTATTATGTTTTCTTGATGACCTCACCTCCATGGGTTTTATTGACATGGTTTGGTGCTCGCTTCGTGAGGTGGTTATATGAGTTTTTAAGGCTACCTCAATGAAGGTGTCCCAAGTCATGTTCTTTTATTTCAAAGGATGGAGTACTATAACCATTATAAGGCTATGGTGAAAGAGGTTGGGATAATGCACTTTTACTTTCAATTGCAACCTTTCAGACATTTTGGTTAGGATCATATACAAGTAGCTAGACAAATTTAGAGACTTGGCAGCTGTAAAGTACATGAGAAGTCTTATGTGGTATTGATATAGCCTATAAAGTCTTCCCTCACATGTGAAGAACTTCATGACAACCTTCATCAATGGTGCATATCTCTCCAATAAGTATATGAGTGGGAAAAAATGTGAGTGAGCTCCTATGAATTGTGATTTCAAGTAGGGTTTGTACTCTTCTAGGTCTAGGTTCATGCCTTTGAACCAGTTTTCAAAGTGGTTTGCTATGCCTATAGCTTGAAAGATGGCATCCACTGAAAACATGAAATCAGTCCCTGCAATGGTGATGTTTTCTTCCTTCAATGTGAGGGAAAATATACCTGTGAGATGATTATGGTAACCTACTTCCTACACTCTTTGACAAAACCCTAAAAAATTGATATATTCAAATAACTTCATGAAAAATGAGGAGGAGGTGGTTTCATTGTAATTATTTGACTAAAACATCAGTATCTTTCCAAAGAATTTTGACATAGTTCTCCCATGTGTTCCCCTAACTCTCCCTAACAATCCTCACCATCCATTGACATTGTCTACCATGTGTTAGAGCACCTTTTCATTCCTTGATATGCCCTGGAACTCCTTAGCTATCATGCCCTCACAACTACCCTTACTTTTTTTTAGACTTGGCTAGAACCCAACCAAGTCTTGCCCTGACTACTACAACTTAGTCAAGTTATAGTTAGTACAACTACACTATGCGTTGTTCACCTAATAAATGCCTATAACACAACCTAGGCTACTCATGTCCAATCTTAACTCATCCCACTTAACAAGTTACCAATTCAAGGCTCACATCCAAACATGGCCATAAAACAACTAAGAAACACAATTTATATCTTGACATGCCATAGCACATGGCACGTCTAACAATCCCTTACCCATATGTGGCCTGTGTTATCATCCCCTACATTTCATGTCATTTTTTTCACTTCATAGCACACCCTAATGCTCTCTAACATGCCTTGGAACTCTAGCATGCCTTAGCACTACCTAGGATATAACCTTGTCACTCTCTCCTTAGAACACTTGGATCTCATTGACACTCCCTATCACACACTCTTATCTCTTTATTTCCATGCATTTTGAACTAGTTCTCCCTTGTGTTTTTGTGGCACTCCCTAACATTTGCTAGCATGCATTGACAAACCCTGGCCCATGACACATGTTGGTATGTTGCCTTGAACTCTAGCATTCTTTGGCACTACCTAACATATCCTATCACTCCCTCCTTACCACCCCTAGAACTCACTAACACTCCCTATAAGACACTCTTATTCATTCATTTCCATGTATTGGAAACTAGTGATCCCTTTTGTTTCCTTGGCACTCCATAACGCTTCCTAGCATGCGTTAGCACACCCTAGCACCTAACACATCTTGGCATGTTGCCCTGGCCTCTAGCATGCCTTAGCACTGCCTACCTACCTTGCTAATACCTCAACACACATGGATCTCACTGGTACTTCTTATCACAAAGTCTTATTTGTTCATTTGCATGCACTAATTTCACCTAGTGATCCCTTGTGTTTCCCTGTCACTCCCTAACACGTCCTAGCACATGTTGACACAACATGACACCTGACACATCTTGGTTGCATGTCACCCTAGCAATCTAGCATGACTCAGTGCAACCTAGCATACCATGTCACTCTCTCCTTAACACACTTAGAACTCACTAACACTCCTTGTCACACACTCTTATTCATTCATTTGCATGCATTTTGACCTAGTGCTCCCTTATGTTTCTGTTTCACTCCCTAATACTCCTTAGCACGCATTGCCACACCTTAGCACTTGGGACATCTTGCTACATTTCCCTAGCACTCTAGCATGCCTTGGAAGTAATGCATAGCATACCTTTTCACTCCCTCCTTAGCACACCTATAACTCGTTGTCTGTAATGTTTCAGACTAGGAAAAATACTGTTACGAAAAACAGAGAATAAAATTAACACCATAAAATTAAATCAAACTATGATACCACAAAATTGTCTAGCATGTGTTAGCACGCCTTGGCACTCCTTAGCTATCATTCCCTCACAACTAGTGTTACATTTCTTGCAACATGGGAACCCACCAAAATCATACCTCAACTATAACAACAACTTAACTATAACAACATCTTGACCAAGTTACAATTACTACAACTAGACTATGCCTTGTTCGTCTAAGAACTACCTATAACTCATCATAGGCTACTCATGTATAATTTCAACTTATCCAACTTAACAAGTTATGAAGACAAGGCTCACATCCAACCATGGTCGTGAAATTAAACAACTAAGCAACAAATTTTACATCTTGACATGCCATAATATCTGGCACACCTAATAATCCCTTCACACTATGTAGCATTTGTTAGTATCCCCTACATTTCTTGGCATGCTTTGTCACTCCCTAGCAGTCCTTGAAACTTAGCACACCTCATACTCGCTAGCTAACACTCTCTATCACACTCTTATTCACTGATTTCCAAGCATTTGAAACTATTCGCTGCTTGTGTTTCCCTGGAACTTGGCCCTGACACTCCTTGACATGTGTTGGTGCAACACCATGGCGCCTCGAACTTCTTGGCATGCCTTAGCACTTCTAGGAACCCAACCAAATCATTAAAAAAATAATTTTTTCCTTAGCCCAATGTCTCCCTTTGTCTAAAATTGCTTTGTCCATCCCATTATCGCAATCATAGACTTATCTCTTTCAAGTCCTATTCTGAAATTCTCGTAACACATTTCACCTTTGGGACACCTAAAATTCTTTTACATGCACTTTGACCTAGTTCTCCTTTGTGAGGCCTTGACACTCCCCAACACTCGTCGACATGCATTGACACTATATGGAATGTTTTAACATGCATTTTCATTCCTTGGCACATCCTATCACTCCTTAGCTATCATGCCCTCAGAGTTTCCCTTGTTTTCTTGGGACTTAGGAACCAACCAATTCCTACCTTGACTAAAACATCTTGACCAAATTGTAATTAATACAACTATACTATGCCTTATTCACCTAAGAATGGCATATAACTCATCTTAGTCTACTCATGTCCAATCTTAACTCATCCAAGTTAGCAAGTTACCAAGTCAAGGCTCATGTCCAACCATGGTCATAAAATAACTAGACAACATAGTTTACATATTGACATGCCATAGTACCTAGCATGTCTAACAATCCCTTGACGCTATGTGGCAGGTGTTAGCATCCCCTACATTCCTTGGTATGCTTTAGAAATCCCTAGCACAACGTACCACTCCTTGACATTCCCTAACACTCTTGCATGCCTTGGCACTACCTAACATATAACTTTGTCACTCCCTCCTTAGCACATTTGGAACTTGCTGACACTCCCTATCACACACTCTTATTCGTTAATTTACATGCATTTTGAACTAGTTCTCCCTTATGTTTCCATCGCACTCCCTAACACTCCCTGGCACACATTAGCACACCTTGGCACTTAGCACATCTTAGCATCTCGCCCTTGGACTCTAGCTTTCCTTGACACTACCTAGCATACCTTGTCACTCCCTCCTTAACACACCTAGAACTCACTAACACTCCTTGTCACACAATCTTATTCATTCATTTCCATGCATTTGAATCTACTGCTCCCTTGTGTTTCCCTGGCACTCCATAACACTCCCTTGCATTCATTGTTAGGTCCCTATAATACTAGTGATTCCCCCATTACTATGGTCATTGTATCCCTTATTGTTATTGTTGTGCCCCTATTGTCCCCATATTTTATTATTTTGCCCCATGGAATCCCTCTATTGTTATTTTTGTGCCTTTATATTATTATTGTTAGGTCGGCTTGGTTATATTGTGACCCCTTAGACTCCTATATATAGAAAGGATGTTTTGTCATTTGAATCATCCAAGAATTGTTCATTTGTGTAATTTAAAGGAGGTTGCCCACTTGAAGAGGCTTATTTCTAAGGCGTTTATCTATCTTTTCTATCTTCTTGAACTAGTTTCATAACATTTGGTATCAAAGCTTTGGATTCTAGGGTTTCGCTGGTCCAAACAAGTCATCATGGAATTTTCACTATAAGATATTTTTTTCAACGTTTCAGAAGCTAAAAAAAACCCATTTGAGACAAAAGAGTGTTGCACCTCCGGTCCAAATTTTAGATCTTGTCTCTCTATAGTTTCAAAGATATAATCTGAGGAAGTTAGGGTTTTTGCAGACCCCCACATTACATTTCAAACAGGTAACCTTGGGAAAATCATCATAACTTTCGCTCTGAGCATCAGACTGAATTTTCGTAGGAAGTTACAGAAATAGGATAGATTGTAGTTTTCGTGGCTATCATTTTCCAAACTGAAGGTTGAAACAATGACCTGCGGCACGTTGTACAATTTCGCTCTACTAAACTACTCTATACTTAGGTCACCATGGGAGATTTCACATAAATCTTTATTGGAGAATCCAATCTTGATCAAACTTTTGTGGTTAGAAAGGTTGCTCATAGAATTACCATAGGAAGTAGTTTGAAACATAGGAGGTCAAAAATTACAGAAATACATCGGATTCAATATCGAGCTCCTACAAAGTGAAAAAAGGTGAGTAATTTTTTTTTTAAATTTTTGCATAAGCTTTCTTTGAAAAATTAGTTCGAAGGAATTCAAACGGCATAGTGAAGAATTATTATCGGTAATTGATGCTCTGAAGAAAGAAAATGGAAACACCTTGTAAGAAACCTGAAATCTCTAACATGAATCATGTAGAAGAGGAAGAAATGCAACATGATATTTCATAATTATGAGACCAAGTGCAACAAATTTCACTCACACAGAAAGTAATAGAAAATAAGATGGATGGTTTAAAGAAAGACGTAGAAGCTAAGATGGATGGTTTAAAGAAAGGCATAGAATCTAAGATGGATGTTTTAAAGAAAGGGGTAGAAGCTAATACGAATGATGTGGAAGCTAAGATGGATGGTGTGGAATCTAAGATGAATGGCTTGGAAGCTAAGATGGATGACGTGGAAGCTATGATGGATGATTTTAAGAAAGGCATGGAATATTTGTAGACAAATTTGAAGACATATTTGACAAAGTTTCTACAAGAAATGCTTACTAATGGGAAAAGGGTAGGAAAGTGAACTCATGATGAGAAAAAAATAAATGTTAATCATGATTTCATAGACTCTAACGTCCGATCGAAGAACCACCATGTTCCAAAGATCGATATGAGGGAGTTTGATGGCAAGGATCCCAGAACATGGATACTATAGATGGAGCAATTTTTCGATCTCCATAATGTACAAAACACACAAAAGGCACGCATTGAAACTTTATATTTGGAACCAAATCAATTTGTATGGTATTGATGGATTTTCTCTTGTAAACAAATTGTCACTTGGGCTATTTTTATAGATGAAACCATAGCACATTATGAGGATACAAAAAACAACACTTTTTTTAGCCAATTGATAAATCTGAAACAAAAGGGCTCAATGATGGAGGACATTGAGGAAATCCAAAAATTGAATATAAGGGTAAAAGATATTCTAGAGGAGCATAGGATTGATGAGTTCATAGGGACTTTAAAAGATAACATCCAACAAGAGGTTTGCCTTTGGGAACCAGATTCATTGGAGAAGGCATTTAGGTTGGCAAGAAAAATGGAAAGCAAAATTATGGAAACAAGGAAGCCTACCACTCACAATAATAAAGATGGAAGTGTTACTACCCCTCGCCATCCACAACCTACAAGGTTGAAACCACAACAATTGGAAGGAAAGAGAGAAAAAGGGCTTTGTTACAGTTTTGATAGAAAATACACTAAAGGTCATAAGTGTGCAAAGAAAAAATTATTTTACATAGATTGTGAAGAGGAGGAAGAAAAGGAACAAGAAATGTCAAAATAGGAAGATATACACCAGGAACAAACCCTAGAAAAAGAATACATGAATCTGACAATATCCTGTAATGCATTGGCTGGAATTACCACTCCTCAAACTATCAAGGTAGTAGGGCACATGAAGAAGAAAAGGGTAATAGTGTTGATTTATTCGGGAGGTATCCATATTTTTATTCATTGTAAGATAGCTAAGGAATTGAATTGCCTCGTATATCCAACACTAGAGTGTCAAGTAATTATTGCAAGTGGATGAACCATAAATTACTCTAGAATGTACCATAATATCAAGCTATCCATGGGAGAATATGTATTGAATAGCCCAATTCTTTCCATTACAATGGGTGGTGCTGATATTGTACTAGGATTCCAATGGCTACAATCCTTCCGTACCATAGCTTTTAATTTTCAAGAACTTTTCCTCAAATTCTCTTTAGAAGGAAAGGAAGTTGAATTAATGGGTACTGCAGGGAAACCAAGAAAGATAGTCAGCTCTAACGGAATGACAAAGCTTCTAAAGGAAGAACAACGAGGCATAATTGCACAATTATGTTCACTAGAGGTTCCCACATCGAAATCATCCATTTCTCTGAATCTCCAAAAAGTCTTGGACAATCATTCCAAGGTATTTGAGACTCCCAAAGGCCTCCCGCCTATTCGTGATCATGATCATGCTATTAATTTGATTCCAAGAAGTGTTCCTCCAAACATCAGGCCTTACAAATATTTGTATGTCCAAAAGAGTGAAACTGAATGTATGGTTGCAGAAATGCTAGAGGCTTGTATAATTCAACCTAGTCAAAGTTCTTTCTCTGCTCTAGTAGTATTGGTTCACAAAAAGGATGGATCATAGCGCATGTGTCCAGAGTATAGGGAGCTCAAAAAGCTCACTATTAAAGATAAATTTCCCTTTCTTGTCATTGATGAATTATTGGATGAATTGCATGGATCAATTTACTTCACCAAGTTGGATCTTCATTCAGGATATCATCAAATCAGAATCAAGACTGAAGACATTCAAGAAACAACATTTATAACTCATAAGGGTCCTTATGAATTTTTAGTCATGCCTTTTGGCCTTACTTATGCACCTTCTACCTTTCATGGTTTGATGAATTCCATTTTCAAACCCTTCCTTAGAAAATTTGTGTTAGTATTTTCTGATGATATACTAATCTACAAGTCATGGAAGGATCATGTCCAACATGTTGACATGGTGCTCAAACTATTGGAGGAGAAACATTTATATGCAAAAATCTCCAAACGTTTCTTTGGAGTACAAGAGGAGGAATATCTGGGTCATATTTTATCTCATGAGGCTGTTAACGTAGACCCTAGCAAAATTAAAACCATTAAGGAAAGCAAAATCCCCACATACATAAAGTATCTATGAGGATTTCTTAGGTTGACAGGGTATTATCACAAGTTTGTTAAGAATTATGGGAGGATAGTAGCACCTCCAACAACATTATTGAAGAAAGATGCATTTTCATGGACTTTAGAAGCAACAAAGGCCTTTGAACATCTTAGAGAGGCAATGTGCCAAGCATGATTCTTAGCTACACTGGACTTCACAAGAACCTTTATTGTGGAATGTGATGCCTCAGGAAATGGAATTGGTGTTGTTTTAATGCAAGAAGAAATACCCATTTCTTTTGAAATTCATCCAATCAAAGGAAAGTATTTACACAAAGCTATTTATGAGAAGGCAATGTTGGCAATACCACATGCACTTAAGAAATGGTGACCCTGCCTAATGGGAAGACACTTCAAGGTAAAAACAGGTCATGATAGTCTTGAATACTTTTTAGAACAAAGATTATCTTCAGAAAAGCAACAAAAATGGGTGAAAAAGATGTTGGGCTATGACTTTGAAATCATCTACAAAAAAGGGAAGCAAAATGTTGTGATAAATGCACTCTCAAGAAAGGATGAGGATGTGGAAGCATTTGAATGTGCCATTTCTATTATCCAACCAGATTAGAAAAACGAAGCAAGGGATGAATGGAAGAATGATGAGGAAGTGTGGGTACTCATTCAAAACATACAATAAGATCCCATTACATCTGATACATTTAGCTGGAAAAATGATTTGTTATGGTACAAGGATCGGTTATACCTATGTAAGAATTCCCAACTCAAACAAAATATTCTAGGGAATTGCACAACTCTCCCTTAGGACGGCACTTAGGATTCCTAAAAACCTAGCAGAGGGTTAAGAAGGAATTTTTTTCGAATGGCCTTAGATTAGATATTCGAAATTTTGTGGCGGAATGTTTGGTTGGCCAACAAAATAAAGTTGAAATAATTAAGACCCCATGACTACTACAACCTTTATCCATTCCAAGCCAATGTTGGGAGGAGGTTTCAATGGATTTTATCATAGGTTTACCCAAGCCTGAAGGAAAGAGTATTATCATGGTTGTAGTTGACAAACTTACCAACTATGAACACTTTTGTGCATTATCTCACCCATTTAAAGCGAGTATAGTTTCTACTGCATTTATGGAAACAATTCAAAAGCTACATGGAAACCCAAAGAGTATTGTAAGTGATAGAGATCCCATTTTCACTAGAAACGCTTGGACATTATTATTTTCTTTTCTGGGTAGTTAGTTAGCTCATAGCTCATCTTATCATCCTCAATGTGATGGGAAAACTGAGATAGTAAACAAATGTTTGGAAGGATATATTTGTTGCTTTGTATATGATAAACATGCATAATGGGTGAAATGGTTACCTCTGGCTAAATGGTGGTATAACACCTCCTTCCATACTATAACAAAAATTACCCCATTTATGGCACTTTATGGATATCATCCACCATCCATCACATCATATTTAAGAGAAAATTCTAAGGTTTAAGTAGTGGAAGATCACATCAAGCATAAACAAAAAGTTCTCCAACTCTTAAAGGATAAACTCACCTTGGTGGAGAATAGAATGAAACAACAAGCAGATCAACATTACAACGAAAGAAGTTTTGATGTAGGTGATTGGGTATTCCTACGGATACAACCATATAAACAAATGCCCCTCAAGTGAGCTAAGAAGGATAATAAATTATCACCAAAGTATTATGGTCCGTACTACGTGTTGCAAAATATAGGTACTACGACATACAAATTGGAGCTTCCTGTAGCTTCCTGAGTGCACCTAGATTTCCATGTTTCATGCTTAAAGAAGGTTATAGATGACAAGCTTCCAGTTCAAATAATATTTCCAAAACTTGTTGAGGAATGAAAAATCATATTAGAACCTGAAGCAGTCAAAGAAACAAGAACTCGAAAACCATGAAATCGATCAATTTCAGAGTATCTCATCAAGTGGAAGAACTTACTCATTCCACATGGGAGGATGAGAATTTTATATAGATTCATCCAAAACTACTCAAGCGTTGAGGACAACACTTTTTTGAAGGAGAGGGGCATGTTATGTCCCGATAATACCACTGATTCCCCCATTAATATGGTCGTTGTATCCCTTATTGTTACTTTTGTGCCCCTATTATCCCCATATAGTTATTATTTTTCCCCATAGAATCCCTTTTTTGTTATTTTTTGCCTTTATATTATTATTGCTAGGTCGGCTTGGTTATATTGTGACCCCCTAGACTCCTATATATAGAAAGAAGGTCTTTTCATTTGAATCATCCAAGAATTGTTCATTTTTGTAATGTAAAGGAGGTTTCCCCCTCAAAGAGGCTTATTCGTAAGGTGTTCATCTATATTTTATATCTTTTTGAGATGGTTTCATAACATTCATTGGCACACCCTAGCACTTGAAACATCTTGGCATGTTTCCTTAGCCTCTAACATGACTTAACACTACCTATCATACTGCCTATCATACCTTATAACTCGCTACTTATCACACCTGGAACTCACTGATATTTCCTATCACAAAATATTAATTGTTCATTTGCATGCATTATTTTAACCTATTTCTCCCTTGTGTTTCCCTAACACTCCTTAACACTTCCTAGCACATCTTGGCACACCTTAGCACCTGGCACATCTTGTCCACATGTCAGTATAGCATGCTATCATGACTTAGTACTACCTAGCATACCATGTCACACACTCTTAATCATTCATTTCCATGTATTTTGACCTGGTGCTCCCTTGTGTTTCTTTGGCATTCCCTAAAACTCAGCACGCATTGTCACACCTTGGCACTTGGAACACCTTTGTATGCTTCCCTAGCACTCTAGCATGCCTTGTAACTATCTATAATATCTCATCACTCCCTCCTTACCACACCTGGAACTCATTAACACTTCATTTCCATTAATTTGGGACTAGTGATTCCTTGTGTTTCCTCGACACCTAGCCCTAACATTCCCTAACATGTGTTCACCCCACACCCCCCACTTGTCACATCCTGGCAGGCCTTAGTGCTTGGCATGTCTTGGCATGCATAACATGCCTTGGAGCTATCTAGCATGTGTTAGTACTTCCTATCATTCCCTAGCACAGCTTGGCACTCCATAGTTTTCATGCCCTCATAGATAACGCTACTTTTTTTTCGGTTTGGGAATCCAACCAAGGCATTGGAAAAACAATGTCGTGCCCAATCCAAAGTTTCCCTTTGTTTGAAACTGCTTTGTCTTGCAAGTTACTGCAACCATATGCTTACCTCCTACGAGTCTTATTATGAACTTATCCTCACACACTTTGTCCTTGGGACAACTATAATTTACTAACATTCCTTGGTACACACTCTTATTCATTTGTTTCCATGCATTTTGACCTAGTTCTCCCTTGTGATGCCCTTGTTAAAAAGTGTATCGGCGTTCATTCTTCATAATGACATGTGTAATTGTGATTTAATGTAATTAATTTAAAGAATAATATAAAATTATTTTTATAATTCTTGAATCATCGGTTTCATGATCAAGGAATGTTATTTTTAGTTAAATCTCCAATTGTGAGCTATTAGATTTAGTCAACAAGTCATAAAATTCATAGATTCAATGTCAAAGATTGAAGACCCATTTTGGGAATGTAATCCATTGTAAAATAAACTTTAATATCCCTCCAAGACCTTGCCACAAACTCTTCTTGATGTCGGACTAAGGATTCTTATAGAATGTAAAGTTAGCTTACATATATCACAAGTCGACTTATTTTGATGTACGAAACACTATATATAGGGAAAATCAACCTCCATCCGTGGACAAGAAAATTTGGTTAAGTCTAGAATAAGATGTGTGAAGATAATCAACGAAGAGAAGGAAATGAAGAGCGAATATTTTGGTGTTGTTTATGGGTTTTCTTTAGGGATAATACCTCCACATGTGCAAAGGAAGGAAGAAATATATATTGAAGAAATGGTTGAAGGTCTTGTTGTTGTCCAAGAAGTCGAATCAAGGAAGAAGATAAACAAGGCTACAAGCAAAATTAAAATAAGAGGTCATACCATCCAAGCGAAGAAGATCAACATTCAAATGTTGGTGAACCACATATGCTAGAGTTTCTGTAAGAGGGTCGAGAACTACAGATCTAATCGAGGGAACTGAAATTGGAAGGATAGCCGAGTTATTGAAGGAAGAATCTTGATCATCGTTGACTCAAGAGAAAACAAGAAGTTGAATAAAGGAGGCTTGTCACATGGCCTTGGAGAGGTCATTCAGTCAAGGGTCTAGGTCATGGTCTTCGTATTCGTCAATTGAAGTCTCTATAAGAAGAAGAATTTGTTTGGGTTTTCCTCTCATGTTGGAGAGGTTTTGGCCCTGGCTAATCATCCATTCTTTACGTCTCTTGTCTCTTCATTTTTTATGCATTAGTAGTTTCTTGATGAAGAAGAAAACTACAATAATTATGTAAAGAGAAGATCCTAATCTTAAGAAGTAAAATACATTCACAAGCAGTTATCATAAGAATAGAATCACCAATGGAACCAAAATAGCCTAGACTTTAATTTAGAATTATTAGAGTTTCTCCCAATGGAACTTTGTGATGATCTTGATCAAGTGCTAAAACCCATTCGAGACCCAAAAATCACCCACAACATTCTTTCTTTGATCTTGGATGGTAAGATGACTTGAAAATATCATCACCTTTATTTTGCGAGGCCTCTTTAACTAGATGAGAACCCAAATAGGACAAAGAACGAATCCCTACATCATATGATGAATCTTCTGAATACTGGATTGCATGGTCTAAAGATTGGATAATTGGCATGAAGGGAATGCCATAATTTCCTGAAGCAAAAGATGGACCCAGATTCTAGTGCGGGGGCTTAAAGTCCCCGAAACCTTACTTAACATTACAAAAAAAATCGGAACACCCAATGATGGAAGGGGATTCTTCTAGTACTGTCTGATAGCATGAAAAATTGATAAAAGGGGACCTACATTGAAAATTCACAGTAAAATCATGTGTTCCATCAACCACTTTAGGACCAAATACCTTAGACTAGCACTTATCAACATCCAAAGCTCGAAGTTGGAACAACATCTAAATCAACAATCTTGAGATTTGCCTAGCCTTCTACCTGTCCAGACATGAAACTGGCCTCCAAATTAGAATCTTTAGACACCACCTTTCATAATTTTTTTCTCTCTCTAGAATCTTCCTACATAATTGTATGAGAGCCAACCCAATGAAATGGGACTTTTCACTATTCAGGAGTCCAAATTCTAGTTTAAAATCTATTTTCTTTGGGAAATCTCAGTGTCTATAGGAAATATCAGTATTTTCATGAATATCATTTTCTAGCAACATTTGAACCATGCTCCTATCTTTGAAACTGAAAATTTTCTCCAAGGAGATAAAATTGACCTATATCATTATTGACCCTTCCAAAATTTTTGAATTCATCCACAACTCTAAAGGGAGCTTGAATCTATTGCATAGATTTTTGTTCCTCCTTTATGTCAAAACCTAGTTTCCAATTTCTAGCCATAGTTTGGAGGCCCCCCCACATCAAATCTTGCTTGAGAAGTAGGTTCTCATCCTCCTAGCTTTTCACCATAAAAAAATCAAGGCCCGAACTAAAATATGTATTACATGTTGAGCTTTTTAGCTCGGAAGGTACTTCTAGTCTTGTGTCTTGACTAGAAAGACCTTGATTTGCCTTGTTATGACCTTGAAAAATGATGAGCCATGTCTGTTATAATGGGTTCTTAGACATTTCTCAGAACAACCCCTGCAACGTTTTCCATCTGCCATGCTGAGAAAATGCAACTGAGAAGAATGCAACTTAAAGCAAATTTCCAAACCTGAAATCTGCACAAGAATCTTCACACTACTTTTCCATGTATGCAAAGCCAAAATGCAAATCAGGAAAACCCTCCAGAGCTGCTCTCACCATTAATAATTTCCAATTACATGTAGGAGGGAAACCACCAATGGCAGTGGGCATTAACTCTCATGAAGGGGATTGAACAGTCCTTCGTTCCCATCAACTCAGCACCTTTCACTCAACCAACAAATGAGTCACATATGGAGGTGAGAGGTATCTAAGAGTTTATCCATACATATTTATTTCGTATCGTGTCTCTATTTTTTTGAATTATATTCCCCTTCTTATAGTTAGAGATTTACTTTTAAAAAGTTAGTTGTTCATGTTTCAGTCTTTCAGTTTACCACATGATATTTGATTATGAAGGCACTACGATATAACATTGGTGTAAATATTTGAGGAACAAATCTATAAAAACGTAAATGAAACCAGACAATATGGAAGGGATAAAATTAGGAAAATAGGTACCAAACTATGTACAAACCATGTGGTTAAATTATAAAAGAAAATAACTAAATTACTCAATCCAAAATGAATTCCCTGTCTCCATGTGACTTCAAAATGTATGTATAATAGCTTCACATCCTCAGCGTGTCACTTCGAAACAAACCAGTTGATCTACTTACAGTCAAATAAATTGCTATGGCATATAATACTTTTATAAATATATTTCACAAAGTGGGAATTGTCAATGTAATAGAGTGTCAAAAGAGGAATATCTCAAGTAAAAAATGAAGTAAAGATATCTCAAATCCGAAAGGATAAGTCACAAAATTTTGAAAGTTATTAATGTTAAGAAAAAGATTGATAGAGGTCACTGAAGTTGCAGTATTTATAGATGGATTAAAGGACACTATTAAAGGTATGTCAATGACTCAAGGCTAGTTGTCCAAATCCACATAAATATTTTTTCAAACTATGCATCTAATTCCTGAGATCAAATGAATGTTAATCTACTCCTTGTCAAGCATGAGGTTGAGTTTACTTGCAAAGGTTTATGTCCTTGTTCAATTGTTTACAAGTTGATGTGTATTTTTATGTAGAAATACTCCTTGTCTGATGATTTCATCCTTTAAACAGATGATTATTATGGTTAGTATGCCTTCAACAGAAATGTTTGTTTACTAGTTGGATGATGATTTAACTATTGAGACATACATGATTATTATGCTTAGCATGCCTTCAACAGAATTGTTTGTTCGCTACTGGGCTGATGATTTAATTCCTCAGACAGAGATGATTGTTATGCTTAATATGCCTTCAACAAAAAGGTTTCTCAAACTTGTTAACTCTTATGCTCTAAACTATTTTGAAATTGATTACAAAGTTGTGGCTTATACAAGTTGTTTCAAGACTCTATGGGCTTCTAATTGGTTGATTTTGGTCCTGCATGACATGTTTGGTCTTGTTTCTTGCAGATGTTGTGGAAAAATTGTGCAGTCAAAGGAAAATGGATGCTCTATGGTTTGTCTTTGCATTTGGATTGGTAGAAAATTTTCTATTTGTCCCTTTGTTGAAGGCATATCTCGAGCATGAAAGGAAAGCATTAGTAGAAATAGCAAAAAAAGGAAGAGATCATGTTGGGTCACTGGTATGTTTATGCTTATTAGTGTGGTTCATGCTCCCTTGTTAGTACAAACTATCAAAATATTAACTTGTCATTAGACATATTCTTTGAACCCTTCCATATCTTATTGCAAAATTCAACAACCTCAAATTCATTGATTCATTGAACAATGTAATAAAGTGCATTGAAGTGCTTCACATCTATAAAATTTACTGGAGTTGTTATTGAGTCTTTAGATGTGGTTATCTTTTCAAAGCACACACATACAAGAAGATAGGAAATAATATGCCCGACTAATTTCAAGTTATCTTCCTACAAATAGGGTGTTCCCTTCCATAAACTTGACGACTCACTTTGCTTCTTTCTAGTGAAAAAATTTGGGACTTTTCATGAGTTATGAGATAATTCCAACTCCATAACTATAAGTTTCATATTTAAGGTTATATCCACTAGATTAGAACCTGTACAAGGATAATTTTGTTCTCATTTCAAAAGAACCTGCAATTGACTTATACCATACTATTTAATATTTTATGTATTTCTTCGCATCCTTTCCTATGAAATAAAGATGCAACAAGCTACCTTTCATATTCTATATTAACACTCCTAAAAAATAATAAAGTATGCCCAAATCTGTCATTTCAAATTATTTATGCAGGTCATCTTTTGGTCTTTCAATTATCGAGGTTGTTACCTATATTAATGAGATCATCTACAACAAAGGCCACAGTGAAAATATCTGTTAGAGTTATATTTGTGTTGCACTAAAGGTTTTTTTTCTTCAGCAGCACTACAATACATTATAGTTTCCATTTATGAAGAAGTGTACCTAATATCAACCTTGGCCTGTGTGAAAATGGGTTGAATTCATAGTAGACTTTATCTATTGTTTTGAAGGTGTTTCTCCTTCAATAATACTTCATCTTAGTAGATCCTTTCAATATACACCTTCAGTAGATGCATACAACCTTGGGGTACATGATATTGATTCCAGTTTTGTTGTGATGGTATACCAATGATGAAAGCAGAACATCGATTTTAGACATTTTATGGTTGTTGTATGCAAGCATGCTTGTATAGTGTTTCCCAAACTTATATAGAGCCATATTTAGTATAATTTTATAGTTTTACCTAAATGCTCACTTTTATTAATTTAGGTTTTTTACTTAGTACTATTTTATGAACATATTTATCTTTAAGAAAAATGGACAATAGAGAAGGGTTCTATATTTAGACTAGGGGACACTCTTCTAGGTAGGAGGTACTCTATTCTAGGGAGCTTCTATCATACATGTTAGGTGCTTTATCCTAGATAGAGTTCCAAGTCCCTGCCTCCTTTACAATGTCCCTACCAGACAAGACACTGGTGGACAGAGTTCCAAGTCCCTAAGCTTTCCAAAACCCCACTTGAGCCTAACTATCTAACCTAAAATCCTTTACATTCCAGGCATCTCTTGGCTGTGATTTCATAGAGAGCCCTCTCTAGTTTGGTAGGGCTAGCTACCAAACTAAAAGCTTGGTGTGTGGTTACATGTCGATCTCGTCATCAGCTTGGGACATTGTGGAGGATAACAGAGGGCATGACAACTAGGGAGTGCCAAGGTGTTCTATTGAATGCAAGGTTTTGAAGTCATGGAAAAATGTAATGCTAGTTATTAGGTCATGACTTCCAAGGTGTGTCAGGGAATGCTAGGGCATGCTAACATGTGCTAGATAGTATGAAGACATGCCAAACGAGCTAAGATGTGGCAAGTGCTAAGGCATGCCAAGATGTACAAGGGTTCCAATTCCCTGCCTCCTGTTCTTCCATATGTTGTCAACTTATGACATTTCCGTTGCAATATCTGGTGCATTTTCTAGTTATTGGTCATTTATAGGTTATAAATGTCTTCAGAGTTTCACTTCTAATTGAGTATTCGACTGAACATATTGATTCTCTTATACATAACTGTTTTTCCCTCCACCCACTTTTGATAACTTCAATATCCATTAGGTAAGGACTTGCATCTTCAAAGTTGCTTTGCTTATTTAGTAAAATATTGCAGAGACTTTAATTTATTAAAAGTTGTAGAATTTACAGTTTATGAAGTTTCAATGTCTAATTTTTAAAATCATAATTATTTAAAGGGTGCTAGCTCAATTGAAGAGCACCTGCTTTACAAGCAAGAGGTTGGTGGTTTGATTCCATCGTGCCCTCACATCCATATGGAATGGCGACGATCAATTTTTTGTGATGGAGGATATTTTGACATTTTTTACCCTGACCAAAAATATGAAATGGTGATGGTCAATGAGCACTACCATATATATGTATAAATAGTGAAAAGCTTCGAAGGTCCGTAACCATAAATTGTTGTTGTTGATATCAAATGGTGACGATTGATGTCCGTCATTATAATCATTATTTGTGACAGACCTTGAATGTCACCACAACACCTATACTTCTGGAAATGCAGATTTTGGTGACGGTCAACAAACCTCACCATATATATGTACCAATAGTGATGACCATTAAGGATCCATCACAATGAATCATTGTTATTCATATGAAATGGTGATGGTCATTATTCGTCATTATAACTAATATTCGTGATGATCCTTGAATGTCACCATAACACCTATACTTTTGGCGACATCACCTTTGGTGACATTCAATTTTTGGTGATTGAGGCTATGGTCCATCAACATTGCTCATATGCAATGGTGATAGTCATTATCCATCATTATAAATCATTATTGGTGACAAACTTTGAATGTCACTACAACACCTATACTTTTGGTGACGCCACCGTTGGTGACCTTCTGTTTTTGGTGATGGAGGCTATGGTTCGTCGCCATTGCTCATATGAAATGGTGATGATTGTTATTTGTCATTATAAATCAGTATTGGTGACATACTTTTTATGTCACTACAACACCTATACTTTTGGCGACGCCACCTTTGGTGACATTCAATTTTTGGTGAAGAATACTTATTTAACCATCACCAATGAAATTATGGTGAAATTTTTAGCCCCTCACCAATGTCATTTTTTCTTGTAGTGTTACATGTGCTGAAAGAGAAACCCAGGGAAGAATAGGAGTCACATAGACAAGAGAATTAGTTGCAAGAGGAACATGTACAACAGTGGGTGCAACATGCACTCACAGATGAAACAACACCCGTACAAGTTAAGGGTCCATCCCAGTAGCTAGCACAAAGTAGACATGGTCAGTGGTGTTGTTGATCGTATGCAAGGGAATTTAGCAACATGCATGTCATTATGCGCATGCATGCGATCCAACCCATTTGGCAAACTCAACAAGGCGAAGAATAGAAGCATGTTTGACTGGAGCTGAACATGTAGTTGACAGTTGATGCGCATGACCACCAAAACACATTGGAAGATCATGACGGACACTATGCATCAGTGTGTAGTTGGTTCAAACACATCCAAGAAGACCATGCACATGTTAGCAGATGAGTTGGATGGAGGAGCCACACTAATGCACTGAGATGCATTGGAGGTAAGAGTTCACTTCATCAAGATTTCACCATGGAGCGCATCCACACCATCATAGATGACCAAGATTGACATCAGCTCACCACCTTCACCATCACAAGCATGTCAAAGAGTTGGTCTCACCATAATGGACCGAGCATCATTGATGTCTTGCATGGTTTGCTCAATCCATTTTGTCTCACACGGGCACATGTGCATTTTATTGTAACATCTTGTCAAGTGTAAATCAAGTGCTAATATTTGGATGTAACAGTCATAGAGTATATGAAGAGTTATGAGGGTAGACGAATTGTCACATAGGGGAATGTCAAGGGTCACCCAACCCTTTTCTATAAATAGAAACTCATAACTCATTGTAAATGATTTTGGTCAGCCAAGCTTCCAATAATACTATCTTGGAGAGAGCTTCAACAATATTTTAATGAGCCTTGGCTTCTCCACTGCGTAGAGCTAGTACATCTCTTTGGAGGAGTAGGCAGTTATGGGTATAATGTTCCACTATCATAACTCGTGGTTGGACATGGATGTATTGTATGACTCGAACTTACACTTCTTAATAGAACAAGGGTCATCATGTTTCATGCAAATGTTGTATTGCGTTCTATGCTATCTGGTTTACTCTAAATGATATATGTATCTGTTTACTTACACATACATGTATAGTTATTTTTATATGTATGTATGAATCTTTCTGAAATGTTCTATTGGTTTAAGCATTACTTTGGATTGCTCACTAACATGCCTTCCATGTTGTGATGCATCATTGCTCATGCGTTCCCTTATTAAGTGTGTGCTATCACAGGTTTCCACGGGGTGCACTCATATCAACTCCCCGTGTGTTAAAACCTCTCATGCACCTTCCTTGGCTCACCAAAACAGTCACACCCTTGCTACCGACAGAGTTATCTTACTTGCATCTATTCGAAATCAGGGTCAAGGCATTACCTTATGACCCACTACTGGGAATCCTACACCAAATAGCCTGAGCTCTAATAGGGACTTCGTACCAGAGAGATCCCCTTACATGTTGGAGGGTCCAACACCATCAATAGTGATCCACTGTGAGTGGTATCATATTCACGAAGTGCCTCAAGGAAATCACGAAATTCATTAAGACCAGGGCAACAATGGGAATAGTGACCACGATGATCACACAAGGCTCAAGGGTGAGTTGTGTGTAACGTTCTGAGTTTCTTGGATGGACTCTGTAAGGTAACATGCACCTCAAGGATATTTGACTTAGGGAATGTTTCATGAACCAAAGGTTTGAGACAAGGGAGTTCAGGACAATTATTAGTGGCATACCCAACAACTTTACACAAAGCACATGCATGTGACTACTTTCAGGCCTTCTTTCCTCTTTCTTTTTTGCCCCTATCTAGATGCTTTCACAAGAGGTGTGGGTTCATGTTGATGTTGTGATGGAACTGGAGTAGCGGTAGGGGCCATAGGGACCAGTTGAATTCGGGTCAAAGCATGATAACGTCTTAGCTAACTGGGCTGAGTACTTGTAGGGGGGTCAATGTACCACACTAGGATCCCAAAATTCATGTTAAGGAAGACAAAAAAGCCATGATAGGGACAAAAACGATTCCATGAGGAGGAATTAAGAAAGGCATATGGCCTGTAGGGTAATTTCCTGGTGGAACAACTCCTAGATGGTTGAGATCTAGAGGAACAATTAATAGTGGGAACATAGGAGAGGCACCCCCAAATGGAGGAGGTCCTGGTGGGTAGATTCAGATGGGTTGACTAAGAGGGTAACGACATGGTCTTAGGGAGCTAGTTACTAATCTAATATACAAGATTGCTTGAGAGTAACCCGTGACACTTGTAACATGTAAGCACTCAAAGAGCTAGGCTCTGAGATGAGAGGGGGAGGACCAAGGAAAGCACCCAACAATGAGTAACATTTTTAGACTATGGGTGAAACACTAGTGGGAGAAGGTGAAGATGTCTTATCTAACATTAACGAGATAATGGACTCGAGGGAAGTCACAGATGTCAGCTCGTAGTATGTCCACTGATCGATGGTGACGATTTTCCTTTTATACTGGTAGCGCATCTTGCCAAAAGATGCAAATGTGACAACTAACATGGCATATGAGTAACTATGACCAAACAAAAAGTTGTAATTTAGAGGGGAATTAATAACCTCTATGTCTACATGAACAGTCTTTCCCAGAAGAGTCATGGGACAATTGCGATACATGGCAAGATGTTGGGAGGAGTGATCGTCCCAAGCACATAAATTGACGCTATATGGGGATAGCTCAAGAGACTTAAGCTATTTCCAAATGGAAGCAAACATCAAATAGCAGGATGCACCTTTGTCAATAATGCATCGAGAGAAGATGGCATAACAAACTCAGACCGGTATCTCGAATGCAATAGATGAAGGTAATGGGGGATGTTCTGATGTATCAACTGGGAAGAAAATCAAATCATCTTCAGAAGGATATACCGTGCTAGAAGCACTTAGTATGGATTTCTTTTGAGACAGTCATGACCTGAGTACCTCCAGAGTCAACATCGTAGTGAGTGATTGTGCCAAGTCATCTACTGTACTATATGTATGGGGATCTTGGTTATAAGCCACATTATAGTGTAATGGACCTTTGGGGATCTTAGAGATTGAGTAAAGTTTAAATTGAGGGATATGTAATGGTCCATTTGGTGTCGTAGGAGGCTAAGCAGATGCTTTGGTTTTTGACTCAGTGGCAAACGAATTTGAATGATTGTCATATTGATGCAATCAAGTTTAAAGGTTGATATCAGAGGGATTAACCTCATAAGAATTGATCGTGAGGATCTGGTAGACAACGGGAATAGAAGTTTGGTGGGATGGGCTGCCTGGCCTGGCTAAGATTGAGCGGAAACAAATCATTGCCGAGGGAACGGATTTGTAGGAATTGTCGGTTGATATGGCGTAGGATTCTAAGGCGATTGTTGGATGGGTGGTTGACCTCCACAGGCTGCTTGAGCTTCCTACATTTGGAACATCTGGGGTAAGAGAGGAAACTTGTGTATAATGGCCATGTACACCATAACATGCAAAAGGATTCTTCATATGAATAGCCTTGTTCTACTTGGGCTAACTGCAATGTTGGTTGTTAGTGTTAGGTTGGTTCACATGGGGTTCACTAGGTTGATTACCTTGATTACCCTCGTTACCCTTGCTACCTTTTCCCTTATTTGTTTTCTTTGAATTTATGGGATTGGTCACACTCTTTTGCGTAACAACTTCACCCTAAGGGGGCAGTGGTTGTTGGGGTTCAAGATGCATGGGAGGCTATAGCGCTAGTGATTGAGTGGCTAGAGCACTCGCTATGCATAGGGATCATATGGTAAAGGAGAAACTGTTTGATAGACAGGTTGAGCATTTGTTGGCCCTAAAAGCATGTTGCTAGCAGGAGTGGCATAAGTGTTGGAGGAATTGGTGGCCCCCTACGGATAGTCATAACTTTATAGGGTATATGGTGAAGGATTTGAAAGGGTTCCAATGATACCATAAATGATGTGAGATGCCCCCATTTCATTGGCATCTCGAGGATGGGGGAGGTCTAGAACGACAATATAGACATAGCCGAATTGCCCATAAATCAGTTCATGCCTTATAGCGGTTTGGAGAGCTTCCTTCTATGTCTGAGGAAAATGGGACGCGACATATTTTCCAATGAATCATAAAAGACTCCTAGGAAAGCAATTAAGATAGACAAAGTCTTTGAAGGATGGGGCATCACATTGATTCCTCCTACGCCATTTCTAAACATGATCGAAAATATGGGCAATAAAGGACTGATGGAATGAGATCAAGAGCTCTATACCAGTGTTGAATGAAATATCTAACTAAAAATATGAGAGGAACACTTTATCAGGTGTCGCGAAAATGGAATGAGATGCGACGGGATGGTGTACATACGATTTTGCAACATCTCTAGTGAGTGTGCTTTCGAACAACCAAAGACGAAAGGAGCCATTGCTAATGGAGTTGGATGAAATACACACGTGGAAGGAGTGGAGATGATTAGTAAGGTCCTCTCTAGAATTACCCTAAAACTTCGGGATGTCAGAGGGGAGCTTAGTCACCATAGCAGGCCAACCAACATCGTGGTGTATAGGATCATTTATCAATTGGCTAAAATCCAACAGACTTAAACTAGCCATAAAAGGGACCATCTGAGTTGCTGGAATAGTTCCTAAGACAGTTCCGCTAGATGAGACCACCGGAGTAGAGCCGGAGCCAACAATAGGTTGGGTTCGTCCCCCAGCTATGGGTCCAGACATGGTGATGATATGCTTTGAAGGAGGTTTAGAATTAGATGACTAATGATATGAACCATAAGAAGCATCAATATGGAGACTCAAGGGACTATCAACTCAAACCCCGCAGGAGGAGTAATATGCCCAAGCAGAAACTAGTGATGAAGGCCTAAGAGTCTCCGCAACAAATGCCTTGGTGGCGTAACAGTGGTAAGACACAAGTGACACGAAAATGGTGAAGGGAGATCAAAATTCTGTTTTTGTCTCTGTGTGGGGAGATAAATTAATTAATTTAAGTCTTGGCTTGGTGATGTATACCAAGCAACCTTCACTTAAGGTGCACCTTTGTGTGCAAGTGTGTTTATTAATTAAGCTGAGAATGTGTTTGAAAAAAAGAGAAAAAATTGTTGACATAAATTGAACTTAAAAACATAAAATGAATAACAAATCAATTAATTAAACCCTAGCCAAACAAGGTTTGCAAACACTATGCTAGTTGGTGGTGAAATCAACTAAAAACACACTAAAAAGAATAAGACATCTAAGCATCGATGTGACTACAATCAAATGACACTAGGTTGTTGCAAAGTGGTCTAGCAACAACAAAAAAGCGGAGAGGAAAATCACTGCAAGAATATAGGGAGATGGGTGAAAAACCTAAGGAAACAAATGGAAACCTAAGGCCAACAACCAAACAAGGTTTAAGATGAAACTTTAGATGGAAACAACATACCTTTGAAGTTCTAAAACAAAAGGGTCTAGATCTGGAAAATATGGCTAAAAGCACTACAAAAGTTCAAACTTCTTACTTAGCTAAACTCCTCCTCTAAAGGTGGAGGTGTACTCGAAGCCCTAAGGGGATAAATTACACTTTGAGGAGTAAATAATAGTAGATCAATGCCTAAGTGGGGTGACCATAATGGTCAACCAACCTAGTATACACATCTCACAAAAACCCAGAAACAGATATGAAAAAATCTTGAAAACCCTAAAAATCACGGGTACTGACCTGATTTCAGGGAGACGACACTTTTAGAGCTAAAAGGTGCATTGTGTACCTCTAGATTTCACTTTTGGGGCAAAAAAATGCGATTGCATCTCCTTGAGTCCTGATCCACAAGTCTCGGAAAAAATTGTCATCTTTGTCACAACTGGTTCCTTTGACCTGGAGAAGACCAGAAAACTTCCAGAAGTTATGAATTTGATAGATCTAGGGTTAGAAAGCTTGTAAAAAACATTAAGAGATTGAACAAATAGGAAGCTCTAAGTTGAAAACTGAAGGCCGCCCATGTTTATGGATACGAAGTAGAAAACCCAGTGGAGTCACCAATTTTATTGCAGTGTTTTCTCCTCAAAGGTCTACGAAAAGAAAAGACTTAAAAATGTGGGTGAAAAACAATCTCAACAATATAAATGGCTTCTAAACATTGTAGATCTATAGCAAGTGATAGAAACAAAACCTACCAAAGTCCTGATCTTTTACACAATCATAGTTAAACAACAAAATGAAATGGTAATAAATGTGGATAACTCCAATAATCCAATGGAAACCAGATATACAAAGAATATATTTTATTAAATAACACTTGCGAAGGGAACAAATAAATGTTAGCAGTCCCCTTCTATGGGATGGGTTCTTGGCTATCCTGTATAATGTGAAAACCGAAAAAATAAAATGTTTAAGCTCAATGGGAACTCAAATGGGAAAGAAAAATGGTGTGCGACAATGATAATAATAAGAGTTATACTAGTGAGTGCAACAATGAAAATACTAAAAAGTGATAACAAAATATTGACTTATCCTCAAATAATGAGCAACAATAAAATATCATTAACCCCATTCTAGAAATAACCATTTATAATATTTTATTATATTTGGTTAGGAGGGAAAAAGTACTTAAACTTTTGTTTAGAAAAAATAAATAAATAAATGATTTGCTTATCATCTCAAGAAATATGGTTAAGGAATAATAAAAAAATAATGATTTATTTAATTATTCCTAAGGGATTTAGTCAAACTCGACAAGGAACAATAATTAAATAGTGATTAATTAAATATTCCTAGAGAAAAATAAGATAATTAATAATTTATCTATTTATTTTTCATAACTGGGTCAAATATGACAAGGAATATTAATTAATCAATGGTTTAATTAATTATTACTAGAAAAAAATTAAATAAATAGTGATTTATTCAATTATTATTCACGGGTTTAATTATAAATTACTTACAACTGTGGTTTATTAAGTAATTTCTCAAAGTGAAAGCAATTTTACTATGGTAAAATTGGTCTTACATGGTGTACCTCGATCCATATAGTAAATTAAGGCAAGATGACCAGGTTTTTGGTGATAACAGGGTTTAAAATATAATGTCGAGAGAAAAAGACTGTGTTTGAAAAATTAAATTAAAAAAAATATATTTATAAAAAAAAAAAAAATTAAAAAATTATATAGTATCTATGAATTTCTATACAATAAATTACATTAAACCAGTCAAATTAATACTGATAATTAGTACTTCCATCAAATAAATCAATCAATACCCAGTCCGGCCTTCTAATCAAATTTGGAGGTTTCTCCAAAAACGAACGCTGAGACCGAGTCCACCATTCTAATCAAATTGAGAGGTTTCTCCAAAAATGAATATGTAGACCCATAGATGGAATCCTCGCAGGTACATATGTGAGAAACTGATGCGTATCCAATTGAGGAGGGTGCATGTAACATTACCCGGTAGCCTCTGATGAAATTACATGGAGTTAGAATTTTTTCACAAAATTTACCTACTCGTAACTATCCAAATTGCTAGTTGAGATTCCTCATTAACCATTTCATAAAATATTCAACATTACATAGAGTAACTTTTAGTAGAGCAATAATAAGTTACATAACCATTAAAAACCACTTTTGTAGTATATTAACATAAACTTCATGATGTTACCTTACATCTATTTCATGACTCTCTTAACGAGATTATTTAACCACATACTTGACGTTATGAACATCACATCAAGCAAGGAACCAACATCATCAAACTGACACAATAATCAATCACAACATGGAACACCAATATAACATTGAAACCTCGTGTGGTGAAAACCAATAAATGTCTAATTTATTATTAAATGCTCGTGATAGTGTTCACCCCTCCCCTCACTCATTGGATTATAAGGGATTTCATCCCTTATCCATTGTTATAAAATATTACAACGAAATATTATTCAAATACAACATACCTAGCTAAAATATATTACAATCATCATGAAACCATTTACCCACAAATCACAACTCTCTATATCCTTGTGGCATCATTGTTCCTTTAGTTGACCATCCTACAGATCGTACTCATTAACATGGCCCTTTAGTTCATGTCAACCACTATGTTAAACATAATTTGTCTTTGGCACAAATTTCTATAATTTCCTATCATTCGTATTGTCAAAAAGCTTTGGTAACATGATTAGATAATGTATTAATGAATCAGTAATTAGACTTTAAAAGAAACCTTTTAACATCTCTTCATCTACACACATGAGACATAAGTATAATATCAAAACATCCTTACTCTAACAACATCGTACATGTATAAGCAAATAATTATCAAGCATTTCAAAGCAATTACCATGTTACTATGATCATTCTCACACCTGCACATCCTGATATCCAAAGGATACCAGTGTGACCATTCATTCCATTTAAAGGATACTGTCAACTTATCTTTATTTTTTTTGCATGTAATTAGATAAAAACTTATTCAAAGAGAGGTAACCCCTTAGATTCTTCTTTTTCCATTTAACAAAGTAATTTTTCCAATACAATAGATATTATTATAATACATAAAACTACATTCCCTCCTCTAGGGGAGTACTAAGATGATAGACATAATTATCATAAATGCAAATGAAAGTCCTTTTCTGAAAAGCATCTTTCACAAGATAGAGATATTTACAAAACCTATTGTATGCAAAAATACATGCGTTTCTCTAAAAGAAACCAATGTGTTGGTCATTATTTCTTGCATGTGAATATATGTATTTTACAAAGGAAAACTAGTGCATTTATAGAAAGTAATTACTTGTTTTACTTTCCCAAATCTAACATAATACTTATTCATTTATGCACACAAATACATGTTTCTCTTTAAAAGATCTAACATTATAGTTCTATTTTGATACATGTAATCCACTATTGTTTCTATGCTTCCGCATATGTGCTTATTTCAAATAAAATGATTGTTTATTTGTGAAAATATCACATAGTTATCTTCAGGAATCCATCATATTTTCTATATTTTATGTACAAAGTTCTCATGCATTTGTTTTTCAAGGAAGTATCATAACAAATTTATCATGAATTTGTTTTCATGAAAGTATCATAATCAATCTTTCTTTTGGGCATAACGACTAAGATAATAATAGTGTTAACCTTTTATGCATTAAACCATGCAATTAAATCAAACTATCCAATACACAACCTGCAAACCATTTATCTTTGTACACACCAAAGCATGTAACTTTTGGAAAGTATTGCAAAGGAATTGACACAATTGACTTATCCTTCATGCACAAGAAAAATATAATCATTCCAAAGAATATTCCTATGACTTATATTATCTCTATGCATTTGATGTATGCATAGATTATTATATTTTATCATAAATTAGTATTATTATTTTCTTCAAAAAACTCAATGATAATCCATGAGAATCATTTCCATGGATTTATTAAATAACTAATCTTTTCATATTCTATGGAAATATTGTGTCATGAATAAGCACAAAACCATTGTGTTCTTTTCAATAACACTACAAGATTTATTTATTTTAACTAGCAAAAAGGTCATATTTACTCATTTTTCTTCAGCAAAGACTTATTTCTTATAAACTCATAATGTAGTTATTAAAACTACACATTTTAAAAGGAAATGCCACTTTCCAATAAAAAATAATCTAATTAGCTTTTATCTTTTATTTTTCACCACCCATGAAAATATTTCACAAATTACCCTCTTTAATCTATATTCACTTCCAAGAAAATAACTTGGATTTGTTATTATTTCATACACCACTACAAAATCCCTTTTCTAAGAAAAGAGCATGCATCCTATCTTTTCTTGCATATATGCAATGTTATATAAAGAAAATCAAGGTTTCTTATATTTTAATGCCGCAATTAAATAATAACAATCTTTATCTATATTTAGTAACATGTTTTATTTGCTAAGAAAAATATATAATAACAATCTTTATCTACATGTAGTAGTATATTTTCCTTACCAAGAAAAATATTTAATAACAATCTTTATCTACATGTATTAATATATTTTCTTTAACAAGAAAAATATATAATAACAATATTTATCTATATGTAGTAATATATTTTATTTTGGAAGAAAAATATGTAAAAACAATCTTATGTATATGTAGTAATATATTTTCTTTGCCAACAAAAATATATATTAACAATCTTTATCTACATGTAGTAATATATTCTCCTTACCAAGAAAAATATATACTAACAATTTATATCTACATGTAGTAATATATTTTATTTTCCAATACATGAAATGTATTTCTATCTCTTAAATGAAATGTTTCCATGTATTCTTTTCCAAAATCTATTTCAAATGATTATAATAATAAACATATATTTTTTCTTTTTCAAAAAAAAAGTAACTAGAGTTCTTATCTTATCTCTCTATGCACAAAACGAACTCACCTTTGTATTCACAGAATTTGATAAAACTATTTCAAGATAACTCATGACCCATCAAATATTTTCAAGATTTTAAATAATACTGTCATATTTTGTTAAGAACTCATGCCAATATTTCCAAGAAATAAACATATTAATTGACCTACTTCACTTACACAAAGAAATTTGGTTCCATGTACCATGGACAAAGGGAGGAAAAGAATTATTGAATGAGAAACGAAACTATTTTTTCCATCCTTGTTGTCGAACTGCAAGAAAACTGAAAAGGCGAGCTTTATTTTTTATGAATTTCATTCTCCTCAAAGCTTCCAACCACATCAGGGTCGAGCCACTTCTCCAGAATGGCATATTATAATGATGGATGAGAGACATGGACAAATCCCAGGTCTTCTTCAGTGGAGTGATCACTCGGCCTCGTTGAATTTCATATGCCTTAAGACAAAAGCATCGTCAACTCTCATAATGGGCAATGAATTGCCTATTCACCTCCCAATTTGACTATGAAATGATTTCTTTAAGTGGAACAACACCCCAAAAATCCAAAGGAATACCACACTAAGCAATAGAAAAAAATGGTGGTTATCAAGAATGGAGCCCTAACTGAATTATAATACAATTGTCATTAAAAAAAAGGATAAGCAAATGTTAATTAATATTTGTTGTGTAAAATAAACATCAAATATAGATACTACATGCTTCTCTCCATAAAGAGAACACCATCCCCGGTGTTCAGCTATCACTGGGACTTAATTGTTAATCATTATATGAGAATCCAAACAACTAAAAACGAGATGCTTTCCATTCAAAATGAAGTATTCCATTTCCAAGGAATACCAATAAGAAAAAGAACTAATGTTGATCTATAGTCATAAGCATTTATAACTGCAAAAATAAGAAATTTCTACTTTCCATAACTTAGTATTCAATTATATAGGAACAAAAAAAAATATCTATACCAACTTGCCGTTACTAACCAATTACTCTTAGAATTCATTGGCACTTTTACACAAGAGGTTCAAAAACATCCTATAATCTATGATAAAAAAATTCAACATAATCATATTAGTCACAACATTTTCAATCAAATGAAATACTTTTAACTATATCAATTATTTATGTAATGTCAAATAATACTTTAACCATGACACTTCCACATGTATTGAGAGAGCACCAACCCTCTAATAATCAAAATGATAAATCATTGCACCACATGCACAATATCTTATTTCCTGCTAAAGAAATCCATATAGTACTTCTAAAACAACTGAAAGAGAACCTAGCTCTATAATCAGCAAAATAGTCAATAACTCCACCAAGTGCATATTTCCTTGGCCCCTATTAAGAACATCTCAAGATTGGTAATACAATTAAGGAACTACACTTCCAGTAATTTGTCACCGAGTTTTAGGATTATTTTTCTATGAATAGGTCCTTAAAATATTTACACGATCATATAGAAAATTCATTTTCAGCACATGAGATAAATGATTAGTTAATGTATTCGACTTTGAGAACCATAGTGGAAAAATAATGCTCCTCCTAAACAATGGGAACTAATTTTTGGATTCATATCCAGCCAATTTCACATCCAGACATTTTTCTAATAGAGACCATACAAGGTCTACTATGGAATTCCAGACACAAACCAACTCAAGAATTCCAATGACCACACAAATTCCAATAGAGGATTCCTCTTGGTAGGGTCATGCCTATTCCTCCGATAGCATCCCATTTATGAGTAATTTTGGGCCTCCTCCAACAAGATCCAAATTAACATGGTTTCCTCAGGCTTTTTACCCTCTTCACCATCTTGGCCAACTATTTTCCCTTACGAGGATCATTTATCTCTAGGGAGAGGAAATACGGGAAGGAAAGTTCCATCAACACCTCTAGGTAGCCAACCACCATCAACCCAAGGCCTTTTGGCCTTTCACAATTGTCCACAACTGTATGGCATATTAAATTTATCTTTTGGTACACTTTCCCATAGTAACTTGCATAATGAACCATATCCACATTGGCATTAACAAGAAAAACCTTCATGTACACCATGCATTTATACTTAACCCTCAACATGGCTCGATAATATCTAGATTGATAGGAAACATAATTGACATACATGTTGTATGCATTGTTATTTCCCAAGTAACACAATATTGCATATCATATAACATTATACTTTCTCATTTACGATTGCAATTGGAATTGAAATTTTTTACCTTGACATGTTTTCTTGTTGCCATTAATCTACCACTACTTAATCCCATCAACAAAATTAGCCATAAACATGCATCATTTAACAAGTATTCACTTTCCAAATACTTTTAGTTTTATGCATAAAATATTGTCATTCATAAAATTATATCTAAATATTCATTAATGGGTAAATGTCAATGATAGTTGAGGTAACAATCTTAACATTTCCAATCTCCCACATTGTATTGTCATGACCATATTGATACCTGAAGTAACTACCATAATCATTTTTTTACCAATTGTAATAACTTGAAATAAAATTCAATTGATACGTATATGTTTTATTAGTTATTCATGCAACACTAACTAATCACAACTACCAACCATTTTAAGGCAGACAAGACTTAATCAAGAATTATTTATTAGAGTCAAGTCTCACTAGTTGACTCATTGTTTATTTTTAATATCCAAAGGGGTTCTTCCAATTTCCTATCAGAACACTTTATCGTCTTATTCAATGACATTCCCCATATTCTACATTCATGCATTCATTCATTAAAAGTAGTTCATTGTAACTTCATTCATGTTCATTAAATGTATCATTAATGTTTCCATATTTGCAAAAGATGGTAGTTGATTGTAACTTTACTTAGTGAGTGTTGAATATTATTCATAAGTGTCACAAAGGTTATATTATGTTTTATCCTCATTAGGATTCAAATGTCATGAACATAGTTTTGTAGCAGACTTTATTACAACGTACTCATTGCAATTATAAACATGAACCACACATATCATGTCAAAATCATTCTAGTACATATCTCAATATGTAGTTTGTTAGACTCATTCCTGAGTTGATGCTCATTAATAACATACCTCGATCTTATTTTTTCTTAAAAATTCACAAAGGCGCCAATTTTGCAACCTTTTGCTATGATAATAATTGTAACATAACCTAATAACCTCACATGAAAATACATGGAGTTAGAATTTTTTTACAAAATTTACCCACTGTTAGCTATCGAAATTAATATTGTAGATTCCTCATTTAATATATATATAATTTTGTATAAATTTAAAATTATCAATAAAATTATTATTAACAATGATAATAAGTTTAAAGTAAATATTTTTATTTTATAAGTTTATTTTTTTACTAAGATAAAGGACATTTTTATATATTTAATTTCTAATAAGTTTAGTTATTTAATGGGAAATATTTCATAATTAAAGAGCTTATTAAGTAGGCATAATTAGAACAATAATTTACTAATTTAGTGAAGAATTGTGATGACAAAAAAAGGTTGAGTTTCTTTGTTTGATTAATTTCACACTACTACATAAAGGGGGGTTTTAACACAATATTTGACAGAGTTTTTTGGTAATTGTCTTAACTTGAGATTAAAAAAACTTGTGTATTGTCTATTGTCTTAGATATTATTGTCTTAATAAATATTGTGTTAAAGATTCTTGTCTTAAAGAATTGTGTCTATAAAGACAATATATAACAAAAGCATTATTGTCTCTTAGGAGACAATTTCATTTTTGTCTCTCTAGAGAAAACACTCGGAGTAGAGACAATATGTTTTTAATAATAGCTATTGTCTCTCTTGTGAAAATATAAAACAATGAATCCATAAATATCTCACTATTGAAATAAATTGATATAAAAAAACATTTAATTAAAAATAAACTACAAAATCATTGATTAATTCATGTTAGCCCATAGTGGGTTCAAACCTCCAACCTGCTGCTTCTAAGGCATGAGCTCTTCCATTGAGCTAGCACACTTTAAAGAATTACATGAAGACTTATGAAAATCATGAAAATTACATTTATAGCCATTGATTTAAAAAAAAAACATGATCTATAATCTTTATAAAAAGTATAATCATGGAGACCATATTTTTAACTTACTAAAACTAGCAATTTCCGTAAAAGGTGCAAACATAGGTGGATTAGGTGTCTAGCAGAAAATTTCAAAATCTTATATTAGTATACAATTAAATGTTCATGTAGAAACACACAATGTCTAGGTCATCTTTACACAAATATGTATGAAAGCGGCCACAAGAAACAACAAAATAATGTTTTATATTCATTTCTAAGAGAATTCATATGTCAAGAATAGGCCTTCTTCTCCTTACCACTACTCAATGAATTCTCTTAATGACTCATTTCCATAGAAGAATTTTACAAAAACAATTCAAATGAAAGCCTATGTGTAGAAACCAACATGAATTTTATCTAAAACAAGTGTGATTGTGCCAACCTTTAACCAATTATTCAAGCGTTTTAGCTCTTAATGAAAAGTGGTATTTCTAACGAGTTGTCTTTGAGTGAGACTTTTTGGAAGCTTTTCTATTGGGTTTTTCTAGTCTAATTTCTCTAAAATCCTGCAAATGGGTAACCCATGGACAATCTATGTGCCCTAGGGGTTTCTCATGGTACTGAATCCATATATACCCTCAAAAAACTAGTTTAAATAAAAAATCATGATTTCACCTCAATTTCCAAAGCATTTCTACTCCAGAAAGTCTATAAAGTCTCACTAAAGACAACTCTAATTTCTAAATTCTTTGTTATATTTTACATTTTAACCCATCAAACTTAACTAACTTTATTTTTTAATAACTTGTAAAGCGATAATATAATGGACCTACTAAGCATCCAAATTCATTTAAAAAATGTAAAATATGTGTGTAGGTTGGTTTGTCTTTTATCAAGAAACTTAAAGTACATTTGATAGTTCTCCAAGACAACCAGTTACCCAAATCTATGTCCTGGAAATATTTCCATGTGAAAAAAATCTGGCATGCCTCTTCCTTGTCTTCCAATTCAAACGGGATTACAATATTAAACATTTCTATAATTTTTCGCACTCCTTCCTAGACATTTTCAGCAAAATTTTGGCACACAGTTCAACTGCAGATTGTTGTTATTAACATAATTATGCACGAGATTTAAAGTGATTTTCTAGCACTTTTATGCATAGAAATTACGGATGTTATCCAAAGTTCTTTAAGCATGAAAACTTTTACAGAAATGTTTTGTCATTCTTGGACAAAAATCACGATTTATTGTTCTATAATTTTGTTTTCATATTTCTCTGTCAAGACTGAATAGGAAAAACAATCTAGCTCATTTTCCCTACAAGGTTTGCAGGGTAAATTCTGTGTCATTTTTTCATGACATGGGGTTCTATTAATTTTCATTGTAAATCTAGTTAAATGTTTTGTGTATTTAATTTTCTAAATATATGTATAGGTGAAAACATAATGAAAATTAGATCAACTACAAAACCTTCAAGAAATCACTACATTGAATACAAAAATAGCTTCTGAAGTAAGATATCACCAACAAAACCTGATACACGTTAAGAAAATTCATCACATATTAAATAACATCATCTAACACTTTCCCCTATGAGCAACAATACAATTTTTTAATGCCAAATGTCTCCCCCAGATCTATATCCGCTTTGTCTTTTATGGAAGAATAAATGAGATTATTGTTGTGCGTCCTTGATGTTCTTGTCCTTGAAGACTTGTTTATGAATTCATTGTTTATAAATTTTCTGGATCAACAGAAATATTGTAAGAAAAATATGTTAGTGTCGTGCATATCAACTAATATTCATTCTCTTATTTGTTTGACGATCAAGAGAAAAGGACCTGAATAGGAAAGTGAATAAGTCCAACATGTCAACCAATAGTGGGATGGATCCATGCAATGGAAGAGGTATAGTGCAAGAACAAGTTGAAAAGAACCAGATATAGAATCATATCAATGTCCAACATTTTTTTTTCCCAATGTTTCTTTGCTTTTTGGAGCCGCTCAATATTTTCCCTCTGAAGCCTTCGCTCCCAATGCTCCTGACAGTTGAGAGACACAAAACACATTCATAATTGATCATATACAAAATTGATATATTATACATTTAAATACAAATCCACCTAACAGAGAGATTTTCCTATGGAAGCAATATATTCCCTTTACTTGCAATATATTCCCTTTACTTTTGTCTTGGGAAGAAGTGAACAATGGGAAACTTTCCCTCAGTACCTTTTTCTTAATAAAATCTCAAATATCCTAAACACACGACATCTCCAAAACCCATCATCTGGAATCAATTCAGGTTTTAGATTGAATGAAACGGAGAGATAATATATATATTAAAAGATAAAGTGAAGGTATAAGTGAAAATGTTAATAATAAACACAATTAACCTATACCATAATTCTCAGATGTCTTCATAGAGCACATTGAGAGTTAGGGTTTGCACTATACAAACCATCCACAATTGTAAGAGCAACATCAGAACAAGCACAATTGAAGCAGAAGATGTGCTTTCATTTCAAAGAGACTGGATCAAACAATGTTTCCTAACCAATGAAAGAGAATGGGAATAAATTTATGATATTTCTATAAATTATTTATTAGACTATTCCCACATTTAAGGATTCTACCAATAAAAACACTAGGCACTCTAGATTTACTCAAACCTTTGAAGTGAAAATTGTTCATTTTGATGTATAAACATTGGTAATTTTAGTTTGATTTTAAGTTTGAGCTTATACCAATAAAAACACGATACTTTCCCAATTTACTCAAATCTCTAATATTTCATGTAGATGTATAAACTTGGATAATTTGATTTTTAGTTTGAGTTTGAATTGATAGGGATTATAGGTAAAACTCTCTACACCTATGTTTTAATTGTGATTTAGGAAAATATGAAATGGCCCAGTAGATTTAGGAAAATCTGAAATGGCCTAGTCTTTATTGATACAATCTCAAGGCCCCAAAGTGGCTACTTGTAAAATCTTGTTAGTGCTTTGTTAGGGGGTAGCCTTCCACTCTTTCCGAACACCTCTAGGTCTTGGTTCATATACCTATCTTCTTATATTTGAGAAAGATAAGTTCTTTGACAGTAAAAAACAATTTAGGGTTTTACAATAGAACCAAAAGGATAGTTTCAACATAGAGAGTATTTACAAATAAACTAGTATCCTTTGTAGATCATCACCTAGGTTATTACAATGGAATCATGTGCTTACAAGTAACATATAGACCTACTCATGCAACCCCTACATGAATCCATATATAAGCCTAGTTTAAGTTTAATGGCATACCTAGGAGATACCTAAAGCAAATGAAAAGAAACTACATAAAATAAAAATCTCATATAGTAACACTACAAATAATGAAACAAAAAATATAAATCATGTATGATAAAGTAGAGATTGACAAAGGAGAACATGCACTCTTATATCAGAGTATTTTGTCTTGAGATTAATTATTAATATTGAAAATTCTACAGAAAAAAATTAAGCAATTCTTGTTATTAATGCCCATCTGGATAGACCTTTCCATACTTTTCTAGTATATTACATTGCTAGAGCGTTTATGGCAACATGTTATACTGAACTCCCCCCCCTCTTTGGTCATTGTAAAGTGATCACCAGTCCTTTACTTGTCAGCAATGCAAGATGCTTCCAAAATCCAGTGGTAAGGTGCAATTCTAATAACTTTTTTGCATGTGTATTGAAGAAAGAAACCACGACAAACATCTCATTCAACCGTGATGGAAAGAACATCCTGACATACACTAGATACAAATTGGAGCCAGGTTTTCCTCTTTTTTCAAAGAAACTGAAATGACAGGAACCATATGCACAAATTTGAGCTGCTTCACAGAAATTATGCCTCCATTTGTGGAATACATTTTGAAACTTAAATCAAAGTAAAAACTTGTAAGTTATTTGAAAATAGTTAGAAACTAAATCAAATTTAACTCAAGTAACCTTCAAAAAAATGCTTTACAGAGTCCATTACAAAGCAATAGGAAAATCCAATCAATCTGTATTAATTTAGAAGCAATCGAAACTGAGCATGACCGTGAGTTGTAGTTACATGGTTGCTGGCTTCCGAAATAACAATCTATTTTGACATGTGTGGATGCATCTATTTTGATCTTAATCTAAATGAAGTTCGATAAGAAAAAAATTATGAATGTAGCCTAGGGAAAGGAGAAACAAGTCAAATTTCTACTTTCACATCGGAGAAGAGAGAAAATTTCTTCTTTTGCAAAATACTCATAGCTCATAGAAATTATGCATATGAAGGAAGAATTCACTATTAAATATATTTTTTTCTTTCAAGACAAAAACAAATATTTAAAAATTTTAAATAGAATCTAATTGAATCATTATCTCATAAAGGAACAAAAAAATAAATTAGCATTTACAACAAAGAAAAAATGTTACTGGAAAATATTGCTTTTACTCTCTAATTTTTTGCTTCCATGGTTATAATTGAAAAGATGGGATTTCTTTCTGTTTTAGTTTTTCAGTGAGTGTTAAAAAATCCATATTTACTAAACTATTTTTTTATAGAAAGGAAGAATAGATTCTTCTGGAACATACCTGGAAAACGGGTGTGGCAGGTCTTACCAATGCCATCTCTCGCTGTGTTAATATTGTAGACCTCACTGGAACTATTTCCTCCATCCGAAGACATACATGTGTTGATTTTCTTGTGGGATTTGGTAGTGGAGTGCTTGAAAACTTTCTCCAATATCTTAAATTCAATGTAGGAGACTTCTGGGAGTAGCTCATGGTGCGTTTGCATGTGCTCCAATTACTTCTTACAGAATTTCATCCCTGAGTCCTCCTAGTGCACATACAATTAATCAATATTTCAAGATCCCTACAGTTTCACCCCTAGGAATCTTTCATGTTTAAGTATTTTCATATTTATCTAGAACTTCAAAAAAAACATAAAAAATAATAGGAAAAAAATCACGCACAAATCTAGATCTAATGTAAATTCTTGACTGAAGGCGAAAATTGGAAAAAATATGCTAGTTTTGCCATGCAACTCTGAAATGGGAATTCCCTATGTATGAAACAAAACAAGCTAATTTTAGTGCATCTCATCATAGATACCCATTAGCTAACACAATTTCAGTAATTTAGCACATTCCACATGATTTAAAGGTGAACCATCACGTTCGGCTGTCGGCGGTAATTTAGTACCAAAATTAGTAATGAAACAAAAATATGTGCCAAAGCATAGAACTAGAATTCAATAAGAGTAATGAGATTTATATAGTTTAAAATTATGTTTCCTGAAGAAATCTTGTATTCAATAGTAATTATTTGGTAGTTAAATCTTTTAATAGGAACCCTCGGTTAATGCTATTGTCTGCACCTCTAAAAAACATAAAAAACCTTGAATATGAATGTTGAATGGATGTCAGTGTCAATCATTGAGTTTTTTACGGAAATGCCTAGGAATGTGTAGCATGGGGATTTGAAAAACGATGTCTTCAATGACATTTCAAACTCTTTTCTCCACCAAAAAATAATGCCTACATATTATTAAAAACTGCTAGTAACAATAGATCGTTTGCCATGGAACTTGTGCACAGAGTGTAAACTTCTAATAAGAGTGCTCTGATCTGGCACTGCAGGAAAGATTGCGCTCCATGGAAATTGCTCAAAGAGTGTAGGAAGTTTAGAAAATGGAGCAAGTGGAAACCATAGACAGATGTCGCAAGAGTGGAGGTAGACTTATTCGACATATGACACATACTTGTAAAAGCGGTAGACCAAATGGTCGGTTGTACTGATTCAAAAGGAATCCCTATTAGCCTAATAACTCAAGGTAGTTACCTAAATGTTTGACCCTATACAACATGTAGAGTCCATTCAATGTACTCCTATAATTCCATATTATTAGCGTAAGAATGAATCTGAGGATGAAAGGAACAATAATATTAATCATCCAAAAAAATCCAATAGCAACCTTATTTCCATATTACTAACATACTAACTAACATACTATATGCTATAGGTGAATGAAATTTTCCTAATAACCCAAGATATTGATTCAAATTCCACATTTTACATAATTATTTCAACCTGAATTTCAACTGATTTACAATGAAGTATGTGTATAAAAAGAGATTAAACATTGTCCATCCCCACATTGATATAAAGTTCCCATTTCACATAATAATTCAAAGTTATAAAAGCATTGCCATAAAGTGGAAGAGTTGCCAAGGAGACAACAAAAAACTTTCCTAAGTACCCCTAGGGTTCAACTTTGCTAAAATACTCTGTAACATTTGAAGTTTCATCAAAAATCATATTAAAATATATTATTAATTTTAAAACATAAACTATCATTACAAATTGCAGGAATAAAATTTGTACCAGAGATCTAACTCAAAGGGACAAAAAGTGGATATCAACTTGGAATATTAAACCAATATCTCAAATACAAGGCATCATAAATCAAGAATAGTTCAGCATAAACAATACTACCAAAATAACCAATAAATTAGTAATATTAGAAAATGGATCTATAGTCAAAGGAGGTATGCATTATCATTCAATGGCCTTGAAAGGTAACTAGGCCCTCTCAAGCTCGCAAAGAGTCATATATATTGTAAATGAACAAACATTATTGAAATATTCATGGAATATTAGTGAAACAAACTATAATATGGAGAAATCATCATCTCTTCTAGAATTAGTGTCATGATTCAGCAATATTACTTCAAAAAACATTGCAATGTTGGGGACTCCTCAAATTATAATCTTCCATTTCACTAGTTTCTCTCAAGCTTCTAGTATCTAAATTGAAATAAATGTGAGTAGAGAGAAAGATATTGTTCAAGTAATTTGACAGTTGGGAGACCAATCACATCCTCAAAAAGAGTGATACATAAACTCAAGTGGCCAATCAAGAAATTTGAGCCATCCATTAATTGAACTATAATTGGATTTGATAATAAAATTAAGAAAATGAAAATGAAATATTGCATTGGCCCTAAATTCCAAACAAACCACCCAATCATAGTTAGAAAATGGTCTCCAAGTACTAGAAATATATAAAGATTAGATAAAGTGTGAGCATATAGAAAATATAATAGGGAGTCAAATATAGAGAATGGGTAGAGAGTGGAGGTTGCAATCACATGAGGACACAAACCAAAGCAATGATATTTCTACAAAAAATAGTGTACATCACATCATGTTTCATATAAACTTAACATATTTAAGCTCTTTTTATTATCCTTCTCTCAATTTATACTCAAGAGGTAATCAAAGCACTAAATTCCCTATATACTTATATGATGATCCCAAAAGAGATACAACTACCCTGTCCTCCAACTCAAAATAAGGAATCTCACCAAATTACAACCTTCTCTACTCACATCCATGTTCCATCTAAACAAGTTGACTATCATCCAAACACTATTGAAGATAAACAACAAGAGACCTAGAACATGTGGAAAGAAAAAAGACTACCAACATATTGCCAACATGCTACACTAGGGAAAATTGATGTTATAATATCCACTACACTGGAACTCCCCTCCAAACGATTTGATGGCAAGGATACACTTTCATGTTAGAGGTAGCCAAATAAATCAAACCAAGCACTCTCTCATTCTTGGGAAATCAACGCTCTCCCCACCATAATTTGAGCATAAATAGGAATGTAAGGTCTATTCCAAACATGAAAATTATGTTTAACTAGGCAAACTAACATGAAACATAATACATCCTCTTGACCATTGTTAGTTAGTATAAAATTAAATCCTTACGTTGCTGGACATGATTCTTAACCTGAAATTGTTGTAAACACCAATCCCACACAACAACAGTTGAAAGCCCCACTCCACATAAGTCCAAGCTACAAACACCTATTTCCTATACCCCTCTGATATAATAGCAACTCCATGCATGAAAAGATTCAATGAACATTCACTATTCACCTTTATTTCAGATCACATAATGTTTTTGCAAATATGACTCATATTATTTAATTGATTATGCATAATGTTCTACATGCATACCTTTGTTTCACTCAAGGGATCTTACAATTTTAAATTCTTTTCCTTCAAATATGTCTCTGTTTGTTCTCTCACCTATTAACAATTATGATACCTATCATATACCCTCCATTCTTAGTTTAAAAAAATATACATTGAAATGTAGTCACCAAGATCCATCAACTAGATTTAGATTTCTATAATGCCAACAACCAGGAATTGTTACAAATAGCTACCATAAATTCATCCATGCCAAAATTTACCTGATAACATAAACTCCACCAGAAATCGTGGTAATTCTTTCATTCAATTTTTCCTTTTTGTAGTCTTATTCTGCAACCTGCAGATAAACTGAGAATGGTATCATAGGCGAAAACCTTTGATAAAATAGGTTGATAGGGAAGTTAACTATGAGCTCAAACATATTATGATATTAAAGCAACCATAAGTTATTTAAATTTAATGTTTGTATTATTGTTGCATGTTCCTCCAGAGGCACATATATTCAAATTATAAACCATGCATCATAAATGTTGCTTTCTACACTCTTGTCTTGATAACTCACAAGTCAAATTTGAGGTTAATACCATCATCATGAATGATATTAATGAGGATATCCCTCCCCACATGGTGATGGCCACTTTACAATACATGATGGCTATACAGGGAAAACAACACAATAATTTCAAGCCTCCATTTGGATAAAGCAACCTATTTTTAAGTTATATAGAAATAACATACCTCAATGAAGCTTCTAATTTGAGAAACTATTTTATTAACAACTTCATGAGTGTTCCCGTCACCAAATATTGTTGTTGAATCCTTGGTAAGTACCACCTTGGCAGTAGTACCCAGGACCTTACTTGCAACTTTGTCCAAGGGCAAATCCAACTTCATCCCTTATAACAGTGCCTGCATAGAGAAAGAATAAAAATAACACTATCTACATAAGATATGAGAAACCCATGACTATAGAAACAATGGAGAGACTTTATTCTGAATACGTCTCATTAAGTGAGAATTTATCCTATTAAGATGAAAAGTTGAACTTGTAGAGAAAACCCATTACCAATTAATGATTTTTTCCACAACAAATGATATAAGATTGCTTATATACATGTACTTAAGATCTTAGTGCATGTAATGTTGGAAATAATACTGAGAGGGGGCGTGAATCACTATTATCAAATCAATAATTTTTCATTTTCTAGACAAATTTATATACGCTACTTATATGAAGTGAACCAACGTGTACACGCTACTGTGATTCGACAAACCAATGTATATCGAGAGAACTTGTGATTTAGTTAATTTATCATGTGTTGATCTATAACGAGTGAATCAGTAACTTATTAAATAGTGCAGTAAAAACATAATAAACAATAACATATAAGAAACACACATGAACACCAAGATTTAAGGTGGAAGCCCAATGTGGGTGAAAATCACCTGCTGCTATCATCTCTGTCTTCTTTTAGTAATAACAAAATTGGTTTACAATCTTGTACTAGTGTTGCCTCATACCAGTACATAGGCACCCAGCTATAGAAGGCTACAACCTTCTCTTTTCTTCTAGCTTCTGCTCGAAAGGAGCTACAACACCCTATCTCTTGTACCATCCAATGTGTGTTCTAGTACGTAGGCACTGGCCTATAGAAGGCTACGACCTTCTCTCTTCCTCCACAGAGCACATTTCATAAATTTTCAGACTCGATGCTGCTGGCACACAGAAATACACATGAAGGCCTCGTTTCATTAAATTTTCATAGTAGGCCCATCAAAACTTTCAAACTGCATGAACCAATAATCAATTAATCTGATTAGTTAGATCACTGTCACCAGAACATTGTGTTTCACTCATAAAACTGGATCATCATTTAGACCAGCTGCAACTTCAAAAATCATGCATCAGAATGTATAAATTGCTTTAATGAATCCAACCTGTGTGTGTTAGGCATGGGATCCCCTCCAATAGGTTTTGGGGATTAAAGCCTGAGTTTTTGCCAATTGTATTATAAGACTTTGTGAAATATGGGCATGGAGTGCGAAAGTCTAGGATGAGTCATAGGGTTGTCCACCCTAAGAATTGTAAAATAATGTAAAGTTGTGTGAGCCTACACATGATATGTGGACCATGGGATTGTATAAATAGAGTGAGGCTCTAAGTGTAAAGATAGTTTTTTGGGAAAAAAGGAAAGTAATAGATTGATGCGAAGGCATGGTTAGAGCATATAGTGAAATTTGAAGTGTATTGGGTTGTAGTAATAGGAAGAGGCTATGCAGCTGAGTGTGGAGAGGCCTAGTAGAGTCCACAGCTGAGTGCATGGACCCCTGCAGCTAAGTGCATAGGGCAAAGTCAGGTCTATAAGTGGGATTGTACTTGGATTTGAAAGCTAATAAAGTGAAGTTTATTCTTTGCATCTATTCTTGAATTTGTATGTTGATGTTATGCATTACTTTACTCTATTATTTACTGCACGCAATTCATAATTGCATATATGATTTCTTATATGTGAATTTAATCTAACAGATTGACTAAAAGGAGACTAATTAAGGAAGGCTTGGGTAAATAACACGAGTCATGTTGTGACTAGAACTGCACGAAGACAGTATCACAAGGCGCGGGGTGCCCAGAGGTGTGGGTAGTGCAGTAAGTGGGAAGGTTAGATCGCGTACCAATCACCACATACTAGACATCCCCAGGGTGCGGAAACCTGGTTCTAGCATCCTTCCATACTACTGCGGTTGAGACCTTAGTCCACGCTCCACGGGCTGTTGCCGAAAGGGCCAGTAGTACCAGGATTTGCTTGGCTAAATCACTTATGAACCTGGGTCAAGCCCCATTAAGCCAACAAATGGTTCTATTTTTTGGACGGGATCTGCATAAGGGATGTATGATGTCATGCCGTTGGAACCCAATAAAGAAAGAAATTGAAGAGTGGTTGGATAAGTAGATTATGACTTCGTAACATAGGAAAATAGAACTCCGGAAGTATGTGAGAAAAGGTGGCTAGATCACTACGTGTATACATAAATCCACGAGATTTTATTTTCATCCTTTCCATCTGAACTATAAGAGTGGATCGCGAGGTTAGCCAACAGCCAGGGAAGGTGTAGGCTCGACCAGCCAATAGTCTGGACTCCAGAGCTTGTGCGTAGACTAGAAGCCTCAGAGGATAAGATAGCACGAGCTGTGGACCACTGGCTCAACCGAATAATAGGAGGATTTATTACTGAGTTTTTGGTGGATGTGACCATCAGTGACAGTGAGGCAAAGCAACTATTTGCCAAGGGACCACGAGGTAAGTATTTTAAATCCTTGAATACATGGATTAAGATTTTGTTATGTGAAAAGTGGGTTATGTCAATGAATTAATGTCTGGGACTACGCAAAGCAGAAGAGTCTACAGAAGCATAAGAAGTGAAGAATTAGAAAATAGTCCCTTACTTTCACCCTCGTAAGAGAGCGAGGACGAGCTCATGAAAGTTTCTTTGAGAAGCACGGTCAGTTTGATAAGGTTGTGAATTCTGCGGTTACAACACACACCGCCACCCACTTCACCTCCTTCACCTCCATGTCCACCCACTCCACCTACACCACCTCCACAGTTCAGTATGGTGAGTGCCATCAAAGTACCAGTATTCAAAGGAGTAGGGAATGAGGATCTAGACCAATTCTGGTTTGTGGTAAGAGCAGTATGGGAAGCACAATGCGTCACAGATGACAACATTAAGAGGGCTACATTGGTGAGCATGTTGCAGGATCACACATTAACGTAGTACATCAAGCACTCTAAATACCACCCAAACATAGGGATAGCAAAGATCCTGAATGCATTCAACAGAGAATTTAGAAGGCCAAAATTAGAGACACAATCAGTCATGAGGTTTAAAGAGATCGCGATGCTTCCTGGCAAGACACCCTGGGATCTGGACCAAAGGTTGAAGGGTATGATCCATGAGGCCAATATAACGCTAACGGATGCACAACATCATGCATGGTTTGTAGCATCTCTAACATGACACTTGAGGACAGCGTTGTCTCAACAGAAACTTTCTACCTAGGCCGAGGCATTAGAGATGGTGATGAGATTACATGAGACCTCGATACAAGACCCTGGGTTGGGAGTTCAACAAATCCATATGTAACTACAGAATCTGTGTTTGGAGATTAAAAGCTTGAAGCAGGACAAGGAACCACAACTAAAGGTGCGTGAGGAAGTATGGTGCATAAAATGCAAAGGCCACGGTCATGACAAGGATCATTGTCCAGTGTTCACGAACTACTTAGTAGGATGAGGGCCAATCTTGTTGAGAACGAAGGTGCATGCAGGACTGAGCATAAAAACAGCTTTATGGTGAGTGATCTGTCAGATAGGAGGAAAACACATGACAAACAATTATCATTTGGTGCAGAAATATACATGGAAACCCCAGTAATTGTTTTATAATTTCTACAAGTCAGTAGGCCACGACGAGTGTACTTTACGTAGCTATGAGATAATGATTGATCGGACACAAATGTATATAATGCAGAATGGAACACGAGCCCTCGACCCAGATGCGGGGATGGCACGCTCTGGATTTCAGGGGCGAGGTCGAGGAGGAGGAGGAATGGGACCAGGAAGGGGCCGTAGACAATTAATTTGTTACAATTGTGGAGGACCAAGGCACTATGCGTGCGACTCTACCAAACGATGAGGATATCCTGTATGTATTGTACTCAGCTTGATCATGAATCAATAAACTATCCTACGTTGATCACAAAGATGCGTGAAAAAGGGGTATTCCAGCCTCCCCTAGTCAGAATGAACAAATGATGAGGTCCGAGCTGTGCGAAGAGGACTTGAATGTAAACATGATGCTCAGAAGTGGCATGAACATGAGAGAGGATAAGTGGAAGTAGCCAAAGGAAAATATGTGGGTTCACAAGGCTCCTGCAAAGGAACCCAAATTTGACGTAGAACGCGCAAAGGAGATATTCATGGAAGCCAAGAAGAGCTTCGCGGAGGCCTCCACTTTAGGTAGTAAGGATCAACCAAAGCCAGGAATGGATCCTTCAATGCTTACTACCCTTCTAGAGACATGCGTGAAACTACTGCATGACAACAAGGTTGTTAAAGGACTACAGAAACTGATCACCAGGTGCACGGGGTCAGGGGAATCATGCATTTTTCACTCGAAGAGAAGTGAGGTTGACAACACAAATTAGGGAATATGAAATGGATTAGGTAATCCTAGATCTAGTTTTAGACATGAATGTATTACCGAAGAAAACATGGGAACATATGGACAGGCCCACGTTACAGTGGTCCCGTGTTCAATTACGAATGGCGAACCAACATAAGATGTTGCCAATGGGAAGGTTGCAAGGGGTAATAGTTGATATCGAAGGCATGAGCACACAAACGGATTTTGAAGTAACAGAGATTTTCGATGACAGAAATCCCTATCGTGCATTGTTAGGAATATACTAGGCCACGAATATGAATAGAGTCATCAACCTGAAAGAAAAAATCATTATGCATAGTAGTCCCACTAGAACGAGCCGAAGGAGCGCGCTCCACTAAACCAGTGCGCAATGATGATAGTGATGATGATCTCGATTGTATTTACAAGATAACTATGCAAGACTAGGATTGGGTGCATCCAACTACGGATGGGAGGATCTCGTGGGAGTGTGAAAGCTCCTACACTTCGGATTCAAATGAGGAAGTAGGGTGCTGGTACAATCGGTTGCACGAAATGACAATGCTAAATTGCAACATGATGTTTAGATCATTGCGTTGCATGACAATGGAAGCAAGACAGATGCTAACATATGATGGATTGACAGAGGTGGATGAATTCCTAAGTAAACTTGAAGGTGTTGTACCAGAACAACAACAATTCGATGCGTTGAAGTGGGCACTAGACGCAACACACACATGATGGTGGAGTACACATCGAGGAAATTTTGGGGACTAGTGTGGATGCAAAAGGAGGATGCGTCTATAGTTTGGGAAGCCGCATTTGCGGCTAGAAGACAAATACGATGGATGAGATGACCCACATATGCACATCGTGAAATGGAACAAGGTCTATGGGGAAGAACCACAGCCCAAATGGGTACACTTATTCTACCATACCTTGGATGTAATAGCCATGAACTGGTATACTGAGACAAAACTCTAACATGGTATAAGCAAATGGGATGTCTTGCAGGAAGGATTTTTTTTAACATTCACATTTGAAGACCGATGGTTGGATGTTGTTGACGATGCACTGCAAGCAGTAAAAGTCACCATCTTCAAAATACCATAGGAGCCTTTGGAAATGTTGTAGCCATAATGGGCAGAACAGTTAAGCAGCACACTAGAGTGTTATAATGTGCAGGTGGAGGAGGATGATGACGACCCCTGAAATATTGATATTCTAAAACCGAAGGTTATCACGAGGTTCGAGGACCATCAATTGGGGATCCTGACATCATCGTGCTACTAAAAACAAAGTATGTAAACATTGGCACGGAAGTGGAGCCGAAGTATGCGACGCTAGGAGTCTATTGGGACGATGCTATTGTAGATAAGGTTGCTGAGTTACTCTGCAAATACCATGACTTGTTCCCAACCAAAATCATGGACTTAGAAGGGATCATTGGTGACTTAGGGATGATGAAAATCACTCTGAAACTGGATGCGAAGCTAGTTAAGTAGCGGCCTTACCCCTTGAACCCAAAGTATAAAGAAAATGTCTTCGATGAACTAGATAAAATGCTCACAGCCCGAATTATCTAACCAGTGGAAGAATATAACTGGGTGAGTCCTATGATAGTGCAGGAGAAAAAATAGAAAGGAAAAATAAGAATATGTGTGGACCTCAGGAAGCTCAATGACAGATGTGTTCACGATCCATTCCTGACACCATTCACAGATGAAGTATTGGAAAATTTTGGTGATCCGGAAGCTTACTCATTCACAGATGGCTTCTCTAGGTACCATCAGATTAATATCACGCCAAAAGATAAGATCAAAACAAGCTTCGAAATAGAATGGGGCTACTTTTAGTACACTATTATGCCCTTTGGACTGAACAACACACCAGTGATATTCTCGCGCATAGTGGTGGCACCGTTCAAAGAATACATAAACAAGTTCCTATAGGTCTATCTGGACAATTGGACTCTCTTTGGATTAGTTAAGAACCATGTAGAGAGCTTACGATTGATGCTGGATACTTTGCACCAACACCAGATGGCGCTGAACCTTAATAAGTGCACCTTCCTCATTCCCTTTGGCAACCTGCTAGGCCATGTGGTTTGCAAACAAGGCCTAATGGTGGACCCTGCGAAGATTGTTGTTATTCTGAATCTAGAAGCACCGGGTAGTGTCAAACAGTTACATGCTACTTTGGGCACACTAGCTACTATAGGGAGTTTATCAAGAGTTATTCCAAAATAACCGCACCGATGGAAAAGATATCGAAAAGCGATGTGACATACTGTTGGAATGATGATTGCATGAAGAGTTTGGATCACTCTGAAACCAGATATTTCAAGATGTATACAGACCATTCCGTGTTGAAATACTTGGTGAACATGCCTGTGTTGGGGGGGGCGCATATGCAGATGGCTCTCAATGTTTCAATAATATGATTTTGAGGTCATAGTCAAGTCAGGATGCTTAAATGTGTGACGAGACCACTTGTCATGAATTTAGACGAGCGAGGAACCAAAAAATTTGGAGGGACTACGTGATGCACAACTCTTCACAGTACGTGTTGCAGATGGACACTTCTAGGATATAATCCATTTTCTAACAATAGGGACTGTGCTGAAGGAGTCCTCAATCCAACAGAAGAAGGAATTGGTGGTACGTGCAGTGGACTTTTCTATCATCGCAGGGCACCTTTACAAGATGGGCAATGATGAGATATTGTGAAGATACGTACCTAAATTTGAAAGGGGTCAAATCCTCGCATAAGCACATGGCAGTGCTGCAGGAGGACACTATGCAAGATGCACGACCACACAAATGACTCTTAGTGTAGGGTTATGGTGGCAAATCCCACACCAAGCACATGGTAAGGTCTGCAATATATGTCAAAGTACGGGAAAACCATCACGAAGGGACAAGATGTTGTTACATCCCCAAATGACACTGCAACCATTTAAGAAATGGGCAATCGACTTTGTAGGCCTAATCAAACCTCAGGGAAAACTGGGTGTGCGCTACATCGTCACCACGACAGAGTACCTGACATAATGGGCAGAAACACAATGAGTCAAGGACTACATGGCTACCACGACTGCAAATTTTTTGTTTGAAAATGTGTTGAGATGATTTGGCTGCTTTAAAATCTTAATTAGTGATCGCCGAACACATTTATTCATTGAAACCATCAACGCACTCATAGAAGAGTCCTAGGTTTATCACGAGAAAAGCACACCTTACCACCCACAAGCTAATGGAATAATAGAGGAATTCAATAAAATATTGGACATTGTCTTGACCAAAATATGTAATGGGAAACGCAATGACTGGGACTTGCACATACCCACTGTGTTATGGGCGTATAGACAACGTGCAAGAAATTGACAATACAAACACCATTCCGGTTGTTCTATGGTACGGAAGTAGTCATGCCAATGTAATACATCATACCTAGTCTATGAATAGTAGTGCTCACAGGCATGTCAGACCGCGAAGCTCTGGAAGGAAGGCTCACGCAATTAGAAGAACTTCGGGAAGAATGATTTCTGGTCGGATTTCACTAGTAGGTACAAAAGCAGCATTAGAAAGTCTGGCACGACCACCATATCAAGTTGCGCACCTTCAAGGTAAATGACTTAGTAATGTTGTATAACAGCAAGTTCGAAAAATTTCCTGAAAATTTCAAAATGCACTAGTTGGGACCATATGTGGTAAAATAGGTCACAGAAGGAGGCGCGGTCTAGCTAGTCAAACTTAATGGAGAACCCTTCCTAGGAAAAGTAAATGGAAGTCGCTTGAAGCCCTACACAGGGGGGCAGCTATTTGACTAACTGACCGAAGCACAGTCTTTGTGACCCGAGGAGCCAGACAGGGGCATGGGACTATAAACACAAGAACCAAAAGCCGGTACCAAGGAAGAGACATGAGTTAGATGTAGGTGATTTAGAAGTAGGTCTAGAGCAGATTTAGCAGATGAAAGAACAGTGCGCTGCAGACCTTCGTGCACCACAGGCACAATTGGAGGGGCTGCATGCTAAGATCGTCGCACGAGCAGAGGGACTGGGGATGAGTCACGATGATCGTGTTGGGGGCCTGTCAGGCATGGGATCCCCTAAAATAGGTTTTGGGGCTTAAAGCCTGAGTTTTAGTCAATTGTATTGTAAGACTCTGCGAACTACGGGCATGGAGTACTAAAGTATAGGATGAGTCATAGGGTTGTCTGCCCTAAGAATTGTAAATTAATGTAAAGTTTTGTCGGCCTATCCATGGTTTGTGGACCATGGGATTTCATAAATAGAGTGAGGCTCTAAGTGCAAAGATAGTTTTTTGGGAAAAAAAGAAAGTAAGAGATAGATGTGAAGGCATGGTTAGAGCATACAGTGAAATTTGAAGTGTATTAGGTCATAGTAGTAGGAAGAGGCTCTGCAGATGAGTGCGCAGAGGCCTAGTAGAATCTGCGGCTAAGTGCGTAGGGCACAGTCGGGTCTATAAGTGGGATTGTACTTAGATTTGAAAGCTAATAAAGAGAAGTTTATTTTGTGCATCTATTCTTGAATCTGTATGTTGATGTTATGTGTTACTTTACTCTATTATTTACTGTGTGCAATTGATAATTCCATGTATGATCTCCTATATTTGAATTTAATCTAAGTAGTCGGCTAAACGAGACTAATTAAGGAAGGCTTGGTTAAATAAGACAAGTTTCGCTACGACTAGAACTGCGCAAAGACAATATCATAGGGTGTGAGGTGCCCATAGGTGTGTGTAGCACAGTAAGTGCGAAGTTTGGACTATGTACCAATCACCACATATAAGACATCACCAAGGTGTAGAAACCTAGTTCTATCACCCTCCCATAGTAATTTGGGTGAGACCTCAGTCCGCACTCTATGGGATGTTTCCGAAAGGGCTAGTAGTACCAGGATTTTCTTGGCTAAATCACTCCTGAACCTGGGTCGGGCCCCATTAAGCCAACAATGTTTATACGGTATTTATTTCAATCAAAGCTGCGTATAACTTCAAAACTACTGAAACCTAAAACTTCTAAATCAATTTGTACCAACCAACAATATACTGAACATCTATTATTAATTTACAGAGCTTCACACAGGCAGTCGCAGAGATCACTTCACTTATATAATCAATCAATCAGAAATCAAACTCCTTATGCATTCAGTTTTACTTTTAGATATAGGAATACTTCATTGACATACATCAATAAAATAATAGAACTAATCAGACAGATCAGTTAGACCTGAAGACAAGGTTTTTCTTTTGTATATGATACTTGGAAGAGTATAACCTGAGGGTACATGTGCTTTTACCAAGACAAACCAACGTACAGATATGTAAATCATTACTCATAACTTCGTTGTTAATTTGGACTTCAGACAAACCAAGATCATGACATTTAAAGAATAAAGCAAGTGTACATAATTAGATCCGGGCCAACCAATATCATATCATTCAATGATAAGTCATTTCAGGTCTTATGATCCTCATCCAACATTGAATTCAAGGTGCACAAAATATTTTAGATCAAATCACCAATATTACTGTTGCAACATAAAATATACTTCAGATAGAAGTATTCATTAGAAATCCATTCACTTGCACCCCTGTCCTAATGATCTTCTTCTCCTTATACAATTTTAGTCCTTTCTCAATACCTTGAACCAAAACCACTTAGGACCAATATCTTGGACCAAATACCTCAGACCAAATACGTCGAACCAAAACCTTGAATTTCCAACCTGTACATGCTTTTCCTCTTATGAGAGTGCGTGTATACTTATATGCTCTTTTTGTTCTATGTACCAGTGTGTATATGTTGTTTTGACTAAGTGGATTTGTGTATATCTCTTAACTACTTTACGTCAACCTTTTCCTTCACCTTCTCTATTTTGATCAGTAAACGTTGGTTCCATCTTCCAGTTCCTCTATACCACTTTGTTGTTACCTTTGAATATTCTTGTTCTACTGTGAGTTTCCTTTTATCAAAATTGAATTGACCTGTGAGTGAGTTTCCATAAAGGAAAACACTTGTATCATAATGCCAACACGTAATTCCTTAATGGAAATAAAATTGAAAAATACCTCCAGTCAATACAGTGATGTCATCCAAATATTCGCTTTTCTTCTCTCCAAATCAATGAGCTTTCAAAGTGCCAACCTTCAATGCACAACAAAGCTTGTTCACAACAAGAGAAGCCAAGGCTTCTTGTTCAAGTCCTTAGCAATGGTCTAGATGGGATACCCCCCACAGATTCCCTCTTCCAATATTTTGATCAAGTCTCTTGTAGTTGTGATTTTTTTGTCAACCAATAATAGATTCAAATTATAAGAAAATTTAAACATGCAAGTTCATTTCCAAAATCTTGATGAGTGAATTTAAAAAATCAAGTGAAAATAAATAGAAATTTAGAAACACTCTTCCCATGCTGAGTAGTGGTCATATTTCTTTTGGATCAATATTCTAAATCCAATATTCCACCGATTCGAGAAATAATAGAAAGCTCATAAGGAACAGATTTTAAATTTCCTTACAAAACTAACACCAACCAAAATTGAACCAAGAGGATGTGCCATGAATATATGATAGATGAAGGTAATTGTGAAACAATTCGACAACCCATATGAAATTTTATTCTAAAAATGTTACACATGATTTCTATCCATTCTCTTTTCATTACAAGGAGCACTAAAAAATAACATCACAATAAAAAGGGCAAGAAGTTTTCAATTCACATCAATTACCTTGCATTTTCATACTCCACAAACATCTTCTCAATGTATGTCACAAATTATAGAGAAATATATCCACGATCAAATTGCATTCCCTCAAAAACATACATATTTGTTTACGCAGTTTTCTCCTCATCGAGTGTGACAACACCTTTCCTTCCAATTTTACTCATAGCCAATGCTATCATGTTTCCTATTTCATAATTATTCCTAGCACTTACTGTAGAATCATTTGCTAATTCACTTTCCTCAACCTAGAGAATAATGTCGATTACAGGGTCTTAAGTTTTAGTATGTACACTCCCTTAGAGATAACATATGTCCTAGATGTTTCACAAGTAACTCCTCAATATTATACCCTGGAGTCCTCAGGAAACTATAGCTAACAGTTTTGGATCCACTAATCTAGCATGTTGAACTCACAAATAATCTAGTGAAGTATGAATCGAGTAACTATACTAGGGGGACTACTTAAGAAGGATTTCCTTATTTCTAGAAAGGTTACCTACATTAGAATGATTAAATATCTAGTGGTTAAGCTGGTACATATGCCATGAAAGCATGTAATGAATCAATGATCGTATATTTATGTCCTAATTATGGATTGTTGATGTGACGTAGTTATGGTACTACTTTGAGGGTAAATATTGAGTTTGACTTGTAATATTCCACAATACGTGTGTTCATATGGGGAACATGCAAATTATAGAGGGAACCCTAACAATTATACAAATTATCTTATGTATGCAAGTGATGACATGGGTGAATATGTAGTGAGTCTTAATGCTGAGCCTCTAGAAATTTCAAAAGATTTGATGAATGAGGATGAGAGGCCTGAGCCTACTAGTCTATGCAATATTAGTTTTGATCAATTTTATGAGGGCTGAAAATGGAACCCAAGACACCACAAAATGTGTCTAAGCATGTAAGAGTCATATTCAAAATAGTTATTAAACTTTGAAAACCATCTAAAATCATAATAATGTTCATCCTCCTTACAATGAAAGTTGCCTCCAACAAGTAACCCAAGGGATCAAAAATGCATAAATATAGATAAGGCACTAAAGGATGGCCCTATTGAATCAGCTAATGTAACACTATCTGTAGGGATAAGCATTTATGACAAAACGAGTGCCAAGGAATTGATGAAAGGATCACTCATTATACCCACACATTGTGAATCATAACCAAAGCACATAAATGTATGTTCAAAGCCAATCTTGAACTTAATTCATTGTTTCCCTATCTCTCTGGCTCACTCCATTGCCTCCTAGGCAGGCGAGACCCCTCGACAAACCTAGTCCACTTCGATCAGACTACATACTTGGAAACTCACCAGATCCTCAAAGCACAGGCCTTCTCCACAAATTTGTAAGAAATGGTAAGTAAATTAATAAGCTACCAACCACGTATGGAGTCTCTCATTGCATTCTTCAGAATAGGGTTCATTAAGATATAATTGGGACTTGAGGGACTCAAATAGGAATCTAGAAAAAAGAAGCCTACATCTAAACAAAAAATATGATCCCCAATAAAGTCCCACGTGAACTTAGAGACTTCATAAGGAAAACCATCCAATCTTTAGGAATTTTTTTTTTGCATAGAATTAAAGGAAGAACATAAATCATATCTCATTGTTGGCATTATGACACAGGTGTTGTCCTTGATGGAAACTCTCTCGGATGACAGATTACAATACAGCAGGTTAACAACTCAGAGTTACAGATTCAACTTCATTGAATGAATAGAGGTATACGTAGGTTCACCATTGGCCAAATCATGTATATGCGCGGGTTCACTGTTTACAAGTCGCGTATACGTACGCACACACTTTCACAAAAGGAAAAGTTTACATACCTTGGAAAACCAAGTTTTGGGTCCGAAGTATTTATTCCATGGCATTTTCATCCATGGTATTGGTCCAAGGTATCGGGTTCGAGGTATTGACCCTAGGTATTTGATCCAAGGTATTGGTCCTAAGTGGATTTGGTCCATGGTATTCAGAAAGGCCTAAAACTATAAAAGGAGGAGAAGATCATTAGACCAAGGTACTCAAGCGTTAAATATCTGATGAAGAGTGAGATCTAGTATGCAATTTATTTGGGTTATGGTGCATTGTTGGATTTGAACCAAGGAGGAACCTTAGCGGTTGATGGAGGATAAGATCTAATGAAGGATTGGGATACTAAGGCATAAAGTGAACTATCGTTATGCTTTTTTATTCATGAATATTCTAGATCTGAATACTAACGCGTATATTATTCTGTAAATGATATCTGGGTATAATTGAAGTCCAGTATAGCTGCAGAATTATGAATTAATATTGGAGATGTATAAGTTGGCTAACTTTGAGAAAAGTGCATATACAAGCACGTTCGGCACAAGAAAATAGCATATACCTTATAATAATATTTGTTTTAGTTGTTGTTGTTTGTTGTTGCAATGTTATGGGTTCTAGCTTGGGTTCTAGTTATCGTATTCTGGTGAGAGCATTCAAAATGATCATATTGATGGAGTGATTGATTGTTATAGTTATGGTTTTCTCAAAAGGAGATTGGTTGATGTAGATGATTGAATGATGTTGTTGATGGATCCAGTCTGAAAATTTATGAAACGTGGTCCCTGAAAAAAAAAGAGAAGGTTGTAGCCTTCTGTAGGTAGAAGCCTGTGTACTAGTATAAGACTATACTAGTACAAAAATTGTGAACAAAATTCTCTTATTATTAAAAGAAGATAGAGACAATTGGAGCAGGTGGTTTTCACCCACATTAGGTTTCCACCTTATATCTTGGTGTTCATGTGCGTTTTATGTGTGATGATTTGTTCTCTTTTTTACTGCACCTAGTTACTGTTTATATATGGTTTTGATGCACTGATTAAAGATCAATATATGATGAATTAATTGAATCATAAGTTTACTAGATATACATTAGTTTCTCTAAACACAGTTGCGTGTACACGTGAGTTCCCTTAACTAAAGAAGTGTATATGAATTTGATTGTGGAAATGAGAAATTATTAGTTTGATAATACTGATTCACCCCCCACCCTCTTAGTATTATTTCCAACAATTGGAATTAAAGCAGGTCCTTCAGAAGAAGCCTGAATGCTTGAAGGAAGATCCATCGTCATGAGTAATCAAGAAAACAGAGGATCCATCGGACTGCCAATCTTTGATGGCAGCAATGTTTTTTATTGGAAGGTGTTGAGGGCCCTGAAATTGGGTCAACAACAAGGGGGATACCCACCCGGTCGGGAACCTGGTTGGCGGCTCCGTGCCCGTTTTGTGTAGTGGGTCCGACTGGGGATAACGGGACCAGCTTCCCGTTCTAAGGGGGTGTGTGTGTGTAGAGTTTGGTGATGTGTGTGTGTGTAGCATATGATAATGAAAATATGGAATTACTTCTAAGCTAATCTAATTCTAAACTCTGAGACTGAATTTTATACTACTTTAATCTATCAAGAACAACACATCTAATCTACGCTAACCCGGGATAGAACTTTTTCCATTATGCGATCTAGAAAGATTTCACACAATAACTGGTAATGAAGATTATTCAGCTATTATGAGAATATAAATCAATTAAGATGAACCATCCTGCATAAAAAGTTAAGCAAAACGGTTGTGAACAACATATCGCATAATCAGTTATTCATGTATTAAGCACAAATCAATGACTCCACCGTACAAAAGTGCCAAATGGTAGTCCACTCCTTCATACATTAACATATAAACAACATCAGTTGTATATTACTCTAAGAATGCAAGCAGAAACTCGTCAAGAGATAAAAGTACCATTTATGACTGATTTTATACTCACAGACCTTAACCAATATTGATCTATTTCTACCTACTTCTAATGCCTACTAAGAGTACAGAAGTGCAACATCAGTAGCAGGTATTAAAATGCAAACATAAATAAATCTTGATCCGTCCATTCATCAAAAACCCCCTCCGAGGGTGCAAAAGTGCATGTTCCGAGGACAAGTTTTTTGACAAATTTCCGGACCCTTCTCCAATGCAACGAGAAGGGTTAAATACTACTAATCGGCTAATTTTAATTACACAAATTTAGGGAACGGCTTCAAATGACCGCCCTCTTACTAAAACAAATTTATTTCTAAAAACTGAATCTAATTTCTAACCATTTTTGTATCTGCTCCTTAGTGTTGTAAGCGATGGGCTATTCGCCGTGAAAGAGTTGGCTTCCTGTCCTTTCCTTTAGTTCGAGCTTGAAAATTAGAAATAACAAGAGCTGGCACCTCTTTCTGACAAACTAGAAGATATTTTTTAAAGTGTTCTTCTGGAGGAGTCTCTTCACGGCGTGTATACTTAGTACAACTCAGATTTCTTTCAAACTGATTATGCTTTTGCTATTTCGGTTTCCGACCGTGCGAATGACTCAATGAGCTGGGGATTTTGTTTTTGAACGATTTTCTCAATTGAAACTTGTTTCCATTGTTTGTTCTAGGCTTTTCTGAGACGTCTTTCCCCTTAAGCGTTTTTCTTTTTGCTTTACCCAATTTGGGACTCAGGATCTTTCATAAACGCTTTGCTTTTGTGCGCCTTTGACTCTGAGTCCTAGATAGCCTATTTCCATTAGCATTTGTTGAGTGATACTCTGGAATCCGTGGTCCTGCTGTACACGGTATCCATCTGCGAAATCGTCTCCTCTCTGTTCTTCTAGCCCTGGCGTTTTTCCTTAGATGTTTCCTGCATATAGATTTATATCAGTTGCTGACTTATAGTTCACATAAATGAAAAGAGACAGAAGAAAAGATTGACATGAAAGCAATTAAGTTCTAATGAAGTCATAATCATGTCAACCATTATGACTTGACTCTTCGAAAAACGCAACATAATTATCTTTGAATACACAGGCGTACAATCATTAATTTCCCGTAAGTTGCGCGCCTAATTTTGGGCTCTCAGATCATGCCGAGGAATGCCTGCGACGAATGGTTTCTTGCGATTTGCATCGCAGCATCGAAGATTGCGATGTAAATAGGTGGCATCACAGCAACTGATAGTCTCATTTGTAGCACAGCATAGATCGCAGATCGCATATCGCAATATCACAAGGTCGCAAGTTTTTCGCTTTGTCATTCTGTGCTGCTTATGCGACATTGCGACGTGCGACGTCGCATATTGGCCGTCGGCGATTCTTTAGGTTTTCCCTTTTTGAGCGCTTTTAATGCACGTGATGCGATGAGTTCTCGCGTCGCTCCTCCTCAGTGTATTTATGCGCTTTGGGAAAGCGCTCCCTTTTTCCTTTGCGACGCGATATAGCTTCTTATGGAGTTAATACAAAAGATTTTTCAAACAAAAATATTTTTTTGGATTTTTGGTTAAGGGTCCCCCTTTGCTTGATGTTATTACTAATATCAAACAAAGAGGGGGGTTGTTGGTGACCACAACAATGGCGATTCACTGTGAAGAACCAGTTATCTCTGCATTTCTATTGACCGTTCACTTCTGAAACAAGAAAAAATTTATATGTCTAAATTTTGTTATGGACAGATAGAGTAGATTGCCCTTCACCTTGTCGACGATATTTTGTCTCAACCCTTTTTATATCCCAATTTCTTGCTTCCTCAGGTTTTTTCTTGCATTCGCATCAGACATTACTTGGTCTTGATAAAAGATAAAATAAGGTCTTCTCTGCGTACTGGCTTAAAAGTATGCTCATTTGTCGTAGGTAGAGCCTCTGCTGCCCGCAAGCGTCCATAGCCTCGACAGGGTTACCATGTTATCCAACAATGATCCCTTTTCCTGCTTGAGGTTACTCGCAACATTCCAGGGAAAAATCCTTTTTTGACACACTTTTGCTTTTTTAATTCTCTAAAGAACAATGTCTTGGTTTGGTGGCCAAATTATGACACAGTCATTCACTTGATTTACACTTTTGCTGAATAAGCCGGCTCGTGATGAGACCTCTTGTCTTTTGATTGCAACAATCTTAAGTCGTTGCCCTGTTTTGATAGACAGTATTGGCAAAGTCAGCAAGTTATAATATCTGTGATAATGATAAGCCGGCTCGTGATGAGACCTCTTATTCTTTGAGATATAGTGTTTTGCTTGGATTGTTTCTCTGAATGCTGTAATTTCCTTTTAGCAGGGAGGAAGTCATTGTTTTTCCTTAAGAAAGCTCTGGAAAACAATAATAGAGTTTTGAAAACAACAACTTTGCAGAGAATGCTTATTTTATTATTGATGATACCTTTCATGGTGCTGATACAAAACAATTCTTTTACCAGAGGTTGCTTTTGTCAAAGTTTTTTAGAGGTTGAAACGAGTATCGTAATCAAAGTGAAGTTAACTCTATTTGTCAATAATAAAATTCATATTTTAAAAAATTTTGCTATTTGTACAAGCGAAACCAAAATCTGATAGAGAATTGGCGTGCTCTTTCATGAATCCTTTTTAAATGATCATTTACAACGGGTTTTATTCATAAAAAGAGAAAAGCAAAACAAAATAAAAACTAAAAACTAAATCTATCCTACAAAAATTAGAAGATTTCTCTTCTATGGAAAGTATAATTTAAGAATCAATCCATTGACAGGTAAAGAATCTCTCCTTCCTGCCAGATCCTGCAACACGAATGTAGACGGGCCTACGACTTCTACAATCTGAAAAGGGCCAAGCCACAGCTTTTGAAATTTCGTATGTTTGCCCTTTTCTTCATGAGCCTTATCCCATTTCAAAACTAAATCACCCATCTGAAAGTTTTTTCTGGTTATGATGCTTGAGTCAAAAGAAGATTTTATTAGCGCTTGGTGATGAGCATGGGTTTTCCTAGCTTGTTCTCTTTGTTCTTCTAGTTTGATTATTTCCATTTGTCTTAATTGTAAAGAGGAAGTAGATACTTCATCGATATATTGCACTAAAGACAAAGAGGGAATAACTAGGTGAGTCGGAAGAACCACTTCTCTCCCATAAACTAAATTAAAGGGAGAAGTGCCGATTGAAGCTTTCTTTGTGATTCTATCAGCCCATAAAGAATTTACCAGCGCTTTGTGCCAATTATTTTGGTTTTGGTCGACTGTTCTTTTGATAATTCTAATTAGGTTCTTGTTTGTTGACTCAGCCAATCCATTACCTTGCGGATAGTAGTTGGCAGAATATTTCAGTTTGAAACCTCTTTTAAGGGCAAACTCAGTCATAGTATTTCCAGAAAAATATGAAGCGTTATCAAACATTAATGTTGTTGGCAATCCAAACCTAGTGATGATAAATTGATCTATGAATTCAATAATATTTTCAGAATGAACTGTCTTGAGAGGAACTGCTTCTACCCATTTGGTAAAATAATCAGTTGCCATAAGGATATACTTATGCTGCTTAGAAGACTGAGGAACGATCTCCCCTATTATGTCCAAGCCCCATTGACTGAATGGTTGGTCGATGATGACTGGTTGTAGCGGCATGGACGGTTTCCTTTGTTTTCCTGCAGTAGTCTGGCAGACTTGGCATTTCCTTACGTGATTGTATGAGTCTTTGAACAGCGTGGGCCAATAATATCCTGCACGCAAGATTTTATGTGCAGTCGTATCTCCGCCATAGTGTCCGCCCGCTGGTCCATCGTGGAGTTCCTGCAAAACCTTTTCGGCTTCAGTTTTCTCAAGACACCTAAGAAGCATAGAATCGTAATTCCTTTTAAACAAGACATCATTTATGAGCTGTTATTGTTTAGCTTTTAATCTCAGAGCTCTTTTCTTGGTATGATCCAGACGTGATGGAGCATACCCGTTCTTAAGAAAATAAATGGTGTCAGCATATGATGATTCTGCATCGCTTAGGCTTACCTCATACTCTTGTACCTCTTCAGATGAGTTCTCCGGGATTTGCGATGCTCCGGCTAACATCTTGCAGAAGCCTTGACCTCTTACGATGTTTGCTGGTTTGATCTCAAGATCATATTCTTGTAAAGCGGTAATCCAATTAGCTCTCTTTTCGCCCACGTCTTTCTACACCAAAAGGTTTCTTACCGTCGGAGACGGTACTACGACTTTAGTGTGGGCTTTAAGCAAGAAAGGTCTGAAATATTTGATCACTTTGAAAACAACATATGCTTGTTTCTCCACGTCTGAGTAATTAATTTCAGCACCTTGTAAGTTCGAGCTAAAGAATGCGATTGGAGCTTCCACTTTCTCTTGATTTGCTTGGGTCAAAATCGCGGCATAGGATTTCTCTGAGGCAAAAGTGTACAAGATAAAAGATTCCGAAAAATTTGGGGTGGCCAGAGATGGAGCATCGATGATAGCTTGTTTGATTAAGTTGAATGCTTCGTGATCATCTAGACCCCATTTGAAATTTGAATTCTTTTTTATCATGTTTTGTAAGGGAGAAATAATACGTGAAAAATCTGGGACAAATCTTTTGACAAAATTGATCTGTCCAAGGAAGGATTGCATGGCTTTCTTGTTATGGGGTATGGATATTTCAGAAATTTCCTTGATTCTATCGGGTTCTATGTGAATACCAGATTTCGATACTATGAATCCGAGCAATTTCCCTTCGCTTAACGCAAAGAAATATTTCTTTGGGTTGAGCGAAATCCCATACCTCAAGCATCTTTGAAAGATTTGCTTCAAATCTTTGAGATGGTTGTTTCATTTTTTGGAGTACACTATTATATCATCCAGGTAAATCACTACTGATTTATTGACTAACCCTTTAAATGCGATGTCCATGGCTCTCTGAAAGGTAGCTCCGGCATTGATCAGACCAAATGGCATCTTCTGATATGCATAAGTGCCCCATTTGGTTCGGAACGTAGTCTTTAACTGATCATCGGGATGCACTAGTACTTGATTGTATCCTAAAAATCCATCGAGGAATGACATTAATTCTAAGCCTGCTACTGCCTGTAATATTTGCTCCATAGGTGGGAGGGGAAATTTATCTTTCTGACAGGATTTGTTGAGATTTCGGAAATCGATACAGATTCTAATGTCTCCGTTTTTCTTCCTAACGGGCACCATATTGGATACCCATTTAGAATGCCTTACGGGGAAGATTATTCTGGCTCTCAACAACTTATTAAGCTCAGTTGTTATCTGATTTTCTAGGTTAGGGTGTATTTTTCTCAGCTTCTGCTGGACAGGTTTTTCATTGTCAATCATAGGGATAACACGTTGAATGATAGAAGTGTTGTATGTCTTTAGCTCATCGTAATTCCAGGCAAAAACGTTTTTGTATTGTCTCAGAAGATGGATATATGCTGATTTCTCTTCAGGGGCTAGGCCGTGACCTAGGTTAAGATTTTGTGGCTTCTGATCGGTCCCTAGGTTTACTAATTCATAGTTCAAGGTAGAACTGCAAAGTTTAGCATTGGCGGACCTTTTAAACCAACTTTTCAAATCATATAAATCTTCTAACTTGACCACCGATTTCGGTATAACATTGTCATAGCCATTTTGTTGTATTTGGTGATCATGATGGTCTTCGTCGATTATCTGATTTGTGTAGGATCCTTCAGAAGTAAGGAAATTTACGATGTCAGGATCGTCGTTGAACACTCTCCAATTGGTGATATTGTTTGGGATGGATGGTCTAAAGATTAATTCTATTGAAAACCTATCAGGACTAAAATCTTCAGAAGGGATAAGTCTAGAGGCTACGTTAGCTAACAGGTCTGCGCTCGCGTTTTGAATTCTTGGAATTGACGAGATGTTGAATGCTACGAAATGTGTAGTGAGATCTTGAACTAATGATTGATAATGCTTTAAATGACTTGACAGGCAATGTATGGTGTTACGTACCTGTTTTACGACGATCTCCGAATCTCCAAAGACTTGAAGATACTTAATGTTCAATCTGATTGCTTTGTATAGGCCTTGAACCAAGGCTTCATACTCCGCTGTGTTGTTTGTGCAATCGAACTCAAGTCTGCATGTGAGCATAATTTTGTTCCCGTCTGGGTTAATCAGAACGTATCCTGCTCCTGCTCCCTCATTGGATTTAGATCCTTCAAAATATAATTTCCAAAATAAAGATGTATTTACAGAATTATCTAAAAAACTAAAACATTTTGAGTCATCAGTTTGGGAGAAATTTTGAACTTGGGATAAAACTGAATTCTCTAAGTATGGTGAAATATGAGCATTGAAATTACCTAGGAAAGAATCTATTGCGTAATTGCCTACAATGCTGCTATTGTATGTTATGGCTTCATTTTCTCCTTCCAGTTCTGTCACTATGTATTTTTGGTGCAACTCTTGTTCAAACTTTATCTGATTTGGTTTACCATTGTATGGTAACCACATGTGCGACCAATCGGTTGAAAAATATCCGTGGAGTTTCTCCGACCAATCCCTGCTAAGAATCAAACCATAGAACTCAGGGATATCAGCTACTAGAATGTCGATAACCTGACATACTTTTGGGTTAGACGACAGTCTTATGGTCACCTGATTGAGTTCACCAATCACTTCGACTTGGGATCGATCAAGTTGAACTATACGTACCGCGTATTTTTGAGGCTGCACATTCAATTTGGCACATATTGACCTGGGTAAAATATTCGTTCAAGCACCATAATCGACCAAGCAATTGTGCACGTTTTTGTTGACGATTTCATATGTGAGAAGAAAAGGAGGAGTATGAGATCTTGATCTTCCTCCAATCAAGGCGATGTCATTTGGATTGATTTTATTGATCGTGTTGGTTGGAGGTCTTCCCAAATTGTGGGAAGCTACAGCTGTAGGTAAAGATGTAGTAGGCACAGCATGTAATTCTTTCATCATTATTTTCTGCTGGTGTTTCAATTTACTCAATTCATACAGCGTGATATTAGCCCTAGCCTTCTTCATGTCACCAATGATGTTATACTCCATTTCATCCGACACTATTAGTGTTCTTGATGGAGGCAATTGATCAGATTGGACTGGGCTAAGCTGGGTCGCTTTAGCAGTTGTCTTTTTTGTCGCGACCTTTTCTTTTGTTGCAGGGCTTGCGCCCTTTTGTTTTGGGGTAGTCTGGGGAGGATCAAGTTGATTTTTTCTTCTCGTGCTAACAGGAAATGCTTCTTGATCCTCTTCCTGTGGGAGGATGAAGTCCCACATTCCTTGTAGTTCTACGACCTCTTTCTCTTCAGTTTGCCCTTCAGTGGTATTCTCTTCTTCTTCGTCTTCTTCAGATTCAATGTTTGAGACAACACTAGGTGGTCTTACCTCCATGGGAGGATTTCTTTTAAAAGTCCTAAAGGGCTTTTTCGAAGAAGTCTCTGCTACTTGTTTCTTAATATCAATCATCTCATTGGACATGGCTTTCAACACTTTTTGTAATCCTTCCAAATCGAAAGGGTCTTTCGTTTGCTTCTTCTTGGTGTCTTCTTTGAAAGAGATCTTCTTAGATTTGCGTTCTTCTATAGCAGATCTCTTTTCCAGGGCCACCACGCATTTTTCCACTGCTAACGCTTCTGTCAAGTTGTCAACTAAGGTGGTCTTGTTTTCCCTATCTATGAAGATAGCCAAGTTTGGAGGTAAAGCTGTGATGTACCATTCACATCTTACTTCCTCGCTGGGTTGTGAGGTAGCGAGGATTTTGTTGAGGATCGTATTGAACCGTAAGTTAAAATATTTAATGGGTTCTCCAGCCTCAGCCTTAAGATTAGATAGGTCATTGATCAATGTCGCCATGGATCTGTCATCACCAAACTTGGTGAGGAACTGACTTTGAAAAATGTCCCAGCTTGTGATGGATCCAGAAGGTAACGAAAAGTACCATGACCTGGCTGTTCCTTGCATTTTATAAGGGAAAAGCTGGACAACAGCGTCTTCGTTAGTGACTCCGTTGAGATTAATAGAAAGCATGAAATTATTGATATGTTCCTCGGCTAGCATTCCTGCTTCCGGATTGAATTTAGGCAGCCATTTCTCAGGATCGGCCGGTATAGGGCTCAGGGGTGGAGGCATTAAAACCGCCCCAGGATTGTTCCATGGAGACTGGGCCATCGCTGAGCTGCTAGTTAATGGAAGTGTAGAAGATGATCCCTGATGCTGAGAAGATGAAGATATTAAGATTTTTGATGTTTGAAGAGGAAGGTTTGTAGAAGATGGATGAGTGAGTTGGAATGAAAGAGTGGGCAGTTGACTTCGCAGTGAGGGAATTGATATGGACGAAGTGGATGAAGGAGTCTGACTGTCAGACTTTGGTGGTGTTTTCCTTGCTTTTTTCCTGGTAGGGAGAGGGAGTTCAATTCGTTGTACGCCAAAATTTTCACTCTTTGATCTGGTAAGGGGATGAGCAGGGTTGTACTGCGAAGTCACGCTTCTTTTAGATTTATCAGACTTCTGGTTAAAAATAGAGAATCTCTGGAGTTTACGAATCAAAGTTCGAATTTCGGGGGGTTCAATGATAGATTGGTCTGATATATTCGAATATGTAGCAGTGGTAGATACTCGAGCGACTTCAAATTCCGGGTTTAACCGTGTTGGAGAAGTCGAGGGAGTTGATGAGGGTGTATTACTCTCAGAATGGTATTTAGATATTTCTTTAGGTGCCATTCATAGTTCGTGCCCTCCTTCTAGCGCCAAATATGTTGAGGGCCCTGAAATCGGGTCAACAACAAGGGGGATACCCACCCGGTCGGGAAACTGGTTGGTGGCTCCGTGCCCGTTTGGTGTAGCGGGTCCGACTGGGGATAACAGGACCAACTTCCCATTCTAAGGGGGTGTGTGTGTGTAGAGTTTGGTGATGTGTGTGTGTGTAGCATATGATAATGAAAATATGGAATTACTTCTAAGCTAATCTAATTCTAAACTCTGAGACTGAATTTTATACTACTTTAATCTATCAAGAACAACACATCTAATCTACACTAACCCGGGATAGAACTTTTTCCATTATACGATCTAGAAAGATTTCATAGAATAGCTGGTAATGAAGATTATTCAGCTATTATGAGAATATAAATCAATTAATATGAACCATCCTGCATAAAAAGTTAAGAAAAACGGTTGTTAACAACATATCGCATAATCAGTTATTCATGTATTAAGCACAAATCAATGACTCCAACGTACAAAAGTGCCAAATGGTAGTCCACTCATTCATACATTAACATATAAACAACATCAGCTGTATATTACTCTAAGAATGCAAGCAGAATCTCGTCAAGAGATAGAAGTACCATTTATGACTGATTGTATACTCACAGACCTTAAGCAATAATGATCTATTTCTACTTACTTCTAATGCCTACTAAGAGTACAGAAGTGCAACATCAGTAGCGGGTATTAAAATGAAAACATAAATAAATCTTGATCCGTCCATTCATCAAAAACCCCCTCTGAGGGTGCAAAAGTGCATGTTCTGAGGACAAGTTTTTTGACAAATTTCCGGACCCTTCTCCAATGCAACGAGAAGGGTTAAATACTACTAACCGGCTAATTTTAATTACACAAATTTAGGGAACGACTTCAAATGACCGCCCTTTTACTAAAACAAATTTATTTCTAAAAACTGAATCTAATTTCTAACCATTTCTGTATCTGCTCCTTAGTGTTGTAAGCGATGCGCTGTTCACCATGAAAGAGTCGGCTGCTTGTCCTTTCCTTTAGTTCGAGCTTGAAAATTAGAAATAACAAGAGCTGGCACCTCTTTCTGACAATCTAGAAGATATTTTTGAAAGTGTTCTTCTGGAGGAGTGTCTTCACGGCGTGTATACTTAGTACAACTCAGATTTCTTTCAAACTGATTGTGTTGTTGCTATTTCGGTTTCCGGCCGTGCGAATGACTCAATGAGCTGGGGATTTTGTTGCCTGAACAATTTTCTCAATTGAAACTTGTTTCCATTCTTTGTTCCAGGATTTTCTGAGAGTCTTTCCCCTTAAGCGTTTTTCTTTTTGCTTTACCCAATTTGGGACTCAGGATCTTTCATAAATGCTTTGCTTTTGTGCGCCTTTGACTCTGAGTCCTAGACAGCCTATTTCCATTAGCATTTGTTGAGTGATACTTTGGAATCCGCGGTCCTACTGTACGCGGTATCCATCTGCGAAGTCATCTCCTCTCTGTTCTTCTAGCCCTTGCGCTTTTCCTTAGATGTTTCCTGCATATAGATTTATATCAGTTGCTGACTTATAGTTCACGTAAATGAAAAGAGACAGAAGAAAAGATTGACATGAAAGCAATTAAGTTCTAATGAATGCATAATCATGTCACTCATTATGACTTCACTCTTTGAAAAATGCAACATAATCATCTTTGGATACACAGGCGTACAATCATTAATTTCCCATAAGGTGCGTGCCTAGTTTTGGGCTCACAGATCATGCCGGGGAATGCCTGCGATGAATGGTTTCTTGCGATTTGCATCGCAGCATCGAAGATTGTGATGTAAATAGGTGGCATCGCAGCAATTGATAGTCTCATTTGTAGCACACCATAGATCACAGGTCGCAGCTTTGCATGGTCGCAGATCGCATATCGCAATATCGCAAGGTTGCAAGTTTTTCGCTTTGTCATTCTGTGCTGCTTATGCGACATTGCGACGTGCGACGTCGCATATCGGCCGTCGGCAATTCTTTAGGTTTTCCCTTTTTGAGCGCTTTTAATGCACGCGATGCGATGAGTTCTCGCATCGCTCCTCCTCAGTGTATTTATGCGCTTTGGGAAAGCGCTCCCTTTTTCCTTTGCGATGCGATATAGCTTCTTAGGGAGTTAATACAAAAGATTTTTCAAACAAAAATATTTTTTTGGATTTTTGGTTAAGGGTCCCCCTTTGCTTGATGTTATTACTAATATCAAACAAAGAGGGGGGTTGTTGGTGACCACAACAGAAGGTAAGAACCAAAACCTATCTTCAATCTCTTGTAACAAATGTCTCGGAAATTGTGGAAGGAGGATATACATTTCTATCAGCATTTCCTACAAATGTAGTAGGTAAAAAGAAATATGAAACCAATGCCAAGGTTGTCAATACGTTAATGAAAGTGTAGTTAGTTTCTTCTTACGTATGGATTAGATTGTTAATCGCATAAATAATTCGGGTGAAGAAATAAAGGATTTTACCTTATTTGAAAATGTTTTAAGATCCTTATCTGCTAAATTTGAATCAAAAGTATCTGCCATAGAAGAAAAGAAAAATCTACAGACTATTAATATGACACAACTTCATGGAATCTTAACTTCCTTTGAGATGAGAAAAGTAGGTCCTTCAAATATGAGAGAAGTTGCATTTAAAGCCTCAGCAAAACGAAAATAAGAACTCAATGAATCAGGACATATTTGAGAAGAAGAAGAGGAAGCGAACTTTGTCAAGAATCTTGAATGGGGATCTGGTAGATTCAGAGGTAAACTACCTTTCAAATGTTTTGCCTGTGGTCGATTCGGTCATTATGGTGCCAAATTTCCTCATAAAGATACATATGATAAAGGGAAGTTAACTACAAAATGGAATAGAAAACAAAGTTTAAGTAAAAGGAGCTACTATACTCATGATGATAGTGATCGTTCATCAAATAGTGATGAAGATGAAAATAGTAATGACTATAGACTTTTGATGGCTTATGAAGATGATGATTTTTTGGATGCTTTAGATTAAGATGATCTTTATGAAGAAATCTATAAACTCAAAATCTATTTAGAAGAAAAGAATATGATTATAGATACCTTGACATACCAACTTGCTGAAAGAGAAAAACACAATGAAAAGCTAGATGTGAAATTGTGGGTCTATGAAAGGATCTTGAGAAAACAAAAGATCTCAATATTAGATTTTCTAAAAAATCAAAAACCTTAAATGAAATTATCAAAGTATAGTGCTCTCCTTTGATAAAGACGGGTCTTGGATATACTGAAGAAACATCTCAATCGCAGAAGTCGTCAGCCTCCACTAAAAGTTATTTGATGCACCGAAGAGCAGTGAACAGTTCGACAATTGTGAGCAAAGGCATAAAGAAGATCACTAGGTGAATCAGGCTCAATTTAATTCAAGGTTGAACAGAAGCCACAATCAACCTCAAGTAAATCATACTCAATTTACTTCAAAGAATATAAATAAACAGGTCAGTAGGGATAACTTCAACTACAATCAACAGGTTAGTAGATTTGATAATCACAAGAACTTCTTTAATGGTCAATGTTTCTCATGTCATAATTTTGGACATAAAGCTACTCAATCTATTGCTTACAAAACTATCATGACTCGAGAAACACGATATCAAACAAATATGACAGGGATCAAGAAAAGTTCCTATAATAAATTTTCTCTTCTTGAAATTGAAATAGAATTCTCAATTTGTAACAACTTTGGCCATGAAGAATCTAAATGCAAGAGTAATTTTTGGCAAATAGCTCAAAAAGAGCAAGCTCAATTAAATCCCAAAATATGGAGAAAGAAAGAACTGCAAATAGAAATATGTGGTATAGCCTTGTATGTAGAAGGACAAGAAAACCACTAGTACATCGAGAGTGGATGCTCAAAACACATGAGAGGTGACAGAGAAAAACTACACTCATATAATGCCTTAGAAAAGGAAAAGAGTGTCTCATTTGGAAATGACACTCTTGTTGTCATAAAAGGTAAAGGCTCTATTTTCTTGAAAGAAAAAGTTTAAGCTAGGAGTTTTATATATGTGGATGGGTTAAAGCATAATCTGTTAAGTGTGAGTCGAATGTGTGATTAAGGAAATGAAGTAGTGTTTCGATCAAATGGATGCGTTGTTCATGAGATTGATAAAGGAGAAACCATGATTAAATGGACAAGAACTCCAAACAACCTATACATACTCAATGGAGGACAACAACAATGCTACCTATGAAAAATGATGAAAACTGGTTGTGGCACAAAAGATTGAGACATCTAAGCTTTTCTCAAATAAGAAAAGCATGCAGATTTCACATTGTTCATGATCTTCCGAATATCAAAATTCCTGAAAATACTATATGCAAACCATGTCAATTCGGTAAGCATACCATATCTCAATTCATAGAAAATGAAGGGTCAGCTAGTAAGCCTCTTGAACTTGTTCATACTAATTTATGTGGTCCATCAAGGAAAAGGTCACCTCATGGAGAAGAATACTTTATATTGTCCATTCATGATTTTTCCAAAATGTGTTGCATAGGTCTTCTAAAGCATAAAGATGAAGCATTTGAAAAGTTCAAAGCCTTCAAAGGTTTGGTTCAAAATGAATCAGACCACAAAATCAAATGCCTCATATCTGATCGAGGAGGGGAATTTACCTCAGACGAATTCTTTAACTTCTGTGAACAACATGGAATAAAAAGGAAGTTCTCCACTGCAAGGACTCTTCAACAAAATGGAGTGGTAGAAAGGATGAAAAGAACTATTCAACAAATGGCTCGTGCTATGCTAGATGAATCTGCAACACCTGCAACCTTCTACGGTGATGTGGCTTTCACCGCCATCACTATTCTCAACCAAGCAAATGTTTGGGTAAACAACACTCGAGCTCCTCATGAACTTTGGTATGGTAAGACTCCTACTGTAAGATACTTCAATGTTTTTGGAAGTAAATGTTACATCAAAAGAATTGATGAAAAACTTGGTAAGTTTAAACCTAGAGCAAATGAAGGTATTCTACTTGGCTACTTTTCCCGATGTAAAGGATATAAATGTTATACTAAAAGACTTGGGAAAATTATTGAAAGTATTGATTTTGTGGTTGATGAAGCATTCAAAAATCCAAAACAAATGAAAACCGAAGATTATGAAGAAGATGAGGATCATTTTCCCACATCAAATCATACTGATTCTGAAGAGGAAACCAATGAAGCACCGGAATAAGAGATAACTATAGAAGAAAAAAATTTGTCCATGTATGTTCAGAAAAATCATCCAGAAACTCAAATTTTAGGAGAAAAAGGAGAAGGTGTGCAGACGAGAAGAACCATTGCCGAAGCTTCAAGCTATCTAGCATTACTATCTTCCACTGAACCTCAAAATGTAAATGAAGCATGCAAAGATGAATGTTGGGTCAAGGCCATTAATGAATAACTTGAGAAAATTGAAAAGAACAATACTTGGGAATTAGTTCCTAGACCTCATGATAAGAATATCATAGTAACTAAATGGATATTGAAAAAAAAGCTGAACGAAAATGGAGAAGTTATTAGAAACAAGGCCAGACTTGTTTGTAAAGGATATGCTCAACAACAAGGTATAGATTTTGAAGAAACTTTGGCACATGTTGCTAGACTTGAAGCCATTATAATTTTTCTTGCTCTTTCTAGTTTTTAGAAATTCAAAGTATACCAAATGGATGTAAAATCTACCTTTCTTAATGGAGACTTCAAAGAAGTCTATATTGAACAACCATAAGGATTCATTCTTGGAAATGATGCAAAACTTGTAATCAAACACAAAAAAACTCTCTATGGTCTAAAATACGCTCCAAGGGCATGGTATTATTGTCTTGAAAGATATCTCCATCAACAAGGTTTTTCAAAGGGGTCAGTAGATAACGATCTATATACAAATATGGACACTGATAAATTGCTAATAATTGTTGTGTATATTGATGATATCATTTTTGGTAGCAATGAAGAATCCACGAGTCAGAATTTTTCTTCAGTAATGCAGCAAGAATTTGAAATGTCCTTGCTTGGTGAGCTTACCTACTTTCTTGGTCTACAAGTGTAGCCAAATAAAGATGGTATTTTTCTCTCACAAACCAAATATCTCAAACAGATCCTGAAAAAGTATGGCATGGAAGATTCTAAACCAGTATGTACTCCAATGGTAGCATGATGTAGTCTCAGCTCCAATGATGAATCAACAACGGTACATCAAACAACTTACAGATCCATGATTGGAAGTCTACATTATCTAATAGGTACCCGACCAGACATCGTGCATGCAGTGGGAAAAGTTGGAAGATTCCAAGCAAATCCAAAGGAATCACACCTTCAAGCAGTCAAAATATTTTTCAAATATCTTCAAGGAACATAGAACTTTGGCTTATGGTATCCTAGAGATACAGATCTTACACTTCATGCATATACAAATGTATATTGGGCAAGAAGTGTTGATGCCAAGAAAAGCACTAGTGGTGGTGCATTCTATATGGGTTCTAGGTTAGTGTCTTGGTTTAGCAAGAAACAAAGTTCAACTGCATTATCTACAGTTGAAGCAGAATATGTGGCTACTGCTTTGGATGATGCAAACCTTGCAAGATATTCAGATCAAATGTGCTCCACCAATCTCCATTCTATGTGATAATACAGGTGCCGTCTGTATTTCAAAGAATCTAGTCATGCACTCCAAGACCAAGCACACACCCATCAAATATCATTTTGTACATGAAAAAGTGCTTGAATAGAAGGTCAAATTGGAGTATGTTCCTTCCAAAGAATAGGTTGTTGATATATTCACTAAACCATTTCCCAAAGAGACATTTGAATATCTCAGACAAAAACTGGGAGTAGTTGTTGCATCATCCTATTGTTAAATACTATATTCTTTAGAGAAAGGTGGTTATACGCGAGTTTCATGAAGCGTAGTCATGTATATACACTGGTTTCTGTCGGTACAGTTGTGTATATGTTGGTTTGAGGAAAAGCAATGGGCTAGACTCAGGAGAAAGGTGTCCGATATGGTTCAGTGAATTATCTGCTTGGCTTGATGATGGTTACACTCTGTTGATGACATGTGGAAATATGTTGGCTCTCATAAGTTATTGATAACTTGATATATGTCTGATTGATGATGATGCCTTGATAACTCTTATGATATATGAAATTCTCATATCTGACAGTGAACATTTGACACAGGTTTAGGGGGAGCATATGCTTCTAATAATGCATTATTGGCATTATGTTAGAAGATGTCAGTGCATATTTTGTTTCAGGTGGAACAGGTTCAGGAGAACGTGGTTGCTAATCTAGATGCTGATTGACAGATGCTGCTGATGATAGTTGTGATTACTATCATGGTCTTATTTTTGGTCTCTGTTATATATGTCATGTATATCGTTTAATGTAATGGTCATGAAAAGATGTAATTTGTAACCCCACTATGCATGGGATGGATGATGTAATGTTTCTTGTTTTTGACATGTATAAACAATTGAGATATCCCCACTTGGTTGGGTGGATGAGTCAAATTTCATATATCCCCACATGGTTGGGAGATGGATGTATGTATGAGTCATTAGTGATAGAAAGGTCATTTGTGATACATGTATAGAGTCGTGTCCTTCTTTTAGAAGATCTTTTTGCAAACCTTGCTTGTGCTCATGACGAGCATGGACTCAATCATGAGATCTCAATCAGTACACTCCAACATATCAGAGAATTCAACATACACTTAAGGGGAGCATGACCCTTTGCCCTTGATATCAAAGGGGGAGAGTGACTTGGTGTGGTTGTTGCCATGAAGTCCAAAGGGGGAGATTGTTGGCATTATGACGTAGGTGTTGTCCTTGATGGCAACTCTCTCAGATGACAGGACACAATATAGTAGGTTAACAACTCAGAGTTACAAATCAGACTTCACAAAATGAAAAGAGGTATATGTAGGTTCACCATTGGCCAAGCCGGGTATACATGCGGGTTCATTTTATACAAGTCGCGTATATGTACACATGCACTTTCACAAAAGGAACAATGCATATACCTTGGAAAACTAAGTTTTTGGTCCGAAGTATTTGGTCCATAGTATTTTGATCCATGGTATTGATCCAAGGTATCGGGTTCGAGGTATTGACCCTAGGCATTTGATCCAAGGTATTGGTCCTAACTGGTTTTGGTCCATGGTATTGAGAAAGGCGTAAAACTATAAAAGGAGGAGAAGATCATTAGGCCAAGGTGCTCAAGCATTGAATATCTGATAAAGAGTGACATCTAGTATGAAAGTTATTTGGGTTATGGTGCATTGCTGGATGTGTACCAAGGAGGAACTTTAACGGTTGATGGAGGATAAGATCTAATGAAGGATCAGGATCTTAAGGCGTAAAGTTAACTATCATTATTTGTTTTTGCTCATGAATATTCTTGATCTGAATACTGATGCATATATTATTTTGTAAATGATATGATCTGGGTATAACTGAAGTCTAGTATAGCTACAGAATTATGAATTAATATTTGCAGATGCATACGCTGGTTGGATTTGAGAAAAGCACGGATAAACACAAGTTTGACACAAGAAAGTAGCATATACCATATAATATATGTTTTAGTTGTTGTTTGTTGTTCCAGCTTTTTTGGTTCTTGCTTGTGTTCTACTTACTGTATTCTAGTGACATCATTCAGAATGATCAAATTGATGGAGTGATTGATTGCTTTGGTTATGGTTGGCTCAAAAGGATATTGGTTGATGCAGATGATTGAATGATGTTGTTGATGGATCCAGTCTGAAAGTTTATGAAATGTGATCCCTGGGAGAAAAGAGAAGGTTGTAGCCTTCTGTAGGTCGGCACCTACGTACTAGTAAACATATCAGCTTGTACAAGAGCTAGGGTGTTGTATCTCCCTTCTAGTAGAAGCTGGAGAACGAGAGAAGGTTGTAGCCTTCTGTAGGTAGAAGCCTACGTACTGGTATAATACTACACCAGTACAAAAATTGTAAATAGAATTCTCTTATTATTAAAATAAGACAAAGATAATTGCAGCAGGTGGTTTTCACCCACATTGGGTTTCCACCTTATATCTTGGTGTTCATGTGTGTTTTATGTGTGATGATCTATTTTGTTTTTTACTGCACCTGGTTACTGTTTATGTATGGTTCCGATGCACTGATTAAAGATCAATATATCATGAATTAACTTAATCATAAGTTTACTAGATATGTGTTAGTTGCTCTAAACACAGTTGCGTGTACAGACGAGTTCCATTAATTGAAGAAGCATATATGAATCTGATTATGGAAATGAAAAATTATTGGTTTGATAATACTAATTCACCCCCCCCTCTCAGTATTATTTCCAACACTCATAACATCCTGAACCAACATATCATTTTCTCCAATAGTGACCTTGTAAAGGATTATCATGCAATAAGCATCTTAGGAAAAACCCACACTATTTGTCAGAGAAAAAAGAGAAAATATAAACAAATTGAGAGCAATGCTACATATGTATAATATATAGCTTCCATTTATAAAACCTGACCTCAACACTTCTCTCCTTCACACTCGAACATGGATAGGTGACCCCTATAGATGCATTAATTTGTCAACAAATAATAGGTCATCCAATTCCACACCTATTCTTACTCAAAGATAAGGATAGGGGCATACAAAACAAACAAATGTATCATCTGGTCATAAATCAAGAGCATGACCCAAACACACATGCCTACTGAATCCAAACCATAAGAAATCACATGATTCTACAAAGACAAAGAAATATAAAGCACTATGCCTTCACTCCCTTGGAAATTCTCAAAATTCCTAAAATGGGCCAATCCAATAGTTTCTCATTTCATTATGAAGCTCCAAAGAAAATCCCATAGGCTAAACAAACAAGTCTATGTCAACAAGTTTGCAAGGGATATCATCCACAAATCTGGGGAGGCATCCCTTGCATTTCCCATGAGATTTTCCTTCAAAAAACTAATAATAATGACTATATATATGGGTTTTTTAATAGTTTCAAGTACCACTACCAAAGTGGCACATTCCCATGTTGGTATTCCATACCTTTGGAGTGCAGGTCCCGAACGTTAAAGCATTCTCCCTCACTCTTCCATTAACATTGCTAAGTGGTTTTGGTGTCATGCCTTGTGGCAACTCTTTGGTTTGTGGTTGTTATAAATGTGATGCTAATAAGAATTATAGGTCTTACTACTATAATGCAGTATCCCTATGTTTAGATTCTATTCCACATTATTCACCTTTTCCTTTCTCCTACGATTACTTTCAACTACTAGAAATGTACAATATATGAAGTCATAATGTAGGTATCTAATGAACTTGGGATATGAAGTCACAACAAACACCTCCAAGGAAGTAAGGATGGATAGATAATTTTATTGAAAACTATAGCTTAAAATAGAATGGCAAGAACATGTTTTGGAAAGTGAAAAGAATAGGGTAAAGTATTATCCCTACATCTATGAAACAAAATTCCAAAAAAAATGAAATATATCATGGAAAAATGTACACCATTAATAATATCAGTAATGAAAGAAAAATGCATGACTACCAACCTTTGCTTTCATGAACATATAAGTTTGGTCAAATAATATATTTATTGTTAACAAGGAAAATGTCACCAATATATAGATGATTCATGGGAACATAGATACCACAAAGTTCTTCAACTCCACTCTCAACTTGCATATGAAAAAGGGAGAAAAGTAAGAACTACCTTCCATACAAATTGAAATAATGTTTATTTAAACTATAACATCTCAAAATACATTACATGTTTACCAATAAACATGGAGTTTTATTTATGAAAATAATGATAATCTGCAAATAGACACCAAGTTGCATATATGCAAGAAAGACTTCCACCTTTGACTCAATTTCAACATTCATGTGGAATTTTTCAGTAGTAACTCAACGTCAAGGATATCTAAAGCATAAGAAACAACATGAGGGACAAGCTATGATGTAATAAAACCAAAGGCATATTCCCCTACATGTGGATGGGGAATAATTGCAACCTCTTTAAAGGATTTTGTGTTATGGTATGCAAATAATAAGCCATGTATAAGCCTTAAAAACACTTTTTAGAAAAACAATAAAAAATTACCACCTTATCCACAATCATGACTTCAAATCTTCAATTTATAACATGTATCCACAAATTTATTCTATTTTACCAATTCATATCTCATTGAATGGAAATTTAGAAATCGATTATATTTCAATCTATTGAAAATCTTCAGAAATTAAATTAGATATATTTTCTACAATATCAAATAGTTACAAGGAAATAATATTACCAATATTGAAAACATGAATGCATAGTCTCTTGAAATCTGGCTATGAACTAGAGGAAAAAAATATTTCCTTAGTGTTATTGACTTGGCATTTTCCGGACCTGATACTTGATTATACAATAGATCATGTTTCTAAAATGTAAATGTGCTAAAGCCTAAAATTAGTGTAAAAGACCACATCATGATTATGATTATCAAAGTCAAACAAGGACATGCACATGTACCTATCAAAAGGAGTTATACAGTTTGAAATGCCAATAACATGTTTTGAAAAAGCACAATAGATGATGTCTAATCCCAGGAATATATAGAGAAATGATAACACTTATTCTCTTCGAGAGTGAGCATATATGTTTAACAAGAGGCATTTTGTTTTTGAAACACTCTCCAACCTGGAGGACAGAAGCTCCCACCCATGAATATACAAGTAAACCCATCAAGAATATGAAGATTCAAATAAGCACCCTTGAACAACTGACCTTCATTTTGGAAAACAAATTGGTTTGTTTCTATAGTAGCCGTTATGATTGTAGGCTTCCCAAATATGTGGATTTTGAATATGTTTCCATACATGTTCATTAATTAAATACGCAATAAGTATCTTCATTATATCCCAAATGCACAATAGCGTGAATAAGTAAATTATAAAACAAAAAAACTAATATGGTTGCAACAATGCATAACTACGGAGAACTAAATTTGATACCTTGAAATTCCTTTTTGAAGGAAGCAACCACCATCCGAGGTCTTGAATGGAGAATTATTTTCAAGAGTTTCTCCAATGAATCGAAATCTCATGCTACCAATCCGTATTTTTTCTTTCTCTCCCAGATTTCCTTCACAAGTTTTATCTTTCAACACACTACACATCCTTACCTCTGAATTGCTTAAAAATGATAGATTTTGACGACTTCCCCAGTACTCTAGTAGCAGGATCTTTAGTTGTCCTCATTTTAACCAAGCTCCGCACATTGTCTATCTACTAGGAGCATATGAAATGACTATCGTAGGTCAAATGTTACCTTATTCTATTTGGCATAGTTGCCATATTTTCAAGAAATAGAATTCCACTGGCCCTGAACAGCCTCCACTTAAATGAAAACATAAAAAGTCTTAGAAACAAATTTTTAATCCGAAAATGACAGAAGAAAATAGGCACAAACCATTCATTACTGAGAATGGGCACTGTGCGTTAGGTCCCTATAATACTAGTGATTCCCCCATTACTATTTTTGTTGTATCCCTTATTGTTATTGTTATGCCCCTATTGTCCCCATATTGTTATTATTGTGCCCCATAGAATCCCTCTATTATTATTTTTGGTTATATTGTGACCCCTCAGACTCCCTATATATAGGAAGGAGGTTTTGTCATTTGAATCATCCAAGAATTGTTCATTTGTGTAATGCAAAGGAGGTTGCCCCCTCGAAGAGGCTTATTTCTAAGGCATTCCTCTATATTTTCTATATTTTTGTGAGATGGTTTCATAACATTTGGTATCAGAGCTTTGGATTCTAGGATTTCGCTTCTCCAAACAAGTCATCATGACATTTTCGCTATAACATTTTTTCTACAACGTTTCAAAAGCTAAAGAAAACCCATTTGAGAAGAAATCACATTGAACCTCCATTTTGAATTGAAAATTTCTTCTCACTATATTTTTATAGATATGATCTGAGGAAGTTACGGTTTTTGCAAGCTCCATAATTTCATCTAAAACAAGTCATCATGGAATTTTCACTATAACTATTTTTCTACGAAGTTTCACAAGATAAAAAAAACCCATTTAAGAATAAATTGTGCTAAATTTGGGATCCAAGTTTTAGATCTTGCATCACTATATGCTCAGAGATATAATATAAGGAAGTTAGGGTTTTTGCAGACCCCCAAATTACCAAACAGGTCACCTTGGGAAACTTGTCATAACTTTCGCTCTAAGTATAAGATTGAATTTTCATAAGAAGTTACAGAAAGAGGACGGACTGTAGCTTTTTTGGGTATCATTTTCAGAACCTAAGTTTGAAACAGTGACCCACAACACATCATACAAGCTTGCTCTATTGAACAAGTCTATACTCAGGTCATCGTGGGAGATTTGGCATAACTCTTCATTGGAGAATCCAATATTGATCAAAATTATGGGAGATACAAAATTACAGAGATACATCATATTCAATATCGATCTGCTACAAACTGAAAAAAGGTGTGTAGCTTTTTTTAATTTTTACATAAGTTTGGTTTCAAAAGTTAGTTTGAAGGAATTCAAATGGCATAGTGAAGCATTATTATTAGAATGGAAGCCCCAAAGGAATAAAATGGAAACACCTAGTAAGCAAGCTGAAATATCTAGCATGACTCGTGAATAAGAGGAAAAAATGAAACATGATATATGAAAATTACGAGACCAGGTGCAACAAATTTCACTCACACAATAAGTAACAAAAAATAAGATGGATGGTTTACATAAAGATGTAGAAGCTAAGGTAGATGGTTTAAAGAAAGGTGTAGAAGCTAATATGGATGGTTTAAAGAAAGGCGTAGAAGCTAAGACGAATGGTTTGAAGAAAGGCGTAGAAGATAAGATGAATGATGTGGAAGCTAAGATGGAAGGTGTGGAAGCTAAGATGGGCGACCTGGAAGCTAATATGGATGGCGTGGAAGCTAACATGGATGATTTAAAGAAAGGCATGGAAGATTTGCAGACAAATTTGAAGATAGATTTGAAAAAGTTTCTATAAGAAATGCTTACTAATGGCAAAAGGGTAGGAAAGGGAACACGTGATGAGAACAAAATAATTACTAATTGTGATTTCATAGACTTTAACGTTGGATTGAAGAACCACCATGTTCCAAAGATCGATATGAGGAAGTTTTATGGCAAGTATCCCAGAACATGGATACTACAGATGGAACAATTTTTCGATCTCCATAACGTGAAAAACACAGAAAAGGTACACATTACAACTTTATATTTGGAACCAAATCAGTTTGTATGGTATCAATGGCTTTGGTCTCATAAACAAATTTTCACTTGAGCTATTTTTATGAATGAGATGATAGCACATTATGAGGATACATAAAGCAACATTTTTTTAGCCAATTAATAAATCTCAAACAAAATGGTTCAAAGATGGAGCACATTGAGGACTTCCAAAAATTGAATATAAGGATAAAAGATTTTCCAGACAAGGGTAGGATTTATGTGTTCATAGGGACTTTAAAAGATAACATCGAACATGAGGTTCCCCCTTGGTAACCCGATTCACTATAGAAGGTATTCAGGTTGGCAAGAAAAATGGAAAGAAAAATTATGGCAACAAGGAAGCCTACCACTCATAATCGTAAAGACAGAAGTGTTACTGCCCCTAGCCATCCACAACCTACAAGATTGACACCACAACAATTTCAAAAAAAAAAAAGCAAAAGGGATTTGTTACTATTGTGATAGAAAATACACTAAAGGCCATCAATGTGCAGAGAATAAATTATTTTACAAAGATTGTGAAGAGGAGGAAGAAAAGGAACAATAAATGTCAAAACAAGAAGATATACACTAGGAACAAACCCTAGAAAAATAAGAAATGAATTTGACCATATCTTGTAATTCATTGTTGGAAAACCACTCCTCAAACTATCAATATAGAAGGGCATATCAAGATGAAAAAGGTAATAGTGTTCATTGATTCGTGAAGTACCCATAATTTTATTCATTATAAGATAGCCAAGGAATTAAATTACTTCCTATATCCTACACCAAAGTGTCAAGTGATGGTTGCAAGTGGAGGAACCATAAATTCCTTAGGAAAGTGGCATAATATCAAGCTATCCATGGGAGAATATGTATTGAATAGCCCAATGCTTTCCATTCCAATTGGTGGTTTTGAAGTTGTACTAGGAGTCCAATGGCTACAATCCTTGGGTACAATAGCTTCTAATTTTCAAGAACTTTTCATGAAATTCTCTTCAGAAGGAAATGAAGTTGAATTAAGGGCTATCACAGGGAAAGTAGGAAGGATAATCAGCTCTAACAGAATGACAAATCTTCTAAAGAAAGAACAACGAGGCATAATTGCACAATTATGTTCACTAGAGGTTGCCACATCGAAATCATCCATCTCTTCAGATCTCCAAAAAGGCTTTGATAATCATTCCAAGGTATTTGAGACTCCTAAAGGCCTCCCACCTATTTGTGATCATGATCATTGATTCCAGGAAGCATTCCTCCAAACATCAGGCCTTACAGATACCCCTGTGTACAAAAGAGTGAAATTTAAAATATGGTTGCAGAAATGCTAGAGGCTAGTGTAATTAAACCTAGTTAAAGTTCTTTCTCTGCTCCAGTAGTATTGGTTCACAAGTAGGATGGATCATGGCACATGTATCCAGATTGTATGGAGCTCAGCAAGCTCACTATTTAAGATAAATTTCCCATTCTTGTCCTTGATGAATTATTTTATGAGTTGCATGGATCAATTTACGTCACCATGTTGGGTCTTCATTAAGGATATCATCAAATCAGAATGAAGACTGAAGACATTCCAAAAAAAGCATTTATAACTCATGAGGGTCATTATGAATTTTTGGTCATGCCTTTTGGCCTTACTAATACACCTTCTACATTTCAAGGTTTCATGAATTCCATTTTCAAACCCTTCCTTAGAAAATTTATGTTGGTATTTTTTGATGATACACTAATCTATAGCAAGTCTTGGAAGGATCATGTCCAACATGTTGACATGGTGCTCAAAATATTGGAGGAGAAACAATTATATGCAAAAGTCTCCAAATGTTTCTTTGGAGTAAAAGAGGTGGAATATCTCAATCATATTGTATCTCATGAAGGTGTTAAGGTAGACCATAGCAAAATTAAAACCATTAAGGAATGGAAAATCCCCACATCCATAAAGCATATACGAGGATTTCTCATGTTGACAAGATATTATCGCAAGTTTGTTAATAATTATGGGAAAATAGCATCACCTCTAACAACATTATTGAAGAAAGATGCATTTTCATGGACTCCAGAAGCAATGAAGGCCTTCGAACATCTTAACGAGGAAATGTGTCAAGCACCAGTCTTAGCTACACCAAACTTCACAAAAACCTTTATTGTGGAGTGTGATGCCTTAGGAAAGGGAATTGGTGTTGTTTTAATGCAAGAAGAAAGACCCATTGCTTTCGAAAGTCGTCCAATCAAAGGAAAGTATTTACACAAAGCTATTTATGAGAAGGAAATTTTTCCAATACTACATGCACTTAAGAAATTATGACCCTACCTAATGGGAAGACACTTCAAGGTAAAAATGGATCACGAGATTCTTAAATACTTTATAGAACAAATATTATCATCAGAAGAGTAGCAAGAATGGGTCACGAAGATGTTAGGTTATGACTTTGGAATCATCTACAAAAAGGGGAAGAAAAATGTTGTGGGAGATGCACTCTCAAGAAAGGATGAGGATGTGGAAGCATTTCTTTGTGCCATTTCTATTATCCAACTAGATTGGATAAATGAAGCAAGGGATGAATGGAAGAATGATGAGGAAGTGTGTGCACTCATTTAAAATATACAACAATATCCCAGTACATATGATACATTTAGCTGGAAAGATGATTCGTTATGGTACAAGGATTATTTATACCTATGTAAGAATTACCAACTCAAACAAAATATTCTTAGGGAATTACACACCTCTCCCTTAGGAGGGCACTCAGGATTTCTAAAAACCTACCATAGGGTTAAGAAGGCTTTTTTTGGGATGGCCTTAAATCAGATATTCAAAAATTTGTGGCAGAATGTTTGGCTTTCGAACAAAACAAAATTGAAACAATTAAGACCCCAGCACTATTACAACCTTTATCCATTCCAAGCCAACATTGGGAGGAGGTTTGAATGGATTTTATCACAGGTTTCCCCAAGTCCAAATGAAGGAGTGTTATCATGGTGGTAGTTGACAGACTTACCAAGTATACACACTTTTGTGCATTATCTCATCCATCTAAAGCAAGTACAGTTTCTACTACATTTATGGAAACAATTCAAAAGCTACATGGAAACCCAAAGATTATTGTAAGTGACAAAGATCCCATTTTCACTGGAAATTTTTAGATAGAATAATTTTCTTGTCTTGGAACTTCGTTAGGTCATAGCTCATCTTATCATCCTCAATATTATGGGCAAATTGAGAAAGTAAACAAATGTTTGGAAGGATATCATCATTGCTTTGTATCTGATAAACAGGCATAATGGATCAAATGGTTGCCTCTCGCTGAATGGTGGTATAACACTTCCTTCCATACTGCAAAAAAATGACCCCATTTATGGCACTTTATGGATATCATCCACGATCCATCAAATCATATTTAAGAGAAAATTCTAAGGTTCAAGCAGTGGAAGATCACGTCGAGCATTAGCAACATGTTCTCCAACTCTTAAAGGATAACCTCACCTTGCCACAAAATAGAATGAAACAACGGAGAGATCAACATCGCAGCGAAAGAAGTTTTGATGTAGGTGATTGGGTATTCCTAAGGCTACAACCATATAAACAAATCTCCCTCAAGCAAGCTAAGAAGGATAATAAATTATCATCAAATTATTATGGTCAATGTAAGGTGTTGCAAAATATAGGTACTATGGCATACAAATTGGAGCTTCCTGCAGCTTCCCGAGTGCACCTAGTTTTCCATGTTTCATGCTTAAAGAAGGTTATAGGTGACAAGGTTCTAGTTCAAACAATATTGCCAGAACTTGATGAGGAAGAAAAATGCATATTGGAACTTGAAGCAGTCAAAGAAACAAGAACTCAATGGCTACGAAATCGATGAATTTCACATTATCTCATGAAGTGGAAGAACTTACCCCGTGAATATTCCACACGAGAGGATGAGAATTTTATACAGAAGCATCCAGAACTACTCAAGAATTGAGGACAAAACTTTTTTGAAGGAGAGGGGCATGTTAGGTCCCTATAATACTAGTGATTCCCCCATTAATATTGTCATTGTATCCCTTATTGTTATTTTTGTGCCCCTATTATCCCCATAATGTTATTGTTGTCCCCCATACAATCCCTCTATTATTATTTTTGTGCCTTTATATTATTATTGTTACGTCAGCTTGGTTATATTAGACTTCTATATATAGAAAGGAGGTTTTGTCATTTGAAGCATCCAAGAATTTTTCATTTGTGTAATGTAAAGGAGGTTCCCCCTTGAAGAGGCTTATTTCTAAGGTGCTCATCTATATTTTCTATCTTTCTATGAGCTAGTTTCATAACACTGTGCCCTTCTCTAGATCCATGTTTTGGGGGCAACTCATCAAGAAATATTTTTCAAGATCCCAGTCAATCCATTAACGGAAGTATAACCTTTATAAGTGAAGCCCAAAATCCCAAGAAGACCCTTTCTATAACGTAAAAAGCCTTGTCTATAAGGTAAAAATGAATTTTTCTTCAGCTCCTCATATTGTTCCATATTGCGAGTATAATGGAGCTCATGAAGTGAAATTGGCATCTCTCTAATTGACTAGGTAAAACTTCCCGCAAATGGAATATTCACAGTACAATTCTTCGTTCCTCCTTCCTCTTACTTGAAATTAATTTAACATTACAAATGTTTAAATCCTTCTAGTGTTCTGTCCCAGAATTTGAAATTTTCTTAGTGGGTTTCAACAACTTTTATTTCTCAACACTCCCACATTGGTTGGAGTGCTTCATAGGGGAAATAGATAGACCCCAAAGCCTATCCTTTTCCTAGGCTGGTACCTCGCTTATACTCCTAAACAAAAGGTCCTTCAAACTCCACCATTTTCTTGCCCTAGGCTTCTGAGGAACCGAACTCTTGACCTCCTCATGACAAGAAGGTATGGCATTTTCTAGTTTTGATGAGAAGAACTCCTTGAAATTTGATTTTTGGGCTCATCATCCTAGTGAATAATCCTAATCAATAGTGGATAATGACTTGGTGCATCTTGAGTAGGATAAGGAATGCTCGAGGCCCCTTCCTTTATTCCTAGCCTAATTCACATATGTCATAAAGAGATCAAAATCTCTTCCATCCCCATCCCCACTCTAATTTACCTTTGTAAATCTCACATAAGCCTCCTTCATAATCCTTTGCCTAGCTTTGCCTTTCCTCCTTTGCTACCCCTCCATGATAGGCGATCGAGGTGACCATGGGGAGCACATTGACCGCGGGTTTGATTAAGCATTAAACAACTTGAAGCTCCTCTTATTACCATCATCAGATTCGATACCCCGCGACACTTTCATACGAACCTGTAGTTGAGGAGGAAGACATAGTGATCAAATATTTCCATTACAAAAGAGCTAGTTAGCCATACATAATAAGCCCTCCAAATGTAGCACTCCATACACCCCTATGAACCATGCATGAACTCAAAATGATCTCCACTAGGGCTTCGAATAGTTCTCTCCTTATTGGAAAATTCTTCAAAATAATCCCCCCTTCATTCTTTTTTGGAATATTAGGCTTCTCCACCCACATGAAGGGCACTTTGGATATGGTAGACTTGGCGAACTCCAAAAAAATAGTAGCCAATCGCATTACTCTAGTGAATGCACTAAAATACAACCCTCCAAAAGGATATTTATTTCCTCTTCCATAATTGGTTGGCGCACTCTAAGTTGTGATTGTCGAGAGCTATTGACAATGTTGCAAACCCTAAGATATCAAGGCTTCTTTAGAGGCTCCTGTGAGGCTTCTGGGACATCAAAACTTTATTTATGCAGAAAGAGGAACTATTGATTATTCAAGAAAATTATTCCATTTTGTATGCTTCCTTCATCATGTAATGCTTCATTTAGAATGCAGAGATCATGGTGGTCCCTAGACGAGGTGATGTTGGAGCAAGTAGGGAAGATATTTGCAGAGTTGTGAGGATATTAATGGCATCAAAATATGGAGAAGATGGGAAGGAGGTGAGGAAGAGGGCATAAAATATGGGAGATGTGTCAAGAAAAAGAAAAACAAAAAAAATCTAGGTGTCATTTTTTTATTTGACAGGGAGGCGCAAATGACCTTGGTGTCATTACCCCCAAAAAGCATAGTAAATAGGAATACAAAAATGGAGCATATTTAAGGATAGAAAGAACATTAAAAAGAATAGTAATAATCATTTTCCTTTAGTTTTACAATATATAAGTAAGAGTGTAATGGTTTTAAAATTTAAGAGAAAATATTGAATACAATTAAAACTATTAGGGTTTAGAGGTAATTGTTTATTGGTGGGTTCAAATTTGGTTGGTGTTTAATTTTCAATTTCTTCCACATTGTATATAGAATGTTAATTTCTTAAAAATAACTATAGATATCATTAGATATTGGCATCCTTATGAGTGTGTATATTAATTCCAAATGAGATTTATTAAGGAGATACTTAATACTTTTAATTATGATCTTATTTAGATTGAGAATATTATAGATCATAATTGCAAAATACAAGTAAATTATCTTTAAAAATATAATTTGATAGAATAACATTAATTTATTGAAAATTTATTTCATTTAAAAATAATGGCATCCATATTGGTGGTCAAATGCAATAGTTATGTATCTTGTAAATTTAAGATACAAAGATTAAAGATGGATTTCCATAAATGCTATAAGAAATCAAGTTGAATATAGTGATATGTGCCTAAATAGACCACAATAGTGCATAAAACAAAAAATTAATTAGAGGAAAAAAATCAATAAGAAAGGACTTTAAATGGAAAATTTATGTTGATTTCAAATTACCAACCCTATGAGGTGGGGTTGGGGAAGGTGGGGTGAGAAGCGGGTGGGTGGAGAGTGAGGGTGGCATTGGTGGAACATGACAGGAGAAGGGGGTCAGTGGGAGTGTTGATAACATTAGTTTTTTAGTGAACCTTGATTTCATATTTCTTTACATGGGTTCATATGATAGCCCAATAGATGGAAAATGCTCATTTTAGTTAAGGGAATCATATGGACTTGATCCATAAAAATAACAATTGAAATGTAATTGTCTCATTTCAAAAGAATCCTTGACCATGCTAATGCTCATTCCAATTATTGGAATTGTATGGACTTGATCCATAATTTTTTTTTGAAATGTAAGTGTCCCATTTGAGAAGAATCCTTGACCCCTCTACCTTAGAAATGTTTCTCATGTAGGTGTCATTCCTGCTAAGGGAATTCCTAGCTTGTTGAAACTTGTGTTGCTTCCTAGCTAGTTAAAACTTGCATTGCTTCCACCAGAAATTATGAGTCTTTGTGCAATGTAAGTTAAATGTTTTTTACCTAATCATCCTCCTTAATGAATTACTTAACCTATCGAAGTTGCATGCTAAATAATGAACAATGTAACACATAAAATTCTAGATTTCACATGTGTCCCATTTCCAAAGCTTATGAAGTCAATTGGAGGTAATGAGGAAAATCACATGGAATTTTTGAGAATTTGGAATATGACCAAGGATATATTGTGTATGAATGAAAAACATGACCTTAGTCTGATCATTGAGAAATATTTGGATCCAACATGGATGATAGTTGGCTTGAAATTTTACTTAAAAACATTATTTTGAACGCTCATTCCAAATTCAGAAGATTTGTAGAAGCATTTATGTGGACTCATCTTGTATGAATATTTGCATCCAAATCTTGCTATAATTCACATTCATTGCCTTATGTTTCTTGCGTATTTTGGTTGGCTAATAGAATGGAAAAAGTTTATGGGATTGTCAATAGTGACCAATTTGGTTAGTACATAGAAATAAGTTTACCTTGGGCATGTGGCATGCTAAGGGCTTCACTTATGGATGGATAGATAGTTTGGGGTGGACATATAATGTGTCTAATCAAGATGAAGACATAAGAACACACATTTCATGAGAGATTGAGAACCAATTCATGGATAGGCAAATCATATGATACACCTGGATGAGGATTTATAACATGCATCGTGTAATAGGTGAAGATGGGCTCATGGGATTGAGTTTCCACTTAATCAACCTATAACATATGTTTTCTTGGGATACTAAAGAATAAGCCTAAATTCAGTAGATATTGATAAAAATCTCCTAAAATCCTTTCACTAAATTCCCCTTCTCCATACATCATTCTAATAAAATAATTCTTATTTTAATATATTAAAATAAAAATATGTTCACATAATCATGCATATAGCATATGTGCCAGAATAACCATAATTCACATATGACTGATAACAAGTTATCAGGCACGTATTACCCTCAAAGAAACCTCGTAGGGAAACATTAGATATAGCCCAAATAATGGGTAGAAACTCATCAATCGAGAAAACCAGACATCCAAGACTCCATAAAGGAACCCTTAGAAAAGGGTGCATCTGCCAGATTCCTAAACAACGGGAAACCACCTATCAATCTATAAAAATAGCCACATAGGCCTAGATAAAAGAAGCCTTAGAAAATAGTGCATCTCTCAAATGCCCAAAGACAGGCATAAAACCATTACAAAATAGGTCAAAACCCAACATCTAACCATGTAGAAAATGACACAGGGCCACCAATAGAGCCGCAATGGAATATCCTAGAGCTAACCTAATAGGAAACAAAAAAAGGTCACAAAGCCCCAACCATGGCCACCCCAATGAAAGCTAACAACTGTCGCTAGTAGATAAAAAGAGAAAAAGGATTGCAGGATCCATGGAATCATTACATCCTTCACACCGACAAATCCCATCCCCCATTGTCTCCATCATATTGTGCCCAAGCACCAACTAACCAACTCAACAACCCATTGAGGAGGAAATGTTTTCGACAGTGGCATCGAAATACACAAATGCATTTGTGAGTGCTACCTTTTTTTGTATAGCTCTCACCAAACAAGATTAGTCTAATCTTCTCATCCTCAATGAACAACAATTGTCATTATCCTCGCTAGCCGCTAGAATGAACCTCACAACCTTTTTCATCCTCACCATGATCAAACCTACAAATCAACCGACCTCCTCTTACCATATTTTTTGGATTTCGATAGAACTCTTGTAACAATTGATTGATGACTAGGAAGAAGTAAACTCGGGTCCTCTTCATAATTAGTATCCAGACCTGTCACAATGAAAACATTACAACTTTTTGAAATTTTGGTCCCTGAGTTAATAGCTTGGCCCAAAGGTGTAATCTAAGGTTGTTCTGAGGAAGAAACCATCGTGTGATATTCTGGGCTTTAATCTAAGTTTCCAGAGAGACAAAATCAGTCACTTATGTAGGAAAAAGGAGCGTACACGGGCTTGATTGATCCCAACATTTTGGTTGTACTAGTAAAGGATCTTAGGTCCTTCTAAGGCTTGGTTAGGGATCATTCCCATGAGAGTCTTTGAGCGCCAAGTGTAGCAGGCCTTGAAATTTGGGCAGCAATTATTTTTAGTGAAGTCCTAAATATATATACCACCTATAATCACTTAAGCTATACTTTTACAAATTCTACAACTTTGTTAAAAAAAAGTATGGCCTTTAGAAAAATAATAGCTTCCCACATCCTAGAATAAAGTAATTTATAGAGAACGGAATAATAGGATATGAGTGCCCATAACTATTACCCTATTAACAAAGTTAGACAATCAATGGGTTTCCAATCTTTGTCTAGTTCATATTTTTATGAAAAGTTGTAATTAGCATCCTAGAGCCATTCATAGGAACATTATGAATTTAGTTTAGGGGTATTAAAACTAAAATAAATAGAATAAGAAATTTCCATAAGATATGGTAAGTTTTTTTGGCAAATTCCAATGTTGGCATGTTCAAGCCATAATTATCCAATCCAATTTTTTCCAAAATCGACCCTTTCAACAAAAACAACATTGATTTTTACGAAGAAAAAAAATAGCTCTAGACATACTCAAATAAATAAATTTGTGGGTAATGGAATCATAGTAGAAGTATTCTTACATATATATGCTAACCTCGGAGTCCAAAAGAATCTTTGGTTTTCCCATCTAACTCCATAGGCATACTTTTATGGAAAGTTGCAAATCACTTCATTCAAAAACACATTGGGAATTTGATACATGTGTATAAAAACTAAACCAAGTGTTATAAATGAGTTCCAAAATATAAGAATAGAGTGTTTAACCAAATATGAGCACACTATCCAAAATAACTTGAGTCATGGTCTTGCAAAATTGGACACTTTGTGAAAAGAACGCATTGATCTTTTACAAGTTAAACTATATCACAAAATATCTTCAAATATTACAATTTTAAACGAATGGGATCATAACAACACGATGCTCCTAGATTATTGTATGTATTTTTTTAATAAGCTAAGTGCTAAATGCCTTGTAGGTTTATAATAAGAAATCCTTAAATGTGGATATATGTATTTTTATACGAGTTCATCACCTCAAATTTATCATCAATTTCCCCCTTTAAACAGGTTAAGATTCTTGCATTCTTGCATTCAGTGTAGCTACTAGCCCAATAGGTGCACCCGTCCTTATAATGATCACACACATATCATAGTACTCACATACAACTAAGCATGAGAGTTGAGCTAAAATTTGAATGGTCCTCTCATACCAAATTTTATGAGGTCGAATTGGGACCTCATACCAGAGAGAGTCACAAATTATTTTTCAAATTTCTTTTATTATCAACAAGTATGTGAATTATGGAATCTGGGTCCATAATAAGGTTGAGACCAAAAAATGTTGTCATTTAAGGCCTCAATAGGTCCCACCTTGAGCATCTGAAAAAGAAAAGATTTGTATGCATCATTAAGGGTAAGTAAGGACCTGACCCAGATACCCACACGATGAGGATTTCTCTAAATGAATAAGAGAGCATTGCAAAGACTTCATATTGAATCTAGAGTCCAACTTATATGCATGTGAGATGTAAAATACTCTCTCAAAATTATTAGAGCGATAGTGAGAGGTGGTGTGATTATCTTGTGTAAGGATTAATCCAACATTACTTGTATTAGGAATTCAAGTATGAACTCTACATTGGTAAGTATGAACTCGAGAGAAATTTACTCATAAACTTTAATATCAAGAAATATGATACCAATAACTTTGGACTTGGGAACTATGAGAAAACTTTAACCAATGAGAAATTAAAAAAGACATATATATCATTATCTTTGCCACTATGGCATCAGGCACCTGTTTTCGAGTATCAAAATTTCCACTCTACCCATAGTAATTTGTTCACCCTTTCCTTAATATTCACCACTTGTAGAAATGGAAAGCCAAAAATCCGTCACCCTTTTTCATCTGCTCTGTCGATGAATCAACATTGTTTCAAATGAGGTGAGACAGTAATTCTTTACAATTTTTTGTCAGTCAATAAAGTGGCTTAATGAGGAATTTAGAGTTCAAGGCATTATTACCCTAAGGAACAGAGGCTAGATCTCCTATTTCTCTCCACATACACCAAAAAAAATACATATGTCACGTCAAAGATATTTCTTGTAATGAAAGAGACAATCATTGTTTCATCCTAAATTCCATGAGTATTTAAACCAATTTAGATGTAGTTACTTTGCATTCTAGTTCTCATTTCTTTGCCATATCAAGGCATGTTGTCAACTATAGTCCACCACAATTTACCAAACAGTTATTTCACATAATCATATACTAGAGTAAAGATCCAACCAGGAGAAACATATGACTATAAACTCCCAAACTTATAAAATTGATCTTTTTGTACCATTTGAGAAACCAAATAATTCAACATATAGTCCTAGAGTGTCAACTTCCATCAATTTTTGGATCCCTATTCCATTGTAAACTGACATATGGTTTCTTGTATAAAAGTTTCCCTCAATATAGGTTCCAACAAGATTTTCTTGTGATCTTGCAAGCTCTCAGAGTGGAGATAAAGCCCTATGTTAGAGAAATAAAATATGACCTCTATAGGATAAAAACGTAGAGCAAGGGTTGGTGGTGTATAAACAATATTTCTAATATCTACTAGAGGGAGATGATATCCTTTGTAAATTGAAGTTTCATCATCTTTCAAAGGAGGAGTTGTTGACTAATCATAGTATTATATATTGCATTTCAAGTTATCCTAGTGATCATATCATGTTGTCTTGTTTTCACTCATTCCTATGCATTCTCTTACATATTTAATTTGAACAAATATACACAATGAAAAGTAGGAATCTGAAAGTAACACTTCCATTTATTTTAGCAACTATTTATCACCAAGAAACTCACACATAGATGATATCTGAATTTTGTCACCATGAAAATAACTACAATGATCCCTTTATTTTATTTCCAATATTCAAATATACTTGAAATAGATGGGTCGGATAAACCTAGTGGTTGAACTCCCAAGACATTTTCTTCAGCTCAACGGTCCTTCCCTTGGGAAACAATCTAACCTATTAGCCTCCTTATTTGACATGTCTAGCTGTATCTTCCATTTTTAACATCCCAGTCATATGGATATTACATAAGTTGCCTCTATGTTTAATCATCTAGGGGAATGAAATGATATTCAATGCATATTATCATTAGAAATTGGTCTCTCTTAGCATGGGTGTGTTATGGATACACCCAAGATGACTTCTAGTTTGTATGCAACTCCACATATTATATTATATTATAATAAAATTAATACAACTCTCTAGTACTCCAACAAAATAAAAATCAAGTATCCAACACAAATCCTCTTTTCCTTACAAGTCAACACAACAACCTTTAATTTACAGTCTGAAATTAATAGATAATCTACGTTCAAAATCCTCATTATTCCACCATAATAAAAGTGAAACAGATATAAAATATTTAAAGGCAGACAATACAAATCCTCATTATTCCATTATAATAAAAGTGAAAAAGGTATAGAATATTTCAGGACAAACCATACAAATTGCTATGCCCAAATTTGGGAAACCATTCCACTTCTAAATCTTGATTTGTAAAAGCCAAAAACACCAATACAAAAACAATAAAGCAATTCAAGAATTTTTAAAAAATGAAAAATCTCTCAAGTATTCCAATAGAACAACGACAATATATACTATCCAACACAAATCATATTCTCCTTAACAGTCAAAAAAACAAAATTCAATCCTCATGTCTAAAATTGAGACACAATCCACCTAAATCCTCATTTTTCCACCACAATAAAAGTAAATAAATAAAATAGTAACATTCAATTTTTATGCCCAAAATTGAGAAACCATTGACCTTCTAAATCCTAGTTTGTAAGTGTGCTCTATCATCTTCTAATTCAGTATAAAGGTGAAAAATAATTAATCAACTTCTTCATCGAACCTCAATTTTTTTTATGTTATGAAAATTTCAAATCTCAATGTTGAAGTTTAGAGAACCTTCAAACATAGTCCTTGGCCTAAGTGATTTTGAAGTGAAAATACAAAAAAATTATAAAGAAATAAAGAGAAAATTTACTAGACTTGTTATAATTTTACTATAACAATCAAAACTATAACCAAACAACGATGGAATGTCCCTCTCCGATTTCTATGATAAAAAATACCATGGATCAAATTACCATATGAACCATTAAAAATGACATAAATTTGGCATATCTTTGTTCTATTTCTATAATAAAATATACTGTGGATCAAAATAATACTCCTCCCAATAAAGAATCCATTTTAGCACCACCCACCGATGGTTCTTTCTAAAACATATACATGAACTCTTCCAACACTAATCTAAAATGAGCTTGTATTATGAGTTGGTAACTAAATGAACTAGAGGTAAGGCCCTGAACTAACTAGTGACTAGTTGTTGCTACTCACAAGGCAAAATAAGTTAATTGGGGGTGCAGAGGGTGGGAAACAAATGTAACTATAATGGACAACGAGCCGATCCACTGAAGGCGCCTATCCATCCTAGCCAAGTTGTGAAGCATGCTATGAAGGAAGCCAACCAAACCTTGTCACATGAATTTTCTGCAAGGGACAAAGCCCCAATAAATAGAGATAGGGATAACCATCACAATGTTGGTTGGTTGCTCAAGTTGAGCGATCTCCCCTGGTTGTTCATATAAGCTTGTTGAAGGAAGAACCATTTTAGAAATATGAGACCTATAGAATGAGTAGCCCCATCAAACAAGCCCTATACAAAGAGCCTCGTGACAGTGCCTATTCCACCAAGCTAGAGAAGAGTAAGTCCTTGATCCACTCTTCCAACATAGAAAGGAGAAAACCATTTTAAACTATGGGAACATTAGACAAAAAAAATAAACAAGTGTAGAGTATCAATAGAAACAAGTAAAATTATTTACTTTCTTGCCAACAACATTAAATTTGATTCGAAAGCTGATTTTTTTGAGTATAAAAGGGAAAAATAAACTAGATATGCCTATCAAGTCCTAAATACGTAGTAGTTTTAGTTTTTCGAAATTGGCATGACCTAGAAAGGTGGCATCAAAGACATAGACAAGGCTTCTAAAATGAATGCCTATGACTATATATACTACCGTAAAATCTTCCTTACAAAAAATCTGGCAACAAGGGCTTGTTACGAATATGAAAGGTTCAAAGCAATTTCTACTGTGAAAACATTAAAATACCTAAAATTCAAGATCAAGTATCAAGACAAAAATGAAAAAAATGCATTGGTGAACCTTTGTAGAAGATACTTTGAATCTTCATTTCCCATTAGCATATCTATTACATCCACATCTTAAACATGGATTAGATGTGTTGTTTTTGGAGAAATAATCAAAATTTCAGAAATAAAGATAGGAAATTTTGAAACCAAACCCTAGGACTCGATGAACCTGGCTAGTACAAAGAAGCACAAACCCTTCTTAATCTCAGGACCCCGTCTAGATGAAAATTTCATATATTTTCAACACTACAAGGAAATTGATATACACAGTTCTATCAAACTGATTGCTGAAGCTTATGAAATAATACAAATTTAACAAATGTTTAAAAAAAAAATCCATGTAACAAGAAATCTCTGTGAATGATACATACCTTCAACCCTATTGACAACATTTTCCAACCTGCCAAAGGTTGTCATGATGAGGGGACACAACGAAACCATGGAAGAAATACCACATGCCTTGTTGGCCATTATAACGAAGGAAGTAGTATTGCGTGGAGCATAAGGTGTTGGGGCTTTGAATTTCCTCTAGTGGGAAACCCTTCTAACCTTGATATGATTTTTTATGTGCATAGCCATGAAACCTCTCGTGTGGCTGGAAGTATGTGGGTAACCCTGGACTAACATCCTTGTGTATTTTTCATTTCTTTTATTCCAAATGAACTTGTTAATGAGTCTATGTAACATGGCAGAATGAGTACCCATTGCATCATAGTTTCTAGAATTATAGTCATTCCTAAGTTTTTAACTTTGCTAAAGGTTTAGGTTCCTCTCTTGACTCATCATAATTGTGATTGTGTTCTATGTTGTAAATTATGTTTATTGTTTTTGAAACATCAAACTTTTCTCGTATCACATCTCTCAGCACCTTAAACCTATAGAATTCAAAACATCACAAAGCCACCAACATTATAGATAACTGCTAGGCTATTAGAAATATATAGGGGATTCCCCCAAACTCTATGTCTACAAGAAATGAACCAGTGTAGACTAGATAACACATCCTAAGACGATCTAGAGGCCTTGCCAAATAAAACACATGTGATTTATATTTCTAGTTCCTGCACCCTTATGAAGTCAAATGAATCTCTAACGATTCAGGAGCACAACTAAAACCGAGAACCTTGCCTTTCTCCAGCTTGAAACTTTATCAATTACCTCTTACTTTCTGGTCGAGTGTCGATCGAGAGAGATAGTTTGCATTTGATAGAGATAGTTTTGCATTAGATAGTAGAACTGAAGAAGTACACATGTATATATTTGTCGGTCTTTGGTAGCTTATTAGAATCCAACCTACACATTTCCAAGTCTTTTTAATCAAATCTTTTATGCTTGTCATTTTGGAATTGGAGGGATAGAAAATGGAGAGTTCCAAATTTCATTGGAAAATGAATCTTTAATTATGTTGTGTTACTACATTGTTTTATTTTAATCATTATTTTAAATACATAAATTATATTTTATTAATAAAGATAAAAAATACACTGTACAAATTGTCAAAATGAATATTTAATCTCAAATCATCAATTTGGCTATGAATTTTACTATGCATTAATATTATTCATATACTTATATGAGAATATCAATGTTAAATTGAAGAGCTTCTAATTTAGGATTTGGCTTAAGTTCAGATCTCGTAGAACTATTTTTTGAAAAAAATTGATGATATAAATTTAAATGATATTGAGGTTACTAAATTAAAAAATTATTTAAAATAAGAAAAAGGCATATGAAGAGAAAATAGCAAAAGGATTGGATAGATTTTAGCATCAAATGCTTTGTTTGATGATCTTATCAAAATTAGACAATTGGTAAGTTCTTAAAGGGAATTAAAACACTGTTCAATTTTCATTGAAGTGGGTTCTACTCAGACAAAAACTCCTATTCCATATAAATTTAACTTTGGTGGATAGTAAAGGAGGACTATGACAGATTGATAAAATATTTAAGGATTCCCTTGGATCCACTAGAAAACAAACTAGAAAAGGTAAAGCAAGTTTCTATTACTTTGGCATATGATAATAAGATTAAATATGAGAAATTTATATATCAGGTGGAAGTAAATTAGAGGATTTTGATAATAAATAAGTGGTCTCTTACCTTTCTGAAGAACCATAAGCTAAAGGAATAATTTTTAAAGAAAAGACAAGAAAGTTGTTGTTGGAAAAGGAAGAACCTCATAAAATTGAGAGTAGGGTTGTTTGGCTATTAATTTGGGATGAAAATACTAATTTTTTCCATTGTTATGCATGCCAGAAGAAAAACATAATTACTATTTGGAGAGTGGTGAGAGGAGATGGGTGAGTGTCTTCTAATTTAGAGAATATTTCTTAGATGGAGATATATTATTTTACAAACATCTATAATGTTGAGAGAATAGCTATTATAGAAAGGGTAATCAAGAAGACCTCATTTTCCCTAGCTCCATAAGTGTAGTAAAAATGGCATATCTAATCGAAGAGGTTTCCAAGGAAAAATTGCATTTTGTGCTACAAAGTTCCCAGGAAGAAAAAAGTCAGAATCTAGATTGGTAGACAATAGTTTTCTTCTTTAATAGCCATTTTAAACGTTTGGGAAGAGGAAATTTTGAATGTGGTTAATGAATCAAGATCCTTTAAGAGGGTTCCAGCAACGGAAAATTTTAGGGGCTAATATTCGCAGGTGGGCTAATTTTTCATGAGTTAAAAAAAAATAGATTCAGCAATTTCCATTTTTTATAAAAATGATTCACCCAATTTTTAGAATATAAAATTATTTTACCTCAAAATACACCAACATTATATAGGGAGTATATATAAAATCATTATAAATTTGAATAATTTTACAAATACATCAACAGACATTTTATAGTATCCATATTAGGGACTAGTGACATTCACCAATGTTTTTAAACTTCAATATAATTTTGCATCCTTAAAATTTTCCCTAGTTCCAACACCATTTAATGTGAGTTTCATATCTGTTATTATGGAATTTGATAACCTTGTTTTTATTGAAGAATACAAACTTATATATCTATACTTGCAATTATATGATTCTTATAATGGTCATTGGAAGGGTTAACTGGTTTCTTTCAAAGTTCATTTCAAGTGAATGGTATAGTTTTCTAGAAAGGAGGAAGATTGAAAAGGTTATCACGGTGGAAAATGGAGAAAATTAATAAATATTGAATGCTAAAACCTATTTTATTAAAGTTTGACTTATCCAAGGATTTTATTTAATTGGATTTGATGCTTATTCATTTGGGATTATGTGTTTCATTTGTGAATTGGTCATGAATTTTCTTACTACAATTTCTTTCTCAATGTGGATTAGTGGATGCACTATTGCTTTCTTTTAGACAGAGAGAGGATTAAATCAAATTTGTCCACTTTCTCCCATACCTTTTCTTATTGTAATAGAAGGTTTGATTAGTACCTTATTGGATGCTAAGATATTTAGTGCATTTAAAGATATTAGAATTGGTAGCTTGGTCACTTGTCCCATTTTTCATTCAATAATGTTAGCTGAATTTTTTGTAATGGGACTATAAGAGATGTGGGTAAGTTATAATAGATTTTAACCATGTATTATTTAGTTAGCGGTATGATGATAAATGTTAGAAAATCTCTTATTTCTTTTATGGGGATTGTAAAATAGGATTTTACAATATTTTGAGGTTGAGTTGGATTTTGGCATGAAGTGTCTAGGATTTATCTTAAATACAATTAATTATCATAAAATAGATTAGTGATAGTTGATCACAAAGATTGAAAAAGAGAATATATTTGTGTGTCATCACTGGTTATCAATATTGTCCTAGTAAAGTTGGTTTTTGAGGAAAAACCTATCTATTAGATGTCATTAGCATGGATTCTAAGAGGTGTTCTAGAGGTGATAAGAAGGATCAATATTAGGTCTATCTCTTAGGTGAAAATAGAAAATTAAGAATTCTTAGGCAATTTGGCATGAGTGTGCTTGAATTCTTTTTTATCTTGTATTATTTCGATGATTATGGGGAATAATAATAAATTATCATTGTTGAATCTTTTGTGCATTGACATAAGGAAAAATACATAAGAATATATTCTCTCATTATTTCATGTTTGAGTTCAAATGTTTTAGAAAAATAATTATAAACAATAGGCCCATTGTTGTAGCTTTGATACCAATTGTTGTAGCTCTGATACCAATTGTTGTAGATCTGATCCAAAACTATATGATAATAGAATTAACCCAAGAAATAACAAGATAGAAATGGATAGAAATGCTTCTTTATTATCAAACCCTTAAGGTAGGGCAACACCATACATTCACTCCTTAAACAAGGAGAACACTTCACAAGCCATATTGTCGTTCATACAATAATACTTCACTTCATCTTCATATGTGGAGTCTCTAGCCTTTATATAGGCCTCATACATACAATACCATGCATCATTACCATGGTTTCCTCATACCATCAACTAATACCATGGGCCCATTACATTATTATTAACTACTTGTGGTCCCTTACATGACATGGGTTAACCACCTTATTTATTACTATGGCCCATCCCATTATTACATTATTACCTTGGGTACCTCCCTTGGTACCCCATATTATCCCCCCTAGGTATATAACGTTCCACCCCCCTAAGCATGTTTCGTCCCCGAAACAGGGGAAGAACACAAATAATAAGATCTACTCAAAAGAGTAGTCCACTGATACCATGCACGTGCATCTAGCCATCCAAGAGAAAGGTGAACCCTCGATCTCGCTGGTGCCTCGCTCGCTTGAGATGGAAGTTGACCGTGGTAGATCTTCTGTGTTGATGTGTAGTAGGTGGATCGTCTCTCCTTTCTATCCATCATGTGACTACTTGGTTTCCATGATGGTTGTTGTGCAGGGTGATGTGGGTGATGATATGTTGAAGTTTTAACCCACGATGGTTTTTGTTTGATTTCATCTTGCTGTGGTGCCTGTTGTGGTGTCTTCTTTTTCAATATGACTTCAACCACTGAGCCCTCCTCTGATGTATCATCACCTGTAACCTTTTCTTCTGCAGCCTCTGTTTGTGTTTGATTGTCAAGCATCAAAGGCTCATCATCTGATATGTCAGTCCCTTGAACATCTTCTGCTTCCACCTCCATGTGCTCTACCTGTTTATGGATGGAAATATCCTGTAATGTAATTTTCTTCTTTTTATACCATAGCTTCAGGAATTTTTTCTGCACATTAATATTGATAGTACCCACAGATTCCATCCAAGGATATCCCAAAACAACATCGATATTATCCATCTCTGAAGCATAAAAATCACCATGAAACACATACTTATCCATAGAAAGCTTCAAATCCTTATAGATTTCAACATCCTTATCATCAACCTGTGTATTTTCAATTTGTTTTGCTGTGACTTGCAATTTCTTTGTCAAGTTGATATTTATGAGATTTTGCTTGCAACTCGGATTTATATACACACTGATTTTCTCCTTCTTAATCAATCCATGAACCTGCAATAAGGAGACACCTGTAGCAATTAAACCCTTATGTGTCTCCTTCTCCTTTTTTCTAGCCCGAGACCATTTGTCCAAAAAGACTTTTTCAAATTCTGCATCTGAAATGTTGGTCAACTGCTGGTGGTCAAGTGATAATCACCAATTTTTAGCCTCCTCTCTCATATTAAGCACCATTGGAATCCTCCAACATGTCCCATATGTGGACTTGTATCTTTGTATGAATTATTCAATAGTAGGACCATTATCTTTCCCTGTAAAATATAGCTTCTCCATGAAGAGAGTTTGAGAAAAATTCACTTACTTGGCGAAAATTTGAAATTGTCACAATTTCATCAATATTGCTCGGAATCTCTATTATAACCTGTTTTTGGAAATGGAATACCCGTTATGCATCTGCCCATGTGATAGAAATCCTGATTCAGACACTGGAATTTCAGATCTGCGCTGCTACTCTCCCGCCATCACCCAAAATTTCTGCAAAAAGAGCTGATTTTAAATCAGCGATATCTCCCTCATCCAGACTCCGATTCGACTGATTTTTTTTTTTGAAGTTGGGTATTTTTTCCCAAAGAATCCAGATCTGCAATTAGATTTTGCAGATCTTGTACCAGGACGTCTAGATCTGCGCCGCAAAATCGCTTCCCTAAAAATTCTCTACAACCCCACTGATTTTTAGATCAGTGATATCTCCTTCATCCGGACTCCGATTCAACTGATTTTTCTTTTGAATTCGACTATTTTTTCTCAAAGAATCCAGTTCTGTAGTTATATTTTACAGATCTTGGACCAAAATGTACAGATCTGACCTGCAAAGTCACCGCCCCCGAAACCCTGCAAAAAAAACAAAAGAAAGAAAAATCTCCACTTTTGTGCCCAAGAAAGTGCTCTGACACCACTTGTTGTAACTCTGATACCAATTGTTGTAGATCTAACCCAAGAAGATTATAGATCTGATATGAAAATACAAGACAATGAAAACAAACCCAGAAATGATATGAAATGATACTTTATTGATCAAACCCTTGAGGTAGGGCAACACCATACATTCACTGCTTAAGGAAGGAGAACACTCCACAAGCCATATGCTCGTTCATACAATTGTTGTAGCTCTGATACCAATTGTTGTAGCTCTGATACCACTTGTTGTAGCTCTGATACCAATTGTTGTAGCTCTGATACCAATTGTTGTAGATCTAACCCAGAAATATTATGATAATAGACTAAACCCAAGAAATAACAAGATAGAAATAGATAGAAATGATTATTTATTATCAAACGCTTATGGTAGGGCAACACCATACATTCACTCCTTAAGGAAGGAGAACACTCCACAAGCCATATGCTCATTCATACAATAATACTTCACTTCATCTTCATATGTGGAGTCTCTAGCCTTTATATAGGCCTCATACATAGAATACCATGCATCATTACCATGGTTTCCTCATACCATCAACTAATACCATGGGCCCATTACATTATTATTAACTACTTGTGGTCCCTTACATGACATGGGTTAACCACCTTATTTATTACTATGGCCCATCTCATTATTACATTATTACCTTGGGTACCTCCCTTGGTACCCCATATTATCCCCCCTAGGTATATAACACCCATTCATTAACACCATTAGGACTTATATTCCTCTCTACCATCTTCTCCAAATACTTTAAGCCCTCTTGCCTCTGGTCAACCTTGCATAACCCATGATCACAACATTATATGACATGACAATCGGTTTGAGCTTCTCTAGAATAAAGGAAAACACATCCAATTCCTTTTAAACGTCTCCTTGAAAAATCCTTAAATAAAATTACAAAATGTCGGCTCCCTAAAGTTTGAGCTTTGTCTCCTCATCTCTAGGTATAGTTCCTCCACTTGTTGCATTTCCTCCCCCATCACAAAACCCTCAATAGTGGCAGCATATGTAGGATGATCAACCCCATTGCATTTCTCTAATGTTTCCCAATGTCTCCAAAGAATTGGAAAAATGCCCCAAAATCACTAAAAGCCTCAATTGTAGCAGTATATGTAGGGTAGTGATAATAAATATATTCTTTGGTCTTGATTGAGAGAAAATCAAGAATCATGACAGGCTACACAATGGAAAATGCTAGGGATTTTAGATTTTATAGTGAGGAATTTATGTGTTTGGTTTCTAGTACACTTGCCATCTTTATGACATAAGGAGTTTAGGCTTGGTTTCAACTCTGGTCACAAGAATAAATGCCTTTGGGATTTATATGCAGCATAATGACTGTTTTTCCATCACAGTGGATGAAATGAACAGGTTGGCACAAGGGGTATCGACTTTATGGGAGCTCCCATGGTTTGGCCATGTTATAAGTCACATATCTTTTATAAAAATGTCTTACAATTATACACTTACAACTCCTCTATTATGGCAAGGTCAATACGAATGTTTTTGGTAGGTGACTGCTTTTTATATGTACGCAAAGTGTTTGGAAGAATTCTTGAACGAAATGTGGATGTCTAAAATATGTTTGTACTAAATTTCCACTATAATGAAGAGGGTAAACATGCATTTGTCCCTCTCTCCCCATGGATAGAACTTCTAAAGAAAGGATCTTTAATGTCAGACCTGCCCCTTTTCAACATATTTGCAAAACATCTATCAAAAATGACTTTTTCTATTACGATGTCAACAGTTGACTTGGTAGCAAATCTTGCTACCAAAATCCAAGAACATACAAGAATTTAGGCTACGCTTTTAACACTATTGTACAAAGATAGCATACTAAGAAATGAATGCCTTCTATGTGATTATGGCATCACAAATGAGGATTTAGTCTCCCTCATCGTAGAGCTAAAAGGTTGAGCGAAGGGAGTGGGGGGCTCCTTCTAATACTACGTCTAAGCATTTTAAGGAAACACACAAGCCTGGTCCCAATGCTTCGAATTATAGGGATCTTTCAAGTCCAGTCTTTGTGGTTGAGGACTCACTGGACACCCCTACCCTTGAAGTGATGGTTATTGACAATACTATGAGGATGATAGAAAGGTGTTATCAACCACACCTATGGAGATCGAAATTCCCTCTTAACAAATATTTTCTCAAAATGTTAGAATCTTGTTCCTCTATTGAAATGTAGTGTAGGAGTTGTTAGAAATAATACTAAGAGGGGGTGAATTAGTATTATCAAATCAATAATTTTATTTTTCAAAACTGATTTACCTACGCTACTTCAGTGAAGTGAAGTAACATGTACATGCGATTGTGATTAAGGAAACAAACGTATATCTATAGAACTTCTAATTTAGAGAATTTATTATGTGTTGATCTTAAACTAGTATATCATACATTTATTAGATATTGCAGTAAAAGAAGAATAAAGCATGACATATAAGAAACACATATGAACACCAAGATGTAATGTGGAAACCCAATGTGGGTAAAAACCACCTATTGTTGTCATTTTTGTCTTCCTTTAATAATAAGAAAATTTGTTTACAGTCTTGTACTGATGCAGACTCATACCAGTATGTAGGCTTCTACCTGCAGAAGGTTACAACCTTCTCTCATTCTCCAACTTCTACTAGAAGGGAGCTACAAACCCCTAGCTCTTGCACTAGCCAATATCTTATTTAGTACGTAGGTGTCAGCCACAAAAAAAGCTTCACTCTTCCACGAGGGACCACGTTTCATGAATTTTAAGATTGGATACTCTTGGATGACAACACCATAATCTGAAGGCCACATTTCATCAAATTTTCACACTGGACCCATCAATAACTTTTAAGGTCAAACTACATCAACCAATATTCAGATAATTTGAACAATGATATCACTGACACCAAAACACTGTGCTGAACCCATAACACTGCATCATCAATGAGAACCATCTGTAACCTCAAAAATCATGCATTAGAGTGTATGAGCCACTTGGATGCACCCAAACTACGTGTATATGCTACTTCCATTAATTGAACCTACGTATAGCTTAGAAACTACTACAAACATAAATTGTTGAATCAAGTCTATACCAATTATCAATAGACTGGATATCTATTGTCAGAGATTTACAAAAGAAGGGATAGAGATCACTTCTTCTTACTTATATAATCAATCAATCAAATTCCATCCTCCTTATGTATTAAGTTTTACATTTAGATCTAAGAAGACTTCATTGAGAGACAACAGTAAAACAACAAAATTTGATTGGATAGTTCAGTCATATCTGATAAAGAAGCTTTTCTTTTGTATACACTACTTGAAGGAACCGAACCTGCTTGTATATGCTCTTAGGTCGAGATGAATCTCTATACAGATCTACAAATATTGATTTAAAACATTGCTACCATTCGAAACTTCAGACAAACCGAGATCTTAATAGATAATGACTAAAACATATGTAGAACATTAGATCTAGTCTTAACTAACAGATCATTCAAGAATAATTCATTTCATGTCTCATGATCCTGATCCAACATTGAACTCAAGGTGCACATAAATATTTCAGATCTAGTCCCAAACATAACCCTACAATTTAAAATATACTTCAGATAAAAGTACTTGTTAGAATCTTATTACTTGCACACTTGGACTAATGATCTTCTCCTCCTTATATACTCATATTCCTTTCTCAATACCTTGGACCAAAACCACATAGGACCAATACCTTGGACTAAATACCTTGGACCAAAATACCTTGGACCAAATACTTTGGACCAAAAACTTGGTTTTCCAACATGTATGCGCTTTTTGTCATGCGAAAGTGTGTGTATATGTTATACACTTATTTTTTCTTTTAACCCACATGTATATGCTTCTTGGACAAAGTGAACCAGTGTATACCTCTGTTTCTTCATTTTTTGGAGTCTGATCTGTACTCCTTTGTTGTTAACCTGTTGTACTGTGAACTGTCATCCGAGTGAGTTGCAATCAAGGACAATGCCTGTATCATAATGCCAACAATCTCGCCCTTTAGACTTGATGGGAACAACAACACCAAGACACTCTCCCCCTTGGACATCAAGGGCAAAGGGTGGACCAAGATATTCTCCGCCTTTGATATACATTATTTTGTCCACGCTCCCCCTGAGTGCATGTTAACTTATCTGATTGAGCTCCCATTTTGTACATCCTGAGATGCACTAAACTATCCATGCTCCCCCCGAGCACATGTAGAGTCTAAAAAAATATTTTCCAAAAGAATAACATCACTGTATAACTCAATTATGTGAGTATGACCTTCCTATCAACAATGATTCATACATATATAAGGCTCCCAACCAAGTTGGGATATACCAAATTTGACTCATCCACCCAACCAAGTGGCGATATATAAAATTTTTATACATGAAAAAAATACAATAAATATTACAACATCCATCCCATTCAAAGTGGGGATGTAAATTACATATTTTTTCCAATAGGACTCACTCAAATGTATGAGTAGACATATCACACCCTAGACTTTTACATGACTGAAGCAACAAAACGTATAGATATCTAAAGCCATAGCTGGACTCGACAACCATAATGTCAATAATGCAGAATGCGTGTGAAGGCTAACACTCCCCCTGAACCTGTGCTACCTGTGAATTTATATCAAGTCAATGATCAAGGCATCATAAAAATTAATGAATAAAGCATATCAATAGACTGTAATCATCAACATCAGATAGAGCACACATATCAGAGTCTGCCCCACTGTTTTTCCTGACTGAAAATCATATATGCTCCTTCACCCACAGAAACCCACGTGTATACGCGACTATACTTCATGGAGCACACATATCATAACCCTTCTCAGAAAAAACTAGATTTAACAGCAGGATGAGGAAGCAACTACTCCCAACTTTTTTCTGAGATATTCAAATGTTTCTCTAGCCAGTGGTTTAGTGATTATATCAGTAACCTATTCTTTCGAGGGAACATACTCCAGTTGGACCTTTTGTTCAAGCACTTGTTCATGTAGAAAATGGTACTTGATGGTTATGTGCTTGGTCTTGGAGTGCATGACTAGATTCTTTGAAATATTGATGGAACTTTTGTTATCACATACAATGGAGATGGGTGGAGTACATGTGATTTGAATTTCATGCAAAGTTTTCATCATCCAAAGCAGTTGTGTGCAGCAAGATGCAGCAGCCACATATTCTGCTTCAGCTGTAGATAAAGCAATTGAACTTGCTTTCATGTTGAACCAAGACATTAACCTGGAACCCATATAGAATGCACCACCACTAGTGCTTTTTCCATCATTAATACTTCCTACCCAATCTGCATCAGTATATGCATGAAGAGTAAGATCTGCATCTATACGATACCATAAACTAAAGTCCTGAGTTCCTAGAAGATATTTGAAAACTCTTTTGACTGCCTGAAGGTGTGATTCCTTTGGATTTGCTTGGAATCTTCCAACTATTCCTACTGCATACATGATGTCAGTTCAGGTACCTGTTAGATAAAACATATTGCCAATCATGGATCTATAAGTTGGTTGATGTGTTGTTGCTGATTCATCATTTGAACTGAGACTGCATATTGTTACCATTGGGGTACATATAGTTTTATAATATTCCATTCTGTACCTTTTCAAGATCTGTTCGAGATATTTGGTTTGTGAAAGAGAAATACCATCTTTATTTTGTTAAACTTGTAGACCAAGAAAATAGGTAACTTCACCAAGCAAGGACATTTCAAATTCTTGCTGCATTACTAAAGAAAAACTCTGAGTCATGGATTATTCATTGCTACCAAAAATGATATCATCAACATAAACAATAATAATTAGCAATTTATCAGTTTCAATCTTTGTATATAGATTACTATCTGCTGAACCTTTTGTAAAACCTTGTTGGTGTAGATATTTGTCAAGGCAGTAATACTAGGCCCCGAGAGTATGTTTTAGACCATAGAGAGCCTTTTTGAGTCTGCATAAAAGTTTTGCATCATTTCCAAGAATGAATCCTTCTGGCTATTCAATATAAACTTCTTCTTCTAACTCTCCAGTAAGGAAGGTTGACTCTACATCCATTTGGTATACTTTGAATTTCTCAAAGCTAGAAAGAGCAAGAAACATCCTTATGGCTTCAATTCTGGCAATAGGTGCAAAGGTTCCTTGAAAATCTATACCTTCTTGTTGAGCATAACCTTTACAAAGAATTCTGGGCTTGTTTCTAATGACTTCTGAATTTTCATTCAGCTTTTTTTTTAATATACATTTAGTTCCTATAAAAAATGTTATCATGAGGTCTAGGAACTAATTCCCAAGTATCATTCTTTTCACTTTTCTCAATTTCTTCATCTGTGGCCTTGACCCAACATTCATCTTCCCATGCTTCATTTAAATTTTAAGGTTCCATGGAGGATAGTAATGCTAGATAGCCTCAAGTCCCTATAATGGTTCTTCTTGTCTATACACCAGCCTCTTTTTCCCTTAAAATTTGAGTTTCTAGATGATTTTTCTGAACATACCTGCAAGGAGTCTTTTCTTCTACCATTATCTCTTCTTCTAGTGTTTCAATGGTTTCTTCTTCAATATCATTTTGATTTGATGTGGGAAAATAATCCCCACCTTCTTCATTGTCATAATCTTCTGTTGATTTTATCTGTTTTGGATTTTTGCATGCTTCATCAACTACAACATCAATGCTGTCAACAATTTTCGCAAGTCTATTATTATAACATTCACATAATTTACTTCTAGAAGAATAACCAAGAAGAATACCTTCATTTTCTCTGGGTTAAAACTTACCAAGTTTTTCATCAGTCCTTTTGATAAAACATTTGCTTTCAAAAACTTTAAAATATTTTACAGTAGGAGTTTTTCCATACCAAAGTTCATATGAAGTTTGAGTGCTATTTACCCAAACATATTTTTTGTTGAGAATAGTTACAATAGCGAATGTAGCCTCACTACAAAAGGTTGTTGGAGTTCCATATTCATCTAGCATAACTCGAGCCATTTGTTGAACTGTGTTCATTCTTTCTACCACACCATTTTACTGAGGAGTCATTACAGTGGAGAATTGCCTTTTTATTCCATGTTGTTCACAAAAGTCAGAGAATTCATTCGATGTAAATTCCCCTTGATCAGATCTGAGGCATTTGATTTTTCGATCTGCTTCATTTTCAAAAAAATATTTGAAGGCTTGGAACTTTTCAAATGCTTCATCTTTATGCTTTAGAAGACCTATCCAGCACATTCTGGGAAAATCATCAAAGAACAAAATAAAGTATTCTTCTCCATGAGGTGAATTTTTCCTTGATGGTCCATATAGATCAGTATGGACAAGTTCAAGAGGCTTTACTAGCTCACCCTTCTTTTTCCTTGAAGTGAACTTTGGTTTTCTTACTGGTTTGACATGGTTTTCATACTGCATTTTCTGGGATGCTGATATCTGGAAGATCATGAACAACCTTGAGTTTGCATGCTTTTCTTAGTTGAGAAAAGCTTAGATGTCGCAATATTCTATGCCATAACCGTTTTTCATCATTTTTGCTTAGATAACATTCTTTTTGTCCTCCCTTGAGTATGTATAAGTTGTTTGGAGTTTTAGTACCTTTGATCACGATCTCTCATGTATCATGCTCATGAACAACACATCCATTTTATTGAAACACCACTTCATTTCCTTCATCACACATTTTACTGGCACTCAACAGATATGCTTTAAACCGTCTACATACATAACATTTCCAGCTTTAACATTTTCTTTCAAGAAAACATAACCTTTACCTTTTATGTTAGCAGGGGTGTCATTTCAAAATGAGACATTCTTTTCCTTTTCTAAGGCATTATATGAGTGAAGGTTTTCTACCTCTCATGTGTTTGGAGCATCCATTATCGATTTACCACTAATTTTCTTTTCCTTCTACATATAAGGCTATACCACATCTTTCTGTTTGAGATTCTTTCCTTCTCCATATCTTGGGATTTAATGGCATTTTATCCTTTTGAGATGTTTGACGAAATTTTCTCCTGCAGTCGGATTCTTCATGACCAAGTTTGTTACAGATAGGGCATTCTATTTCATTTTCAAGAGAATAAAAGTTATTATAGTAAATTCTCTTAATCCCTATTACATCACTTTGATTTTGTGCTTCTCCAGTCATGATGGTTTTGTAAGAAACACATTGAGCAACTCTGTGCCCAAAATTATGACATGAAAAACATTGTCCATTAAAGAAGTTCCTGTGACTATTGAGTCTATTAACCTTGTTATTGTAGTTTTTATTTATTTTCATCTTTGGAGAAGATTGAGTATGATTTTCCTGAGATTGGTTGTGGCTTCTATTCATTCATGGAGTAAATTGATTATGACTTACCTGGTGATCAGCTCTATGCCCTTGCTGATGATTATCATACTGTTCACTGGTCTTTTTTGCATCAAGATAGCTTTTGGTGGAGGTTGACAACTTCTGTGATTCCGATGCTTCTTCATTATATCCAAGACCTGTCTTTATCAAAGGATAACAATGAACTTTGATAATTTCATTTAAAGTTTCTGATCCTTTAGCAAATCCACAATTGAGATATTTCATTTTCTCAAGATCCTTTCTTAGACCCACAATTTGACATTCTAGTTTTTCATTGTGTTTTTCCTTTTCAACAAGTTGGTATGTCAAGGTATATATAATCATATTATTTTCTTCTAAATAGATTTTGATTTTAGAGATTTCTTGATCAAGGTCTTCCTCTTCTAAAGCATCCCAAAATTATCATCATCATAAGCCATGAGAAGTCTGTAACCTTATCCAATTTCATCTTCATCAGTATTAGATAAACCATCGCTATCTTCATGAGTATAGTGTTGGGTCCCTATAATACTAGTGATTACCCTATTAATATTGTAGTTGCATCCCTTATTAATATTTTTGTGCCCCTATTATCCCCGTATTGTTATTACTGTGCCCATTAGAATCCCTCTATTCTTATTTTTGTGGCCTTATATTATTATTGTTAGGTCGGCTGGGTGATATTGTGACTCCTTAGACTCCTATATATAAAAAGGAGGTTTTTTCATTTGAATCATCCAAGAATTGTTGAATTATGTAATTTAAAGGACGTTGCCCCCTCGAAGAGGTTGAATTCTAAGGCGTTGATCTATCTTTTCTATCTTTTCTTGAGATGGTTTCATAACATTTGGTATCAAAGCTTTGGATTCTAGGGTTTCGCTACTCCAAACAGGTCATCGTGGCATTTCTGCTATAACTTGTTTTCTGCAACGTTTCAAAAGCTAAAAAAAAACCCATTTGAGAAGAAATTGCGCTAAATCTCGGGTCCGAATTTTAGAGTTGTTCGCACTATATGTGTGGAGATATGATCTGAGGAAGTTGGTCTTCTTGTAGACTCCTAAATTTTTTTCCAAACAGGTGACCTGGGGAAAATCATCATAACTTTCTCTGTGAGCATCTGATTGAAATTTCATAAGAAGGTAAAGAAAGAGGATGGGCTATAGTTTCTTCTATATAGTTTTCGGATCCAAAGGTTGAAACAGTGACTCGTGGCACGTCGTAGAAGTTAGCTCTACTGAACTAGTCTATAATCAGGTCACTATGGGCGATTTTGCATAACTATTCCTTAGAGAATCCAATTTGGATCAGATTGGTGACATTGGAAAGAGGACACATAGGGCTACTAAAGGTCACAATTTGAGAACTGGATGATCTAAAAATACAGAGATACGTTAGAGGCAATATCGAGCTCCTACAAAGTGAAAAAAGGTGTGTAGATTCTTTTAAATTTTTGCTTAAGATTGGTTTGAAAATTTATTTTGAAGGAATTCAAAGGGCATAGTAGAGAATTATTATCGGTAACGAATGCCCCTAGGAAATAAAATGTAAACACCTAGTAAGCAAACTGAAAGCCCTAGCATTACTCATGAAGAAGAGAAAGAAATGCTACATGATATATCAAAATTACAAGAACAAGTGCAACAAATGTCACACTCACAAAAGCTAACAGAAGCTAAGATAAATGGAGTGGAATCTAAGATAAAGGACATGGAAGATAAGATGGACAATTTGAAGATAGATTTTAAGGCAGATTTGAAGAGAGACATGATAGATTTGAAGACATTTTTGAAGACAAACATGGCGGATTTGAAGACAGATTTGACAAATTTTCTATAAGAAATACTTACTAATGGTGAAAAGGTTGTAAAGTAAACTCATGATGCAAACAAAATAAATGTTAATCATGATTTCATAGACTCTAATGTGGGATTGAAGACCCACCATATTCCAAAAAACGATATGAGGAAGTTTGATGGCAAGGATCCCGCAACATGGATATTACAGATGGAGCAATTTTTCGATCTCAATAATATGAAAAACACACAAAAGGTACGTATTGCAACTTTATATTTGGAACCAAATCAGTTTGTATTGTATCAATGGCTTTTCTCTCGTAAATAAATTATCACTTGGGCAATTTTTATGGAAGAATTGATAGCACATTATGAGGATAAAAAAAGCAACACTTTTTTTAGCCAATTGATAAGTCTCAAACAAAGGGATTCAATAATGGAGCACATTGAGGAGTTCCAAAAATTGAACATAAGGGTAAAAAATATTCGATAGGAGCATAGGATTGATGTGTTCATAGGGTCTTTAAAGGATAATATTCAACATGATGTTCACCTTTGGGAACCTGATTCATTAGAGAAGGCATTCAGGTTAGCAAGAAAAATGGAAAGCAAAATTAGGGCAACCAGGAAGCATACCACTCACAACTATAAAGATGGAAGTGGTGTTGCCCCTAGTCTTCCACAACCTATAAGGTTGACACCACAACAATTGGAAGAAAAAAGAGCAAAAGGGCTTTGTTATAGTTGTGATTGAAAATACACTAAAGGTCATAAATGTGCTGAGAAGAAATTATTCTACATAGATTACAAAGACGAAGAAGAAAAGGAGCAAGAAAGGTCAAAAGAAGAGGATATACTCCAGGAAAAAGGCCTAGATAAAGAAGAAATGAATCCGACCATATCTTGTAATGCATTGGCTGGAATTACCACTCCTCAAACCATCAAGATAGAAGGACAAATCAAGAAGAAAAAGATAATAGTGTTGATTGATTCAGGAAGTACCCACAATTTTATTGATTGTAAGGTAGCAAAAGAATTGAATTGCTTCTTATATCCAGCACCAGAGTGTTAAGTGATGGTTACAAATGGAGGAACAATAAATTGCTCTGGAACATGCCATAATATCAGGCTATCGATGGGAGAATATGTATTGACTAGCCAAATGCTTTCAATTCCAATGGGAGGTGTTGATGTTGTACTAGGAGTCTAATGGCTACAATCCTTGGGGGTACAATAGGTTTTAATTTTCAAGAACTTTTCATGAAATTTTCTGTTGAAGGAAAGGAAGTTGAATTAAGGGGTATTGCAGGGAAACCAGGAAACATAATCAGCTCTAACGGTATGACAAAGCTTCTAAAAAAGGACCAAAGGGGTGTAATTGCACAATTATGTTCGCTAGATGTTTCCACTTTGGAATCATCTATTTCTCTAGATCTCCAAAAAGTCTTGAACAATCATTCCAAGGTATTTGAAACTCCCAAAGGTCTCCCACCTATTCGTGATCATGATCATGCTATTCATCTGATTCCAGGAAGTGTTCCTCCAAACATCAAGCCGTACAAATATCCCTATGCCCAAAAGAGCGAAATTGAACGTATGGTTGCAGAAATGCTAGAGGCTGGTATAATTCAACCAAGTCAAAGTTCTTTCTCTGCTCCAATAGTATTAGTGCACAAGAAGGATGGATCATGGTGCATGTGTCCGGATTATAGAGAGCTCAACAAGCTCACTATTAAAGATAAGTTTCCCATTCCTGTCATTGATGAATTACTGGATGAATTGCATGGATCAATTTACTTCACCAAGTTGGATCTTCATTCAGGATATCATCAAAACAAAATGAATACTGAAGACATTCCGAAAACAAAATTTAGAACTCATGAGGGTCATTATGAATTTTGGTCATGCCTTTTTCCTTACCAATGCACCTTCAACATTTCAAGGTTTGATGAATTCCATTTTCAAACCATTCCTTAGAAAATTTGTGTTAGTATTTTTTGACGGATCATGTTGAACATGTTGACAGGGTACTACAACTATTGGAGGAGAAACAATTATATGCAAAAAGATCCAAATGTTTCTTTGGAGTACAAGAGGTGGAATATCTGGGTCATATTGTATCTCATGAAGGAGTTAAGGTAGACCCTAGCAAAATTAAAGCCATTAAGGAATGGAAAATCCCCACATCCATAAAGCATCTGCAAGGATTTCTTGGGTTAATAGGGTATTATCGCAAGTTTGTTACGAATTATGGGAGAATAGCAGCACCTCTAACATAATTATTGAAGAAAGATGCATTTTCATGGACTCCAGAAGAAACAAAGGCCTTCGAACATCTTAAAGAGGCAATGTGCCAAGCATTAGTCTTAGCTACACCAAACTTCACAAAAACCTTTATTGTGGAATGTGATGCTTCAGGAAATGGAATTGGTTTTGTTTTAATGCAAGATGAAAGACCCATTTCTTTTAAAAGTTGTCCAATCAAGGGAAAGTTTTTACACAAAGCTATTTAGGAGAAGGAAATGCTAGCAATACTCCATGCACTTAAGAAATGGCGACCCTACCTAATGGGAAGGCACTTCAAGGTAAAAAGGGATCATGATAGCCTTAAATACTTTTCAGAACAAAGATTATCCTCTGAAGAGCAACAAAAGTGGGTCACAAAGATGTTGGGTTATGTCTTTGAAATCATGTACAAAAAAGAGAAGCAAAATGTGGTGGCAGATGCACTCCCAAGAAAGGATGAGGACGTGGAAGCATTGTTGTGCACCATATCTATTATCCAACCAGATTGGATAAACGAAGCAAGGGAGGAATGGAAGAATGACGAAGAAGTGTGGGCACTTATTTGAAAGTTACAACAATATTCCAATACATCTGATACATTTAGCTGGAAAAATGATTCTTTATGGTACAAAGATCGCTTACACCTCTATAAGAATTCCCAACTAAAACAAAAGATTCTTATGGAATTGCACACTTCTCCCTTAGGAGGGCACTCAGGATTTTTAAAAACTTACCACAGGGTTAAGATGGAATTTTTTTAGGATGGCCTTAAATCAGATATTCAAAAGTTTGTGGTGGAAAGTTTGGTTTGCCAACAAAACTAAGTTGAAACAATTAAGGCCCCAGGTCTATTGCAACCTTTATCCATTCCAAGCCAACGTTGGGAGGAGGTTTCAATGGATTTTATCATAGGTTTACCCAAGTTTGAGGGAAAGAGTCTCATCATGGTGGTATTTGATAGACTTACCAAGTATGCAGACTTTTGTGCAATATCACATCCATTTAAAGCCAGTACAATATCTATTGCATTTATGGAAACAATTCAAAATCTACATGGAAACCCAAAGATTATTGTAAGTGACAGAGATCCCATTTTCACTGGAAATTTTTGGACAAAATTATTTTCTTCTCTTGGTACTTAGTTAGCTCATAGCTCATCTTATCATCCTCAATCTCATGGGAAAATTGAGATAGTAAACAAATGTTTGGAGGGGTATCTTCATTTCTTTGTATCTAATAAACAGGCACAATAGGTCAAATGGTTGCCTCTGGCTGAATGGTGGTATAACACTTCCTTCCATACAGCAACAAAAATGACCCCATTTATGGAACTTTATGGATATCAACCACCATCCATCACATCATATTTAAGAGAAAATTCTAAGGTTCATGCAGTGGAACATCACATCAAACATCAACAAAAAGTCCTCCAACTCTTAAAGGATAACCTCGTGTTGGCACAGAATAGAATGAAACAACAGGCAGATCAACATCGAAGCGAAAGAAGTTTTGATGTAGGTGATTGGGTATTCCTACGGCTACAACCATATAAGCACATGTCACTTAAGCAAGCTAAGAAGGATAATAAATTATCACCAAAGTATTATGGTCCGTACAAGGTGTTGCAAAAGATTGGTACTATGGAATACAAATTGGAGCTTCCTGCAGCTTCTCGATTGCACCTAGTTTTCCATGTTTCATGTTTAAAGAAGGTTATAGGTGACAAGCTCCCAATTCAAACAATATTTCCATAACTTGGCGAGGAAGGAAAAATTATATTGGAACCAGAAGCAGTCACAGAAAAAAGAACTCGACAGCTACAAAATCAATCAATTTCAGAGTATCTTATCAAGTGGAAGAACTTATCTGCTGAAGATTCCAAATGGGAGGATGAGAATTTTATACAGAAGCATCCAGAACTACTAAACCGTTGAGGACAACACTTTTTTGAAGGAGAGGGGCATTTTGGGTCCCCATAATACTAGTGATTACCCCATTAATATTGTATTTGAATCCCTTATTAATATTGTTGTGCCCCTATTATCCCCATATTGTTATTAATGTGCCCCATAGAATCCCTCTATTATTATTTTTGTGGCTTTATATTATTATTGTTAGGTCGGCTGGGTTATATTGTGACTCCTTAGGCTCCTATATATAGCAAGGAGGAAGGAGGTTTTGTCATTTGAATCATCCAAGAATTGTTCATTTATGTAATGTAAAGGAGGTTGCCCCCTCGAAGAGGCTGAATTCTAAGGCATTGATCTATATTTCCTATCCTTTCTCGAGCTGGTTTCATAACATATAGTAACTCCTTTTATTCACAACTTGTTTTCTATTCCATTTTGCATACTACTTTCCTTTTTCATATTTATCTTTATGAGAACATATGGCAGCATAATGACCGACTCTACAAAAAGCAAAGCATTTGAAAGGTATCTTACTTCTAAACCTTCCATAACCCCATTGAAGCTTCTTGACAAAGTTTACATCATCTTCTTCTTCTAAGTATATCCTGATTCATTGTGTTCTTCCTTTCATTTTGTTGAAGCTTTAAACACGGCTTCTCTCATGCCTCATGGTCATCCTTTTCTCATCTCTAAGGCAATTAAGATTCTGTGAAGTTGTGTCATAGTGATATTATCCAAATCTTTTTTTTCTTCTATGGCAAACACTTTTAAGTCAAATTTAGCAAATAAGGATCTCAAAACATTCTCAACTAAGGTAACTTCCTTTATTTCTTCACCTAGATTCTTCATACAATCAATAACCTCATCTATATGTAAGAAGTAACTAGCTATACATTCATTACTATGCATCTTAAGAGTTTCATACTAAATTTTAAGAGTTTGAAGCTTAGCACGTTTTACCTGAGAGTCTCCTTAGTATATCAGAACAATTTTGTCCCATATTTCTTTGGCTCATTTGAGCTGCATGACTTTGAAAAACTCTGATTGTAACAGAGTTCCCAATAAAGTATTGACAACTTTTGAATTGTTTTCATATTGATTTTTACCTACTGCATCTGTAGGAATTGTTGTTCGAAATGTATATCCTACTTCCACAATTTCCCAGACATCCATTCCAAGTGATTGTAGATAGGTTGTGGTTTTTATTTTCCAATAAACAAAGTTTCTCCCATCGATGATTGGCAGTTTGATGGATCCCATGCTTTCTTGATTATTCATGTTGATGGATCTCCCTTCAAGCGACCAAGCTTCTTCTAAAGGACCTGCTCTGATACCAATTCTTGGAAATAATACTGAGAGGGGGGTGAACTAGTATTATCAAATCAATAATTTTATTTTCCAAATAGATTTATATACACTACTTCATTGAAGTGAACTAACATGTACATGCAATTGTGATTGAGGAAAGCAGCTTATATCCAAAGAACTTGTGATTTAGAAAATTATCATGTGTTGAGCTTAAACCAATATATCAGAGATTTATTAGACATTGTAGTAAAAGCAGAATAAAGCATCACACATAAGAAACACATATGAACATCAAGATGTAAGGTGGAAGCCGAATGTCAGTAAAACCACCTACTGCTGTCGTCTCTATCTTCTTTTAATAATAAGAAAATCTATTTACAATGTTGTACTAGTGCAGAATCATACTAGTATGCAGGCTTCTACCTGTAGAAGGTTGCAACCTTCTCCCATTCTCCAACTTCTACTGGAAGGGAGCTACAACCCCCTAGCTCTTGTACTAGCCAATATGTTTAGTAGTATGTAGGTTTCAACCCACAGAAAAAACTCCACTCTTCTGCCACGGACCACGTTTCATGAATTTTCAGACTGGATACTCCTAGATCGCAACACCATAATCTGAAGGAAACGTTTCATCAAATTTTCACACTGGACCCATCAATAACTTTTAATCTCAAAATGAATCAACCAATATTTAGATAATCTGAACAATGAGATCACTAACACCAGAACATTGTGCTGAACCCAAAACCCTTCATCGTCATTTAGAACCATCTGTAACCTAAAAAATCATGCATTAGAGTGTATACGCCACTTCGCTGCAACCAAATTGCATGTATATGCTACTTCTATTATTTAAACTTGTGTATACCTTCAAAACTATTGCAAACATAAACTTTTGAATCAAGTCTGTACCAACTATCAATATATTGAATATCTACTGCCAATTTTCAGAGCTTTACATCGGCAGGGACAAAGATCACTTCTTCTTACTTATACAATCAATTAGTCAAATTCCATCTTCCTTATGTATTCAGTTTTACATTCAAATCTAAGAAGACTTCATTGATAGACAACAGTAAAACAACATAATTTGATCAGATAAATCAGTCAGATCTAATAAAGAAGCTTTTCTTTTGTATAGCTACTTGAAGGAACCGAACCTACATGTACAGAATATTTGGCCAAGACGAACCTGCGTACAAATCTACAATTATTGATTTATAACTTTGCTACCATTCCAGACTTCAGAAAACCCCAGACCTTGATAGATAACAAGTAGCGCAAAACATCAGATCTAGTCTCAACCAATACCATATCATGCAAGAATAAGTCATTTCATGACTCATGATCCTCATCCAACATTGAACTCAAGGTGCACATAAATATTTCAGATAGTCCCAAACATAACCCTGCAACTTAAAATATACTTCAGATAGAAGTAATCCTTAGAATCTTATTACTTGCACACTTGGCCTAATGATCTTCTCCTCCTTATATACTCTTAGTCCTTTCTCAATACCTTAGGCCAAAACCATGTAGGACCAATACCTTGGACCAAATACCTCAGACCAAATACCTTGGACCAATACCTTGGATCAAAATACCTTGGACCAAATGCCTTGGACCAAAAAAGTCATTTTCCAACATGTACGTGCTTTTCCTCCTATGAGAGTGCATGTATACATTATACACTTCTTTTGTTATATTAACCCATGTGTATAAGCTTCTTGGACAAAGTGAACCAGTGTATGCCTCTCTTTATTCATTCTTTGGAGTCTGATCTGTAATCCTTTGCTGTTAACCTACTGTACTGTGAACTGTCATCTGAGTTAGTTTCCATCAAGGACAACACCTATATCATAATGCCAACAAGAACATAATCTACCTCTACACATAGTCGCATAAATGGTGATACTAGATATCTATATGCTTGAATCAATCGTGAAATATAGGATTCTCAGAGAGCTTGATGCAACTATAGTTATCACAGTAGATCACAATTGAATCTATAATCAGACTAAACAATCGAAAAATTATCTTTCTCATCCATATCGCCTCACATGTTTCTTGACTTGCAACTGTGTATTCTACTTCTCTCGATCTGAGCTCCATAGATATTTTCTTGATGTTTTACCAAGAAACAATTGCGTAATCAAAAATGAAAATTCCACATAAGTACTCTTTTGGTGTGATATGCTTCATGCCCACTCTTCATATGTGAAGCCACACAACTTCATTCCCTCTTCCCGTTTGTACCATAGTCCAAACTAGTTATTGCGTTCAAGGTACCGTAAAACATGATTAGTGGCCTTCCAAAATAATTTGGCTGGCCTAACCATAGCTTGGCTTAGCCGGTTGACTACGCAACACATATTTGGTCATTTGTTCCCAAGATAGATGAGTGAACCCACTAGCTATCGATAAATGGTAGCATCCACTTCTTCACTTGAAGTGACATCCTCTTTCCTCTAGTTCATCACTAGAGGTGTCTCCATGGGTTTACAACTCTCCATACAAAATCTTGTCGTATCTCATTTTCATACTTTCATTGAGAGACAAATAGTTTCCTGTTGTCTACCCATATTTCGAACCCGAGGAAGTAGTGAATGAGACACATGTCCTTCATTTCAAATTCCCTTCCAGGGTCCTCCTTACAAGATCTCATTAGCAACTCATCACTGGTTAAAATGAAATCATCAACACCTAAGACAATAATAAGCAATTCACCTTCTAACAAGATGTGATAGTGGTTTTCATCTCTTTCACTTTTGGTGAAGTCCAAAATAATGACATAGCTATCGATCCTAGTGTACCAATCACGAGCTGCTTATTTGAGACCCTATAACAGTCGCTTGAGTCTACGGACATGAGACTCTCAACCAAATGTCTCGAAACATTTTTTTTGGTCAATGTACACCTCCTCCTCAATAACCCCATTGAAAAATGTTGTTTTTACATCCATCTAGTGGACCTTCCACCCCATCTACGTAAGCAGAGAAAGAATTGATTTAATGGATGAGTACCTTACTACAAGATTAAAGGAATTAGAGTGAAACTTAAACTAACATTAATCACTACAATTAAGAAATTGATGAAAAGTTGATTAGAAGTGTGAACAACATCCTTTAATTAAAATACTTTGTCTTTTACTCAGTTTGGTTCAACATAGATTTAATTTGTGATATAGGACTTGCCAAACAGATGGTAAGTCCAAACCAAATCAAAACTAATTAATATATATATAACACGTCTCGTCACTTTTGGTACTAATGTCTTCTCCTACGGTAACTACCAATCTGAGAGTTGGTTACTACTCGCTAGAGCTCCACTGGACGACAAATGGTGAGGGACCATTTTAATCTATTTAGGGGGATAGAAAAAGGGGGGATTTCTATTTCCTTGTGCTCGGACTTGAATTTGTGTTTGCTAAGGTAATAAAATGCGGTAAAATGGTCTTATAATTGATTTTACCATCTATCACTTAAGGCTCCCCTTTACAAGGGAATGATTGGGGAAAACACGAACAAAGAACTCTCTACTCATATAACATGTGTTTAATATTTTTTTGGCAAAAGAGCAACTCCCTTAATAAAACGTTTTCCACCAAGTTTGTTTTAAGACAATTGTATTTCACTTAGTTTACTACATTTTTCTTATGACAATTGTATTTAAGACGATTTTAATGTTTAAGACTTAAAAAATGTCTTACACTACTTTTTCATGTACTCGTGCACCTTTCAAGACCTTACAAAACTAGGAAAGGCACATCCAAAAATTGCAAGGATTCCCTTAGCATCAAGCAATACTAATATGAGCTAATAAGAAAGTGCAGCCATATCAAATCAAGGTTTTGAAACCCAAATATGAGCTAATAAGAAAGTGCGGGCATATTAACTCAAGGATTTGAAACCCAAAGTTTACTTTTGGGAGGGAAATGTTATAGGCCGATAAAATGCCTGGCTAATCTTTGGCACATGGAGAATTCAAATGTGTAGAATAAAATGAAATAATGATATAAGACCAACCTGAGTCAAAGATAGTGTAATGTAGAGTACATTCTTGCACTCCATTCTATGTAGAACACAATTCTTTCTACTACAACCAAAGGTTGCACATATGAATGTTGTTCACTCCTAAGAATATAACTACTCCATACAAATCCCCAAAAACAATAGAGAGATCATTGCTCATGTCCCTTATATGAAGTAATCTAGTCATTAGTATCTAAGAAGAGTCTATATCATAAAAAATGAGAACATCAGACATTTTGATGATCTGTCTACCCAAAAAAAAAATGGGTAGTAATTTATCATACAAGATATTTTCAACTACATACGACTTTGTGTTGACTTGCCAAAAGGTAATTTTAAAGAGAAAATAATAGGTAGGTGTGACGAAGTATCTAACAACATTATAATCAAGAATTTGTCAGTAAGTCCACCACTACTTCCATAGATAGGACGTGAATTATTGAAAAAACGATTATGAGTATTGGGTAGTGATTTATAGATATTGAGTTGAGATCTTTAGTGAAAGTTCTATTTTTCCCTCATGTATAAGAAAAAGAATGAAATATTAAAATGTGTCTTTGAAGTGGATATCTTAGTACCTTGTATACTTTTTGTAATGTTAGAAAAATTATTCTAGTGCCAAAAAATTTAACAAATTTAATTCCTACATGTGGAGGGAATAGTTTTTGTAATTCTCTATAAAGTCTGTCCCTAGACAATGTTCAGAAATAATAGAGCTAACTTCCAACATCCATGTAACTGGGCTGTATTTTTCTTTGATATTTGCTAGTCCTTGAATCATGTATAATTTGCATGGTGAAAGTAAGAAAATTAACTCACATTTAGACATTAAATTGACATTACTCTCTTAAAACCATTCCTTTTCTAGCTACAAGAATCTGCAAAGTTGTTACCTCAAAATATTCAGCAATCTTGTGAGAACAATGGCCCAATGGCTTGAACTGAATGAATTTCCCTCATCTTTTCATCAACAATAATTGAACCCGATATATTAAGTCAAAAATCACCACTCTAAAATAAACAATATAAGTTATAAAATACTCTAGACATTTCTTTATCTCATAAAAACCATGAAATATGTCAATGTTGGGTTGATGAATGGGACATATAACCGTCCTTTCATTATCTATTACATTATAAACAATTTACATAACAATTTTAGCCACTATGGCATCCAAAACAAAACTGGGGCCATCCATGAAAATTATAGAAGGATTTGAAATAAGCTCGACAAATATTGTTAGCCATTTCCTTTGTTGTATTGACAATCGAGTCACACTAGGTAGGCCAAATTATACGTCTCTTAAATTGTCTAATTCTACAAGGTCCATGTCTTCGTCAACAAAGCCCTACAAATTGGAATCTTTTGCAAGTCAGCAACATGACGATTTGGAACAATGTCATAAGAGAAATTGATTAGTTTTGTAGACTTACAACTTTGGTTTCTTTGTAAAGATCCTTCAAAAGATAGATAAATGTCAAATATAACACTAATTCCCAAAGAGTGACGTGTGGATAATGTATGTCATTCTACTCACAGTTATAAAAAAATATAAGCAAATTTTTCCTGCTTTTTGGGAAATACATATATCTAGATATGACCCTCAATATATCCTCCAATATTCCTTCTAGCTAAGACATCCATGAGAGTTGTCTTCCCTGCACGACTAACCCCCATAAATTTTGTACGAATGCCAAGTATGAATGCACATTTAAAAAAGAAATTGAAATCTATTTATAGTCACTTAGGGAAGAAAAAGAATATAGAAGGTGTATAGTTGGCTCGATGAAAGTTCTTCCATAGATGCATTTCACTATCAGGCTCCATTCGGGCATTTTTTACATGTAATTGGAGGAATGGTTACATGTATTACATTCTCTTTTGTCATGTAATTTATGTCTATCCTTGTTCTTAGCTTAAAAATAGGGCCTAAGACAATGTGGATGAAGGATCTGAGTTAAAAAGGGAGCTCTATGAGATGAACACCCAACTTGAGATCATGCCATGTAGCACTAAGTTACACATCGTTTTGTTCAAAGGCCCACTTAAGTCTTGAGGTTGGACACCCTCTTCAAGGAGGTGGTTGGGGGATGTTGTAGGTTAGAAGGGGTGATAAATAATCCTAATGGAAGAGCTTCCATGTATTTGAAGTTTTTTTCCCCCTCAAGTTGATTTTTTTGGTGGTAAGGACACATTTTCACATATTCAGAGGCATATTTCACCTTTGGAGGTATTTGGGGTTAAGTACATTACAAAAATCAACCCTAGTTGATTATTATCCATATGATCCTAGCTAAATAGATAAATTGCTAAATTTATTATAATGTAGAAATTACTTTCAAATCATAGCATCAATCACAAAATAAATGAAAATTTAAGCAATGGAAGAATAAAAGAGTTTTGCAGATACATAAGTAATTTCTTCTTAAAATCAACTTTTCATACCTCAAGGAAACCTCTATAAGCTACATAATAAAAACTGCATGGCCATCATAATCATATCAAAATGAGGTATATGATCTACAAAAAAAACAAAGGTAGAAGTTGTACAATTGTTGTATTGCTCCATATGGCCATATAGATCGATATTATTGTATTGATTCTTTGTACAATTTTCTTTCAACCTATTGAAAACCTGTAAGATAATACTTATTGTGCATTACTTTCTCTCAGTTGTTCAATGTGGGAAATAGCTCTCTGTCTCATCTTATTTATTCTTTTCTAAAACATGTACAAGTTCTCTCTTGCACTACATTTCTCAATGGCCATATTGTTCCAGACCTTTCCTTCATATCTAGAAGAAATTTTGCATGAGGATATACCATGTGGTTGTTGACACAATCAAACCCTCGGATGAGCGTTAAGTTTATGCTTTAAAAGTATTTCATGAAATAGAACGTGGCAAGTCAAAATACGGACCTATTTTATTCATTCAAAGGACAAAATAAAGTGGTCCACTTGAGGAGGATTAGTGCCTTAAAAATAACCATGAAGAAAATGGCACAAAGGCACTCATAGAGCCTCCATAGAATAACACAGAGAAGATTTCATAGGAACCAAAATGATCATGAAGCCCCAACAATGGCCATTCCAATGCAAGCCAACAACCTAGATTAGTAGATAAGAAGAGGAAAGAACCACATGACCCGTGACATCACAACATTCTTCACACCGATGAACCTCATCCCTGATTGTCTCCATCATATTGTGCCCCAAGACCAACTGAAAAAAATAAAAACCCATTGAGGAGAAAATGTCATCGACGATGGCATCGAAAGGAAAAAATTCATTTGCCAGTGCCCCCTTATTGTGTGTATCTCCCACAAAAGAAGAGGAGTCTAACATACTCCTCCTCAGTGAAGAACAATTGTCATTCTCCTCGCACCCTACAGAATGCACCTCACAACCTTTGGTAGCTTCACCACGCCCAAATCTACAATTGAATCCATCTCCTCTGACCACATTGTATTGGATAATGCATCCTCATGCCACCATTCGCATAAATTATTAAAGCCTAGAAACCCTTGACTCTTGTAGAAAACCTTCGCAAAGTCCTCTCCGTTGACATATGATTCGAAACACTATAAAAAGTACTGGTAGCTTATAATCTTCTCCCTCCTGTGGCTATTTGAACTCGTAACATCTTATCAAGTGGTGAGATAAACAACCATCAATATGTTCACGATTTATATAACCATTTTCTTTTTATTACTAAATAGTTAATACTACTCGATAACTATTTTGGTAGATATCCCCTAGTTTTACCAAATACCCATTTTAATACCTCTGAAACCTAGAACCCTCTACACAAGATCCCCACCCCTAATATACATAATATATTGGCTCTATTTTCACAATTTAAAAATCCCCTTTATGAATGAAAATAATCATTAATAAAGTGAAGCCACTATGGAAATTCATCCCTTGAAGTGGTGATCCCAGTTTCACCCTTTTGGTAATGCCCAATCCCATATCCTCTAATGATCTGTCACATTATCCCCATCCCTCTGTGGACTAAACGAATGACTTCAGACGTGAAGCTCTTGTCCCTCAAACTCACTCTGTAGCTGAGTAATCCTCTCTTTCAAATAAGCCGTCCTATGTAGTTGAGCTTTCATTTGAAGCTTTTGATATGGTCTTGTCCCCTGGTACATGTTCCCTTGACAAGGAATTGTTGGCTATTTTGTCCTCCTCTGAGAATATGTCTCTCCTTTATATTAAAATGCCCCTTTTCCCTAATCATTTCAATTATGGAGGTCAATCATATGAAAATGTGACACAAGAAGAAACAACTCCCTAAATATAAAAAGGTTTCAGCCTGTAACAAGATCGAATTGGGTTACTGCAATTAGGCTGGATCTCCCAATAACTTGTTTGGTATTGATTATGATTTTAATATTGGGAATGTATCTATTTCTAATTTTGGTGGGGTTTGGGTACCTATAGGGGTTCTAACTAGTGTCAGTATCGTCATCCCTCCATCAGTGATCAAATTGCTCGTTTTGCATGCATATTAGGTGTCCCATCTCATCAACTACATTCCATTAGGTCATGTATCAACTGATGGTAGTGTTTTCATGTCAATTTACCTCATGGAATTCACCTACTAAACATTTTTCACATTTTTTAGGTCATTTGCTGTCATTCTATTTGATTTCATTTACAAAATTCAGTTTAAGGTTTTAGTCTTACTAGGTCTAGGGTTTGTTTTCATGGTCATCCAAAGCTCAATAAAAGGTCAGCAGGCACATGAGGAGGTTTTATAAGTTCATAGAATTATAAATTCACTGATGATAAGCTCAATAAATGGTTTTTTACCTCAAAACTTTGTTTTGATGTGAAAATAGAGTTTTTCCATTTTTATGTACAAATTTCATGTAATTTCAATGTTTCTATATGTATTATGTATTCAAAGCTATTCTTGGTGAATTGGTGACAAGATCTACTACTTCCATTAAAGAAATCAATGTAAAAGTCCACCTGCAAAAAGGCAAAACTCAGAAATCAAGTGAAACAGGGCATTTGTGAAAAAGCTAGCACAACATTAGAAAAGTGGGTTTGGTTAATGAACAAATTAAAAGCAAGGGGATATAAAATCCATCCATGTGTTTGAAGTCTTCATTGTTGCAAGTGAAATGAACTAAAGAAAAAAAATCATGTTTTTGGAAGAAAGAGGCAAAAGTTGAGCAAGAAGCCCGAAATTTTGCTAGTGCTATGCACCTAGGCCTTGGTGCTCCGCACACAATCGGTGCTATGCACCAGTTGCAGGTTTCCCATACAAATTTGGCTTGGTGCTGTGCACTTCTTCCTTTGTGCTCTGCATCTGTTCGAAAAGCCAGGAACACTTCAAAACCCATATCAAGTTCCTAAAACTCAAATCAAAGCTTGTTTCGAGTAAGTAAAGCATTCCTCCTTGCCCAGGGAAGTTGTGTTTGGTATCTTAGATGTTTGTGGTTTCTTTTAATCAAATACCTAGCTAAATTGCTAAAATAAACCCTCACCATCCTCCAAACTATCTCATAGCTTTGTAAGGGTACTTTATTGCTGTTGTTTCTATTCCCTTGATCTATTTTCCCAAAATCCCTTTCCCTTTCCCTTTCCCAAAATCATTAACACTCATTTCCCAAACCCCATTCTCATTTACCAAACCCTAACCCTATACTCTATTCCCAAACCCTAACTCCTACTTCCTATTCCTTCACTATATCCATTTCATTATCAAAACCCTCATCTACATTCATAATACCAGTCATTTCCCTAATTCCCCAAAAGAAACCAACATTCACTTCCTAGATACATTATTCACCCTCATATTTTAAAATCTCTTCATACTCATCAACTTTCACTTCAAAATTTATAAGCATGGAGACAGATTCCAGCTATGAGAGGGAAGAGGAAACTTTCAGTGATTCTTCCCGAGAAGCTCATGTACCAAAAAAACCACATAGAGGGAGGGAAAATCATCCGGGAGGAGCCCACCACTATCACAAAATTACTTTCTTGCCCTCTTCCTGTAACTTGCTTTACACACCAGTCTTGTTATCAGTTTTGTCAAATGGTAGAAAGGGTGAAATATCAGCATGAGCTTGCTAGGTTGTTTGTTCTTCATCTTCACAATGGCCAGGTGAACCTTGCTGGTGTCTCTTTCACCTTGACACTTGAAACCATTGTAGCCTCAACAAACATCCCTAATGTAGGTGAACAATGGAATAAGGTGCAACATGTGGGCAGAGAGCATTATGAGCCTTACATTAAGGCTGGTTATCACATGCAAATTAGGAGGGTTTTTCCTTTCAAATACTTGTAGAACATTTATGCTCCTCTCATGAAACTCATCATCAAGTATTTTACTTGTGAAGGGAGGTTTTCTTGTCTATATACATATCATGTCAGATTGTTGATGCATTTCACAAGAGTGAGGATGATGAACCTCCCATACTTTATATGCAGAAATATTGAGAAGATGGCTCTATATGTGCAAAGGAAACCTTTTCCTCAACAATTCAACAGCATTTACCACTTCTCACTAATCAAAATTGTTGTCTTGCATCAGTTAAGCTTGTTGAACATACCATGGGATACCTTCATTGCACATGAGATTTTCAAAGGCCCTCAGATAATTCCATCAGTGCTTCAAGAGGAAGGAGGGCCTTCAAGATAGCTAGATGTTCATGAGACTGAAACGAAAAGTGTGCCAGAGTTTATCACCTATGAGAGAGGCACGAGGAGGCCTTTTGCTACTGCCAGGCGAGTACTATCTCCAGCAGACATGGAAGCGGTCACGTTTTCTTCACCAGATCACAAGCAAATGCTATCTTCACTGGGGGTGAAAGGGGCTTTGCCTTCTTCTCTCGCTGAACAGGTATAGGGTAGAGATGACGGAAAGTAATAGATGCATGAGGAGGGCCCTACTGAAGGGCAAGATAGGGATTTTGTTTTGGTTGAAGAGGATGTTACTGATTTGGGTTCTCAAAGCTCAAAACTCATAGACATGATTATCAAAGAAAGAAGGCTGAAATACAAGCCTTATCTCTTGAGAGGGCCAAATGGATTATCAGTTTTCTTGAGCAAGAGAACAACCAACTTGAAGACAAGCAAGCTATTATAGAGCTATAAACAATTAGAGAAAGTAAGTAAGTGGCAAAGAGAAGGAAAATCAAAATGACATCCCTTGAGCAAGAAATTGAGGCTTACTCGGAATCATGGCTAGAGAGGGGAAACATTCACCTAGAGAAATTGCTTGAGAAAGCCAACAAAGAGAAGAAAATGTTGCACCATATGGCCTATCACTACCTAACTCGGAACAAAATTTGCAAAACAAGGCTGAAGAGGTTAAAGGCTAACCTAAAATGAGTCTTGAGAAGCAAAAAAGAGAAAGATAAGATCAAGATCTTGGCTGACACATCATTGGCCCAGAAAAGCGCATAAAACTGATCACTCATGCCAAATTTCAAGAAATTTGAAACATTTGTTGTCATTTTTGAAATTTTTGGAGCAAAAAACAGGTTTTTTTAGTGGCACTGTGCTTTTCTTGGTGGTATCCATTTGCAAAAAGGTTTGCATTTTTGGATTCAGCATGAAAAAATATGCTTTCTCAAAAACGGATTGGAATTTTGGACAAGTTATGGGTCTCCAATAGGGAAAAAAACACTCAAAAAGTGCCATGTTTGCCAATTTTTTGCCACACAGGAAGTAGCTTTGGGAGATTCCATATTCGGAGGTGAAAATAGACTCCAAATTTAGAAATTCAAGTTGTTCTAGAAAGTAGACTCATCAAGCTTTCCAATGATCTATCCTGCACCTTCTTTAGACTTCGGGAAGCCTTTCAAAACTGGCCTAGAAAAAGCGCCGCGCATAGGAGGAATTTTTGCCTGTTTTTCCAAATTTCCCCTAGTTTTCTATGCAGTTGACTTTTTCTTACTTTCTTGGTAAAATATTCATGGTTAGTGATGTAATTTGATGTAATTATGGATGTAAAACACTTAATAGAGTATATACATCACGTCAAAGGTGGTTTTGAACTGAATGAATCAATTTCCATGGTTTTAGAGGCAAGTTGTTCCACTGTCTATATTCCTGTTCCTAGTTTAGATATGGCTCAAACCACCCCTTTTCTCATGGATTCGACCGTGATAGCTAGCTTGACTAGTTTCCTTGCCTATATCATGTACTTTTTGATTCATTTGTAAAGGTTGGATTTTGGCATAAGTGTTGGACTCACTGAACATTTTGTATCAATAGTTGGCAAGGAATAAAACCAGGTTTCGTAGCTATTTTTCTAGGATTCTTTTGAGAGTGAGTTTTGTGTATTATTTCTTCAATGTAATGAGTTTTTTCTAATGTTTATATGTATCCACATCTCTCTATTTCTTCTAAACTAAATGAATCAAGGTGAATAGACAGAATACACTGGATTTACAATGCTTTGTCTTGGGATTTCAGTTAGTTTTCAATGTTTTCACTGTTTGAAGAGGATTTATAGTTTCTTATGCCCTCCTCAACTCCTCAGCTATCTTTCACCACCATCTCAATCCTTTGCTAGTACATGAGCTCTTGTCTACCCTGCCCCACAAGACATGACTGTATTCATGAGTTGATTTCTTGGTCCCAAGCTACCTTCTCTAATTGATCCAACAACCAACCATCAAAATCACACAAAATATTTTAACCTAATATACGTAGCCTAACATCAGCATTTATTTTCAATCATCTCAAGCCCTAGTTGCCATATCCTAATTGAGATTGACAAGAGAGCCCTCTCTCGACCTGGTAGGGCTAGATGCCAGTTTAAGCGTGGTTTGATGTTACCCTAAACATGCCTTCCTTCAAGCTGAGGGAGATTTAGGCGCTAATAGTAACCATGCATGTGGTTCCCCCATGATTATTATTTCCATTGACATCTGGGGTTTGGGAGTGACCCCAAAACTAGGCTCCCTCAATGGTATTGTTTGTGTTCATATACCCTCTCTAATCCTTTTCCAATAAATGATGGTTTACAAAGATAAGGTGTGGCAAGTAATGTTGTCTGTGTGTCATGCATGGAAGGTAGTTGCAACTGATTCTATTGGATTATCTCGTGGTCTGGAGGTCATGTGGGATCCAAAAATTATTAAGATGTAGGAATTTTTATTATGTGCAGGTATCATCATGACGAGACACATGTTGGGGAACTATCAAAGGGTCTGAATTTTCAAGTCATATGCTCAAAATATGGGGCGTAGATTATTTTGGGACCAGGTTTTATAATTTGGAATCCCTCGATTAAGTTCTATGATCATCACGGGGGATCTTATTTTTTCGATGGGGAGGGAAGAATTTTTGGGACAAAAGTCTAGAATTGATAATATGGCTACTTATTTTAGAGGTTTGATGGAGGATTTTTCCCTAGTTGATGTGATGTCAAATCCTGTTGGCCCCACTTGGAGGAATGGGAGAACCAGTGAGGAGGGTATATAAAAAAGAATGGACAAGTTTATGGTTAATAAAACTATGGTTAATCATTCGAAAAATATAATATCTTATATTATTACAAAATTTATTTATAATCATTTTCCCTTTATGATGGCATTTGACAAAGGGGAACAAAAGAGATCATAACCCTCAAAATTCAGCCTGAAATGGCTTCAAATGGATCAATTTGGGGATTTGGTTTGAAATGTTTGGTCTGAGTCATTACTTCCTCCTCCACAGAATAACACGACATCCATACGTTGAAATCTTGGAGAGCTAAAAAGGGCCACTCCAGAATGGATTAGGGGGATGAAGGAGGGCGAAACTAAATCTTTGAGTGAGATTGAAATTTTCCTATGTTATTTCAATGATCCTTAGGACCCATTATTCTTCTCAAAGGAATACTCGCAGAAGATCACTGAATTGGAGTGTAAGAGAAGGGATATTATCTATTCATGGAAGAGGAGATCTGCATCAAGTGCAAGCTAACATGGATAGAAGTTGGAGATAAAAATACCAGATATTTCCATGCACATTTCAATGTCAGGAAACATATCAATTGAATAAGGAGGATAAGGGATGAAGCCAAAAACATATTCAGCTCATAAATATGTATTGAATAGATGATGGTCACACATTTGAAAGGCCAACTCTCAGCACGTGACACATATTTGTGGTCACAAATGAGTTTCATCCAAGAAGTCCCAAACATGTTCACATCGAAGGATAATGATAGATTGCGACAACTAATTAGAAGGGAAGAATTGAATAAGATATTGAAGGAATGTTCAAAGGAGAAAATGTTGGTCTCGATGAGTGGGGGTTTGAACTTTTTATTCACCGCATTGATTTGGTGATCCTCGATTTGTTGGTAGTAGCTAAAGAATCTAGGATTCATGGGTTCATCTCGGGGGCCATAAATGTGACTTTCATAGAATTATTCCCCAAAATAGTGGAACCAAGAACCTTTGCATATTATCATCCCATACCTCTCTGCAACTTGATGTACAAAATGATATCAAAATTGATTGCAAGTAGATTGAGGCCAGTATTGTCAAATCATATTACAGAGGAGAAATTTCGTTTCTTAGAAGGTAGACAGATACAATATGTAATTGGTATTAGCGAGGCGATGATGCACTCTATTAAATCAGAAAAACAAAGAGCTTAACTTCTAAAGGTAGACTTGAACAAGGGATATGATTGCATTGACTAGGAATTTGTCTTCTTCTTCCTATTGAAATATGGTATATCTCTATTTAACATTAAATGGATTTTGGCATGTTAAAAACTACAAATTTTGTTGTCATTATTAATGGCTTGCCTTAACATTTTTCAATGCATAAAGGGGACCTGGACAGGGATATGCCATGTATCCATTGCTCTTTCTCTTAGTTATTGATTGTTTCAATAGAAACATGACGATGTCAAAGGATAATAGAATTATTGAAGGGGTCAGAGTAACAAAAAATATCTACATCTCTCATTTAATGTTCGTATATGATATTCTACTCAGTGGGGAATCCACAGTGGGTGAGTGGAGAACCATTAAAGACCTCATTAAACAGTTTGGAGTTGCATTTGGTTTGTGTTTGAATGAATCAAAATTGATCTTGTTACTTGATGATAGTGAGAAGAATGTAACAAAGGACATATATGATCTATTTGGGGTAGCATTGTTAATCCTGGATGATGGTATTCACCTACCTTGGATTTAATATGAAATGTAAAGGATACTATAACTAGGATTGGGCATGGTTAATCGAAATATTTCTTAAAAAAATGTATAGATGGAAGTACATATGGTTCATGATGGGAGGAAGGAAAAACCTGATGAAATCGGTGCTAAAAAACATTTCAGTATATTGGATGCACCTTTATTTAATTCCAAGAGATATCATCCATAATATAGAGCCTGTCATGAGTCGCTTCTTATGGTATAGAACATGGTTACAAGAAAAAATCATATGGTATGATGGTCAACACTTGCAAGGCTAGTGGACAAAGGAGGTTGGCATTTCATAGACATGACCACTTTTAATAAGGCTTTGATAATAAAAAACATGTGGAGGGTAGTATTTTGAAATGGTGTGTGGTATCATATCATTATGGAAGAATATATGTTTCGTAAAAGTTTCTCATCATGGATTAGGAATGGTGCTAAGAAGAAATCCATTATACCACACATATGGATAAGTATGATGCACACTCTGTTAAGAAATCTAGGGCATAGAAATTAGGTGATTTCTCTTGTAATGATAAATTATTATGAATGTTGTCTACCGCTTTAGATTATGATCTTCTCTTTGGTTAGATTATTATAGTGTTCTTCATGAAACAACTACCAAAGCATAAACAATAAAGAGATTAGAGACACAAAATATAAGTGATCAACCAAGGCCAAAACCTCTACCACTTGAGAGGAAAAGCCAAACCTATTCTTCTTCTTATAGAGACTTCAATTAACGAATAACAAGACCAAGACCCTTAACCTCTCCAAGAGCAAGACACCAAACTTCTTATTTTTACCTCTATTTCTTAATAGATTCAACGATATTCAACTACCTATTTCTTATTTCTGCCTCTACTACCTTTCAAATCTTTGCTTCCTTTTCTCTACTTCAGACCTGCAACTTGTGTGTCGTAATGTAGAAACCCAAGTACATGTAGATGACCTTCTCATGTACCTTGATTTCCTTCCCTTTTAGTGGAGCATACCTCCTTGAAAACTCGGCTTGAGATACTCCTTGTTTTTCTCCTTGACTTGACATTCAAAAGTTACTATAGTACTTCAACTTTTTCTGCAATAGATCGCATCTATACTTCGCACCTCTGGAGTGATTCAGCCACAAACAAACCAAGAAATAAAGCTAAGGAGATCACTCTTCAGTGGCTATGAGGCTCCTTTTCTAATGTTTCTTGTACTCCTTATTACAGACTTCTCCTTCACTAAAATTATGTCCTTGAAATGAAGTTAAGCTACCCTATTTATAGTGGTTTTCCCATGTAAACTAGCCAACTTGAGTTGTGTGTGAACTGACATTTCCTTTGGTGAAGCTTTATAATTCCATTTAAGGGCGACTTGGAGGGGATTCTTGAGCTTGATCTTGGAGGGTCTCTTTGAGTCTTTCAATGACTCACATATATTTGTAACATGCCCAAGAAGGGTCATCCATACATAACATTGACTCAATAGACTATTATGACTTGATGACAAACCTAAAGGCTCACAATGGGAACCTTAACTAAAATAAAATTGCTTGATCACGAAACCCATGATTCAAAAATTACAAAAAAAAATTGTTTTCTTAATTACTTTAATTACATAAAATCATATTTACATATGTCATTATGAAGACCGGACCAAGTTACACTTTTCAACACACTCTACATTGGATACTGGGGTTTGTTTGTTGGGGGGATGGAGATGGATCCAAGATTAAAATTTTATTAGACACCATCATGGGGAAGGGTAAAAATTATTTATTATCATTTCTTCTATTGAAAATCCTTCACAAAACTAGTACTATCCACTTGCAACAGATATTTCTATCAGGGACTCAAAACATGATCAATAGAGTTGGAGAAGGGCTGAAGATCTTGGCATGCTAGCAACATATCACGAGGAATGGGGGTCATAAGCAGGATAACTTTGATTTGAAGGAATCACTTTTGGTGATAAGCAAGACTATATGATATGGGGGTGGTAAAATGAAAAAGAATAATTCGATGGTCCAAGGCATCTACTTGAAGTTGACAAGGCCCAAGAGGATCAATGACTATAATAAGCGTCTACAGGATATATGGAGATGGAATCTCTCAAACAAATTAAAATGTTTTTGCTGGCTCACAGCACATGATCATATATTAACATGGAACAACTTAGAAAATAATGGGTTCATTGGTCTTGAAATATGCCCTCTACGCATGGTGGGGGGGGGGATATGGATCATTAGTTGAGAAAATGGTCATATGAAACATTGATTTAGGATGGGGTTATCAAGGAAATGAATCTTCCTTTCATTGGAACTAATCAACCGTTATTCAAATCTCTTCTCTCATGGTTCACTTCAAATAGAAATTACAAGTCCCTCCCATTATATATCATACGTATTATATGGCAAAGTAGGTATGCTAACATTTTTTAGCAGAAAATTGTGATTGTCACAAAAGTCATTGTTAAGACAACTTAATTTTTCAAGGAGATTGGGCCGGTTATAAATTCTAATAGAAACTTTAAATGTGAATTCATTGATATTTAGAAAGAATATCTAGTTGGGTTTTTTGACAGAGCCAACAATAGAATGAAATGCCGATGTGGTGGAGTCAGAGTTACTCAGAGTGGTAATTTCTTCCGCTTCTTGTGGGAGGGTGGAATGGGATCAAATAACAAATTTGATATTACAACATTACGAGGAGTCCTGATCTTATAAAAATAGCTAAGGTTAGACAAAATTCAGGTATATGCAGATGCACAAGGAATCATTGATTGGGTAAACAAGCATACCAATTTCAATCCCCCCATACTTGCAAATTGGATAATGGGGATTAATAACTTGGTAAGGAATTTTAATCACACACATTTCAAACATATGTAGTGTTAGGTCACTATACTACTAGTCTAACCCTCTATTGTTATTAGCACAACCCCCTTATTATATTGTTGTGCCGATGTAGTCCCCATACTATTATTATTGTGCCCCATAGAAGCCAACCATTGTGATTATTGCACCCTTAAATTATTATTGTTATGTCAGTTCTGATTATATTATGACCCCTTAGACTTCTATATATAGAAAGGAGGTCTTGTCATTTGTATCATCTAAGAATTTTTCATTTGTGTAATGTAAAGGAGGTTTCCCCCTCGAAGAGTCTTATTTCTAAGGCGTTGATATACCTTTTCTCTATTCTTGTGAGCTGGTTTCATAACATTTGGTATCCTAGGAAAGGTAATCAACACTAATAGCATGACCAAGCTTCTAAATAAAAAAAAATGTTGTGTAATTTCATAATTATGTTCACTAGAGGATCCCACATCGAAATCATGTATTTCTCTAGATTTCCAAAATGTTTTGGATAATCATGCCAAGGTATTTGTCACTCCCAAAGGCCTCCCACCTATTTGTGGTCATGATCATACTATTCATTTTATTCCAGGAAGTGTTCCTCCGAACATCAAGCCTTACATATATCCATATGCCCAAAGGAGTGGGAACTGATTCAAAAGTTGCTGAAGATCCCAGTTCACAGAACCGAGAAATCGACAGAACCAAGAAATCGACATCTACGAAATATATCAGTTTCAGAGTATCTCAACAAGTGGAAGAACTTACCCGTTGAAGATTCCATATGGCAGGACAAGAATTTATACAGAAGCATGAAGAACTACTCAAGCGTTGAGGACAACATTTTCTGAAGGAAAGGGGCATGTTAGGTTCCCATGCTACTAGTCTAACCCCTTATTGTTATTAGTACAACCCCCTTATTATATCGTTGTGCCCATGTAGTCCCCATACTATTATTATTGTGCCCCATAGAAACCCACTATTGTTCTTATTGTGTCCTTAGATTGTTATTATTAATTCTGCTCCGATTATATTATAACCCCTTAGACTCCAATATATAGAAAGGAGGTCATGTCATTTGTATCATCTGAAAATTGTTCATTTGTGAAATGTAAAGGAGGTTGCCCCCATGAAGAGGCTCATTTCTAAGACATTGATCTACCCTTTCTGTCTTTCTGTGAGCTGTTTTCATAACATATATAGATAACATAATTTGACAATAGACCTCCTATCTAAAATAGGTATTTCGAAGGACACAGGTAAAAAAAAAATCTTTGTCTTCAAGTAGGGTATCATGGTAAATTCAAGCAACATCAACTACTCTTAGTAGATATTTTAATAAAAACATGATTATGATGGAAGTTTTGTATCTTTAGATAATGGAAGTGTTTGTTTATGAAAATATAATGGTTATAAGCTAAAGTTTGATGTTAAGAAAGAAGCTTTTTGTAGAACGAGAAAATAGAAATGTATGGGCATAGCAATGATAGGAGAAGCATGAAAGGATAATATAATGAATGAAATATGAATTATGTATTATCCTTATATTTTAATAAAAATATTAATTTTTTTTTCTTTCAGAAATAAAATAAAGTAGCGTTCAAAGTAAATGAAATAGTAAAAAAACACATATTAAACACAATTAGTGGAGACCTTGAAAAGTACTCCAACTATGTTACTACCTATCCACATTCGATGAAAGTGCCTAAATTGCTCCTCTCATGAAGCAAACCTTTTCATTGGCCTCCATTGGCCTGAATCCGATCAGTTGTTGTCGATCTCCGTTACTCCACTTCCAGAAGAACCCATAAAAAATGTAATGACAGACTCGTAATCCTTTACATTTACCTTTTTTACTAGCGCCTCGTATTTAAAATTTTAAGACAAATTAAATTTTGAGACAAAACATTTCTTTTGTCTTAAAAAATTATCTTAAAAGCCCGATCCACGTAGTAGTGTCGATTGCAACAAAAGACAATTTGTCTCTAATTTTATCAATAAAGATCAAAGTGTAGGAATTCACGGGGTCAGTTCCTCAAATAGAAAATCTAAGGAAATCGCTCACAAATAGATGACATGTTAATACAATAATATTATTGATGTGGTTAAAAACCTTAAAGAGGGAAATAGTCCACGGCCTTAGCCAATGCAACCACTTTAGGAAATTTATTAATAAAAGAAAGAAAAATTATACAAGCTTCTCTCATGAACGGCCACCCTACAAATGACCCTCCATGCTCTTTAAATAGAGATCATGGACCAATTAGGTGTTAAGCCATGGATCAATTGTCAACAATAACAAGGAGAGAATGAACGTTGGATAACTTCATGTATACAACATATCGTGACCATCAGATTGTAAGTTACAAATGTACATAGTAAGGAATCCCAATCCCAATCCCAATTGGAATTAGTCAAACCAATCAATAAAGGAGATGCTTCTGCACTATAATGAATAACAAACTGAACTGTACCTTGAACATAACAAAGTATTATTTCAGCTGCTTTCTAATGAGTTTCATGTGGGTTTTGCATAAACCGAGAAATAAGGCCAACAACAAAGGAAAGGTCAGGATGAGTATGGGTCAGACACAAAACTTTTCCTACAAGCTGATGGTACAAGGTAGCATCAACTTCACGGGAAGTACAAGTGACTAAAATTTTGGCTCCAAACTGAAAGGGAGAAGGGGATAACTTATAGTCTTCCGTGTGAAAATGACGTAGAATATCACATGAATACATGGACTGGGAAAGGGAAATACCTTCCTTGGTTTGCAAGACTTGAAAACCAAGAAAATAATGCAAGTGTCCTAAGTTTGTCATTTCAAACTTCTTTTTAAGGTTGGAATTCACATGTTTTATAAGGACGGGATCACTACGAGTAAAGATAAGATCATCAACATAAATAAAAAGAATGATAAGAGACATACCCACATTGTTAGTGTAGACAATATTGTTAGAATGACAACTAGAAAAGCTAGTATTTAAAGAATGCTATCTATTTTGGCATACGAAGCCCTAGGGGCTTGCTTGGGACCGTAAAGGGATTTCTAAACTGACATATAAGTCTGGAGTCTATTTGTATAAAGGAAGGAGGTTGTTCCATATAGATTTCTTCATGTAAGTCCCCATGCAAAAAGGAAAATTTAACATCCATCTCATGGACTTCCCATTTGAAAGAGGGAGCAAGGGAAAGAACAGGGTAGATAGAGTTCGTTTTGGAAATAGGGGAGAAGGTTTCAGTATAGCCAATGTCTTCAACTTGTGAAAAACCGTTAGCAACAATACGAGATTTATGTTTATCAAATTTTCCATCTGGCCCATACTTGGTTCTGTAAACCCATTTGCATCTAACACGTTTTCATCCCTTTGGAAGAGGAACAATATCCCATGTATCATTTTCCAATAATGAACGACATTCTTCATTCATAGTTGCGTCCCAGTTTGGATGGCTTGAAGCTTATGGAAAGGTTCCAGGATCATGATTTACTGAAGCTTGAGTCAGTAAAGAAGAGGCTCTATAGAACTGAGAACGTGTACGTCGCTAATTTGTAGGATCACCTGCAAGAGCACGTGCTGCATCCTGAGTAGAACACACCCATTTTGGAAGCTGAGGAATTTAAGGAGGATCCTGAGAAGGTGGGGGAGGATTGTCATCCTCGTTGTCATCATCTAAAGAAGAAATAGCTTGAGAAGTAGAAGGGATAGAGAGAGGTGGCACATCCGCTGAAATAGGCTCATAGGCCGATATATTTTCAGCAAAATTTACATCTCTTCTAACGATAACATTTTTCGACTTAGGTGGAATAAGTCTATATCCTTTGACATCTTCAGAATATCCAACAAAAATACGTTTTTCACTCTTAGGTTCTAAAGGTTTATGTTTCACATATGGAATATGGGCCTATGATTCACTTCCAAAAATACGAAAGTGACCTACATCTAGTTTAATCGAGCTCCATGCCTCTTCTGTAGTGATATTCTTTAAAACCTTAGTAGGAGTGTGATTTACTATGTAATGTGCAGAATTAATTGCTTCTACCAAAAAATTAAGACTAAGTCCTTTAGATTGAAAAATACAATTAGCCATTTCCTTTAAGGTGAGATTCTTCCTTTCAGCCACACCATTTTGTTGTGGTGTATATGGAACAATATGTTGCATTTGAATTCCATGCTCAGTGCAAAACTCGATGAATTTGTTGTTAACATATTCACCGCCATTTCCACATCTTAGCTGAAGAATTTGATGTCTAGATTGTTTCTCAACAAAGGCCTTAAAGACCAAGAAAATGCTAAATACTTCACTCTTGGGTGTTAAAAAAGAACTATACATGAGTGCATCTTGAGGAATGATCAATGAAAGTTAAGAAATACTTGTATCCAGAGAACGAAACAACTCAAAGTGGACCACATAAATCATTATGCATAAACTGTAAAGGGGCTGAGGTGTGCTAAGAGGCATGTTTTTCAAAACTATCCTGATTATTTTTTCCGAGTACACATCTGGAACAAGCACCATCTCTGCAAGATACCATAGGAAGAACTGTCACCATATCTTTTCTACATAGGTTTTGAAGGTAGTGATAGTTTAATTGACCAAATCACTCATGCCAAAGTTTCCTCACTTCATCATTATGAGCAACAAATACCGAGGGAAGAGTTGATGACCCAAACTTGTTAAAATTATACAACCTTGTAGAATCATCAACAATGCATGTAGCTAAAATATGTCTAGGATCTCTTAAGTCCTTAATTACAACATCGTGAGGTGAAAATTCAACGGTTTTACCTTCACCTAAATGAGTTCTCTAATATGAAAATATCATGTTGTAGGATAAGGTTGGAACACATAATAAATCATTAAATTGACCATTATCTAGATGAAGAGTTCTAGTCCTTGCAACACTAAGAGAGCTATCATCACAAACATATCTATTTTCGGTGTTACAATCATTTAAAGGAGAAAGCATGGATTTGTTTTCGGCCATGTGATAAGAAGCTCCATAGTCAATGAGCCACTATTGAGAATGAGAAGAAGAAGATACATTTAGTGAATAACCATACGAAGATGCTTGAAAACCACATGCAGAAAGTGATATTCCTGAAGATGAAGTTGAAGTTGAAGAGTGCTCTAAATGGATGTTATGCTTATTCATTGATGCTTCCAAGGATTCCATATTCTTAAATCTTTTGGATTCTAAGTGGCCATCATGATTACAAAAGTTGCAATGTTTATGAGTCTTATTCCCTTTGCTTTTATTTTCCTTATCATTTTTTTGAATTGGTTTTTCATTTTGAGACTAAAATCACTTAGAACACTTGTTTGGATTAGACCATTTCTTTTACAATATTTCTTCTTACGATTCTTTGAATTTTGTTGATGTTGGGCAGCTAACGCTTTCTTAGAAGAGTTTAAAAGATTAAGAAGACCAAGATGTAAGAGTTTTTCTTGTTGTCTTATTAAAGAATCACAAAAGGCATCAAAAGAGGGGCACTTGTAGTCTTGTCCTTGAGAAATGAAGGCTTCTCTAGTAGAATGGAGGGTGGAAACAAACACAGACTAGGCTAATGCCAACTTAGTAAGAATGGAATAGATAAGGCTACCTTATTCTTTCTTAACCTTAACACCTTCGAAGAGAAGTCTAATGGTCTTAAACATGAACAAAAAATATTCAATGGAAGAAAAATTATTGGGGTCCAATGTAAGAAACTCATTTTCGAGTTAGTGGGCTCTAATTTCATTTTCAATTCCAAAAACTTTAGTGAGTTGCTTCATTGCTTCATTAGGAGTATCAAGTTCTGCGATATGGAATCTAAGGTCAAGAGAAATAGACATCCCCATCAACCCACATGCTTTATATTGCCTATTTTCCCATTTTGCTACCTTATCTTCATCTTTAGGTTTAGTTTCTTGGCTTGAGGCTATTCTGTCAAGAGCTTTACTTCTAAGTAAATCCACAAGGTAAGACCATAATTGGAAGTAGTTGGTGTTGTCAATAATTACTTGGCATGGAATTTCCATTTTAACAGAAAATGAAGTTGTGGATGTTGAATGTAAGTGTTCTAATGGAAATATCTCGAAAGTTAGGCTGATTGAAAAAAATGGTTCTGAAAACAGCTTCTGGATGAAGAATTTATGGTATTTTGAAGTAACCTTGCTGAATTTGTCGACGAAGTGTGTGAATGTGCAGAAGTGAATGATAATGTTATATTTAAAAAGGCTCTCCCTCCTTGTCAAACTTAATCAAATTACCTCACTTTAAAAAAGATTTTATGTGACCCACCTTTATAAATAAGGGAAAGTCACTTTTACAATGGTACTTTATGAGATACTCACTAAATTGTAACTTAAATAAAAGATAAAGAGACTTCAGAATTATAAGTGACTCATTTTTTATAATGGGTGAGAACACTTTTATATAAACTAACTTTAGAACATAGGATACATGTGCTTTTTGAAAAAGTAACTCAATAAAAAGAAAGACTTGAACCCAAGACCTCTATTCTCATAAAGCAACATTGGACCAAGTGAGCTAGTTTAAAAGGTCGGTAATTTTTCGAAAAGAGGAAGGGCTTTTTTTTAGTCATTCAAGCTTTGGGGTGCGTGCTTACTTAAAAAAACTCTTTTTTCTACAAAACAAAAAAAAAATAGAACCGAACACGGGCATGGAGAAAAAAACCAAACATTATGTCTTGAAGTTAGTTTTCGCCACAAACTAATTATTTTCCTCAATGTTTCTGATTTTTCGAGATCACACTAAGGCGTGGTGGAAAAGAGCATATGCATGAGTAAAATCCTTCCTTTTTGTTTCTGATTTTCCCAGATCACATACAGTGGTGGGGCAAAGAGCATACACAGAAATGGAAGGTATAGATCCGGTAATAAAAAAACAGACAGATAAATAAACCAAAATAAAGAGAGACATAAATAACTAAAACTGCAAATAAAGACTGTATACCTCGAGATCTTAAAAAAGATGTTGCTAGGGCTACTAGAAACCTTTTTGGGTGAAACAAAAGGGATTCCTCACTCGAACAGATGCTCATAACACAATAGAGAAATCCTGTTGGCCTGAAAGTGGTCAAAAATAGTAGATCTAGGAAACGACAATCGAATGCAGTTGTACTAACATCTGGTTTGGATCACCAATGGATGCAGCCCTCAAATAACTCTGATACCATGTAGAAATTTACAGTGTAAGTTCCTGAGAGAGAACACCGAAGGAAACCACTCACAAATAGATCACAAACCAATGCACCAACATTCCTGACACAATTAAAACCCTCAAAGAGGGAAAGAGTCGACAACCTGAGCCAACATGGCCACTTCAAGAAATTTATTAATAAAATAAACAAAAATTACATAAGCTTCTCTCATGAATGGTCACCCTACAAATGATGCTCCATGCTCTTTAAATAGAGATCATTGACAAATCAGGTGTTGAGCCAAGGATTAAGTGCTGGCAATACCTAGGAGAGAATGAACCATGAGATCACTTAATGTCTAGAAACACAGTTTACCTAACTCTACACTAGACCAAGTTATACTTAAATATTTCCTATGTGTTGGAATATCCTAACATGAACAAACATAAGATGAATGGACTCCAAGGAAATCCTTTGAGGAAAAGTTGTTGCATTCTTCAAAGTTGACTAACCCCACAAAATGAATAGCCCAACAAATTGTTCTCTTTAAATAAGGTAACATGTATGGTAAGTGAAATAACAACCTCTGTATAGGTGCAGGACAATAGTGGCATCCATGTTGGCAGACTTACGGTGCAATGTCACAGTCAATTTTGTAGCTCTTAGTTTACATTGTCTTACATTGATATGTTTTTGTCTTAATTGTTAGTTGTCTTAAATGAGTTTCTTCTTAAGTGGCCATTGTCTTAAATATAAAGTTGTCTTAAAATACTTTTGTCTTATATATAAAGTTTTGTCTTAAAATAATTTTGTGTTAAATTGTTTTTGTCTTAAATATAAAGTTTGTCTTAAAATATTATTGTCTTAAAGGTAAAGTTCTCTTAAAATATTGTTGTCTCAAATTGTTTTTGTCTTCAATTTAAAGTTTTGTCTTAAAATATTTTTGTCTTAAATATGTTTTTGTCGTAAATATAAAGTTGTCTTAAAATATATTTGTCTCAAACTTCTTTTTCTTAAATTTTATATTTAAGACAATTCAATTGATATTAAATTTTAATGTAAAATAACTAAAATGAAAAGTATTTTTTAAGACAAAATATGTCTTTTGTCTTAAAAAAGTGTCTTAAAAATGCCCTTGGTGTAGTAGTGTCATGAAACAACTTATTATGAATGCAATTAATATTATGTAATAGGTTTCCTATTATAAACTCACTTCACTTCTTCGAGGCTTTTAGTTATTATAAATAGTCATTTTAAGGTCCAACAAATATCAAATGTGCACAATAGGATTTGCTCCATTAAAAAGAAAAGGAATGTCTAGAAGTATTGTCACATTACACCACACCAACCATTTGTAACATCCCATACAATGACAACATATACACCTCTCATTTATTCTCCCATTCATATTCCAACATGCAAAAGCAACCGGTTTCATCTCAACTATAAGCAATGATCATCCCTATTGTCTTATGTAGTTTATTTTGGCATAGTCTAACTAGAGAGGAAATATACGATTTCACTAGAATGCAGCAAAAAGATTTGAAGAAAGAAGGAGATTTTTTGTTATTTCAAATACATTTTTGAATTTATAAATAGATTCAACAACCTTAAAAACCTCTTGGGGCACTCAAATTCTACATATTAAACAATTTAAACTGATTCAAAATATCTACTCAATTTTGGTTAAATTTAGCAAAAATGTCAAAAAAAAACTCATGTTCTCTACATGTAAGATGCCTTTTGCTATTAGAAGTAGAGGACATTTTGATTTTTTTGTTTTTCTTTGTTTGTAGTTTATTCTTTTATACTAGGAATAGAGATGCAACAATTATGGTGTTTCTATTTTGGATGGGATATTGTTATCAAGTCTTGCCCTATTGGTAACCGTGGAGAAGTTTGGTATTTTTGGGTTAAACTTTTGGTTTGCTTAGTTTTTTTTAAATTTTTTTAAATCTAAATTATTTAAAACACAATTGAGTGCATGAAAAGCTATTACGATGAACACCAACCAATGCATAATTTATATTATTTTAACAGAGCACATGACGGTCACCACAGTGGCTTTTGATGACGTTAATTCTAATTCTAATTTAAAAGCCGGTTGCGATCATTGAGCTATTATGATGAACATCAATATTCGTGGAATATCCTTTTTTTTACATCATGGGACTCGAAAGGGGTTAGATAGAATTAAAATATTAATTAAATAAAGTATAGTATAGTCATGTAAGACAGAGAATACCTAAAATACAGCAACTTCTCCAAAACCACTCGAGCATTCTATGGGTGCAACGTTGATATCCAGAATGCTTTAATCTTATGGTAAGATGAGATGTTGATTTCCACAAATCCCTGACTCTTATGATAAGATGGGGCGTTAGGGGCCGCCTCTTTCAACTATGCTTCTCCGTTGCTTCCAAACAAATAATTGAAAGCCATACTTTTAGTGTCTGGTAGCGTCCTCGTATTGCAAACCAAATTAATGTGCGGGGACCTTTCTGTTTCATATTAAACTCTCTCCACTAACATTAATAGGATGAAGTCGTATATTTAATACAAGATGTATCCTTCTTTGCCATTCCTTGATTCCACAACACTAATTTCTTGCTTGTAAGTAGTGCCTGAAACCCTTGGTATTCTTCTATCTGCAACTAGAGAGTATGGATTCCTTGAATTCGTGGTGCCCGCAAGATATAGTTCTGGAAGTGTTGAGGCATCTGGATGCCAAGTCCCTGGCCATGGCAAGCTGTGTGAACAGGCAGTGGAAAAGTGCTGTGGAGACGGAGAGGCTGTGGGAGGGGGTTTGCACAAAGGAGTGGCCTGCAGCGGGGGTGTCGCAGAATATGAGATCCGTGGTGATAGCGCTGGGAGGATATCGGCGCTTCTTCTTTCTTTGTTTGCGCCCACTTCTTTATCGTTCTCTTCACACCAGGCCCTGCAGCAATGATGGGGTCATCCCACTCTCGCTTTCTCTCTTCTCTATGGATTGCTACGAGCGCCTGGGCAGAAACAAGGGCTACCTAAGTGACGACGAACCTTTCATAACCCCCGTTGGGTTTTACAGGATGGAAAATTGATTCTGTTGAAAAACCCCTGTGATTTTGCATGCTTCCTTCTATTGTCATCAGTATTTTTTTCCTTCCTTCCTTTTCTGATACTTAAGAATCCATTTTCTTCAGTTTTGTCAGTGTTTTGTAATTTTGCACGCGGTTACTGATTTTAATTCAGTTATACCCTATCTACACAGTGTGGCTTTCTAATTCGGACATTTTTCCGTGATCGACGATATTAAATACTTCTATTCTTTTGTTTTTGATATAGTTATGCCGAAGGCGTTTTTATACGGGACGAATCCCATCGATCTTCGTTTTCCAAGGCCAACGACAACTAACCACAAGCCTTTTAACCTAGGTAATCTTTCATTGCCAACAGTCCGTTGTGGCAGGCACTCGTCTCCCAGCCAGGGTTGGCTGGTTGGAATTTGACGGGAAATTCCCTCTTTAAACGTATTTGACGTTTAAATCTTTTATGTAACATAAAAGTGTCGAGAAGTTTAAAAGATGTATTTTTGACGAGTTAATTTTCTTCAAAAACCTTATTAATCGCACGACATGTTTCATTTCTGTCCAATTCCTGGCCTCTTCCGATGGCATATTTGGTAGTTATATTTATGGAATATCAGTGGAATGGGTGGACTGAAATATATAAAGCATCAAAATTTGCTTCACGTTTCATTTCTGTCGAACTCCTGGGCTCTTCTGATAGCATATTTGGTAATTATATTTATGGAATATGAGTGTAGTGGGTGGACTGAAATATATAAATCATCAAAATTAGCTTCATAATTATAATATCATAATATCATGTGATTTGGTGTATTGAAATCAATTATATTACCGTAATAGGAATTGAAATTCTAAATCAATATCTGTAAGCCAATGTATTTAAATGAATATAATGTAGAAATAAAATCTATAATAAAATCATCAATTAAAATCAATAAAATATAATTATAATATAATATCCTTATATTATAAAAGAATATCAGTCCAGTACATCTTATATCAACTTACAATTATTTACTACTTGTGGGGTAGTGTGTGCTCTCAGCTGTCGAGGTTAGGGTAAAGATGATTTAGATGGCAACATGATATTTATTAAGATAAATTGGATTTGGGATTGTTAATTACATCTGCCAGTCTTAATAATCTAGATTTCATTTTCATGGAACTGTAAACTCAGTCCAAAAAAAATAGAAAACATGACAACCTCCATACTCCATGTGTTTACTTACTCGAACAATGCAAACATTACCTTTTCATCACAACCTCCTTATTCCATCTGTTTACTTGGGAGAGCAATGCAGAATAACCTTTTTATCATTTCGATGCTGTCTATTTAGTTGGTGGCTCAACTTTCACAAGGAGATTTAGAATGTGTTGATTAATATTTGATTAATATTTATGTTTATGATTATTGATTTTATTTTACATTTCAATTATATTATTATTATTACTATTATTATTTGTCAAATACAACGTGTTTATAGACAAATAATTTGATTGCCCCACTGTATTTTGTTACAAGGCAATTGTAGGTATTGACTGGCCTATTGTGGGTAGCCATTGGATGAGCAATTTCATCTAGATATGTAATTGTATTTTGTTACAAGGCAATTGTAGGTATTGACTGGCCTATTGTAGGTAGCCATTGGATGAGGAATTTCATCTAGATATGTAATTGTATGTAGGGACTCCCCAATGGTAGGTAGTAACTCGATGAGGCATTCCATTTAAATATGTTGATACAATGTTAAATATATAGTAGTGACTCTACGAGGTATTCCATAGCAAATATGTTGATACAATGTTAAAGGTAGAGCTTGAAAATATAGAAAACTTGAGCTTGATAAGCAAATACTTCCTATGCTTTATGTTCTAATTTTTTCATAGCATTTTTGCAAATTATCTATTTTAACTTGTCCAAACTAGTTAAACCACACAAAATGTATACTTCAAATCTTGATTTTCATAAGCCTAAATTGGTTTGCTACACTTAAACCAAGGGATGATGGTTGCCCATACACTAGGAGCTCCTACTATTGTATTATGGTTCTATATTGAATAGGATGTTACAATTCCCCTCTTCTAATGATATGAATGATCTAAGGACATGGGAGTTTTCAAAAAAACCTTATATAACTAGAAGTTATACCTAGAAGGAAACTTCATTCTTATTATCACCTTTAACTTTTCATATGGATGTCATTATATTAGGGTAGTTTTTGTTTTCCTCTTTTGGATAGGGAAAATGATTTATTATTATATATAGATATTATACAATCATATAACTAGTTTTAGTAGTTGGTATGCCACCCTAAGATTTTCTCTTTTGCTTTTTGAATTCTCTACTTCATTTCCTCATTTCTCAATGCTTTTACTTTGTGCTTTGTATCCCACCAATTCTTTGTACTTGTTAGGAGCTTACCATGTTTCCTTTCTTTCTCACATATCTATAGGCATTGGTCAAACATTCTTTCTTTCTCCAAAATTAAATGGAAAGGGGTTCAATGTTGGTCATAATATTTTTGGATTAATGGAGAAAAGAAAGTAAAAATCAAAATAAAATAGAAGAGAACAAGTAAAATATTTAGGAATTACAAGGTGTTGATTTTGTTATTTGTATTTTTACTATTCTAAATTATTTTGTTTGAAAACATAATCGTAAAAACCATGTGACACAAGAAACCCATTTTATCATAAAGTACCAAATAATTTTTTTGGTAAAAAAACACTTATAATAGTGTGTCATTTGTCATAACTATATAAAAAAGGAACATGTATTTCATGCTCTCATCTATGCTACACTTACACCCTTACTTTTTTTATAACATCAACTTAGAAACCATGTGATACATTAACTCAGAAACCATGTGCTACACTAAACCACATTTTATGATAATGTATGGAACAATGCTTTTGGGAAAATGCATTTATAACAAAGTGTCATTTAATCTAACCATTAAGAAAACATGTAATTCTATGTGACACTCACTTGGCCTAATATTAGTATGACAATTCCTCTAGGACAATTTCACAATTTCAAATAGTATTCAAAAGAGATTTCCAACATTTTAAAGGAACAATAAATTATGGAAGGAAACTATGGTGTAGTTCAAGTTACTAAAAACCAAAAGAACCCATGTTTAAAAACATATCAAATCTAAAGGTAGATCCCATTAGGTTGCTAGTTAACTCCACTCATATGACAAGTGAGTGTAATGGGATGTGGGATGACAATTCTAAGGATAAGTTTATTTCATGAGTATACTAAAGAGTATATTAAGAAGGTCATCAATAAATCCATCAAAGAGTCTTCGTATGTGATAATGGTGTTTAATATAAATCATGTTAAAGGTTATTGTTTGTAATTGGTAATAATTTGTTTACAATTATAATAGTACAAATATTGAAGGAATTTAATACATTTTTGAGTTTTTTATTTTACCATTCATCTCCATTACTTCTTTTTTTTTAGCATTTAATTTCTTTGTAAGTTTTATGATAGACCCACCAAACCATTACTTCCAAAATGAAAATATAAATCCTTTTCAATTCTTAATTTCCATAAAATAGTGATTAATTAAAAATGTCAAACATGTTATGAAAATATAAAAAGCTAACCTAAGAATTCTAAATTTCTAGAAAATAATGAGTAATTTAAAATTTGGAAAATGTTGTGAAATATAAAAATATATATTTATGACAATGAATATGTATAAAAGGATAAGTGAGACAATTACCCCTTACATAGAAAAATAATTATAATATGAACTTATGATTACATGATTTTGCATAATAAAGGGACACACAAAAAAAATTACAAAAACATCTCTACCACAATAGGAGGAACAACCTTTTCAATAGTAAAAGCGAGTTTTCTCTTTGTACAATGTATAGACACTTCCACTTTATGGGTCCCATAGAAACAAGTAAATTTAAACAACCCTTAATGATTTGTATGGCTCCTCTTTATGATTTGTATGGATCTTTATATTTGTTTATCATTCTTTTTTCAAAGAAATGAATCTCTTTCGTGGTTTATTAAGTGTTCGATACCATTAACAAGGTGAAAGTGGGTGTTCCGTACAATTAACAAGGTAAAATTGTCCCTCAACACACATGAGTTCAAAAAATCCCATAACATAAGCATAAAGTCAAGTAATTTTTTCTCACAAATTCACTAGTCAAGTAAAAACCCATCTTGGTAAACCATATCGGCATCTCTAAAATGGACATTATGTTCAAAGCAATCTGCGCAATGCAGCCAACAAGATAGGTAATATGTCCGTGTATCTCTACTCACTAAAAGGTGCACCTCTTTCCTCAAGGTCAATGATATCATCTGAAATATCTTATCCATTGTAGTGATTAACAAAAAAAAGTTGGTGCACCTAGTTCCTAAAGGTCCATGATCTATCTATATGTCATAGGAACCATTAACAAACAAATTTGAAGGTGGGTCAATATGGTGAGATATTTTGAACATATATGACATGATATCCTTGCCTAATCCATGTTGAAAAAATCTTCCATGAAACATGACATTGTTTACATTATAATGCTAGAATTTCCCACAATAGCTTGAATGTAGATCAGAGATATGATTTTGGATGGCTACATGAAGGTCATTCTCATTAAATTTTTGATTCATTGTTTCATAGTGTTAATGTATTTTTAGAAGAAACTTAAAAAAACTCAAGAACCTCATATGAATCCTTGTAATTATAGTTTTATTTTTGTTAATCTATCCACTACTATTTCAATTCATTTTGAAAAACACATAGGTTACAATATTTTGACAAAGAAGGAAAAATAATTTTCATGATTGAGGCAGCTTCCTATTGATGCATGACCCACAAAGAAAACTACAATATATATTATAAATAATTAAATAATATAATATTGAATAACTAATTATTTAATAGGGATTTTATACCATTTTATATTTTTTATATAATTTTTTTTTAATAGTAATCATTTTTAGTAACTCGTGCAAGCTTCTAAAAATATAATTATAAACTCTTTTGAAACTATTAACTATCTATTTATAATTATCAAACTCTTTCACATTTTCTTCTACTTCTATTAGTTTTATTGAAAAATAATTTATTGTTTTTTCTATTACACTTAATATAATATTTTATTATTAGAAAGATATTATTATTAGAAAGATTATTGTAATAAAAATACATAAATTTGTAATAATATTCTCACGTGGATGAAAATAATATTATTTTTAGTTTACCTTAAAACAAAAGTTTATTTATATGCTTCTCAATCAAGTTATTTTTTGTTTTGTAGTGGATAAAATTTGTTATAATATTTAGAGTTTATGGTATAATATTTATTGATTTTTATTCATCACATTGTATTTATAGTATAATATTTATTGATTTTTGTTCAATAAGTCATTTGTGTGTTATGGTAATTTTGTTCTTTTTCTTATGATAAATATGTGAAAATTTTGAGGAAAATTATTTTATTAGAACAAGTTAGATCCATCTTTGATGGATCATAACTGGATATATACCAATATGCTCGAGGATAAAATCTTTTCAAAGTGAAAAGAGATTTGATTCTCTACACACTAGGTAGATGTGGAGTTAAGATGGATATAGGGTAGTTTAATTATTAATTATAAATTTAACTATTAATTTTGTGTTTTTTATTCTATTTTAGCAAGTAAAAATGCAAAACATTACAACATATCCAGCATATTTAGATCAACTCTTTACATACATGTTAATGTATTATATGAACCTCAAATATAAGTAATTATTTTTATAAAAAACCAATTGGGTGAAGGAAAATAGTGGATAAAATATAATATTACAATATTTATTACAACCGGCCCAAAATAAAAAGTGACAAAGTGAGGGGAAATAGTAATTAAAATATTACATTTTACTCAATATCTCCTTTGTACTTGCTAATTTATTTTATAGTTGAATTTGTCTACTTTCAAACTCCAAATATAAAGAAAAATTACAGTAAGAAAAGTGGAAGAGTTGACAAGTGGATGGATGTAGGCAAAAATATTAGATAAAATGTAATAATTACATTTTTATAGACAAATGCTGAGTTTTACCTCTACCTAGTACATGGATTCAATGTTTTTTATGACTTAACTTTCATATGGTTATTTTTAGCTTGTTATTTTTTTTTATAGTGAGTTAAAATATTTACATTATATTGATTTATCTAACACATTTGTTGCATGCTATACACATTAGATTTAGGCTCAATGAAAGAATTACATATATGCCTTATACTAAAAAAATATTATTAATTTTTTTAATTTCCATTACTTTCTCTCACTATATACAATCTTATGTCAAATTAATGTGCAAATTGAAGTATTTTATTTATATTAACACGGAAATAGAATATTTTTTAATCAAATGTTAATTGATGAATAATTAATTTATTATGAAAAGCTACTGAAAAGAAAAACATTTAAACATAATATTTATTGAGAAGAAATATTAAGACCAAACAGTCCAAGAAAAAAATCTTGGACATAAGGAAAAACCCAAATTACAACCCTGCATGGCACGGCACGGCACGGCTTGGCTGGGCTGGAGGATGCCATGGTCTCTACTTCCAACCCATATATCTTTAGGATTTCATCTCAGAAATATCTTTATGGGAGTGTGGTTTATCCGATAATAACTCCATTTTTTGACGTAAGTTTATGAATCTTTGGAGCTAATTATAAACTCAGGTGGAGTACATCTGGATGGTTTGTCATTCTTGTTTATGCGAGGTTGGTCTTTGTTGTTCTGGATCATGCTCTTTTCCATTGCAAAGGAACTGAGGTCAAAGGGTTCGAAACAGGGACGTAGTGGTGTGTGTTAAATTACCATCGGAATTGGGGGAATTTGCTTTCGCGCGCGACAAAGTAAATTTTCTTTGCATCTCTTTATTTTTTTCTTTTTGAATTTGTCATGGCTTAATGAGAGGACTTTCTAATTTATGTGAGATGGAAAGGAACAAGAGTTTTGGTAAATTTATGTTCCACTGAATTCGCTGTTCCGGTTTCAAGATCTCTTTGTAGTGTCCAAGGTAGTAGTGTGGTGTATCCACTACTTGGATATCAACCCTTAATCTCAAGCATTTCTTTAGTTCCAGTGAGGTTTATTTTACAACGATCAAAGAAAGCCCTGTTATGGAAACGTCAGTGTTCAAGAGCTCCATCCAATTTTAGGTTGTCACGAAGATATTGTAATGCTCTATTGGTAGTTTCTTTAAAATTTTCGACCTAGAACAAGCCTGTTTTCCAAAAAATGTCAACCAAATTAACACCCCGCTGCTTTACAAATAGATGTGGGACTCTTCTGGATTTGATACTCTGTTGGAAATTAACGTAACAGCTTGCTAAGTCTTTATCGACAGAGAATTTGTTTCAAGTTATATTAAAGGAGGACGACAATTTATCTGTGAAAACATGAAAGCCCAAACCATTCTCAAGCCAATGGAGGCCAAGAGGCAGAAGAAAGTGTTTAAATTTAAATTTCTTCAATGACATGTATTTTTAAGTAATCTGTGTGTTTTGGATGCTTATATTTATGTATATGAAGAATCTCGGTTTGTTAGGTTTTTCCAAAAAAATAAAATCATATAGTTTTAAAAAATTGTTATATTTTATAAATTCCATGATAGTTATAAAAACTATTGATTTTCTTGTAAATGTTATTTATGGAAAAAATATTTTTTTATTTTGTAATAATATTTAAAATCATTTTTTATCTGTTAATAATTTATATCTCTAAAATACAAGAAAATAACTACAAAGACGGAAGAGTCAAATACATTCAAAAATGGAATTTAGAAGTCCATTTTCTTTTTAAACTCTAAAAATGGTTAGGAAATTGTTTGATTTGTTAAATTTAAATTTAATACTTTCTTTGATTTTGAAATTTCCACTTAAACATTGTTAGAATATGTAATTCATATTTGTGTGAGTTGTGATTCTTTTTATCTAGAAGAAGGTGTTCCTATTTTGTTTCCTATATTTCTGTGTGGTTGAGATATTCTCTAAACCAAGAGATTGTGTGTCCAATATGTAATATCATATTTGATTAATAAAATATAAATTTCCTTAATCAAATATAGATTTCCTTTAAAGAAATTTAATATAGTATCACAACACGACCTGGCCCCTAATGGGCTTGGCCCGTCCTCCGTTGAGGGAAATAATAGAGAGTATTTTCCTAGTGTGCATTTTACTTCAGTTTTTTGAATGAATAATTGTTGTTGGGAGAAGCCACCTCTATTTTAGATAAAGAGTTTGATCAAGAGATCAGAACCACAACGATATGATTGTAGATTGGGAATTCTCCAATACGAATCTTCGACGTTGGTTTATTATTCCTTAGAGCGTTCTATCATTATTTAGGATTCCAATCTCCTCACGCGGAGACCCCTTGAGAAACAGAAGCTTGTTTACATCGCTGAGGGAAGGGAGGACCCCAATGAAAACACTGGAATATCCATTTAGAATTGTAATGTGATGGCAGCCCCGAACTTCGTTCGAGTGAAAAGCTCGTTCGAGGCATACCATGGGAGGCCTTGGAAAGAGTACTCTCACACTGTCTTCATCCAGTCTTTTCTGGGCAACTTGATTCAACCCATCGGTTGGTTCAAATGGAATGGATCCTTCGCCCTCACCACCCTCTACTATGGGGAATATATGATTCGCAGCCCTAGTGCACGCACTACAAATCGGGTCAAATGGGCGGGCTATTGAGTGATTAATAGCTCAAGCGAGATAATCTGAGTGCTCATCTCTTGCGGTGCCATGGTTCTCACCAAAACCCTGACCTTCGCAACATTCTTTTGAGCCTTCGGGGATCCAATAACGTGGTTGCCTGCAGACCTGATGGGGGTGTACCCATTTACGCATGTGGATGTTTCTTTTTGAATCTGGGTGCCAATGTACCAAAGGTCAATGATGGAATAAGTTTGGGTGCCAATATCATTTTGTCTCCGCTTGGTGGGAGAATCAATGAAACATTGTGCATCGCCTTACCTTTTCCTCATTGTGCTGGTAGTAGGCTCTATTGACGGTTGTGTGCAGACTCTCGAAAATAGATGTCAAGAGCCAAGTGTTGAAGCTCTCGGCAAACACATCCTTGCTTAGCGCAAGGAGTAGATTGATGAGTCTCCTAGTGTAGCTGGAAGACTTGCATCTGCTAAGACTCTAGACAACGATTTTTGTGTCAATCACTTTGGCAAATTGAACATAAAGTGTGGTGTTCTCTCTTTGATGACATTTGAACTGCTACAAAAGGTAAGGTTTCTTTGTGGAGAGACCCTTATTTCTAGAGAAACCCGGAACACCTCATGTTCGCTAAGCTGCCAATGGTGAGATTGAACGTTGTCCATGCCAATGAAGATATCCAACGTTGTCCATACTGTGTGTCATAGTATGTGTGACACTGCCATATTTTTTCATCCTCACCGAAAGTGATTTCTCATGGTAAAGGAATCTTTCCGATTTCTCATGGTAAAGGAATCTTTCCTCTCGATTAATATTTTTTCTATTTGCCTTTACGTTCCAAAAATATAGAAATATAAGCATTGTGCAAGATATGGTGAAGATGAGTATGTATTGGAAGTTGGTATACATATTGAGATTCGCCACCTCAATGTGAAGTCATTTTGTTAGAATTGACAGGTAAAACATGGAGATTCAAGACCAATATGCCAAAGTTAAAAATTACTGTGTCAAAGACTCAAAAGTACAAAGTCAATGATATTCATGTGTGAAAGAAGTGGTATGTTTGAGCATATAAATGATATGGTGTATCCAAGATGAGTGGAAAAGCATCCAAATGGGCTTGAAAGTTTTTTTGTGGTTTTAGAATAGTCTCAATCTTATTTTGTATTATGAGGCACACATTTTATTAGCAAGCAATTCAACGATTTTTTGTAGTGGCCTTTGTAATGTATCTACTTGGTAACTCCAAGAGGTGGAGTTGTTTTGTAAGCCTTGTAAGGCATGTGTACTCACACACAATTGGTGGTAATCTAAAAACCACTTTGTATTTGCAGTGTCGGTTTGTGGTAAGCTAATAGTGAAATGAGACACAAATTCCTCCTAGCATGGCTTAGGGTTAGCCAAGAAAACACTCAGCCTCATTGAGTGAGGTATTTGGGGAGCCTTAGTGGCTAGAGTGCCCTAGTGGTAGGTTTGTAGCCTAGAGTGGCTCGAGTGCCCTGGTGTCGGGTTTGTGGCCAAGAGTGGCTCGAGTGCCTTCGTGGCTATGTTGACCCTTGGTGGCTTAGTTCAGACTTGGCGGCTGATAACCCTTGGTGGCATGGTTGAGGGTGATCCGATCAAACCCACAGGAGGGTTACAAGTAATCCGATAAAACCCATGATGCTACCGTAGGGGGATTTAGATGTGTAGGTACATGTATGCACTTATAATGGTTGAAAGAACCATGTATGTGAAGGACATCCTACAAGAATGGCAGTTGCAGCAGTTACCACCCATGTATTCTCGTGGATGGTTGCTCCTTTATATGGACACTAACACATTCTTTTGTTATGTTTGACCACAACTACACTTTGCACATTCATATGGAGACAAGTACTCATTAATGGGGTGTGTTGGAATATGTAATTCCTACTTTTCTCAATTGTTATTCTTTCTAATTAGAGGAGTTTGTTCCTATTTTGTTTTCTAGATTTGTGTGTGGTTAAGATTTTCTCTCAACCAACAGATTGTGTGTCCAAGATAGCTTTCCTATCTTGACAAAAAAATTCTTATATATATGTAATATCATATTTGATTAACAAGATATATATTTCCTTTATGGAAATTTAACAAACATGAATGAAAATGTATTTCCTTGTAGATTACAAACAAAATTTTGAATTAATTGATTTCCCATAAATAAAAATAACTAATCAATTAACATTCTGAAATAATACTAATAATAATTATTCTCAGTATAAATTTAAAAGAAAATATTATTCTTAAATATTTTATGTGTGTCTATTACATAAATATTCAAATATAATTTTATTTTTAAGATCAAAATTTTTGAAATTTTATATTTTTAAATATTTTATAAAATTTAAATTAGAGAAGCATATCTAAATTTTTACAAATTTTGATCTCCAAAAAAAATTATGTTACTCCAAAAAAAAAACCTATTCATTAAATATGTTAAAATCAATGCAATTTTATTTATTTATATTAAAATAAATAAACCAATATTTAATATCAATTAACAATTTATAAGAAAATTATTTTGTTGATTAAATAATGTTATGTATATATACATGAGGTGTTGTGTCAAGATAGAGAGACCAGCATGTACTCACTATCATTTAATTTAAACAATATCTCTACCATGGAGCTATATAGGGCTAACTAGTTGGAAAGAATCACTTACAACCGATCATGATTGTTACTGCATGTTCTTTCAAGGAGGATAAAGTCACTCTAACAAAATTCCCATAAGAATTTTATCTCATACGGTTGGTTGCTAAGAGCATCTTTGGATGATTTTTTTGGTAACTTAACCAATATCTAGTAGAGTCTCTTCCCAAGAGTAATAAATTGTATACATTGCTAGATTCTTTTGGCAATATGAAAAATGTCAATAAAATTGAGATGGTTAAGTGCCAAACTTTAAAGAGACTACCAGATTCCTTTGATAAGTTAAACAACTTTTGAGAAATTCAACTAAAAATAATCTTTATTCTTAAATATCATATCTACCTATATTACATAAGTATTCAAACATAATTATACTTTTCAAACAATTTTTTTTTTGAAATTTTATAAAATTTAGATTAGAGAAGAATATCTAAATTTTTACAAACTTCTATCTCCAAAAAAAAATCTTTTACTCTAAAAAAAATCTATTCATTAAATATGGTAAAATGAATCCAATTTTATTTATTTATATTAAAATAAATATATATAAAAAACCAATATTGAATACCAATTTATAATTATACTATTTTATTGATCACATAATTCTAATTATATATACATGAGGTATCATGGACTCACTATCAATTAGTTGACAAAATATCTCAACCACACAAAAATATAGCACTAACTGGTTGGAGAGAATCTCTCATATATGTTTGTCTTAAAAGAAGAATATTACAAAGAGTGGACTCCCATCAAACATTTTGTAGGAACCTTCATAGTTACACATGTTCAAGATTGAGGCTCACCTCTTGAGCATTTCGAAGTCCATAGATAAGTTGCAGCAGTTATATCGGATCGTGATAAGTATGCTACTACATGTTCATTCTTGTTGAATAAGGTCCACCCTACAAAATTTCCATAAGATTTTTTTCTTATGCAGTTGTTAAAAGCATTGGACTTAAGAAAATACTCAGAAAGTAGTCCTTTGCCTGATTTATTTGGTAACTTAACCAATCTCAGACACATTCTCTTCACAAAGTGTAATAAACTGTATGCATTGGTAGATTCTTTTGGTAATATGAAAGATGTCAAGAAAAATGAGATGTTTAAGTGCTAGACTTTAAAGGGACTAATATATTCCTTTGTTAAGTTAAACAACCTTCAACAAGTTCAACTAATTATGTGCCAATCTTTAGAGAGTTTGCCAAATTTATTGGGTAATTTAACTTAACACCACTAGTAAATTCAACTATTTAATTTCATAACTCTAAAGATATTAATAGAACATTTTGTAATTCAGCCAACCTCCTATCCATCAAGTTATCTCGATACCCCACTTTGGAAATTTTTCCATATTCATTTTGTAAATCAGTTCAACTCCAACATCTCGATTTTGAGTCTTACACTAATTCAACCATGTCAAGTGAAACAATAGGTAATACAAACACACTTTTGTATGTAAATATCTCTGATTGTAGGAAGATTGAAGTGTTCCCTTTATAAGTAGTGCATGAGAGGTTTCTTAAAATGTTATATATGAGAGGTACAAATTTAAAATAATTGAATTGCAATTGGAGAGTTAGGATATTTGGATTTTCTGGATGTTGGCTCTTTGTTGGATACACTACCATATGTAAATTAAATAACTTGAATAACTTGAAGAAATTTGAAGCTCTATCTATGTGAAGAATTGAATTTTTTGTTAAAAAAATGGGATCTTCATTAATGTAAGGAATTTAATTTTTTCTAACTTCTATTAGATTCTTGGGCTCATTGATTGAGTTAAGTGGAATCGATTGTACATTAATATATGAAATTCCATTTGTGGAGGTGAAATAATAAAAAGATACATTGAGTGATTTGCACTCTTCCTCTGACAACTGCATAATTCCAAAACTCCAAGTATTAGAGGTTGCAGGGACAAGAATATGAGAGGTTTCATTTTCTAGAGGCGTTTGCTTCAACCTCTGTGATATTAAAATGTCTTATTGTAATAATGTGGGGAATTTTTGAAGATTTATAGTTATACTTCTAGATTTATTGTTTAGGGTTTTCAATTATTTGACAAAAATACATAGCGTGTGTCATCTTCAAAAAATTCACAAGGTGGCAATTGTTTGTTGCAAGAAATTAAAAGAGTTTCCATGTGTGGAATAATTGTTATCTTTAAGGTATTTGAACAGTAGTGTGTGAGTGAGTTTGAAAAGAATTAATGGATTGGGGAATGTGGTACAACTTCAAGAACTATCTGTTAGTGGGTGTTATTTGTTGGAAGCAGTGTAAGGCATCCAACATCGTATTTAGGGTTTTCAATTATTTGACAAAAATACATATGATGTGTCATCTTCAAAAAATTCACAAGGTGGCAATTGTTTGTTGCAAGAAATTAAAAGAGTTTCCATGTGTGGAATAATTGTTATCTTTCAGGTATTTGAACAGTATTGTGTGAGTGAGATTGAAAAGAGTTAATGGATTGGGGAATGTGGTACAACTTCAAGAACTATCTGTTAGTGGGTGTTATTTGTTGGAAGCAGTGTAAGGCATCCAACATCGTACTTAGGGTTTTCTATTATTTGACAAAGGTACATATGATGTGTCATATTCAAAAAAATTCACAAGGTGGCAATTGTTTTTTCAAGAAATTAAAAGAGTTTCCATGTGTGGAATAATTTTTATCTTTGAGGTATTTGAACAGTAGTGTGTGAGTGAGATTGAAAAGAATTAATGGATTGGGGAATGTGGTACAACTTCAAGAACTATCTGTTAGTGGGTGTTATTTGTTGGAAGCAGTGTAAGGCATCCAACGTCGTATGTCATTACAGAATCTGTATCGTCGTATGTCATTACAGAATCTGTATTTCGGATATTGTCGTAAATTGCAACAAACAATTATAAACATGTTCAATTCTAGATGGAATTTAATTACACTGAAGTAAATTTTTAAGGGAGTGGTTCAATTAGAGCCTTTGTCGTTTGGCCATAAACAGTTGGACTTTGTCACATGTCCCACCAATCTACCGAAACAAGAACTTTCATTCTTATCATTCATGAGATATGTACTATGTTCGGCCACGAAAATAAATGCATATCGAGCTAAAATATATGGAAAGAATTTCAACTTGAAACCCATTTTGGAAGGGAGAAATCCTTATTTTGTCCACTAATTTTTGTATAAATTACACTTTAACTTTATCAATATTCATTTGGAATAAAATTATCCCTTTCCCATTTGATATCACCAGCATTATTTTATTTAAGTAAAGAAAGTAAAGAAAATGCTTCATGTATTTACATGTCAGGATTAAAAATTCCATGCAGTGTAGAAATTACACTTTATGTTAAGGAATTATATATAGGGATTTGTTATATGTAATTGAAATTATTCCTATAATTATGGCTTTTTCATTTCATACATTAAAACATTTTTAATTAAATAAAGGAAATATTTTTAAGACATGTCATTATTATTCTATTTAAAAGGGGAGTTATCTTTATGTCTTTCAATTTCGGAAAAGGAAGTGTAAGAAAAGTTACCAGGGAGTTATATGAATGTTTTTGTTATAAATAAATATATAAAGGTAATTTGGATGTTGTAAACTTATTATTACTTTTAAATAACATTAACAAAAATAAATGAGTAAAATTAATTATGCTAAATGCATTTTCTAAAGGGATCATTTTTATTTAGTGCTTCGTCATCTATTTGTAATAATTTGGAATCTAATTTGTTTCCAATCACCATATATCAAACCATATACTGTATACTTACCATGCAAGATCCAAAAAAATTCACACATTGATTATGTATCCTTCCAATCAATACATTTGCAAATTAATTTGTTTTTGAGATAACTGAAATGTTTCTAAAAACTATTTGTTGGTCCTTTTCCTATACATTGGTGTATGATAATTTGACCTGTTAAGGGGTTAGGAAGTTGAGTGAAAGGAGGATATCATGGCTTTTATTTCTTGTGAGAGATTCTTTGTCACCTTCTGTAAGAAAAAGCTGAGAATGGTACGGGAAGTCGTCATCCTCAAAATCGTTTTGTCTTCAACCAAGGTCGCTTCTGTTATTGTCTCAAACATTCCAAACCACATACACACTTCTTGTCAATATGAATATATTTTACAAATACTACCCATGTGTGCCTCTTTGCCCCTCTATAGTGTTCATTTATAGGCAAGGAAGTTGACTTCCTCTATTTCTGAATCTTTGGTCATTCAATAACCATTTTCTAAGGATAAAAACATCTTTAATTAAAAGCCTCTTCAATGCTTAACCATTGTCCAAGAATTGGGAGCCTTTGTAAGTTCTTCTTAAATTCATGTGTACTAATTAATACCTCTAAACAATCGACATACATTTATGTCAATGACCTATTCCATTGCATGAAGATTCCATGTAATTTGGGCCTAATATTTTATTCATTGCTATTGTTTCTTCAAAATTAGGGACTTCATTGTCCTCACTAATTTTATGACCTTCTATGGTGAATACTATTTCATTTCTATTCTCTTTATTTTCATGTTGTTTTAATCATTCATGTTCATGGAAATTTTATGTTTGGCACACCATGGAGAATTGAACACAAATGGATTTACGAGATGGGTGAGATTTCACAAATAAAGGGCCTTAAATGACCAGATGTTTATCCAAGTATTTAATGTGGATTTGGAATGACCTATCTATCTACATCCTATTCATCATGGTTGGATATTGAAACTTGTAAATTGGAAGTATGAATACATCACGAAAAAATCCACCCACTCGAGTAGCATCAACAAAAGCAACAAACATATGACTAATAACAAGAAAAGAATCCCCATTTAAAATATATAGAAGCATCAATATTTTGAATCATGAATTTGGTTATTTATGACTTTAGATTTATGAAATGTATGGACTTAAATGGAAACAAGCCAATGTCAAGGGAGAAGATGAGAATTGTGATTTTGGAAAAAGAGATGAGGTGGAGGAATTCACTTATATTTCTTAGTATGAAGAAACCACCAAGTTCCAAGGACCAAGATTAAATTCTCAGCCTAATAATGCATATTTATAATTTTTTCTTTGAATAATTACTTTCCTAACACATAAGTTACTTGATGTTCAATTGAATCAATGGTTTTGTATCTCTATTTGAATCACAATAGTGTCAAATATATAGAATACCTTTTGTTGCACTCATTGAATGTGGAATTTGTCTATTAGAATAGGATTAAAAAAAAAAATTGATTCACATTTTTATCCCAAGAAAACAATTAGTCTATCATAAATTAAATGGCTTCTAAACATGGATATATATCAAAACACTCAAAGTAACATGTTCATATGACATTTTTTTAATTAATCATTTTCTTTGAGGTAAGAAGAGCATAACTAATTTTGAAATGAATCTTAACTTTTCATTTGAGACTAATACTAAGAGTATTTTAGAATATTCAGTGGAGGTTAAATTCCTTTTAGTGGGATAATAATTATTAATAATTAAATTAAAATTATAAATACCTATTCCAAAATAAACATACCTATAGATGTAATTTGTTTAAACTGAACACCTATGAAACAAAAAATATACAAAATAGAATACGTATATTTTTTTTTGAGTAATTATAAAGCTGTAATGGTTAATAATATGTTTTGTATTTGGTAAATGGTTATAAAATAACATATAAAGGTAGAGGATGTACACTTTGTAAATGTTGATGTTCAAATTGTAATAATTAAATTCATGATTGAAAAATATACCTTGTCCAATAATCAAGGATATTATTATTACTATTATTACTTGTTTTAAAAGGATATATCAAACTTCCTTTGTTTTCTATTTGGTATAAGGGAGTGTCTTAATCAAATACTGTACACAATACTTTAAAGTTTTATATTAATAATTTTACGATTTTTATAATTAAGAAAAAAACCTTTTTTCGTATGGTTTTTCTAATCCCAGCATAATTTATATAACTCATTCACCACTTAATTAATTATTTTCCACAGTATTCTAAAACTTTATACTAGCACAAAAACATCAATAAAGTGGTTGATATACATGGATAAGTGTCATTTTCCATCAAAGGGTGTCAATTAGCATATGAATGGTGGAAAATGATGCCGATAGACATTTATAAACCAATTTATTGATGTGGTTGTGCTAGTAGATAGTGAGTATTCATGGTCCAAATTTAGTACACAATGGTTGACGATGGTTGCCATTTTCTATCTAGGTTAAATTTTTTGACAAGGGTTCATGATGGTAGAAAATGGTTAACCATGTTTTCGAGGGATTTTTCACGATTTATGATGGTTAACAAGCATTTAAAAGTTTTACCATGGCTTACCTTCATTGAAAAGGTTCACTATCATTGAGGATGTTTAAGCATGGTTTCTTAGGTTTGACCTTGGTTAACCATTAATGTAGCATTGTACTTAAGTTACATTAATGTTGAACATTGTTATATTAATGCTTGTTAACCATAGTTGAGCATGGTTGATGTTATGTTATTGTTAATATTACAATAATGTTACATTAATGGTTGAAGAGGGCCAACAAGCAAGGCAATCATTGTGCATGGTCAACCATTAATGTAACAATTCATTTATGTTACATTGTTAACTAAGGTTGTCAATGGCTAAACTTTGTGACGCTGTTTGACCATAATGAAGTTTCTTTGGCCATGTTTGAACATAGTTGGTATTTATTAAATATGGTCGAGATACAGCTGGCCATGAAAATGGTAGTCCATGTCCACCATGAATGTTATAGATTTAGCCATGGTTGACCTAGTTATCAATGGATAAATAAGGTTGGATGTGGCTATGTATGGATGAAAATGGTTGACCATGATTTAACAACATTAATTATATTTGAAATTCAGAAACATATTTGACCCACTCGGCCTCCACCAAGTCAATCTACGAAATAGTTCTTATGTTCACTATATATTAAAGAATTCCCTAATCTCACAAGGTATAGATAAAAACCTCGCCAAATCCTTTTGTTGAATGATCTCATAATATAATTTTTTATTACAAGTAACCCCTATTTTTAATATATATCCCTTATTTTCACTGAATACTCATTTGTATATCGCTAAATACCCCTATTCCACATCCCTCCACCAATACCCACAATATATTGACTATTTTTCACAATTTAAAAATCCCCTCTATGAATGAATATAGTAACACCACTACTACACCATGGGTACTTTTCAGAGAAAATAAATATTTTTTCTTTAAAAATCACCTTTTATTTTACTTATTCTACATTAAAATTTAATATCAATTTAATTTTTTTAAATATAAAATTTAAGACGGAAATAGTTTAAGACAAAAATATTTTAAGAAAATTAATTATATTTAAGACAAAAACATTTTAAGACAAAACTTTAAATTTAAGACAAAAAATGTTTGAGAAAAAAATATTTTAAGACAAAATTGTTTAAGACAAAAATATTTTAAGGCAAAAATTTATATTTAAGAGCAAAAAATTGAGACAAAAATATTTTAAGACAAAACTTTATATTTAGGATAAAAATAGTTTGAGGGAAAAATAGTTTAAGATGAAACTTTATATTTAAGACAATGGCCACTTAAGACAAAGCCCATTTAAGACAATTAAAAATTAAGACAAAAACATATCAATTTAAGACAATATTATCTAACAATTGCAAAATTGACTCTGAGAGTGTGCCCTAGTTCGCCAACTTGCAAGCTACTATTGTCGTGTGCATATATCGAGGTGGTTATTTCACTTAACATTTAGGTTATACAAAGAAAATGATTTTTTGGGATCTTAGTTTTGTGGGGGTAGCTGAGTGTGAAGAATGCGACAACCTTTTCTCGCAAGATTTCCTCAACATTAATTCCATTTTGTCCCTTTGATCTATGTTGTTACAATTAGAGACAACTTCTATGTTGTTCAATTCACAAAGCGAGTCACTTTGGTTCATAATATTGCAGTGAAGTTGATAAAATAACTAAATTGTGGAGTACTTCTCTTGGTTATGTGATTAAGCCTCTATTTTGAATTTCCCTTAATATGAATCCCTTCATACTTTGGACTTAACTCAAGGGAATGAGTTGTAAGAAGTATTGCAATGTGGTTGCCTTACAATTGTGTGGATAGTTGAAGTCCTTCCTTCAGTTTCGAGTCATCATTAAACACACAGATAAGTGTATATTGTGTATGTATATTTTCTTATGGATTGCAATGAATCTTATTACATTTTCAATTATCTTGCGTGTTTGTAAATGTAAATAAATGTATGAGTTTTGACGCTCACTATATGTTCATGATTGTTTGTCTCGTATAATTTTCCTATCTTGAGACAACACTTGGTGTATATATGTAATATCATATTTCATTAATGAGATATAAATTTCCTTTATGGAAATTTAACAAACATCTCTAACAAGAATGAAAATGTATTTCCGTCTATATTACCAACAAATTTTTTGAATTTATTGATTTCCCATAAACAAAAATAACTAATAAGTTAACATTCTCAAATTATACTAATAATAATTATTCTAACTATGAATTTTAAAAGTAAATTTTATTCTTAAATATCATATCTATTTGTATTACATAAATATTCAAATATAATTATATTTTTAAGATCAAAATTTTTGAAATTTTTTATTTTTAAATATTTTATAAAATTTAGATTAGAGAACCATATTTAAATTTTTACAAGTTTTGATCTCCAAAAAAAATTATTTTACTAGAAAAAATCCTATTCATTAAGTATGTTAAAATCAGTGCAAGTTTATTTATCTATATTAACATAAATAAATAAAACCATTATTTAATATCAATTAACAATTTATAAGAATACTATTTTGTTCCTTAATTAATTTTATGTATATATACATGAGGTGTTGTCTCAAGATAGAGAGACTAGCATGGACTCACTATCATTTAATTGAGACAATATCTCAATGAGAGAGCGATATGGAGCTAACTAGGTGGAGAGAATCACTTACAATTGGCTATATAGAGCTAACTAGTTGGAGAGAATCACTTACAACTGATGGTGATTGGTACTGCATGTTATTTCAAAGAGGACAAAGTCACTTTAACAAAATTTCCATAAGAATTTTATCTCATGTGGTTGTTAAGAGCATCTATGCATGATTTCTTTTGTAACTTAACCAATCTACGGTACATTCTCTTCACAAAGTGTAATAAATTATATACATTGCTAGATTATTTTGGCAATATGAAAAATATCAAGGAAATTGAGATGGTTAAGTGCCAAACTTTAAAGAGACTACAAGATTCCTTTGGTAAGTTAAACAAATTTCAAGAAATTCAACTAAAAATAATTTTTATTCTTAAATATCGTATCTACCTATATTGCATAAATATTCAAATTCTTAAATACCATATCTACTTATATTACATAAATATTCAAACATAATTATACTTTTGAAACATTTTTTTTTTCAAAATTTTATAAAGTTTAGATTACAGAAGAATATCTAAATTTTTAGGAACTTTTATCTCCAAAAACATCTTTTACGCTAAAAAAATCTATTCATTAAATATGTTAAACTGAATCCAATTTTATATATATATATATATATATATATATATATATATAACCAATATTTAATACCAATTTATAATCATATTATTTTATTGATCAAATAGTTTTATGTATATATATATGAGGTGTTGTTTCAAAATAGCGAGACTATCATGGAGTCACTATTACTTAGTTGAGAGAATATTTCAACCACACAAAAATATAGGACTAACTAGTTGCAGAGAATCTCTCAAATATATTTGTCTTAAAAAAATAATATTGCAAAGAGTGAACTCCCATCAAAAATTTTGTAGAAGCCTTCATAATTGCACAACTTGAAGATTGGAGCTCACCTCTTGAGCATTCCAAAGTCCATAGATAAGTTGAAGCAATCGTGATCAATATGCTACTACATGTTCATTCGTGATCAGTATGCTACTACATGTTCATTCTAGGAGAATAAGGTCCATCTTACGAAATTTCCATAAGAAGAAAGCAGTTGTTAAAAGCATTGGACTTAAGAAAACACTGAGTAATGAGGTCTTTGAGTGATTTATTTGGTAATTTAACCAATCTGTGATACATTCTCTTCACAAAGTATAATAAATTGTATGCATTGATAGATTCTTTCAGTAATATGGAAAATGTCAAGAAAAACGAGGTGTTTAAGTGTTAAAGTTTAAAGAGACTAATAGATTCCTTTGCTAAGTTAAATAACCTTCAACAAATTCAACTAATTATGTGCCCATCTTTCGAGAGATTGCCAAATTCATTTGGTAATTTAACTGAACACCAGTAAGTTCAATTATCTTAATTCATAGCTGTGAAGATACTACTAGAAAATTCATTTGGTAATTTAACTGAACACCAGTAAGTTCAACTATCTTAATTCATAGCTGTGAAGATACTACTAGAATATTTTGTAATTTAACCAACCTCCCATGGATCAAGTTTTCTCGATGCTCCACTTTGGAAAGTTTTCCGTGTTCATTTTGTAAATTAGTTAAACTCCAACATTTCGATTTTGAGTCTTTTGTGAAGTGAAACAATAGGAAATATAAACACGCTTTTGTATGTACATCTCTCTGATTGTAGGAAAATTGAAGTGTTCCCTATATAAGTAGTGCATGAGAGGTTGCTTAAAATGTTATATATGAGAGGTACAAGTTTAAAATAATTGAAGTGCAATTGGAGAGTTAGGCTATTTCGATTTTCTACATGTAGGCTCTTTGTTGGATACAGTACTATATGTAAATTAAAGAATTTATGAAATTTGAAGCTCTATTTATTTTAAGAATTGAAATTTTTGTTACCTTCACCAAGTTACCTAAATAAATTGAAAGAATGGGATCTTCTTTAATGTAAGGAATTTAAATTTTTCCACCTACTATTAGATTCTTGGTCCGATTGATTGAGTTGAGTGGAATTAATTGTCCATAAATATACGAAATTCCATTTCTGGAGGTGAAAGAAAAAAAAGATACCTTTGAGTGATTTAGACTCTTCCATTGACAACTACATACTTCCAGAACTCCGAGTATTAGAGGCTGCAGGGACAAGAATATGAGATGTGTCATTTTTTAAAGGCGTTTGCTTCAAACTCTGTGATACTATAAGAATAATGTGGGGAATTTTGGAACATTTATAGTTATACTTTTAGATTTATCATTTAGGGTTTTCAATTTTTTTTTTGACAAAAATACATATGATATGTCATCTTCGAAAACTACAGAAGCTCGCAATTGTTTGTTGCAACAAATTAAAAGAGTTCCCACGTGTGGAATAATTGTTATCTTTCAGGTACTTGAACGGTAGTGCGTGTGTGAGATTGAAGATAATTAATGGATTGGGGAAGGTGGTACAACTTCAAGAAATATCCGTTAGTGGGTGTTCTTGGTTGGAAGCAGTGTAACGCATGCAACATCGTATGTCGTTACGGAATCTGTATTTTGGATATTGTCCTAAATTGCAACAAACATTTTTCAACATGTTCAATCGTAGATGACATTTAATTACACCGAAGTAATTTTTTAAGGGAGTGGTTCTATTCAAGCCTTTGTCGTTTGGCCATATACACTTGGACTTTGTCACATGTCCCAGCAATCTACCAAAACAAGAACTTTCATTCTTATAATTCATAAGATATGTACTATGTTCGGCCATAAAAATAAATGCATATCGATCTAAAATATATGGAAAGAATTTCGACTTCAAACCCATTTTGGAATGGAGAAATCCTTATTTTGTCAACTATTTTTTTTATAAATTACACTTTAGGTTTATTGATATGCAATTGAAATAAAATTATCCCTTTCCCATTTGATATCACCAACATTATTTTTATTATGTAAAGAAAGTAAATAAAATGCTTCTTTACTTGTCATGATTAAGCAGTCAGTCCACTATAAGTGTAGAAATTACATTTAATATTAAGGAATTGTATATACTGATTTGTTATATGTAATTGAAATTATTCCTATAATTATAGCTTTTTTGTTTCATACATTAACATTTTTTTAATTAAATAAAGGAAGTATTTTTAAGACATGTCGTTATTTTTCTATTTAAAAGGTTGAGTTATCTTTATGTCTTTCAATTTCGGAGAAGGAAGTATAAGAAAAGTTACATAGGAATTATATGAATGTTTTTGTTATAAATAAATATATAAAGGTACTTTGGATGTTGTAAATTTATTATTACTTTTAAACAACATCAACAAAAATAAATGAGAAAAATTAATTATGCTAAGTGAATTCTAAAGGGATCGGTTTGATTTAGTGCTTCGTCATATATTTGTAATAACTTGGAATCCAATTTGGTTCCGACCACCATATATCAAACCATATACGATATGCTTACCATGCAAGATCCAAACAAATTCATACACTGATTATTTATCCTTCCCATCAGCACCTTTACAAATTAATTTGTTTTCGAGATAACTGAAATGTTCCTAAAAACTATTTGGTGGGCCTTTTCCTATACATTGGTGTACAAGAATTTTACCTATTAAGGGGTTAGAAAGCTGAGTGCACAAGAATTTTACCTATTAAGGGGTTAGAAAGCTGAGTGCACAAGAATTTTACCTATTAAGGGGTTAGAAAGCTGAGTGCAGGGGTATCATGGTTTTGATTTCTTGTGAGAGAGCCTTTGTCACCCTGTGTAAGAAAAAGTTGAGAAAGGTAAGAGTTCTCGTCATCATCACACTTATTTTCTCTTAAACCAACGCCGCTTCTACTATTATCTCAAATGTTCCAAACCACATACACACTTTAAACCAACGTCGCTTCTACTATTGTCTCAAATGTTCCAAACCACATACACACTTCTTGTCAAGATGAATATATTTTACAAATAAAACCCATGGATACCTTTTCGCCCCTCTATGTTTTTCATTTATAGGAAAGGAAGTTGTCTTCCTCTGTTGGTGAATATTTGGCCGTTCAGCAATCATTTACTAAGGTTAATTTTTTTTTTTAATTAAAATCCTCTTCGATGCTCAACCACTGACAAATTATCACCACTGACAAATAATTGGGAGCCTTTGTAAGTTCTTCTTAAATTCTTGTGTACTAATTAATAGTTCCAAATAATCGACATACATTCATGTCAATGACATATTCCATTGAATGAAGGTTCCACCTAATTTGGGCCTAGGATTTTGTTCATTCTTATTGGACTTTTTTATCCTTCCTAATTTTATGACGTTTTATGGTGAATACTATTTCATTTCATTGGCTTTATTTTCATGTTGTTATAATCATTCATGGTTATGGAAATTTTATGTCTCTCACACCATGGAGCATTGAATGGAATTGGATATATGAGATGGGTCAGATTTCACAAATAAAGAGACTTAAATAGCCACATGTTTATCCAAGTATTTAATGTGGATTTGGCATGACCTATCTATCTACATCCTATTCATCATGGTTGGTTATTGAAATTTGTAAATTGGGAATATGAATACATGACCAAAAAATCCACCTACTCTAGTAGCATAAACAAAAACAACAAACATATGACTAATAAGAAGACAAGAATACACATTTAAAATAGATAGAAGCATCAATATTTTGAATCTTGAATTTGGTTATTTATGAGTTTAGATTTATGAAATGTATGGACTTAAAGGGAAACAAGCCAATGTCAAGGGAGAAGATGAGAATTAGGCTTTTGGAAAAAGAGTTGAGGTGGAGGGTTCACTTATATTTCTTAGTAGAAAAACACCACCAAGGCCCAAGGTCCAAGCTTAAATTCTCATCCTAATAATGCATATTTATATTTTTTTCTTGGAATAATTACTTTCCTAAGACATATGTTACTCGATGTTCATTTGAATCCATGGTTTCATATCTCTATTTGAATCACAAAAGTGTCACATATATAGAATCTCTTGTGTTTTTCTTATTGAATGTGGAATTTGCCGATTAGATTTTGATTTAAAAAAATAATAATTTATTCACATTTTTATCCATAGAAAACAATTAGTCTAGCATAAAGTAAATGGTTTCTAAATATGGATAGATATCAAAAAACTCAAAGTAACATGTTCAGATGACATTTTTTTAATTAATAATTTTTTTCTAAGATAAGAGGGACATAACTAATTTTTAAATGAATCTTAACTTTCTATGTGACACTAATACTAAGAGTATTTTACAATATTCACTGCACGTTAAATCCCTTTCACTCGCCATAATAATTATTAATAATTAAATTAAAATTACAAAAAAATTATTCGAAAATAAACATACCTATAGATGTAATTTTTTTTAAATTCAACACCTAAAAAATAAAAAATATACAAAATAGAATATATATATATATATATATATATATATATATATATATATATATATATATGAATATGAGTAATTATATAAGCTATAATGGTTAATAGTATGTTTTGTATTTGGTAAAAGGTTATAAACTAACATATAAAGGTAGAGGATGTACACTTTGTAAATGTTAAAGTTCAAATTCTAATAATTAAATTCATGTTTCAAAAATATACCTTGTCCAATAATCAAGGAAATTATTATTACTATAATTACTTGTTTTAAAAGGATATATAAAACTTCATTTGTTTTTTATTTGGTATAAGGGAGTGTCTTGACAAAATACTCTACACAATACTTTAAAGTTTTATATTAATAATTTTGTGATTTTTATAATTAAGAAGAAAACATTTTTCTTATGGTTTTATAATCCCAACATAATTTCTATAATTCATTCACCACTTAATTAATTATTTTCCTCAATATTATACAACTTTACACTAGCACAAAAACATCAATAAAGTGGTTGATATACATGGATACATGTCATTTTCCACTCAAAGGGTGTCAATTAGCATATGAATGGTGGAAAATGATGTTGATAGATATATATAAACCAATTTATTGATGTGGTTGTGCTAGTAGACAGTGAGTGTTCATGGTCCAAATTTAGTACACCATGGTTGACAATGGTTGCCATTTTCAATCCAGGTTAAAATTTTTGACAAGGGTTCATTATACTTGAAAATGGTTAACCATGTTTTCCACGGGTTTTTCATGGTTTATGATGGTTAACAATGGCTAAAGAGCATTTAAAATTTTGACCATGATTTACCTTCATTGAAAACATTCACCATCATTGAGGGTGGTTGAGCATGGTTTCTTACGTTTGACCTTGGTTAACCATTAATGTAGCAGTGTATTTAAGTTACACTAATGTAGAACATTGTTACATTAATGTTTTTTATCCGTAGTTGAGGATGGTTGATGTTACATTATTGTTAATATTACATTAATGTTACATTAATGGTTGAAGACGGACAACAAGCATGACAATGATTGATAATGGTTAACCATTAATGTAACAATGAATTTATGTTACATTGTCAACTAAGGTTGTTGATGGCTAAATTTTGTGACCACTTTTGACCATAATGAATTTTCTTTGATTATGTTTGAACATAGTTGGTATTTATTGAATAGGGTCAAGTTAGAGCTCACCATGAAAATGGTAGTCTGTGTTCACCATGCATGTTATAGATTTAACCATTGTTGACCTAGTTATCAATGGCTATATATGGTTGGATGTGGCTTTGCATGGATGAACATGGTTGACCATGATTTAACAACATTAACTATATTTGAAATTCAGAAACATATTTGACCCACTCATCCTCCACCAAGTCAATCTATTGAATAGTTCTTGTGTTCATTAGATATTAAAGAATTCCCTAGTCTCACTAGGTATAGATAAAAACCTCCCCAAATGCTTTTGTTGAATGGCCTATAATATAATTTTTATTAAAACTAACACCTATTTTTAATATATATCCCTTATTTTCACTAAATATTCATTTGTATATCCTTGAATAATCATAATTTCCCCCTACTCCACATCCATGCCCCAATAGCTACAATATGTTGACTATTTTTCACAATTTAAAAATCCCCTCTATGAGTGAATATGGTAACATCACTACTACACCAAGGGTACGTTTAAGACATTTTTTAAGACAAAATAAATATTTTTGCTTATAAAGTCGTCTTTTATTTTAGTTATTTTACATTGAAATTTAATACGAATTGAATTTTCTTAAATATAAAATTCAAGACAAAAACAATTTGAGACAAAAATATTTGAAGAAAAAATTTTATATTTAAGACAATAACAGTTTAAGACGAAACTAATTTAAGGCAAAACTTTAAATTTAAGACAAAAATTGTTTGAGACAAAAATATTTTAAGACAAAGTTGTTTAAGAGAAAAATATTGTAAGACAAAAAATTATATTGAAGAGAAAAAAAACTGAGACAAAAATATTTTAAGACAAAACTTTATATTTAAGGCAATGGCCTCTTAAGATGAAACCCATTTAATAGAATTAACAATTAAGACAAAAATGTATAAATTTAAGACAATATTATCTAACAACTGAAAAATTGACTCTGAGAGTGTGCCCTACTCTCCTAGCTTTTGGGCTACTATTGTCTGGTGCCTACACCAAGGTGATTATTGCACTTACCATTCCTGTTATATAAAGAAAATGGTTTTTTGGGATCTTAGTTTTGGGGGGGGTAACTGACTCTGAATAATGCGACAACTTTTTCTCGCAAGATTTCCTCAACATCAGTTCCACTTTGTCCGTTTGATCTCTGCTAATATGATTAGAGCCAACTTCTATATTGTTGCATTCACACGGTGAGTCACTTCGTTCTTACTATTGCAGGGAAGTTCATAACATAACTAAATAGTGGATGCCTCTTGGTTATGTGATTAAGCCTCTATATTGAGTTTCCCTAAATATGCAATGTGGTTGCCTTATAATTGTGTCAATAGTCGAAGTCATTCCTTCATTTTTCAGTCATCATTAAACACACAGATAAGTGTACATTGTGTATGTGTATTGCCTTATGGATTTCAATGATTTTTTTTACATTATGAATGGTGCAAGACCTTGCATGTTTGTAAATGTAAATGAATGTTTGAGTTTTGATGCTCACTATATCTTCATGATTAGAATGGTCTCATGTATGCACATGAATTTTAATGTGTTCCTAGAATATGTTATTCATTATTATGTGCATGGTAAATGCACAATTATGTGTTCACATTTAGCTATTTTATTTCAAAATTTATGGATATATTTTGTTTAACCAATCCCTACACTAGCTATTTTGTCAAAACTAAGAATTAAGGTATCATGAATTGGGCCATGGGTCTTCTTGAAACTATTGGAGGGTGGGTTCATAACAATTATAGTTTTGCTTTATGAACCTAGCCTATGCTTGTTTTTAGTCCATATATGATGTGATTTCAAGGTTAAGAGGAGGTGGGTGAACATGAATTTGTTATTCTAGTAGGTCCAACACCTAACAGGCATTGTTGAAAGCACACCCTAGTGGAACCATGTTGTGTGCAAAGACAACAACCATAGTCCTTTGACCCCGGTGATCAAATTTGAGGTAAGCGCAGGGTCTATAGACTTCAAAAAATGTTCTTTTATTTTGGGTGAGAATACTAAAGACCAAGAGTGTGGTCCAAGTAGAACTGGGGGTGTTGGGAAAATTTTTAGCCACCCATCACTGATATATTTGTTCCCTACAACACATTAAGAGTGTAAAAAATAAATAAATTTTCCACTACATATGTATTCGCACTGAGAACAAGAGATTACAAATTTCCTCTACTATTATGAGAAATGGAAATCACAATTTAGAAACACATCCAACTATCAAAGAAACACAATAACATAATTATTTATATGGAAACCGAATAGGGAAAGACCCTTGCACTACTTTTCATTATTCATATTGGAATGAGAAATTATTATAATGTCATGGTTCAATACTGAAGGAGAACATGCAGTGTAAACTTGTTCTCCTACTAATTGTCCTACTCTTAGCAACACTTAGTCAATTAATGGCCCCATCTTTCTCCTCTTTCCTTGCACAATTCCTGAGGATATTAGTTTCTAAATAATAGGGTAATTCGCTATTCCCTTGTGAAAATCCCAAGTAATCGATCACCTACCTCAATCCCCAACACGTACACTCAACTATTATATAATTAATAATTACAATGTTCCTTTTCCTCCGCTTCAGTTTGCGAATACAAATTCGACACAAGTCTAGGCTATTTTTGGTCGATTGACTAGTTTAATTGAGAGATTATTGAGTTAACAACAATTCTACTACTCAACTCACCTTCAAATGACTCTACTAGCTGCTTGAGCTCAGTTAACTCACTCAAACTGAAAATATCTTAATTAGATCGCTAAATTAGAGAAACACTACATGCATAATTCTAATTCTAGCTTATAACTAGAATTTACTGAGTAAACAAATATACAAGTCCATGTCACACATGTTAACTTCCATCCAAGTCATCTTAATGATTTGGAAATCGAATTACTAAATTTAACTAAGGAACAAGTCAAATTTAGCTTTTTGTGTTACATTTTCTAACACACCCTCTTAGTTATTTAAGTCAAATTGATCTGGTATACAATTAATAATTATAATGTGCCTTTTCCTCCAGTTCAGTTTGGCAATACAAATTCCACGCATGTCTAGGGTATTTTTGGTCAGTTGACTAGTTTAACTGAGAGATCATTGATCTAAAAACAATTCTACTACTCAACTAACCTTTAAATGAATCTATTAGTTTCTTGAGCTCAGTTAACTAAGTCAAACTGAAAATTATTGAATTAGATCGCTAAATTTTAACAACACTACATGCACAACTCTACTTCTAGCTTATAACTATAATTTGTTGAGTAAACAAGTATACAAGGCCATGTCACACATGCTAACAACCATCCGAGTCATATTACTGATTTGGAAAATCAAATTACTAAATTTAACTAAGGAGCAAGTCAAATTTAGCCTTTCATACCACATTTTCTAACTCTACTAGTTGCTTGAGGTCAGTTAACTCAGTCAAACTCAAAATAACTGAATTAGATCGCTAGAGATTAGCAACACTACATGCACAATTCTATTTCTAGCTTATAACTAGAATTTACTAGAGAAAGAAGTATACAAGCCCATGTCACACATGTTAACTACCATACAATTCATCTTGGTGATTTGGAAAATCGAATTACTAAATTTAACTAAGGAACAAGTCAAATTTAGCCTCTCGTGCTACATTTTCTAACACTCCCTCTTAGCAAGAAAGGGATTTTGAACTACCCATAACCTGCACCTATGGAATTTGAATTTTCCTCTTGGAAATGCCTTTTTCAATATATCTTCATCCCGCTTCTTAGTCACAATGGATTGTAGCATCATAATTCTCCTTTGCACACAATTTAGCAAGTGATGATAGCTAATATCAATATGCTTGGACCTGTCATGAAATACTGGATCCTTAGAGAGTTTGATACAACTTTTATTATCACAAGAAATCATTGTTGAATCGATCCACTAACTGAAAATACCCACAAGTATTGTCTTCATCCATATTCCATCACATGCTTCTTGACTTGTAGCCATGTATTCAGCCTCCGTTGAGTTGAGTTCCACATACCCTTCTTTCCTACTATACCAAGAAATAGTTGTAGACCCAATACTAAAGATAGCACCCGAAGTAATTTTCTTGTCTCATGGACTCCCTAACAATCTACATTAGTGAAGCCTTGGAGCTTCACTCCCTTTTTCCTCCTATACCATACCCCATACTAAGTTGTTCCTCTGAGGTACCTCAATACATGTTTTTTTTCCTTCCAATAAAGCTTGGTAGGCTTTACCATGGCTTGATTCAACTCATTAGTTGCATGGTGTATTTTGGGCCTTGTGTTCACCAAATACATCAAGGATCGCATAAGATGTTCGTATATGGTAGCATATACTACGTCTCCTGAAGAAGCACTCTCATTCCTCGAGTTTGTACCTATAGGTGTGTCCATAAGCTTGCATTTCTCCATGTAAACTCTCAGAAGTATTCGTAGGCATACTTCCCCTGACTCAAAAACATCTCACCATCACCCTACCATACTTCTAGCTCAAGGATGTAATGTATTAATCCCATGTCCTTCATCTCAAATTACCTTACAAGGTCCTCCTTGCAAGACTGAATCAACTGCACATCTCCTCTAAGTATCAAATCATCAACATACAATACCAAGATAAGAAACTTTCCATATACCAGAATGTGATTGAGGTTTTCATCTCCTTCACTTTTGGTGAATCCCAATCCAATGAGATATGTATAATTTTGAGTGTACCATGCTTATGGTGCTTGCTTGGGACCATACAGGGCTCTTATAAGTCTACACCCATCTCCAAGTCATATGCCTCAAATCCCTATCACTGCTCTATGTAAATTTCTTCCTCAATAACACCATCGATAAAGGTGGTTTTGACATCCATCTGGTGGATGTTACAACCCATCTATATAGCCAAAGCTAGAATGGTTATGATCAAGGAATATGTTTCCACTGGTGCAAATTTTCCTCAGAGGCATCTCTGGCCATAAATCTAGCCTTGTACTTATCGATGATCCCATCAACTACATGCTTCACTTTGTATATCCATCGTGAACTAACTACTCGCTTATTCTCTGGCCTTAGCACCACCTCCCATACATTTTTCTTCAAGTTGGAGTCATACTCTTTGAGCATGGCATCAACCCACATTGGTTTAGAAATTGCTTCCTGAAATGAAGAATGCCCTCACTCAATGAGCTATGTAATGAGAGCCATATACCAAATGTACCTTTCTGGTGACCTCCTCTAGGTTGTGCTGAGATGAAGGAGCTCCGACATTCTCTCATTCATCTTGTACTGATATTCTAGCATTTTTCGTTCTCTTCCTACCCTCTACAAAAGATTATTGTTGAGCGGGTTCCTCCACTTGACCTCTTATCTACTCCTTTGCATGTGGTTGCTCCAAAACCTCCTAAATATTTGCATGAGGCTCCTGCTTAGGAACTATAATCTCTTCCTATGGTGGGATACTCAACTATCACTCTAGATACCATCACATAGACTTCTCCTACTCAAATTTGACATCTCTCCTCATTATTGTCACCCTGGGTGATAGAAAATACACGCTATAGTTATGTGGTGTCTTTATGTATCCTAAAAATAATCCCATCTCAGTCGTGGGCTCAAGTTTCTTCCTGCTACCCTTGGAGACATGATAATACACACTAGCTCAGAAACTTTTGAAATGACATACAATTGGCTTCCTCCCATAGAAACCTTCATGTGTGATCATGCCAAGTGTTCTATGAGCAGTCTCATTTTGCAAATAAAGTTTTTTTTTCATGCTTATGCCCATAGCTATAATGACAAACCGTGATCATGCAACATGGCTCTTGGTACTCTCACTATTCTTTTGTTCTTCCTTTCAACCACCCCATTTTGTTGTGGGTTATGGGGTTTTATCTATTCTCTTTTAATACCCTCTTTAGTGCAAAAGTCCTTAAAGGTGCTAGATACATATTCTCCTCCATTAACATTTATCAGGGCTTCCAATTTTAGACGAGTGTCCTTTTAGACCAATGCTTTGAATTCAACAAATTTTGAGAAAATTTCATCCTTCTTCCACATGAACAAGATCCAACATTTTCTTAAAAATTCATCAGCAAAAATAATATAGTACTTGTGTTTTGTTGTAGAAAATGGTACACGTATTACATTAGAGTGGACTCACTCCAACATTACTCTAGCTTTGTTATCTTGGCCATGGAAGGTATATTTGACATATTTCCCAAATGTGCATCACTTACAAACGTCATGTTGGTCAAGGTTGTCTTTGAGGAGACCAGTGGTAATATCTTGCATCATTTTTAATGCCCTATGGTTTAAGTGTCCCATGTATCTATGATAGAGTTCTGCAACATCCCAACTTTTCACTTCTCCTACCTTGCTATTTAGTGGAGCACAAGCTTTCACCTCAAGTTTGTATAGGTTATTCACAACAACTCCAATCTATTTTACTTGCCTCATAGCTATATTTCTCATAAAGGATTTCCCCTTATGGAAAACAACATCATAGCAATGATCCTCCAAAACAACTATAGAGAGAAAGTTCGTCTTCATCACAAGTACATACATGACATCTTTTAGATGGAGATGGGAGCTTGACTCCCTCTTAAATGTTACAATAACAATTCCTTTGTCACTCTACCACCCATCATCGCCAATTTCTATGTGCATCTAGAGATCCTTCCCCCCGAGGCTACTATAGAAATATTTACATCATGTCATATGGAATGAGGGATATGAATACAGATACCATGCACTCCCCATTATAGTGGTGTCCAAACATGCAATCAGGGTGAAGTCTAATTCGAATTGTGAGTCAAGTGCTTCATCTCTTGATCTTATTTAAGGCTTATTCTTATACTTATTATGTGAAAAATTTCTCGCATAGTGCCTGAATTCATATCTATGAAAACATTTTATCTTTCTCAAGTCCTTCTTCTTGCCATTGTTCTAAGTAGTCTCTGGTTTTCTTGCGGCCTTCTCTCCATTGCCCTTGTTGTCATTTCCAACCAAGGAAAAATTCTCTTGCCCCTCAAATTTGGATGTTATTCCATCTCTAGTATTCCATTGGATTTCTTCCTACACCAAATCAGACCGAAGTCTCTCCAAATTTGATAGTTTTTCCCTTCCATTTACAACGTGCCAATAGCTATGCCAGGAATTTAGAATCCCTAGGAGGGATAAGATCACTAGTTCTCGAGAGCGAATATTTTCTCCACCTCCTCCAAGCTCATGTCGACACTGAATGAACCTAGAGGGTAATGTGAAATGATTTCTCCTTTCTACAATAAGATTTTATTGACCTTCTCCCTCAATTCCAATCCTATTGGCGTGTTAGGATTCAAAGTAACCTTTCCTACCCCTAATATTATTTTTTAACTTGAGGAGGTGGTGGATTTTGACAATGTCATATTATGTTCTTGTAAGAAATGTGAGTAGTCCTTTTACTTAGATTTTATATGTAAATAAATTTGTTCATATGTTATTAGATACAATCCAAGACGAAGGTATATAAGGTATAAATAATTGTGGTTGGAGAAATCTATTATTTTTCATTCCTATTTTAGAGCAGAATATTGAGAGGAATCAAATTTATGTGTCATTCTTACTACTTTTCCCACATTGAAAATTTCCAAAGAAAAGCTTTAGGATCTATCTTGAGGCCTTAAATAACGAAATGTTTTGGTCTCAACCTTATTATGGACCCTTATTCCATAATTCACATTCCTATTGATAGCGAAAAATTTCCTGACGATTGTTTGCAACTCTATCGTATGAGGTCCCAACTGAACCTCACAAAATTTTGTATGGGAGGACAATTCAAGTTTTGGCTCAACTCCCATGCTTAGTTGTGTGTAAGTACTATGAGATGTGTGCTATCATTATAATGATGTCTACACCTATGGGGATAGTAGTTATCGTGAGTGCAAGAATGCAAGAATTGTAACATATTTAAAGGGGGAGATTGATGAGAAATTTTAAGGTGATGAGTAGGAAATTACATATATCCACATTTAAGGATTGTTTATTATAAACCTGGAAGGCATTTCACTTTGAGCTTACCAAAGCAGTACATAGAATAGTCATTGAACAAACCAATAAGCACCCAATTTATCGGGAAACAAAACTAAAACCAAGTACAAGGGATGATACTTCCCAAGGATCAAATGTGCAATTATTATTCTCCAATAAATCCTTATGAAGTACCTTTTGATTCTAAGATCCGTTGTCAGCGGCTGTCAAATTCCCCAACAATTAATTGAGGAGAACCTTAAGAGTATCTAGTTTATCCATTAGTTCTCATAGTTTATTCTTTACCTCTTCAAACATGAAAATTTCCCACTCAAGTATAAAGGATATATCATATGTCTTTTGTTTCTTATTCTGTTACTATGACTGCTCTATCTATTCTTTGATTTGGACATTTTCAGCAACAAGTTGATGAACTAGTTGTTGCATTGAGTCTAATCAGTCCTCACCTTTTCCTAGGAAATCTAGTTGTAGTTTATCCATAACTAAGCTTCTGCAATTAGCCTAGATAACTTACTTTTATTTTCTTTTCCATAGCATGATAATCTCCTTCGTCATTCTGTTCAACATCATAGAAGTTTCTGTAGAGACAACATGAAATAGTTGAATTGCCTAAATATCCAATAAATCTTTTGGATCATATGCAAGTTGGGTCACTTTAATTTATTGTGTTGAGGTAAAATTCCCGTTCATTTTCATTTATTTATAATTCTCTATTTTCTTACCTTTTCTTATGTTATCTTTTTTGAGTATACATATTTGAAATTCTGTTTAATTTATAAGTTTAAAAACATAACATGTCAATATAATCATACAATAAAAAAACATGGGAAATAGACATATTACTCAATTTTTATAGGATACAATGTATTTCCTTTGGGTAACAAATATCACATTGCGAAAAATATCATTTGTTTGTAGAACTTATATGGGAAATAAACAACCGCCTTTGAAGGGTATCAGTCATTACATTAATTCAAATACATAATTTTTCAATATACTTAAAACAAAATATGATCTCTCAAAAATGTTTCTTATATCTATAAGACATAGATTAAGTTCAAATTGAAAATGAAGTCATAAATGAAGGGAAATGGGTAGTAATTAGAAATTTAAACATATTATTAGGGACAAATACGATAACGATTAATGATTTGTAATTTAGGAAATTATCAACCCATTTTTAGAAGTGTCATGGACTTAGGTCGCATAAAATTTGTTTGCTAAGTTTTCTCTTTATGGAGCAAACATTTTGTGTTTTTTGAAAGAATGAAGTACATATTATGACCTAGTGATATAGGCTTATATGTCATTGAGAAAGGTAGATATAACCTAGATTGTCAACATTTTTAAAATATAAGAGGACGTGTTTCCTTGTATTGATATAAAAACCAAAACCTAAAAATGGGGCTACATAGGCCAATGACAAACTAAGAATTACAAATAAAGATTATGAAGGAATAATATAAAAGAAGATTGGTAACGGGCATTTTTATTTTTTAGATATGATCCAACATTATTATTTGAGGGGAGAGTCTTAAAAGGGCTTCCATGAGCATAATATTTTCAAATACGATGACACACTTACATGATTATTTAATTTATCTATAATTTTGTTTCGAGTTCTTCTAACATGGGTTCGGATGATCATCAAAATGGAAGGAAAGAGAAATGCTACTCATATGAGTATGATTTCATGTATCAAAATAAAATACATTCTTCTAGTTTAGGTACATTCTAGGATTCTTTTGATCATGTTTATAACACGTTCACAATCCCCCACCCCATAAGTTTTGTCCAACCATGAGTCTAGGAAATTAGTAGTACATCTTGCACGGCCTTCAGTTTTGCTAAGTTATTACTATTATATCCCATAAAGAATATATAAATGTGTATATGGGATCCCAAATTATTCATGAGTATATGCCCATATCCCACCTTGCCTGCACTACCTTTTCAAGTGCTGTAAAAAATGAGTTCTATAAAATTAATGGGAGGAGGGATCCAAGAGGAGGAAATGGAAATGATTGCGGAGAAGATAAGGGCGGAATATTAACCCCTAGAATAGATAACTAACTATGAAGTAGTAGGACCTCCTCACCTAAGGCATGCTAGTCTTTATGTATTGAGGTTTGAATGACAATTGATTCCTTTACATCATTTTGAACTATGATCCAATGAAGGTTGTGAAGGAGGGAGGGAGTCTTGAATATGTGATAATTCCTCTCTTTCCAAATATCCGCAAGAGGAAACATAGAAGGGTATTTCAAATGAGGTTCAACTTATGATTTTTGAAAGGATGAACCCTCTAATTGTTAACAATCGAAGGGACACTAGATAGATCACAATTTTATATCTTCATGGTAGCTTGTAGATTTCTAAATATATGATTGAAATAGGGAGAAATATTACAAAAGTGCTCCACATTTCAGCTTTGTGAAGGCACAAACATAACAATAGATGTCCCTAAAATCTCATTTATGAATTTCATTCATAGTTAATGTTTTCCATTTAACTAGAGGCCATAGGAAGATGTAAATTTTCAGCCATAGATTTACATCATATATGCTATTCAAAATGGATTATTTTAGAAATTATTTAAATAAAAGTTCCAAGATATAGGCCTTGCGGATGGAAGGGAATCCACCTAATTCCCCATTCTAGTTATCTACTAAGTTGGATATCTGGATGGATATTTACTATAGCTTCCACCAAAATTTTGACCAAGTCTATTAAACCGTGAATTTATTCCATTGTTCACAACCATGCATGCAAATGAAACAACTATACCTCGAACTTCCATCATTGGATGTTAATGAAAATGTTTTCACTCAATTTTCCACTAGTTGTAAGCTCAATCTTTAGAAAATTTATAATTGTAGACACAGTTTCACCTTTGTCATATGTACCTTTTCTAATAAAAAATAGCTCTCTTCTTTAAACCCATAACTGTAAGTACCATTTAATTCTTCCTGAATGTAGTGACATTTAATTAACTAGTATTAGTGAATCCTTTTTTCTGGGCTCAAACTATATCAACAAACAATGAATAAGATTGTTTTATTCTTTTAAGAGGCCTTCATTACATTGAAAAACAATAATAAAAAACATAGCACCAAAAATGTCAAACGTTTTGTCTCGTAGAACATGACCCTAGACCTTTAGAGACAATGAAATATAGTTATAACATGTAAAGAAATTGATCAATTCAATTCTAGTACCAGTAATTCAATTCAGGTACATGTAATTTCTTAGATAACACTTGTTATAACATAGTTTCAGATAGCACCTGTTGGAAAATATGTTCAGTTCAATGCAAAAAGTATGCAAAGAAACAAAATTGAAATTAGTGAGGTCCATGAAGATTCTTTCCTTCCCACGACCTTCAAGCCCACCTACCTAAAATTGTGACCAAACCAACTGGGAACAACCTTTCTGACATCCTAACCCTAGGGAACCTCCACAAATTTCCTAACCCTCTGTGACAAAGCCCTAATTGACACACATAATGTTTTCAAACCATGTGCTAAAATCATAATGTTCCTATCACCTCTCTTAGCCTCCTTAGAGAAACACTAGTATCCAAACTCTTTCAACTTTATTCCTCTCCTCTCTCCCCAAAACTTCAACAAACCCAAATATCACAAAATGACCAGAGTTCCTTCTCGCCATCCTCTCCTTCCAAGACTTCTTCTCTCTAATTCCAGAAAATATTTATTACCCATTAATGGTTCACCTACCCATTGTTTAAGTCCCATAACTGGCATTCTCTCTCTTCCCCCACCCAAAAAATTATAAGAATTAATACATGACAACTAATCAAACACTTTTAGTTAGTTAATAAAAGTCAAAGAGTCATGAGAGGGCCAAAATTAATTTAATATTAAATTAGTCATAAAGTTATACTTAAAATCATAATCAATCTTAATCACTCTTAACACTAATCATAAGCTTAATCACAAGGTTAATCATTAATCAATAATCTAGCATAATAGACAGTAGATTACTAGCGTATCCATGTGAGTTATGGGTATGTAGATAACATAGACATACCTTGTATCTATAGTATTAACACAAAAAATAAATTACCAAGCAATCAATCTTTTAGTAGGAAGGCTAATAAATTATCCTAACATAAAATCATTGGAGAGTGGGTGTTATGAATGGCTCCATTACAATTTGTCATATATATATTATATATAATTAATATTTGGCTATTACTTAGTAAATGAACTATTGTTCATTTCATTTTTTTCCCTCACTCACCAATGTATTAAAAGTGCTAAGGGAGGTTGGTGGTACATTGTCCATCGCCATAGATTTATCCCCTTTTTTGGTCTTCAAATGGAGCACAATAGTAACCAAAAGTTAAAATACCAACTAGTAACCATAAGGGATTAATAAGATTTTGTATCGAGAGCTCTATGAACTCTTTTACAAGAGAATTTACCAATTGAACTAATACTTATTGCTACTAGCTCTTAACTAAACTTTTTACACTTTATTATTAAAAGCATTGAAATAAAAAACATGTATAAATAGTGGTTGATATATTCCAATTTATCAAATAGTTTAACAATGAAGATAACAATTATTTAATAACGGAAAATTTATTAATGGAACGAGGACAAATATTATTGAATTAGCTTATTTCTATGGTGTGCATGGAAATTGTTTTCTACCTCAATTCATATTGTTTTTCCATTTAGTCCAATAGGTTCCTTTCCTCATAAACATATCAAGAACTAACATTTATTAATGACTTCTAAATATATAAATTTCCATAGTGAAAAGATCATTTTTCATATTGGAATTGTAGTCCACTAGTACTACCTATTAGGATTAATAAAGGCGCTTCAATAGATTTCATATATCAATTCAAATTACACAAGTGACACCATATCAAGAGAAAAAATTAAATTGAGGTTGTTTATTATCATATTTTCATTTAAATTTTACATTTATCTTTTGTTTAAGTCAGGCTAGTTTAGAGAAAGAAATCTACTTTCACTACAGAAAGGTAGCAAATAAGAACTTATTTTATTTTCAAGGAAATTCCAAATACATTACCACATTAGTTTATTGGTTGTCATATATTAATATGAGCATGAAATTGAGGAATGGAAATGGCATCCAAACAAGAGACCATGAAATTAACAAACCTTGGACTTGGTGTGACATCTCTACCTTATATGCTAATTTTCTTAGGTGTTTCTCCTATGATATGGTGAAACATGTATCCTAGCATATACTAAATTAAATTAACACCCAATTTTGCACTATTTTAGATATTATATCTTGTAACAAATGGAAGTATTCCATAGTTATGGCCCTCCACATCAACATTTTCTTCAACAAATATCTTAGGCCTGATGGTAAATCGGATCTTCCATATAGTTATGTATTTAAAAATGACTTGCATATTTACATGTATATTAGATCCTTTAGATATATTATGGCAAACAATCATAAATATTTTATGTTTTTCTATGGAAAATCATTAGAGAACTGTGTGGACATGGAAAGGGCCTTTTTTTATATATATTATGTGAATTATAGATGATGAAAACCAAGGTCACTCATCACTTTATCTATCTTGTCTTGTGCTAAAAATATCAACATGTCATTCCATAGTTCATGATATTATTAAGATCCCATAGAGGAACCATTAATCAACATGATCCCAAAGAATAGGCACAACACCCTTTGTCAAAAGTATCCTCATCCCAACATGATCTCTCACACTACTATGTGATATTGCATATATTTTATTTATTTATGCTTATGGATCTTATGTCACCACAAACTTAATACATCCTCCTAACAATATTTTCACTCCCTATATAGAAATCATAATAGTAAATATGCATTAACCTTTGCCATAATAGTCATGGATATAAAAAAATGAAACAGGAAAAAACCTAATTATTCTAAATGAGAACCAAGAGTAACTCTAACACCCTTTATATATTTTGTATGATCAAATTTTGTTTTGTTTCAAACTCTTTTCTCAAGTCGTCTAAATTTATTTTCCTATATTTGTTCAATAATTTGTGCATATTATCTTAATATTAAATATTCATTAACCTTTTCCATAATAGTAATGGATATAAAAAATCCAACGAAAAAAAAGCTAATTCTTCTAAATGAAAACCAATTGTAACTCTAACACCCTTCCTATATTTGCACAATCAAAATTTGCTTTTTTTGAAACTCTTTTTCAAGTCGTCTCAATGTATTTTCTTATAATTGTTCAATAATTTGTGCATATTATCTTAATATTAAATATGAATTAACCATTTCCATAAAATTAATGGATATAAAAAATGTGATTGAAAATATCTAACTCTTCTAAATGAGAACCAATTGTAACTCTATATTTGCACGATAAAAAATTGTTTTGTTTAAAACTCTTTTTCAAATTGTCTAAATCTCTTTTCCTATAGTTGTTCAATAATTTTTGCAATATAGACAAGTTCCCCATACACCTTTGGACTTCCTATTCTTTCTACCCATGCAATTGATTCAGTAGAGGGGAGCCCATAACCAAAGGGTGGATTTATTTTTCTTGCTACTGACTCAATTGATTCAAAAGGAATTGATTCAACAGAGAGGATCCCATACAGAAAGGGAAAAAATGATAGGGGCATGGATATTCCTAGAAGCTGTAGTAAATGTTATCCCTCCCCATCTTGACACTCTTAATGACACCATAGGATTTTCTCTCAGTATCCATGGTGTGAAGAGTTTCAAAGGATGTGGTCACGCAAAAATACGAAAACCTTAGGTCTTGTGCACTCCTACTTTCTCTCATTTGTCCTCTTCAAACATGCATTCAAGAACTTAAATATTTCTAGATGTATGGATCAATTACACGACCAAGATGTCAGTTGGCCTCCAAATCCCTTAAAAAACTAGTTAGGGAACCCTAACAAACAACAAGAATCTATTTCAAATATATGGTTTGTAGGGTTTGTGAATAAATGTACTTTGTTGGAGGTTGTTGCCACTTCCATATCCAATTTGCAGGATTTAGGTATTAAGTCCTTGACAAGGGTTTGTAAAATCTTAGCCCTATTTCTAGTGGGAAAATCCTAAAATTTTCGTACTTGTTCTCCTTCTCAGACATTGACTACACTCTGTAGTCTTGTATGCAGCGCCTCAAAACATAAGCTCCTCAATAATTTTGAATTACACACTAATGGTAGTGACTTCCACTAGAATTCAACCAATGAAAAACACTCTGCTTATTTTGTAGTAATCTGCAAGTTGCAATGGTGTTTTGGAATGCAAGTAGAAAAAAACATTCACTTCATAACATTGTTTTCCATTGATGATTGGGGCTGAGTTTGATAGGATTATTGTTTAAGTAATGTTGATTTTTCCATAGTGGAAATATCCTTGTGGGTTGGGACAAGTTGCATTGGTTGTCAAGTCCCATCTGTACATAAATAGCCATTCAAATTTTGAGAACTTGATGAGAAAGATAGGTACAAACTACTATATATTTTAAAATTCAAAATTTTCTAGCCAAGATTCTTTTGGGGATGCCTCCTTTTGGAACGTAACCTAAACAATACAGGCTAGAACATGCTTCGGGAGACTTGAACTTCGGGAGATGAGATGGAAAACCAAAATCCAAACTACTCAAACTGGAAAAGAATTAAGCATTCTTCAAAATTTATTTTTTATATATAACACCAATTTCCATGACGATATTTTATCTATATTTTCTTGTAATTATAAAACATTAGCAATCATAAAGATATAATTCATCTATCTACATATATGTAAAATATATATGATTATCTCACACTTACATTGTGCTAAAACCAAAGTAAGCATGGAAAGAACCAAACTTGATGGTTCTGGATTGGTTGACATGTCAATCAATCTCGGTTATTGGAACACCTAGAATTGGTATAGAAACCTGCTTCTAGGAATTGTTTTAGATAAAAATGGAAGTATTAAAAATAACATGATTTTTGAAATGGGAAGATGCAACAATGTAATAGTCCTGAGGTCGTTGATCAACAGTGACCATAATAGAGTAATTGTGTATAGATAAGTGTTCATGACTCATTCTTAACATCATGTGATATTGTTTATCTCTCCAATAGAAGTAATTACACATTATGGCACCATATCGAGTGTTTTATCTCTTATTTATTGGTTTTATATTCTTCTCTCCAAAATACTTATGGACACCATCTATGGCACTTACGGATCATATGTAGGGTGCACTTGTTAGAGTTTTATTCTGCTGCCCTAGTGCTCTTTTCTGCCCTTCTTGATAACATAAATTACGGCTTGTAAGGTGGTTCCATTTGATCCCTTCACTCCATTATGAATGCCAACGAAATACAACAGCAAGTGTCAACCTCCCTTGTTCAATTTTCTATCACTTAGGATTTTATTCTTGTTGTTTGCATTGATATTTTTTGTGATCAGACTTTGTATGTAGAGAAGTGCCTAACATGAGGAGATTTTCTTGCTATCTTTCATGATTTTACTAGATAGAGAAGGAACCATTGTTTTATGTGCCTATTTGGAAATCTTGTGCATAGAGGTGGTGCATCTAATCTCGTAGACCCTAGTCTTTCATTTTCATTTCTATAAAATAAATACGAGTGTATGGGTCAACAATACATATTTGACGTTCAATAGTTTAATGGTTTTTGCATAGCATATTTTCATGTAGATAATAAATGACCATTAGTGACAAGTTTTGATAAGGATCTATTGAGTTTTATCATTTATTTTCTACAATATGTGTTTATAAATTCATTACAGATAGTTGTTTTGAGAGGTTGTTTAGTTTAGCTTGTACATGGAGGTTGATTTGGTGCTTGATGTTGGTACAAAACTATAGCCTTACTTTAATAAATCAGCTTCAAAGATACTGCAATCGATCTTACTGTCTCTAGAATATAATTTATTCATTTGAAGAAAATTGCAACCCTTGCTCAATATGTTAAGCCATTAACAGAGTTATTTAAAACTATTGGTGATGAAGAGAATGTGATAATTCCTTGGAGTGCGTACTTCTTCCTTCAAAGAACAAACAACATCACACATGTTTCATAGTTTTTTTTTGGAATGATTCACAAGTGTGTCTCTCTAACCACACATTCCCTTTGATGTATCTTCATTTTCTTATTTTCTCCTTGAAAGAACAAACGACGTTGAATATATTGCACATTTTTTTGTGATTATTCAAAAGTATCTCTCTAACTACGCATTCATTTTGAAAATAAATTTTACATGGGTGGGACATGGTGGGTGGTAGTGGGCACATCCCCATGCTTCCCATGGTCCCAAGACAAGGGCATTCAGAGGGAGTTGTTTCACCCTGTCCCCTTTTTACCGAAATCTGGTGAAACATTAAAGGGGACGTTTCCCTTTTCCATGGGTTTCGTGGAACCCCCCTCCAAAAACATGGAACTCCTGGTTGTTTCCTCTTAATTTTTGTCCAATGACCTTAGAAGAAGTACATTTAAAAAATTACAAAAATTTCAAAACCCTTAAACAAATGTAAATATCTATTTCATGATTTTATTATTCATGTTTTTGACTTGTCATTGTTTCTCATATAATCGAATTCTTATTTTTAGCATTTTGTACAGGGGTCCCTATGTTTGGAACCCCAACAATGTTGCTGTTGGTTTTCCTAAAATTTAGGGGATGTCTTTACATGTCCCTTAGACATTTTTCCCTTTCCCTGTATACTGCTTTCACAGAAACTTGGTGGAACATTATTGAAAAATAAGGAAGATAGAATTATAGAAAGAGAGTGTTTATGGTTTTATATTAGAAACATATAAAAAAGAATAGAGAACATGGATTCCCATAATGATTGATAATTTCCTATCACAGGATGATTTTGAAAATATATTTTTTCTTCCTAGAGTAAGCCCCACTCAAATTGCACTTATGCTATTTTTATCTTCTCTTTTACAATATGTAAAGATTTTTGGTTTTGTTTCATGAGATATTGTATTAAGCATAACATTTTAATATCCTTGTTAATCACTTGAGTTGGTTGAAGTTTGTGGCAGATTGATGTGATAAATTCCACAAGTACATAATTGTTTAAGTAGAAAACCTTGCAAAAATATAATTCTTACAAGATGTTTTATGGCAGGAATAATTTAAATGCATGAAATAGTATTTCCGAAATTACTGGAGATAATTTTTTGAAAATAATCTAATCAAAGGACTTGGATAGTTGCCTAAGAAATACAGGTGCCTTTTCAATCATCCGATGGGATTTGTTGAGGCGAAGCATTTTCGAGTGAAGTTACTTGATGAGTCCTTATCACAGGTCTATCCTTGTGACAAAGGTGAAGGTGCAGAGTAACGATTGTTCTTCCATCAAGATAACTGGAAAATGCTCTAAATTGTCCATGTTGTAAAAACTCCATGTAGTAGGAAACATTATTTATAGCCATTAGATAGCAGTAAGAAGGATTTATGCAATCCTCTACATATGATTTTTTTATAGCCAGTAGAAATGACACTCTTAAATAATCACTTGTATTATAGAGGAACTTGTTGCTACTATATGAACAAGTTGCGAATGTATTGGTTGAAACTAGGTGTTTTTCAATGTCAAAGTAGAGAGAGAGGTTTGATATGCATTTTCAATGCTTGATGTGATTAAATGGGGAATGCTTGTTATTCCATGTAGTTGCTTTGACTATTTATACTTCCTAGCTTGGTTGCTTGTTATTCCTAGATTTATTCCCTATTTTTAGAAGTCTCATAAAGATTGGGGACATCTTGAAACTGAAGAGTTATTACCTCTTGTTCTGCATGTGACATTGAAAGAAATTTCTTAATTTCTTTTTCTCCTTTTCCCAAGTGACCAGTCCCCATCCTAACTTTTCCATCTTGCATACTTATTGTTTTATAATTTTTATGTTTATATTTGGGGCTCACATATTCATACTAGACTCATTTTCGAAGGATCCCCTCCAACTTCTATAATTCTTCTTCCAAATTTTGAATTTATGTTTCATGTTTTGGAATCTCCTCTAGCTCAACTTGTAATTTCAATCTTAGTACGTGTCCTTCTTGATCAATTTCTTCATTCTTCTCCTTCAAGGAGCATACTTGCTCCTTCAACTCACTGATTTATTTAGCTTGAGATGATGACTCTTCTTTCATCTTCTGGTTGTCTTCTTGCACACAATTCAACTCCTGTTGTAACTGTGATGCATTTTTCTTAGTGGTTCTATATTATGTAATTATTTCATTCACATCCTTGAACGTGGCTTGGATCTTGATATCCATATCTATCAGGTTTTCTTGAAGAGATTTTGAATTTTTAGGGCTCAAATGGCTATCTCAGCACCAAGAGGAAGGAAAGTTAAATTTTGATTGTAACATAGATGGTCCTATTAGACCACAGTATACAATATGTTGAGGTTGTAAAATTTCTTCTTGATGAGGCCACCTCAATTGAACTTTTTATGGGATAGGCAAAAATGGTAGGCCCTGATGCTACATGACTGTTAATACTTGTAATTGTTGTAGCTCCCACAAATTTGTTTCAATATTCCACTCATTTAGAAAACAAAAGGCTCCTTCACAGACATATCCAAATCCATTGATACTTCATCCACCATTGTGAGTTTACAAGTAAATCACAATCATGCTCACTTGTAATAAAGCTGACTCAAGATTTCCAAAAGCTCCAGTTATTGTCTTTCAAATTAAACTCTGTCAATTCCTCCACATACCCATTTCATATGTAATAAATCTCTTCTTAGTTGCATCATCACTATCATTTGATGAGTTCCCCTCTCGTCTTCTCCACAATTTTCTCATATAAAAAACCCTCTATTTGCGTTCTCAACTTGGAACTTAGATTCTTACTCTGCATATAGTAGAGATTCTTCCCTCACTTAATTCTCTCAAATTTACTACAAGATTCACCTTTCCTAGAAGAAAAATTCATTCTAAACTATTGTTGATTCTGATGCACACACAGAAATCGGAACTTATCAATTACATATACTTTGAGATGATATCAAATAACATGAAATTCTGCACATACAAATTCTGTTGAATACCTATTTGAATTTATGAATGTGCGTAAATTCATGTGTTTGAAACACGATGTTTAAAGTTGACTTGAGAAAGACGTATATTTTTTATGTTTATTTGTTTACGTATTATTATTGTTTATTTGAAATATTTTTTGAGATTCCAAAGAAGGTAGTAGCTAAAATTTTTATGTATGTGGATATGTTAGAACTCTCAGTGACAAAGTTATAATGAATTTCTAATTTTGTTAACCCTACCTTAAGAATGGTGGGTTAGCCTTCTCCTTAATTTCCAAACAAGGGAATGGTGTTGATTTGTGATCTTCTTAGCTACTGATGTATTATTGTACTAACCCTCCTAGTCTCTAGTCATTTGGGAACAACTACGTTACTGATTGTTACCCCCAGTGATAGAGAGTATATAAAGGACACCTTTGAGACTAAGATATTCAAAGTGTAGACTTATGGGAATTTAGATAAAGGAACTTGCGTGAATTAAGTCCTCATCAAGTGATTGAAATCCTTCCTCTAATGATGCTAGATAAATTTCTTTGCTTAGATGCTTTTGTGCAACGAGTCTTTATTATTGAATGTTACATAATTGGGTAGTTGGTGGACACTGATTCCAAACTCAATTTGAGATAAATTGGAAGGTTGTCGTTGGTTTATTGGTCATCTTTTTACTGAAATTTTTTATGACTCAATTTTGTATCCTTTCATTAGTGTGCATTTACTTTTGCAGACATTTCTAAAATTTATGAGGGAAAGAAATTTATTTGAAGTATCAAATCACTTATTAGGAACTTCAGTCCAATCTTCTGGACCTATCATCAATCTTTGTTTAGAGACAACTGCAATATTCTTCAAAGTATGTTTTTGTGATTTTTGTACTCATTTCAGCATGAATTACACTATCTTGTTTCACTGTGTACCTATTGGGTTTTTCAGGTTTTTCACGCTAATGTGAGCCAATTAGCATCACAATATCTTGCGGAAGAAATGAAATGATTACATTCTCAAATTTATCGTGTCAATCCCCCCTTATTTAGTGTTGGTGCTTGACAACAATGATCATTCGAGGCTTTTGCAACTGATATCGAGGTAGATGCAAATTTTAATTTCAATAGACATATATTGAACATTTGAAAATTGATGATGTGATGCAAAATCTTGCACATTTCAAGTAGTAATCTCAGAAGAGGTATCTATCTTTCTAATGAGTAGGTTAAGCTAATAATGTTCTCTATTATAAAATCGCTTGCTGAATAATTTATCTCTAGAAATTGGATGTTTTCTAGTATGAGCTATTTCTATTTCATCTATTTCTAATAGTGACTACCACATCCTTGGAAATTAACTAAACATGTAGGTTGTACTTGACCTTTATTTTTATTCTATTATTGATACCAAGAAAAGCAAGGTCTAAGAAAAATATCATTCATGTTCAATAATATTAGCTTAGTTTATTATCATTTCCAATTTTAACTACTTCAAAACAACTCCATTTCTAGTTTGATTAGTTCTTTGGTCATTAATATTGTTTCTGTATTCATTTCCTACTTCCAAGTATTGTCTCCTAGAACTATCTTGTATTTGGTTGATTTCTAGCCTATTTGAATGTGTCTATATACCTTAATATTAATATTGTGGTTGGCTTGGTTAATTTTATAGGGAAAAAGAAATCTTTTCTAGCATGATACAAAAATTGTATTTGATGAATATTTTTTTTAACAAGGTATCCAGAGAGAGAATTGGAGATTACTACGATTCTCTTTGGTGAGTTTTCTTTGCAAAAAATATATAAGAGGCCACTAAAAAAGCTTTTAAAATCACCCACATGAGTCACTTAGCTAGGATAGACTTCCTTGAATTCATGATAAAATATTCGAAGGAAATTGACTAGTTGAGATCAGAACCTTAATCCACTAGGAAGAAATATTGACTCAGCTAGTGTATATTGGTAATTTTATATTGAAACATTTTCGTGGTGTTCTTTCAAATGTGAAATATTGTTCTTTTTGAAGTGACTAGAAGTTTTGAGCATCACATAGATTCTTTCTTTCATTTTCTTAGTTGATTCAGAGTTGAGGTTCTAGGTGAGGTCCTAGCTGAGGTTCTATCTATCTCTATTCTACCAAAACATGCGAGGTCTTGCACCTAGACCAAACTGAAAACACAAGTACAAATACGGGGACACACAAGAGGTCTATAAGGGAAAATCAAGTTTCTTGGGAGACTTGGTTCCTGGTGGAGGCATTAATGACATGCTGATTTCACTAAAAAGGAAATCCCTCCTTGACAAACTTGCAGAACTTTATGTCATGTTATTAGTTTATCTAGAATTCCACAGATTTTCCAAGATGTAGAGATGGATACACATGTATGGTTCTGTAGAATTTAGAACTTGATACCAACCTAGTGGGTTTGTTCATTCTTGCTTGAATGTGAAAACATTCAAACTGTTTCACCTAAATATTTTATGAAATTATCCTTTAAAAAAATCTTGTTCCTCTCTTCCTTTGTGATTTTAAATTGGAACTATGACATTTCCCTTCAAAACGAGATTTCTCATTGTGCTTGAATATCACACAAAATTGTGTATGAACCTTTATAATATTGTATATTAAATTGTCTCATAGAAACAAAGAATTCCATGCTTACATTTTTAGCAACACTTAGTAGAACTTGGAGCCGCAAAGGGTATCTTAGTTGGTTTAAGTATCATGCTTTTCACTGTAGACCTAGGTTCAATTTATTTGGTGAGGGTTAATTGTTCCAGTGGCAGGTGGTGGTGGGGATGAATATCGCTCGCTGGGTCTCAGAGGGTGAGGTGTAATAGTCTACACTAATGGGTTTACTATGGATTACATCCACAAAATGTGGGGAAGCATCCCTAGGTGATTGTTTTCCGAAAAAAAAGCCTCATAGAACTTGATATCATACTATTTTGTTTGTTTAGAAATGTCGAAATGGCTAAGCTATAAATATTGATAGGTCTATATGGTTGGGTAGGAATCTAAAATATGATGCTATTCGAGTGGGCTTTATCTTGGTTAATTTACTTTAATGCTAAAGTTGTGGAGTTGTTTTGCATCAACAAATTATAATCAGTACATAGTCTTATTTCTCACTGACTTTGTTGTTCTAAGTCAGTGTTGTCGCACTGCTCTTAGGAGTTCGATGATTGTGCTTTGAGGATTGCATAACTTTGTGTATTAATTATTACGAAAATTATGCATTAATTTATGCAATATAAACAAGAAGATTCATACCTATGTGCTTATTGAAACCTCACAAAACCGTAAAGATCCATGTTATTAGGTTTGTTTAGAATTTTGCATATTCCCAACCTATAGAGATCAATCCACATGTATGGCTCGGTAGAGTATAGTAATAGAGGTTGATGCCATTCTGGTGGGCTTCTTCTTGGTTACTCAAATATGAAATCTGAAAAGTTGCTTTACTGTTAAGAAATTATATATCTTTATGGGGCAACTATTCCTTAAATAGTGTTGTTCCTCAATGATTTTTGTACTTTTAAGGTTGTGTTATGACATTCTCTTAGAATGAGTTTGTTGATTCTTCTTTAAAGTTTGCAAGAAATCCATTTTCAAGTTCAAAAATAGAGAATACAAATATGGTTATTATCTTTCTGAGGATATATATTTCTTACACATAGATGAAAAAGGAAGTCTATTGAAATTGACATCCTATTTTATTTGATCCCTAATTTTGGGTGAAGGATGTGTTTCAGCACTATGCCGCTCATTGGGATAGAAAAAATCTCATGAATGAATTTGATTGTGTTTAGAGGATATTTCATGGATGTGAGGACTCAAGTGGTAGAAAACTATTTTGGAAGTCTGAAGAATTATTGGAAAGTCTAAAGATTGGAGTTGTTGATGAGATTGTAATTTCCAAAGTGTGATGCAACATTTCTTTCAAGGATTGGTTTCTCCAACACAGGGAAATTTTTTTTGTTATATCAATTCTTTTGATGCAGAATATTTAGTTGGTAAGGCTACCACACCATCTAATGGTGGTAAGAGCTTATCACACATAAAGAAATGATATTTTCCTTGAATATAGGGCTCACTATTTTTGAAGGTTAATAGTGGGTAAATAGGGTTACAACACACATAAGAGAGTCCACTAGAGAAGAGTACAATGCATTTCTAGGTTTTCGAATGATGTAGGAGAGACATTCATGTAGGATTGGAGGAAGCATCATATGCCAATGTTTCCTTAAATTCTTTAAATAGAACTGAAAAAATTGTAGGTGAACATTGGTTAGAGTTGTGACAAAACTAGGAAGAGGGGTAGCTACGTGCGTTAGATTCCCAATATGGAAAACATAAATGGTAAAATTCTTAGGTGTAGCTTCAACAGGAAAAATTGACATGCATAGAGAGGGCACAATTCTCGTGAGGGTGCCCACATTAAGACCACAAAACTAATGGCTTTCACACATTTAAGTAGGCTAGAGAGGAACCTACAACGGTACGACATCAAACACACACAAAATTGATAGGAAATATTTGAAGAACTCATGTGGATTTATTATATTCACAAGATGTACATATTAGTACATAATTTTATGACCATTGGTTTTCATCTTCCAAGAGGTCACTTGGACCTCAATGACTATTGGAATTACTCCCAACCAGCCCTAAGAGATTAGGTGTCTAACAAACTTTTATACTAATGGATTCAACTTGCATCTACACAAAACACAAAGGATGAATCCAACAACCATTTTCAAAACCCACTTAACTTTTTTGGAAACTCGGTAGTAATACCAGAACTAGTTGCAAACTACAAATTGGTTTGACCATTTTACCAATAACTCTGTTATAAATTGCTAGAAATTATTGTGTATAGACCCTCCCAAAATATGCTTCTTCTTTCTCAAACTAACTATTCAACAAATCTTCTAGGACAATGATTACTCTTTGAACTAAAATATTTTGTTCTCATGAAGAAAACACTAGAATGTATAAGCTTTAGATATATAAACCATGAAATCAAGCACTATTTCTACACCATATATTTTGGAATAAAAGTCAAGTAGAACATAAGATAGTTGGAATAATTTTAGAGAATATGGTTTACAATCTGTTATTTTGCTCCTTTTTTCTGCATAGGATGAACCCACTTTTTTTGCAATCTAATATTTATATTGAGGTATTAAAGATATATATTTTTTAAACTCTTGGTCATTTATTTAATGTATTTATCTTCGTTACATCTTCTATATTTCTTTCTATTCAGCAGGATCATTGTAGGTGCCTATACTCGTTTAAGATTGTGCATATGAAAGGCATTCTTAAATTTTAGATTTTTTTGGGAAGTAGGTTTTCAAAACTAGCCTTTTTCAAAATTATTGTATAGGAAACCATCCAAATTCTTGAATAGGAGGCTACTTCTTCATTCTGGGTTAAATTTAATTTTTTGACTTATCTTTCCATGGTTTATCAATTAGATAGTTGCTCTGTCAATAATTATTGTGGAAGAAGGATAACTTCTCCTATTTACCAACATATAAGAAGGCTAGGTTGTATTTAAGAAATATCCCATAATTTGGTACCTCATAATATATTTACATGGATGATGTTAAGCTGTGAGGCTTAATGTCAAGATTGAAAAATAAAGGTTGCTAAGAGTTTTGCTAGGTTTTGAGGGGTGCAATATTTCAGCAAAAATATTTCATAACAGTAGACTATCATGGTGAAAGAAAATACAAAGTTTGTTGGTAATATGTAAACTTAAAAATCATGAGACCCTATAGTATCAAGGAAAGCATAGGTCAAATTCAACGCATAGGTAGTATAAGAAAATCTATAGAGCATCTATCACTCTTTCCTTTGATAATTATCTTTTCCAAGTTGATATATTTGTAAATTATATATTTTTCTGGCAGAATGGATAATCTCTCTAAATGAATGTGATAGAAGGAAGGATCACTTGGTGTTGGTTTTTTAGAAAGGATGTAGGGTGAATACATCTAAATTGGGGTTTCATATGTGTCCTTCTAGGGCTTAGTGATTGGTAATGTTAACATTTAGTGCCCATAATTTGTATTTGATTATTTGCTTTGATATCCTAGTCCTTTTGCAATTGCGCTCGGAAGCTAACGTTGTCAAAATGTATGATAGAACATGAAAATGGGTTCCCTTGGCCATGAATTGTGTTTATTGGCTCAACCATTTCTTTGGTTATTTATGGATGTAGCAATTGCAAAGATTGATTCTCTAAAAATGCTAGGAAAGGTTGTATTAAATGGATTCCTTGAGGTAATAGGATCTTTTATGATGAAACTCCTATGCACATATTTGTTTGTATTCATTTTGGTATATGTGATAAGTTCAAGAAATGCACACTCTATGTACTTTTTTTGGTTTATTTCTATCTAATTCGATTTTTAAGGCTTGGGTATAGGAACTTTGGAAACCACGTTTGGTTGTAAGCATTTATGGGCCAACAAAATATCTTTTTTGTTTTCATTTAAAAAAGAATCTGAATATGCTAATATTATTTCTTCAGTTCCTTGACTTTGTTGTAATACCTAACTGGTTTTCTCTCTATGTGATGGAAAAATAGTTAGCTGAGTAAGCTACAAAATAATTTTGTCTCATCTTGGTGGAATTCATAGAGTTTCCAATGTAAGTTTGGTATATTTACTTGTCTATGGGTGGGTTATGATACATTTTCCCACTGGACACAAACAAATTGTGTAATCTGTGGCAGACAAATAAGCATAGGTACCAGTCTTTTAACCACTTTTTGGAGAGGAGATAAGAGTTTGTAAATCATGTAGTTTTTGAAGTTAGTTTTTTTTTTTTGTGTCAAGATGGTTTTGGAGAAGAGAGTTAAGCTTAGTGTCTTGTAATTATTGACCTGGTGGATATGAAACATATCCAATTGGGACTGAAAGTTATGCATCAAAAGTTTCTTAAATTCTATGGTATTTAGTATCAATCTTATTTGTTGAATTTACAATTTTAGAAAGAGTATAAAAACATTGAAAACTGAAATGGTGCTAAAAGATTATATATATTTGTTTTATAAAGTTTGAACTTTTTTTCATAATTTTAGGTTTATCATATTCTAGCTAGATGAGGATTTAAACATATTCTAGTACTACCAATGTGTTAATAAATTCTAATATTGTCAATATGCCTCTTTGTTGTAATATATTTAGTCATTTAAAATAAGTGTTGATTCTTTTTAATACGCATAATGGGATGTTATATGTTGACTTATTGACTATTCATGATATGGAAGTATGGTCTAGGGTCATATGAAATGCTTTCTAGATGTAGGGCCTATAAGAGCACATTAGAACAATTAGGATGGGTGAAGGATGTGTTTTAGCACTATGCCCCTGATTGCGATAGGGAAGATCTCATGAAGGAATTTGATTGTGTTCTTTGTTGTGATATATTTAGTCAGTTAAAATAGTTTTGATTCCTTTTAATACGTATATCAAGAGGTTATATGTTGACTTATTGATTTTTCAAGATATGGCAGCATGGTATAGGGTAATGTGAAATGATTTTCAAGTGTAGGGCCTGTAAGAGGACATTGAAACTATTAGGGTGGGTGAAGGATGTGTTTTAGCAATGTGCCCCTTGTTGGGATAGGGAAGCCCTCATGAAGGAATTTGATTGCGTTTGGAGGATATTTCATAGAAGTGAGTGTTGGCATTATGATGCATGTATTGTACTTGATGGCAAATAACTCATAGAAGATCAACTCACTTATATATATCTAGATGAATCTATGGAAGAGATATCAGATGACAATTCTCAGTATGACAAGTCCAAAGGGGGAGATTGTTGGCATTATGAGACAAGTGTTTTCCTTGATGGCAAATCACACAAATGATAAATTATAGTGCAGAAAATTTATTTGATAAATTATAGTGCAACAAAGTTTCCTTCATGTAGAGAAAAGTTCACGCACTATTATGTACAGAAAAGTTTATTCCATGTAGAGAAAAGTTCACGCACCTTTATCCAGATAAGAGTTTATTTCATGTAGAGAAATGTTCACGCACCTTTATGCAGAAAAAGTTTATTTCATGTAGAGAAAAGTTTACACACTTTTATGCAGAGAAAAGTTCACGCACTTATATGCAGAGAAAAGTTTATTTCATGTAGAGAAAAGTTCATGCAATTTTATGCAGAGAAAATTTTATTTCATGTAGAGAAAAGTTCACGCACTTTTATGCAGAGAAACGTTTATTTCATGTAGAGAAAATTTCACGCACTTTCATGCAGAGAAAAGTCCCTTTCATGAAGAGAAAAGTTCACGCACTTTCATGGTTGGTTCATGGTATTAGTTCGACAGTTTTTGATCCTATGGTTTTGGCCCTTGGTATTGCATCCAAAAGTGTTCATCTCACGGACTTTCATGGTTGGTTCATGGTATTAGTCCGACAGTTTTTTATCCTATGGTTTTGGTCCGTGGTATTGCATCCAAAAGTGTTGATCTCACGCACTTTCATGGTTGGTTCATGGTATTAGTCCAACAATTTTTCTGATCCTATGGTTTTGGACCGTGGTATTGAGAAAGGACTAAGGCTATAAAAGAGGAAGGAGATCATTTGGCAAAGCATCATCTGAATTATTGAATATCTAGATCTGGAATACTGTGATTGGGTTATGGTACAGATCTGGATCTGAGCTAAAGAGGGATCTCATCGGTTGATGGAGAACAAGATCTAAGGATAGATCGGGATCAAATGGTTTGAAATGAACTATCTCTATATAGTTGATTATGCTTATTCTAGATCTGTATACTGACGCTTGTAATGATCTGAACTGGGTATAACTTAAGTTTGAAATCGCTGCAAGTCATGATTGAATATTTATAGATCTGTACGCGGGTTGGCTTTGGTGAAAGCGCGTATATACGCAGGTTTGGTTCATTGTAGTAGCATATACCATTTGAGCTATGATGTTTAATGTTACAGGTGGTTCAGGTTGTTGATGTGTTCTGATGACTATTTAATGGTGTCAATATTCTACATATTCAGTTTGATTGATTGTGTTGATGGATGAGATCTAGTAATGGATCTAATGGACTAGATCGGGTTGCTAACACTCATATTATCCTTGTATATGTATTGATCTGGTGATTGGGTGATTTAGAAGATTGATTGATTATGTGCTTCAATGATATTTATTGGTCCAGTATGAAAATTGGATGAAACGTGGCCTTTCAGATTATGTGTTGTGCTTCAGGTATATCCAGTCTGAAAATGTATGAAACGTGGTACCTGGAGGAGAGAAGATTGTAGGCCGGCACCTACGTACTAGTATCGTAGCTAGTACAAGAGCTACGGGGGTGGTAGCTCCCTTCCAGTAGCAGTTGAAAACTTTGGAGCATTGTAGCAGGTAGCAGCCTGCGTACTAGTAAATGGATCGGCTAGTAAAAGAACTATGGGGGTTGTAGCTCTCTGCAGGTAGAAGCCTGCATACTGGTATAAGACTGCACCAGTACAAAAATATTGTAAAAGGATTTTCTTATTAAGAAGAAGATTGAGATGACTTGCAGCAGGTGGTTTTCTCCCACATTGGGTTTCCACCTTATATCATGGTGTTCATGTGTGTGGCTTATGTGTGATGATTTGTTCTATTTTACTGCACCTGTTTACTGTTAATATGGTTGACAATGTTCTAATGCACTCATTAAGGATCAACTAATTGAATCATAAGAAGTTGTGGAAGTAGCATATATGAATCTGAATATGGAAATGCAAAAGTTTTATTGATGTGATAATACTGATTCACCCCCCCTCTCAGTATTATTTCCAACAGTGAGGACATCAAGGGAATAAAAATATTTTGGAAGTTTGAACAATTATTGGAAAGTTTAATGATTGGAGCTATTGATGAGGATGAAATTTGCAAAGTGTGATGCAACATTTCTTTCAAGGTTTGGTTTCTCCAACTCATGGAATTTTTTTTGTTATATCAATTCTTTTGATGCACAATATTTAGTTGGTAAGGCTACGAGGCCATCTAATGGTGGTAATATGTTATCACACATAAAGAAATGATATTTTCTTTGAATATAGGGTTGACTATATTTGAAGGTTAATTGTCGGTAAATAGGGTTACAATAGACATAAGAGGGTCCACTAGAGAATAGTATTGTGCATTTCTAGGGTTTCAAATGGTACAAGAGAGAAATGGGTGTAGTACTTGAGGAAGTAATATATGCCAATGTTTATTTAACATGCATTAAATAAAATTGAGCAATTGTAGGGGAACATTGGTTATATTTGTGGAAAAACTAGGCAGAGGGGTAGTTACGTGCATTAGATTTCCAATATGGAAAACATAAATGGTAAAATTCTTAGGTGTAGTTTCAACAGGAAAAATTGGCATGCATAGAGAGGGCACAATTTTGGTGAGGGTGCCCACATTAAGACCAAAAATCTAATGGCTTTGACATATTTAGGTAGGCTATAGAGGAACCTACAATGATACCAGGTCAAACACCCACAAAATTGATAGGAAATATTTGAATAACTCATGTGGATTTATTATATTCACAATATGTACATATTAATAGATATTTTTATGACCCCTGGTTTCAATCTTCCAAGAGGACACTTGGACTTCAATTACTATTGGACTTCCTCCCAACCATCCCTAACATATTAGGTGTCTAACGAAGTTTTATACCAATGGATTCAACTTGCATCTACCTGAAACACAAAGGATGAGTCAAACAACCTTTTTTAGAACCCACTTAACTTTTTTAGAATCTTGACAATAATACAAGAAATCGTTGCAAACTACAAAATGATTTGCCCATTTTACCAATAACTATGGTATAAATTGTTGAAAATTATTATGTACAGACCATTCTAAAATATGGTTCTTATATCTCACACTAACTACTAGAAAAATATTCTAGGACAATGATGAGTCTTTGAACTACAATATTTCTTTGGCATGAAGAAAACATTAAAATTTACAAGCTTTAGATATATAAAATATGAAATTAGGCACTGTGTCTACAACATATATTTTGGAATAAATATCAATTACAACATAAGATAGTTGGAATAATTTTAGAGAATATGGTTTGCAATTTGTTATTTCACTCTTTTTTTGTGCATACGATGAACCCACTTTGTTTTGCAATCTAATATTTTTACTAAGGTATTAAAGATATATATATTTTTGAACTCTTGGTTATTGATTCAATGAATTTATCTTCGTTACCTATTCTATACTTCGTCCTATTCAACATGACCATTGTAGGTGCCTGTACTTGTTGAAGATCATGCATATCAATGATATTATCAAATTTTAGAATTTTTTGCGAAGCAGGTTTTCGAAACTGGCCCTTTTCAAAATTCTTGTATAGGAAACCATCCAAATTCTTGCATATGAGGCTACTTTTGCATTCTGGGTGAAATTCAGTGTTTTGATTTATCTTTCCATGGTTTCTCAATTAGATGGAATAGTTCCTCTGGCAATAATTATTGTGGAAGAAGGATAACTTCTCCTACTTAACAACATATAAAAAGGCTAGGTTGAAATTAAGAAATATCCCATAATTTGGTAGTTCATAATATATGTTCATGGATGATCTTAAGATATGGGGCTTAATGTCAAGATTGAAAAATAAAGGATTCAAAGAGTTTTACCATTCTTTGAGGAGTGCAATACTTTACCAGAAATATTTCATAACACTACACTATCATGGTGAAACAAAATACAAAGTTGGTTGGTAATATATAAACCTTAAAATCATGAGACCCCGCAACATCAAGGAAAGCATAGTTCAAATTCAACACATAGGTAGTATAAGAAAAGGTATAGAGCATCTATCACTCTTTATTTCGATAATTATCTTTTCTAAGTTCATCTCTTTGTAAATTATATATTTTTGCGGAAGAATGGATAAACTCTCTAAATGAATGTGATAGAAGGAAGGATCATTTGGTGTTCATTTTCAACAAAGGACATGGGATGAATACCTTCGAATTGGGGTTTAATATGTGCTCTTCTAGGGCTTAGTGCTTCGTACTGTTAACATTGAGTGCCCATTATTTGTCTTTAATTCTTTTCTTTGATAGCCTATTCCTTTTCGAATGGCCCTGGGCAGCTCACGTTGTCACAAGGCATGATAGAACATAAAAATGGGTGCCCTTGGGCATGAAATGAGTTTATTGGCTCAAACATTTCTTTGACTATTCATGGAGGTAGCAATTGCAATGATTGTTTCTCTACAAAATCCAATAAAGTTTGTCTTAAAGGGATTCCTTGAGGTAATAGAATCCTTTCTGATGAAACTCCTATGCATATGTTTTCTGGTTTTCATTTTGATGTATGTGAAAATTTGAAGCAATGCATACTCTGTGTAATTTTTTGGTTGATTTCTATCTAATTTGATTTTTAAGTCTTGGGTATAGGAACTTTGGAAACCACATTTGGTTTTAAGTATTTGTGGGCTAACCAAATATCTTTTTGGTTTCCATTTAAAAAGAATCTGACTATGCTAATATTATTTCTTGATGCCCTTGAATTTGTTGTAATACCTTAGTAGTTTTGTCTCCACGTGATCGAAAAATTGTTAGCTGAGTAAGCTACCAAATAATGTTCTCTCATCTTGGTGGAATTCATAGAGTTTCCAATGTAGGTTTGGTATTTTTACTTCTCGATGGGTGGGCTATGATACTTGTTCCTGCTAGACACACACAGACTTTATAATCCATGTCGAACAAATAAACATAGCTACCGGTCTTCTAACCAGTTTTTAGGGAGGAGATACGAGTTTTTAAATCCTGTAGATTTTCTACCTAGTTTTATTTCTTGTTTTTGGTAAGTTGGTTTTGGAGAAGAGAGTTAAGCTTTGTGTCTTGTAATTATTGACTTGGTGGATATGAAACATATCCAATTGGGACTGAAAATTATGCATGACAAGTTTCTTAAATTCCATGGTATTTAGTATCAATTTTATTTGTTGAATTTACAATTTTAGAAGCAGTTGAAAAACATTGAAAATTGAAATGATGCTGAAAGATTATATATATTTGTTTTATAAATTTTGACAAAATTTTCAAAATTTTAGGTTTATCATATTCTATCTAGATTAGGATTTAAACAAATTCTAGTACTACCAATGTGTTCATAAATTATGATATTGTCAATATGCCTCTTTGTTGTTATATATTTAGTCGTTTAAAGTAAGTGCTATTTTCTTTTAATATGAATATCAAGATGTTATATGTTGACTTATTGATTGTTCAGGATATGGGAGTGTGGTATAGGGTCATCTGAAATTCTTTTCAGGTGTAGGGCCTGTAAGAGGACATCAAAAATATTAGCGTGGGTGAGGGATGTGTTTTAGTACTATGCTCTTGATTGGGATAGGGAAGCCCCCATGAAGGAATTTAATTGTTTTCTTTGCCATGATGTATTTAGTAGTTTAAAATAAGTGTCGATTATTTTTAATATGAATATCAAGATGTTATATGTTGACTTATTGATTGCTCAAGATATGGGAGCATGGATAGGGTCATCTACAATTATTTTTAGTTGTAGGGCCTGTAAGAGGAAATCGAAACTATTAGTGTGGGTGAAGGATGTGTTTCAGCATTGTGCCCCCGATTGGTATAGGGAATCCCTTGTGAATGAATTTGATTTTGTTCAGAGGATATTTCATGGAAGTGTGGACTCTAGGGGTAGGAAACTATTTTGGAAGTCTAAACAATTATTGGAAAGTCTACATATTGGAGCTGCTCATGGGGCTGCAATTTGCAAAGTCTGATGCAACATTTCTTTAAAGGTTTGGTTTCTCCAACACAAATGCAAAGGCAACAACTTTAGTAGCTACATGAGATATTGAGTGGAGTAGCAACATTGGTTATGGTAGGCGTATAAGTACTGCTACGATGGCAACATCTGCATAGAGGAGGAGCCCTCATGATCCCCAAAGAATGAAGAGATGGAGTAATTTTGAGGAAATGGGAACTGCATGGTTGAAATGCCGTGAATTATTTTATCTTTCTATGGCTTCAAAAAATGAGTTTTTTATGATTGTGTTGAAATATGTTCAAGAATTCTACGATGTTTGATAAAGAAAGAAACATGAGGCAAGGGTAGGTATATATCTTACTTTATGGCTGAGGCATTTATTTTTTTTGTATAATCTGAATTGTAATTTATAATTTTGATTGCTTATCTCTTATTATTATATGCATATTGATAGGCATGCATTAGTTGTTTCTGCTGATGGATTTCAGGAAAAAGTGGGAGCACATGCATGGCATAGACTTATCTGCTGCTTGATTGAACATGAAGCTCTCTTTGGGCCACTAGGATACCAGCTTGGTCATCCAGAATGAGTTAGTTTTGAATCATTTTACTGTATTTTTCCATGTCTTTGAAAGTAGATAATAATAATTCAAGGCCTTTATATGACCTTTATTTAAATAAGAATTGTCTTAGCCTATACAATGTTTCACAGGCTACTCATTTCAAACATATGTATAATTTTTAATTGAATATGTACAATATATACATAGGTATACTGGAAGTTGGATTTTGTGGAAAACTCTCTTCATATGTGAAGACTTCTTAAGAGGAACTACAATGGAACAACACATAAAGGAGCAGCTGCAAATTATGATTATTTTCAACCTATGCGTCAGCACAACATCAAAGGGAGAAGAGATTCTAGAAATGAGTTGAACGTTCACTAGGAAATTCTCTTCTTGCAAATACTTCTTGGTTATTGCTAGAGGAAATTTTGCTCGAAGAAGGACATGAAGATGAAGGAACTAGTAGTGATTTTGAAATCACCGGAGATAAAAAGGATGATTTAGAGCACGGTCTTTCATCTTCGGAGGATATATCTAAACCATAAGATCAATAAACATTGGACTGAGTTAAATCTAGTAAATATCAAGGAGATTGCCAACAATGCCATGTATTGTCTAGATCTACAATGATTGGGGCAGATCAGAGGATGCTTTTGGAAATTCCAACAATGATGGTCCAACCATTGAGATTAATTTGGGTAACATTTCAAGTGAGTGTGTCTTCATTCAAGTAATTCATAAAGAACCTCTTGATAAATTGATTCCACGTGCACCTTGTTCATTCTTTGTTCCGTCTACAACGCCTTCTGATTTGGTAGAGTATTTATGTTATTATTTATTTTTTTGGTTGTTTAGAAAAAACTTTCGTATGTAGTATTTAGGATTTCTTTTTCTCTATATGTTCTTTGTAATCTAACTGATTTTCTATTTGTGCTTAGAATTTTTGTTACAACATTGCACTTTTTAGTTAGTCTTCATAGATTGTAATTCTTGTAAAATAGATCTTAATTTCATTGAGGGTATGACTATCACTAACTCGCTGGATGATGGATTTTACCAATGTTGTGAGAATTCTCACCATGTAAAATTTGCCAACAAAAACGTGCTAAATATTATTTATCATATTTTTGCATGGGAGAAAATTCTTAAAGGAACTATTCGTATATTTCCCAAAAAGGGTGATGTTTGGGCATCGTACAAAGGAGTGGAATTCTGCTTGGAACGAATACACTCCTCCAAAATTTAAATGTAGGTATCAAATGGTAGAAATTACAAATGACTTGTGGAAGAAGTTGGAGAGATTGTGGTTCCTCTTGTCAGGATTGATGATTTCAAGTCTATGTATCATAGGAAGTGGGAAGTTAACTTGTTTCTAAGGAAGGAACTTCTTAGCCTTTCTCATCAAGTTCTAGCAAAGAGACTTTTGGGTGAAGAATACCCAAATTCACCCCGTAATTGTTGTGAGATGTACCTTGCTACAACTTCTGAAGATGAGTTCAAGGAAACATAATCACTTTGATTTTTAATTAGGACTTCAACTTCTGTGGTCTCGGGGTGTAATTTGGATATGTGGTAAAACAAAATATACCATAGTATTTTGACCGCCATGCAATAGGATTAAATTGAGCTTTCAAAGCTATGCATGACTTCTTTGGAAGTGTAATTGTAGAGCACGTTGTTAGCTTTGGTTACATTGAATGGCCAAGCAGATGCTAGTTTTGCACTAACCTTCTCCTCTATGGTGCAAGTTAAATATGAGGACATGGTTGACTCTAATTTTTATTGTTACTTACAGGTAATAATAACTATGTTGGATTTATCTAACTTGCTGCAAAATGTTTAGGGACAGATAGGAGGATGGCTATGGAAATTTCTCTATATTTTCCTTTAGTTGATGTTAAAAATTCCTTGAAAAAATTCATATTTCTGAAATATATGAAGAGTGGAAACATGCTAAACATAAACCATTCAATAGTTATGGAAAGGTATTGGAGGCATGTTATAATTCTAGTTACTTTTTTTTGTATGACTAGATTAAATAGCTCGTAAATTATTTATGATAGCAGATTTTTGTTCCAGTTGTGCTACATGAGTTTGACATTGTGCTAACTCCATTGAGTTACTTTTATCAATTTAAAAATAGGGGTCACATGATTTTAGATTTTACAAAGATTACACAATTGTGTGTCAAGAATTTTTTTTAAATCAATGGCTATATATGCAATTTGAAGCACTACCATAACTCTCAGATAATTCTTTAAAGGGTGATAGCTCAATGGAAGAGCACCTGCATTATAAGAATGAGGTCAGTGGTCTAATTCCATTGTGCCCTAATATGAATTAATCAATGATATTGGAGTTTATTTTTAATTAAATACTTTTAATATTCATTTATTTCAATTGCGATATATTTTTGTAGATTCATTATTTTATATTGTCTCTAAAGAGACAAAAGTGATATTGTATTATATTTGAATGTAATTTTTTATTTTCTTTAGACAAACAATAGTTAGGATCAAAGACATTGTCTCTTTAAAGACAATATGTCTTTAATCTCAACTATTGTCTCTAGAGAGACAAAAATGCTTGTGTTTAATATTGTCTTTATAGAGAGAATATTTTAAGATGGTTTAATTTTAAGACAATATAATTTGAGACACATGCTTAAAGAAAATATTTAAGACAATACACAAGTTTTATTTTGTCTCAAGTTAAGACAATTTGCCCAAAAATTGTGTTAAATATTGTCTTAAAACCCACCTTTGTGTTGTAGTGCATATTGGTCAAGAAAGTGAATCCCCCCACACTTTATCCATCATGGGGCTTGCTTTGACAATGTTTAACTGTAGTTGAGGTAATTCGACCATCGTTCCTTATGGTTGACAAATAATTAAGTATCTGTAAGTAATATAGACTAGGATTTCTATTTTTTACCTGTAAGTGATTATGATCAACCATGGCTGACCATGATGCCCATGGTTGGCCATCTTGATCATGTTGTCTATGGTTGACCACGATTAGCCAGTTTGAACCATATTAACCATTGAGAACATTGTTGATCTTTCTTTGGTGATGTTTTTCCTTAGTCAATCATGCTTTTCCATCTTGACCATGTTAGTCATGCTTAACCTTTATTTTATGATTGACATTGCTCAAACACATATGACTATGGTTGATGATTTTTAACCTTATTGAACCAAGGGAAGATCATGGTTGCCATACTTTATAAACATGATTCAGGATGGCTATAAATTGTTTTCTTTGTTGAATCACAACATCCCTTTCATGTCCAATCAATGTAATGAAAATTGATTTTCATTACATTATGACATTATCTCTTGAGCATCACATTATGACAAATCTATTGTTCATCAACATGTTAAACAATGTTTATCCATGGTCTTCTATTCTTGACCTTGTTCCACATGAATGAATGTGATTGAGTATGGTTTCCCATGGTTAACTTCGAGTGGTCATATTGAAAATGGTTGACTATCGTTAGTTATCATCTACCATTGCAAATAAGGTTGAATATAAATGGCTATGGTTGACTATGATTGTCTTTGGGTGACTGTGTTTGAACATGGTTTGTTATGACTGACCATGGTTGAATATGGCTCAACATGTTCAATGAAAGTGAAAAAGGATTTCCATGCTAAAAAATGTTCACCATGTTTTACCATTGTTGAGCTTGTTATATGTGAATATCTTTCACCAAGTTCAATGCAAGTGATAAACATTTTCCATACTAAAACATGTTCACCGTGTTTGAACATGGTTCATCTTGGTAGAAAATTATTGATAATGGCCAACATATGAATGATTTAGGGTGGAAGTAAGGTTGTTAGTATTTATTATAAATGAATGTGGTCATCCATGATTTCCTATCATTCCTGCATTGAATATGGGCGATCATGTTTAATTATCATCATAACGTTAACCATATAGACCATTATTTCCACATCAAAATGAAGTTGTCTATGAGATAATATCATTTACTTTCGTTGTGCATGGTTGAATATGTTTCTTATCATTGAATTTGGTTCACCATTGTTGACCATGTTAACCATAGTTAAAAGTCGTAGACTATGGCTAGCCATGTGTAACTATAGTTATACATATTAATGATGGAAGATTATGGTTGACCATAATTGACTATGGTGATTCATATTGAAGATGGTCTAACATGTTTTTAAGTTTTACTATGGTTTGATAATGGTTGAAAATGATTAACTTTGGATATCCATCTTAAACATGGTTGAAGTTGTTCATGATTTTGACAATGTTTTGACAATGTTTGACCATTATTGACCATGATTCAAATATTATTGATCGTTGTTTGACTATGGTTGAACATGGTTTAACAATGATTTCTCTATGGTTGAGAATGGTTAACCATGGTTACACCATGGTTTACTTTTGTTGATTATGGTTTGAGCATGGTCTGAATATGGGTAAACATGGTTAATTATAATTGATTATGGTTTTAAAATGTTTAATTATGTTGTCGATGGCTATCCAGGGATATTTTTGGTTGAGTTTACTTGACTATGGTTGACTTTGTGTTGGTTATGTCTTTCTATGTCTATGGTTTTGGTTGATTTACTTGACTATGGTTAACTTTAAATGACTATGGTTGAATTTCATTTGGCTATGGCTTTCTACCTTCCTTTGGCTATGTATTTCTAAGGTTAGATTGAAGGAGCACAAGATTGATATAAAGAATGGAAGGGTAAGATCCTTTGCCCTAGCGAGACATTTGTATGAAACCAAGCACTAGATTGGCCCAGAAAGGACTAAAATCGTTGCTAAATAAGATCATCATTACAAAAGAATAAATAAGGAGGTAGTAAAAATAATTTAAAACACCTAAACAATATCAATAGTTAAGGAGGACTTGATTTGAGAACTATTTGACTCCCCTTACCCAATTCCACTCATAATTATTAATAATTATCTATATCTCTATATGATATTTTTCCATCCACTTGGTCTCCTCTACTTTATCCTTCTTAGATGTACCTCCAATACGCACTATTCCATCCCCCCCATTTATTTACTCGTCTTTGTCTTCCTCCTTCTCCCTCCCCTCAGCTATCTATAGTTCATATTTCACTTGTACTCCCACCTCCACTATATCACCGCCCACATATTCTTCCTTCGATACTCTCCCTTCCTCTTCCCCCCTTCTGTTTTCTTCTCATTGCTCCTAATGATCCTTTCTCCCAATCCTTTTTCTTCTTTACCATTTATTTTTCATTTCTACCCTTCTCCCTCCCCAACCCATTTTTTATCCCCATACATTTTCCTTTTTCAAAATTTTCAAATTTTTATTTTTTGCTATTGAGTTCATTTCATTAACCCCTCACCCCCCCTTTTTCACTTTATTTTTCTTTCCCTAGTTTCTTGTCACTTCACTCTCCCTCCCTTTCTTCTATTAACCTTATTAAACTAAGGTTTCATATATTAATATTATTTATATTAAATCATATCAATGTCTATAACATTATTATCATTGACATATCCAAATCCATATTTACATAATATTTTTATTATTATATGTCAATATATTAATATAACATATATAATTACTATTATATTAATGTCTTATTATTAATGTACTATAAATATCATATTACTAGTATATTAATATATGTTATTATAATAAAACTAGTACTAATATAACATATTATATATTAGAATATTATATAATAATACATACATTTATGATGTTTTGCATTTCCCTTTCAATTACATTATTCTTTTTATCTTAAATTTTCTAAATTGTGATAAATCACTCCTCTTTTTCACATATCCAACTGACTTTAGGCTTAGCTGACAACTTATAAGATTCTTCCCTCTCCTCGAAAAGTATGTATAAGTTCTCCCTGCATATCGCCACTTAACAAATGATGTTGGAGATGAATCTTGATATAAATTTAAAACATGAGTCATAAAACAATGAAAACTATGGGCTATAGTCTAACCCAAAATTCTAACATGATGTTTATTGGTCACCACATGACGATGATGTTTATTGTTCATCACGTTGTAACAATTTGATGTTAGTCATATTTTAAACACATTTAATGTTCATCACATTGCAACATTGTTTGTTATTCATCACATTGTGATAAGATTTTTCATTCATCACATTGCAATGGCGTTTGTTGTTCATCGTGTTTAGACACCATTAATTATTTAACACATTACAATGCAATTGTTTGTTATTCAACATAAAATGGTAAATAAATATATTGTAAATATATAAATAAATAAAATTTATAACTATTTACTTGATAGTTTGTTCACATAAAACTAATAAGCAAATTAAAAGTGAATAAAATGTGTCAAGTTATTATCCATATTGATATTTATAAATAATTAAATCTTTAACATCATAATTAAAAAAAAACCTATCGTGACCATGTTTTTTTATATATATAGTGTTAAGAATTCATTTATATTAAATTTGTTACAATTATGGCTAATGTGTTATCCTTGATGCCAACTTGCTTCATAAATACGTCATTGATATCAACTTGATGCCTATAGAATTTTTTCAGATAACAATAATGTTGGTACATGTATTTCAGAAATGAGGAAGTACTTTGGAAGTATGTTGGCAACCTTGGTACATGTTTCATGTGAGGAAATATGGGAATTGTGAAGTTTGAAATGTATACGTGACCCCCGTAAAGAATATCCATGTACATATGTAGGTCCTGTGAACAGAAAAGGCATACATAATCTGAACCATTGAAAACTAGATACCAAGGGTCATTATCATGATAATTTCCCATAGAAATTGTGGTGGAAATGTATATTTGATCCCTTCAACAGATACAAAAGACATTACCAAATGATTTTCCTCGAATATTGTTTGAGGAAAAATATATATAAGGAGATGGAGATCAAGGTGTTAAGTGTGCATTCTAATGCATTAGTCATGTGCGATATGATATTAAACCTTTGTGAACCAGGGAGCAAGGAGAAGGTTGAAATCTAAGAGATCTAAAAAAGCATTGAGTACTAATGGTTATATTTTACTAATTTTTTTAATATTTAAGTATCTAATTATGCAAGATTTGTTTGAATGGATTTGAAGTGATCTGTGATTTGAAAGTAAATTTTGTATAAAGTATGTTATGTTTGCAATGAATATTGGTCTTAGTAATTTAATATCCATATGGATGTTTTATTGAACAAGGATATGTACATATGTGGATCTTATTCAAACTAGTTGTATATACATTTTTAGTATTAGAGTTTTATGTTTTGAGATACATACACTAGTTTTCCTTCTTAGCATCATGTACATATGTGTATCTTCTTCAATATAATCGTGTATATATTTTTAGATAATTTTCTTCTTGATCTGGGTTGTTTACATATGCCAATTGGTTTGATGAAGTCTGAAATATTTCTTGCTGCCTGCCAATGAAGTCTTAATGTTTACTTGTGGATTGGTATATTGGTCAATTATAATGTTGCAGAAGTTTGATTAGGTATGGTTTAGTTCTGGAATTGAGTGATTTGTGATTGGTCCACTACTTGATTCAGTGGTTGTTTTAGAAGTAGAGTAATTCATTTGGTTAAATGGTTCAGTGTGCAGTGATTTGAGATATGTATGTAGGTTTTATGCATACGAAGCATGTATATTTGTAGATATTCTTCAGAATAGTCACTTTTATATTCTAAATGAAATATTATCTGAGTTTGCAATGGTTGTATTGATGACAGTGTGCTCAAGGACTGGTTACATAGTGGATTGATTTATGGCTTGGTATATTGGTGGTTGGTTGTGCATTGGTATGATTTGGTTATGGTGATTCAATACTGATACAATATTCTATGATTCAGTATCATATCTTCTTTTATTTAGGGATTAAATTATTTGATTTAGTATTTGGTTTTAGAGTGATCAATCGGTATTGAGCATAATGTTGGGTGTTGGTCCAGTTTGAAAATTTGATGAAAGGTGGCCTACAGGTTATGTTGTTTGTTGGATACAGGTGGAAACAAAATGAAATTTTATGAATTGTGGTCAACAAAGGATGCTAAGAGTTTGAGCCTTTAGTTAGGGAGCCAGATCTTCCCTATAGTGGTAGTTTGTAAAATTGTTTAAGGGGTATGGGTTCCCTTCTGGTAGAAGTCGATAAACAATATTAGGGGGTTGTATCTCATTTCAGTAAGTGTTGGAGAACAAGTGGGCTTCTAGCCTCCCACAAATACTAGCATGCCTACTGGTAAGAGTCTATGCTAGTACAATTTGTAATGAAGTTTTTATTTATAATAAAATAAGAAGACAAAGACGACAACAATGATGGTTTTATCCCACATTGGGTTTCCACCTAAAATATTAGCATCCATATGTGTTTATATGTTTCTTGTGTGTTGATGATTTATCTTCTCTTTAATTTTCATGGCCATTTCTTAATAAATGGATAGTGAAATAATGATGCACTCGTTAAAGATAAACTTATGGAACATATTAAAAATTAGTTTCCTAGATATAGGTGGCTTGCATTCACTATAGTTGCATACACAGATGGTTTGCATGAAGAAAAACAGCATACATAACTATGAATCTGAAATTGAAAGTTTAAGAGAATTAAAAATACTTATACAAACCCCCCGCATTAGTATTTTTCCTAACAATTCATACCTTAGTAGGTCCCTCAAAAGAACCTTCATTTAATATAGGTAAATCTATCAAGATGAGGAGTTAAGAGGGAATATTTTTCTCTAAACCACCTTTATTTAATGGTACTAATTTTATGTTTTGGAATTTCATAATGAGAGTTTATTTGCAATGACTAGGAGTTGACGTATGGGAAACTATTAAAGGTCGATATCAATACCCAACCTCCATTCCCACAATTAATGTAGGAAACAATTAGAATGAGAATGATGCAATGGAAATAAATGTTATATTGGGAGGTTTAAATGAATACGAGTTTTGAAAATGATGCAATTGAGCACCACAAAGGCAATATGGAATAGGATTATCCAAATCTATGAAGGTGACACTAAGGTAAAAATTGCTAAACTTCAATCATACAAAATTTTGTATGAATCTCTTAAACTACATAATGATTAAATTATTTCAAGTTGCTTGCTTAGAGTAGACTAGATTGTTAACACAATGAAAGGATTGGGTGAGGAATTAAAAATATTTTGATATCTCTAACCACAAATTTTGATTCCAAACTATCTACCGTTGAAGAAATCCAGGATTTGAAGAAGCATACCCTTGAACAACTCCATGGGATCTCTGGAGCTTATTGGATGAGAAAAAGGGATGCAACGCATATTAGAGAAGCAACCTTCAAAGATGCATACGAGGGGAAAGAAAGAGAAAACCCAAAAGCTACAAACTACATATCAAATGATGCAGCAACATTTGCATTAGAAGAATCATTGTATTTTAGTAGACATATTGAGGTCTTTTGTTTTAAGGAATTTGGTTTCCTAAGTGTTCAATTAATGTAATTACATATCTTTTGAGTCATTTTAATGACAATAGGAATTAATTAAGTATTGTGAGGATATTTGTAAATGTTCTTGAATGTAGGAGAACATGAGTGATGATGAGTAATTAGTATGGATTGGCATATTGTAATCTTAGAAAGTAGTTCATGATTTATGGATGATCATTAGGACTAGTTGTAATTGATGACTTAGAGGATTCTTAGGGCTTAGTTGAGAATATTGAGGATCTGAACCAAAATTGGTAAACATAATCCTTTTGTATAAATGTAAACCTGCAAGGCTTAAAAGACAGAGTCAAATCAAGTGAGTTAGAGAGGGAGTTAGTAGATACATAGGGTGAGATTGTAGCCTACGAGCATTAAATTGAGAAAGGGTTGTTGATGCAGACCGTGTAAAGGTGGATCATGCCAAAGCTATATTTCAAACAGGTTTTTATTTGTATCTGTACCTGTGTTTAATGAATGAGGAAATTGAATTCATTGTGACTCTGTGTGTCATTCCTTTTATGTACTGAGTTATCTGTAATTGGGAATTTATGGTTGTATGTGATAAACCATGATGAATGAATTCAAGTTGAATTTCTAACATTCTTTCTGAGTGACAAAAGACTTATTTTCTAGGTAGAATTAGTGTGATTCTAGTCAGGTTTAATAGATGTATGTACAGGTCAAGTAATTATGAAATCTGAAGAAAGGGAAATAGTACATGGTGTATTATGTATTCAATTTTGAAGTGGTGTTAGAGAAACAGAGGTATAAGTTGCAGGTGAAGAAATCAAAGAAGTCTTGGCACGCTGTTCCTAAGCGGAGAAGTGAGTTTGCAGAATTCAATTTGATAACCAATGTTTTGGAATGGTGAGATGGCGATTAAATCGAGTTATCAGTAAGTGTAGGGATAGAAGTAGACAAATGTTTTGATCATGGTTAAAGTGTCGTATTAAACCCTGGTCATCGATCGTGTTTTCAACTGCTGACGTCACGGTCAACTGTGGGGTTTAAAGTTGTGTTGAACCGTGTGTTTGTTGAGGGGTCGTAAACCATTGGATCAGTGTTGTTATTGACTGTTCGATTAATATCGCATCACATCACTCATGAGTGAATGAATGTGGATGGGAGAAGTTGAAATATGTGATGTAGGATGATCGGGAAATTAAATGTCATGCAAGTCATCAATGTGATATCATTGCTAGGTGTCGGATCAAGTGTGTCTTGATCAAATGGTGGATAATTAATCTGACGAGATTTGTGAGGAAAGTCAACTTAGATAGTCAACGTGGAAGAAATTGTTGTTCAATTGCAAGTGTTGTTCAATTGTTGTTCAATCGGGCACTGTGCAATTGTTGTTCAATTGCAAGTGTTGTTCAATTGCTCTTCAATCCCGTGTTGTTTAATTGCTTTTTAATCGGGTGTTGTTCAATTGTTGTTGAATTGCAAGTGTTGTTCAATTGTTGTCAATCGATGTTGTTCAATCCTGCGTCACCTTGCTTCATTTTTAGGTGAGGCTTGGGAAATGTGACAAAGCTGTGGAAAAAGTGGAAAGGTAAAGTTAAAAGAGATTTATGTATATTTCAATAATAAAGCGAATTAAGGGCAACTAACCATGGTATGATTAATTTCGAGACCAGAGTAAGAAGGTATGGTTAATATGCGGGGGTTTAAGAATTAATCAGAGTTTATGAGGATTGAGTAAAGTTTCCGTTGGAGTGATTAATTAAGGTTTAGACCATTGATTAGTTTTTGAAACATTTCCACATGGGAATTTATTAAGGGGTATTAAACCTTAACTAATGAAGTTTTAACTAGGCAGGATAAATGAAATTCCTCGGAATAATTGAGATTATGCATTTTATATGCATACTGTGGGCATTGTCGCCTTAGCCCGACATCATTTTGGTATCAGAGGAGGAAACCGTTTTTTGGGAGAATGTCAAAGTGGGTTTGTCTTTTGAAGATAATTCAGAACTTATGGAATTATTTTATTTCATAATTAACTTTGTGGACAGAGAACAAATTTTGAAGAGTTTTATTTGAAAAGGATAGAACGAGTAGAATTTCCAGGAAACTAGAGTGGCGCGGCAAAAGCGAAGAGAATAATTAGATCTGAATCTAATTGAGGTAAAAATAAATTGATTTTCTTATTTTGTTATAAAACCAGCTCAAGAAAAGATAGAAAAGATAGATCAACGCCTTAGAATTCAGCCTCTTCGAGGGGGAAACCTCCTTTACATTACATAAATGAACAATTCTTGGATGATTCAAATGACAAAACCTCCTTTCTATATATAGGAGTCTAAGGAGTCACAATATAATCCAGCCGACCTAACAATAATAATATAAAGCCACAAAAATAACAATAGAGGGATTCTATGGGCACATTAATAACAATATGGGGGAAATGGGGTCACAACAATATAAATAAGGGGTATAACTACAATAGTAATGGGGTAATCACTAGTATTATAGGGACCCAACATGCCCCTCTTCTTCAAAAAAGTGTTGTCCTCAACGCTTGAGTAGTTCTGGATACTTCTGCATAAAATTCTCATCCTCCCATGTGGAATCTTCAATGGATAAGTTCTTCCACTTGATAAGGTACTCTGAAATTGATCGATTTCGTAGCTGTCGAGTTCTTGTTTCTATAACTGCTTCCGGTTCCAATATAATTTTTCCTTCCTCGTCAAGTTCTGGCAATATTGTTTGAACTGGGAGCTTGTCGCCTATAACCTTCTTTAAGCATGAAACATGGAAAACTGGGTGCAATCGAGAAGCTGCAGGAAGCTCCAATTTGTATGCCATAGTACCAATCTTTTGCAACACCTTGTACGAACCATAATACTTTGGTGATAATTTATTATCCTTCTTAGCTTGCTTGAGGGACATTTGCTTATATGGTTGTAGCCATAGGAATACCCAATCACCTACATCAAAACTTCTTTCACTGCGATGTTGATCTGCCTGTTGTGTCATTCTATTATGTGCCAACACGAGGTTATCCTTTAAGAGTTGGAGGACTTGTTGTTGATGTTCGATGTGATGTTCCACTGCCTGAACCTTAGAATTTTCTCTTAAATATGATGTGATGGATGGTGGTTGATACCCATAAAGTGCCATAAATGGGGTCATTTTTGTTGTTGTATGAAAGGAAGTGTTATACCACCATTCAGCAAGAGGCAACCATTTGACCCATTGTGTCTGTTTATCAGATACAAAGCAACGAAGATATCCTTCCAAACATTTGTTTACTATCTCAGTTTGCCCATCAGATTGAGGATGATAAGATGAGCTATGAGCTAACTGAGTACCAAGACAAGAAAATAATTGTGTCCAAAAATTTCCAGTGAAAATGGGATCTCTGTCACTTACAATAATCTTTGGGTTTCCATGTAGCTTTTGAATTGTTTCCATAAATGCAGTAGAAACTGTACTGGCTTTAAATGGATGTGATAATGCACAAAAGTGTGCATACTTGGTAAGTCTGTCAACTACCACCATGATGACACTCTTTCCTTCAGACTTGGGTAAACCTGTGATAAAATCCATTGAAACCTCCTCCCAACGTTGGCTTGGAATGGATAAAGGTTGTAATAGACCCGGTGTCTTAATTGTTTCAACTTTATTTTGTTGGCAAACCAAACATTCTGCCACAAACTTTTGAATATCTGATTTAAGGCCATCCCAAAAAAATTCCTTCTTAACCCTGTGGTAAGTTTTTAAAAATCCTGAGTGCCCTCCTAAGGGAGAAGTGTGCAATTCCATAAGAATCTTTTGTTTTAGCTGGGAATTCTTACAGAGGTATAAGCGATCTTTGTACCATAACGAATCATTTTTCCAGCTAAATGTATCAGACATACTGGAATCTTGTTGTAGCTTTCGAATAAGTGCCCACACTTCTTCATCATTCTTCCATTCCTCCCTTGCTTCATTTATCCAATCTGGTTGGATAATAGAAATGGCGCACAACAATGCTTCCACATCCTCATCCTTTCTTGAGAGTGCATCTGCCACCACATTTTGCTTCCCTTTTTTGTAGATGATTTCAAAGTCATAACCCAACATCTTTGTGACCCACTTTTGTTGCTCTTCAGAGGATAATCTTTGTTCTAAAAAGTATTTAAGGCTATCATGATCCGTTTTTACCTTGAAGTGTCTTCCCATTAGGTAGGGTCGCCATTTCTTAAGTGCATGGAGTATTGCCAACATTTCCTTCTCATAAATAGCTTTGCTTAAAAACTTTCCCTTGATTGGACGACTTTCAAAAGCAATGGGTCTTTCATCTTGCATTAGAACAGCACCAATTCCATTTCCTGAAGCATCACATTCCACAATAAAGGTTTTTGTGAAGTTCGGTGTAGCTAAGACCGGTGCTTGGCACATTGCCTCTTTAAGATGTTCAAAGGCCTTTGTTGCTTCTGGAGTCCATGAAAATGCATCTTTCTTCAATAATGTTGTTAGAGGTGCTGCTATTCTCCCATAATTCTTAACAAACTTGCGATAATACCCTGTCAACCCAAGAAATCCTCGCAAATGCTTTATGGATGTGGGGATTTTCCATTCCTTAATGGCTTTAATTTTGCTAGGGTCTACCTTAACTCCTTCATGAGATACAATATGACCCAAATATTCCACCTCCTGGACTCCAAAGAAACATTTGGATCTTTTGGCATATAATTGTTTCTCCTCCAATAGTTGTAGCACCCTGTCAACATGTTCAACATGATCCTTCCAAGACTTGCTGTAGATTAGTATATCATCAAAAAATACTAACACAAATTTTCTAAGGAATGGTTTGAAAATTGAATTCATCAAACCTTGAAATGTTGAAGGTGCATTGGTAAGGCCAAAAGGCATGACCAAAAATTCATAATGACCCTCATGAGTTCTAAATGCCGTTTTCGGAATGTCTTCAATCTTCATTCTGATTTGATGATATCCTGAACGAAGATCCAACTTGGTGAAGTAAATTGATCCATGCAATTCATCCAGTAATTCATCAATGACAGGAATGGGGAACTTATCTTTAATAGTGAGCTTGTTGAGCTCCCTATAATCCGGACACATGCGCCATGATCCATCCTTCTTGTGCACCAATACTACTGGAGCAGAGAAAGAACTTTGACTCGGTTGAATTATACCAGCCTCTAGCATTTCTGCAACCATACGTTCAATTTCACTTTTTTGGACATAGGGATATCTGTACGGCCTGATGTTTGGAGGAACACTTCCTGGAATCAGATGAATAGCATGATCATGATCACGCATAGGTGGGAGACCTTTGGGAGTCTCAAATACCTTGGAATGATTGTCCAGGACTTTTTGGAGATCTGGAGAAATAGATGATTCTAATGTGGAAACATCTAGCGAACATAATTGTGCAATTACACCTCTTTGCTCCTTTTTTAGAAGCTTTGTCATACCATTAGAGCTGATTATCTTTCCTGGTTTCCCTGCAATACCCCTTAATTCAACTTCCTTTCCTTCCATAGAAAATTTGATGAAAAGTTCTTGAAAATTAAAAGCTATTGTACCCAAGGATTGTAGCCATTGGACTCCTAGTACAACATCAGCACCTCCCATTGGAATGGAAAGCATTGGGCTAGTCAATACATATTCTCCCATGGATAGCTTGATATTATGGCACTTTCCAGAGCAATTTATTGTTCCTCCATTTGCAATCATCACTTGACACTCTGGTGCTGGATATAGGAAGCAATTCAATTCTTTTGCTACCCTACAATGAATAAAATTGTGGGTGCTTCCTGAATCAATCAACACTATTACCTTTTTCTTCTTGATTTGTCCTTCTATCTTGATGGTTTGAGGAGTGGTAATTCCCGCCAATGCATTACAAGATATGGTCGGATTTATTTGTTCTTCATCTAGGCTTTGTTCCTGGAGTATATCCTCTTCTTTTGACCTTTCTTGCTCCTTTTCTTCTTCCTCTTCACAATCTATGTAGAATAATTTCTTCTCAGCACACTTATGACCTTTAGTGTATTTGCTATCACAACTGTAACAAAGCCCTTTTTCTCTTTTTTCTTCCAATTTTTGTGTTGTCAACCTTATAGGTTGTGGAAGACTAGGGGCAACAACACTTCCGTCTTTATAGTTGTGAGTGGTATGCTTCCTGGTTGCCATAATTTTGCTTTCCATTTTTCTTGCTAACCTGAATGCCTTCTCTAATGAATCAGGTTCCCAAAGTCGAACATCATGTTGGATATTATCCTTTAAAGACCCTATGAACACATCAATCCTATGCTCCTCTGGAATATCTTTTACCCTTATGTTCAATTTTTGGAACTCCTCAATGTGCTCCATTATTGAACCCTTTTGTTTGAGACTTATCAATTGGCTAAAAAAAGTGTTGCTTTTTGTATCCTCATAATGTGCTATCAATTCTTCCGTAAAAATTGCCCAAGTGATAAATTTTTTACGAGAGCAAAGCCATTGATACCATACAAATTGATTTGGTTCCAAATATAAAGTTGCCATACGTACCTTTTGTGTGTTTTGCACATTATTGAGATCGAAGAACTGCTCCATCTGTAATATCCATGTGGCGGGATCCTTGCCATCAAACTTCCTCATATCGATTTTTGGAATATGGTGGGTCTTCGATCCAACATTAGAGTCTATGGAATCATGATTAACATTTCTTTTGTTCACATCATGAGTTTCCTTTACAACCTTTTCACCATTAGTGAGTATTTCTTGTAGAAAATTTGTCAAATCTGTCTTCAAATCTGCCATGTCTGTCTTCAAATCTGTCCTCAATTCTATCTTAAGATCATCCATCTTAGCTTCCATGCCCTTTATCTTAGATTCCACGCCATTTATCTTACCATCTGTTAGCTTTTGTGAGCGTGACATTTGTTGCACTTGTTCTTGTAATTTTGATATATCATGTAGCATTTCTTCCTCTTCTTCATGAGTCATGCTAGAGCTTTCAGGTTCCTTACTAGGTGTTTGCATTTTCTTTCCTCGGGGCATCAGTTACCGATAATAATGCTTTACTATGCCCTTTGAATTCCTTCAAACCAAGCTTATGCAAAAATAAAAAATAAAAACTACACACCTTTTTTACTTTGTAGAAGCCTGATATTGAATCTGATGTATCTCTGTAATTTCGAATCATCCAGTTCTAAAATTATGACTTGTAGTAGCCTTCTATGTCCTCTTTCCAATGCCACTAGTCTGATCCAAATTGGATTCTCCAAGAAAGAGTTATGCACAATCTCCCGCAGTGACCTGATTATAGACTACTTCAGTAGAGCAAACTTGTATGAAGTGCCACGTGTCACTGTTTCAACCTTTGACCCTAACAAATATACTAAAGAAAACTACAGTCTGTCCTCTTTCTGTACCTTCTTACGAAATTCCAATCCGATGCTCAGAAAGAAAGTTATGACGATTTTCCCCAGGTCACCTGTTTTGAGTGTAATTCAGGAGTCTGCAAAAAGACTAACTTCCTGAGATCATATCTCCGAAAATATCGCACGAAAAGCTCTGAAATTCGGACCCAAGGTTCAGTGCGATTTATTCTCAAATGAGTTTGTTTTGCAACTTTTGAAACATCACAGAAAAAAAAGTTATAGAGAAAATGCCACGATGACCTGTTTGGAGCAGTGAAACCCTAGAATCCAAAGCTCTGATACAAAATGTTATGAAACCAGCTCAAGAAAAGATAGAAAAGATAGATCAACGCCTTAGAATTCAGCCTCTTCGAGGGGGAAACCTCCTTTACATTACATAAATCAACAATTCTTGGATGATTCAAATGACAAAACCTCCTTTCTATATATAGGAGTCTATGGAGTCACAATATAATCCAGCTGACCTAACAATAATAATAGAAAGCCACAAAAATAACAATAGAGGGATTCTATGGGCACATTAATAACAATATGGGGGCAATGGGGGCACAACAATATAAATAAGGGGTATAACTACAATAGTAATTGGGTAATCACTAGTATTATAGGGACCCAACATATTTTATTGTGAAATTGGTGATTGATAAATTGATTTTTGAAAGAGATAGAAGAAAATCTACTTTGGGGGAAAGTAGATCAGATTATTGCAAGGAGAAATTGAAAAATTATTTATGAAGGGATAGTGGAAAAACTACAACAACAACATGTATTTAGAAAATTTGGACAGTGAGGTATGGTCTTTATGATTTCAGTCAATTAATGATGAATTATTGATTGAAAAATGCTCTGAAAATGTTTCATACTTGTAGCGAAGAACAAGCAGAGCTTTTGATGATGATGGCAACAAACCTATCCAACTAGAGATTGGAAGAAAGGAGAAAGGTGACTAAGTGCAGGAGCCAGAGGAGCAGTGAAATTATGAAACATTTGAGAGACTGGACAAAGAGAGAGAATACCTAGGAAGAGAACAAACTCAGAGAAGAAGCTTGATAGGGTATTGAATAGCAAGAGAATAATGATGCTAGAAAAGGCTATGTTGTAGATCACTAATCGGACACAGATGAGCTCGTGAAGGAAGATGGCCATGGAAGGTCATAGAAGAGGTTCTAGAGAATGCCATATAGGTAAGATGAGTAATGACGAGTGAGAGAGAAATATTGTAGTGATGAGAGTATAGTTGGCGATACTATAGAGATGGCCACAAAAGAAAGGGAACGAAGACCAAAGACATGGATGGAGAATGAGGAAACATGTCAAATGGAACCCATTGCAAAAGAAATGGAATGGAAAGATGATAAACAAGTTCAAATAAATTGAAAAAATACATATTTCTTTGTTGGAAAAGGAGAGAATCAAAGGAAGTGAGTCAAAACTTGCTGAAACCTAGAAAGTCAATTGTGAAATATTGAAGATAGAGAAGCTCAAAAGAGTTGAGCTACAAAAAAAGGAGAATGTTGGAGAAGGTGTTGAAGTTTTGGTATGTGAACCATAACATGGACCACTAATTTTTGAATGTGATGAAGAGACAGAGGAGTTGAATCATATGAAAGATTCAGATAGGCCAGATGACTTGATGTCTGAAGCATCAATCGAGACCGAAAGGTCTTGTATTTTTAAAACTAATGGTTTGTGTATGGTTCAGGTACAACACAAGGTGATGAGAAAACTTTAGAGTTTGTTAAGAAGGAGGAACAAAATCTGAAATATGTTCAGATTCATATAGAGATAGGAAGATATTAGAAATGAAAGGAGACGGGAAGTATGTAGTGGAATATTGGAGTTGGTAATAGTGAAGATTGGAATAGCATATATGAGTTAAGACGTGAAGATAAATAAAAGGTATTCAGTGTGCCTAATGAGTTTGAAATGCTTAAGCATGATGATTTAGATTTAACAAAAGGAAGATCATTTGATGATGGGATGATGACAAGTGAAGGTATTGAAAATCGTGTAAAGTTTTCAAATTCTACTCCAATTAAAGTTATTGAATTATATAAAAAATTAGATCTTCAAAGAAGAAAGTTGGAAAAGCAGAAGATAAATGTTCAAGATAAATTGTTGATGAAGGATGACAAATAAATTGTCATGAATGAAAATCAGGAAGAAGAAGTTGATAGGTACAGTAAATAGAAGTGGAAAATTATCTTGGAAGATAATATGGTAGAAGCTGAAAATGTGCAAAATTCTACAGAAGACAATAGTGAACAAGAGGGTAAGGATGTAAGGGTGGCAGTAAAAATGAGAGGTCATCAGTTAAGGGTCAAAAGAAATTAGCACACAGAGGATATACTGGACAAAGAGATTGAGGTGATAATAAGGTTAATGACAAAAGTGTCTTATAAGAAGACAACTACAAGAAAGGAAATCAAGAACATCAAGAGGAAGACAACAGAAGAATGTGAGCATAACAAGTGGAGCATTGCAACATAAGATATGGAGACCTGGAAAACAACAGTAGAAAACCACGACAACAGAGCAACTGAAAGGAAAAGAAGTAGGCAAAGATAAATTAAAAAACAAAGCATGGGATCCAGGAGGACAAATATTAGAAGCACATGATCTGGAGATATGATTATTTTCAACTTTGGGAGTCTGATGCAGGAGCATTTGGCTCAGAATAACCATTGTATTTTAGTAGACATAGGAGGGTCTTGTGTTTTAAGGGAGTTGGTTTCCTAAGTGTTGAATGTTCTCAAATGTAGGAGAACATGAGTGATGATGAGTAATTAGTATGGATTGAGATATTGTAATCTTAGAATGTAGTTCATGATTTATGGAGGATCCTTAGGACTAGTTGAAAGTTGAGATCCTTCAGGGATAAAGAAGATATTTTAGGAACTAATTGAGGATTTAGAGGATTCTTAGGGTTTAGTTCAGAATATTGAGGACCTGAACCAAAATTGGTGAATGGAATCATTTTGTATAAATGTAAACCTCGAAGGCTTAGAAGAGAGAGTCAAATCGATTGAGTTAGAGAGAGAGTTAGTAGATAGATAGGGTTAGATTGTAGCATACATGCATTGAATTGAGAAAGGACCATTGATACAGACCGTGTAAAGATAGATTAGACCAAATCTAGATTGTAAATAGGTTGTTATTTTTACCTGTATATTTGTTTAATGAATGAGGAAATCGAATTCATTGTGACTGTGTGTGTCATTCCTTTTATGTGTTGAGTGATTTGTAATTGGGAATTTATGGTTCTGTGTAATAAAGCATGATGAATGCATTCAAATTTAATTTCTAACATCCTTTCTGAGTGAAAAATGACTTATCATCTGGGTAGAATCCATGTGATTCCAGTCGGGTTTAATAGATGTTTGTACAAGTCAAGTAATTGTGAAATCGAAAGAAATGGAAATAATACAGGGTCTATTATGTATTCTAGTTTGAAGTGGTGTTAAAGAAACAAAGGTATAAGTTAGGCAGAGTAATCAAAGATGTCTTGGCACACTGTTCCTAAGCAGAGAAATGAGGTGGCATAATTGAATTTGATAACCAGAGTTCTAGAATGGTGAGCTGGTGATGAAATTGAGTTATCAATAAGTGCAGGGATAGGAGTGGACAAATGTTTTTCTCATGCTTAAAGTGTCGTATTAAACCTTGGCCATCGATCATCTTTTCAACCACTAACGTCACAGTCAACTGTGGTGTTTGAAGTTGTGTTTAACCGTGTGTTAGTTGAAGGGCCACAAACCAATGGATCAGTGCTCATATTGACCGTTGGATTAATGTTACATTGCACCGTTCATGAGTGAATGAACATGGTTGGGAGAATTTGCGATATGCGATATAAGATGATCGAGCAATTAAATTTTGGACCAAGTGTGTCTTGTTCAAATAGTGGACAATTAATTTGATAAGATTTGTGTAGAAAGTCAACGTGGGAGCAATTTCTTTTCAATTTCAAGTATTGTTCAATTGGATGATGTTCAATTGCTGTTCAATTGCAAGTGTTGTTCAATTACTGTTCAATTGCAAGTGTTTTTCAATTGTTGTCAATCGGTGATTTTTAATTGTTGTTCAATCCTATGTCATCTTGCGTCATTTTTAGGTGAGCCTTCGGAAATGAGCCAAAGCCGTGGGAAAAGTTGAAAGGTAAAGTTAAAAGTGATTTATGTATATTTCTATAATAAAGTGGATTAAGGGAAATTAACCATGGTATGATTGGTGTTGAGACTACAGTAAGAAGGTATGGTTAATATGTGCGAGTTTAAGAATTAATCAAAGTTTATGAGGATTGAGTAAAGTTTCTATCAGAGTGATTAATTAAGGTTTAGACCATTGATTAGTTTTTGAAACATTTTTGCATGAGAATTTGTTATGGGCTATTAAACCTTAACTAATGAAGGTTTTTCTAGGGAGGATAAATGAAATTCCTGGGAATAGATGAGATTATGCATTTTATATGCATATTGTCGGTACTATTGGCTTAGCCCAGCATCACCAGATCAGGAAGAAGCAAATTTTTAAGAAATTTACGAGGGGGGACTGGTAAATTCAAAGGTAACATTCGCTTTAATTTTTTTTCTTATGGAATATTAGATGACTATGCATCCAAATATTCATATGAATAAAATCATGATAAATGAAAAGGAAAGGATGTTGACAAGAAAATGGGAAAAAAACAATTATCTACCATGAAACGTTTATAGTCTAAATAAGATTGTCAAAGCAAATTTGATGATCATGAAGTTATAAATTCAAATTCTAATACTAGTTAAAAAATACTTCTACCTCTTGAATATCGATCAACTACTGAATCAAATAGTTGTAAAGAAGAAGATTTAATGAGAACATTGAAGGAAATTGATAGAATCGGTAATGCAAACAAAGAAATGGAAACCAAATAAGGTAGTATGGTCAAGCAAATGAACTTGCTAGAGTCGCAGTATAAGAACCAGAGGAAGAAGGACCTAGGATTCAAGGGGGCGAGATCTGGTTCTAGGGTTTAACAAAACAAGCGATAGCGAGTACCAAGCTTCCATGGAGTCATAGGGAGGAGGGAGCTCCACTCCCTCATATAGTTACATGGTAGAAAACAGAGGAAAAGGAGGGAAAAGGAAAAAACTCCACAGCCCTTGGAGATCAAGATGAAAGACACAGAAACTTAGAAGGCGGAACACAGTAAAACCAGTGTCGATCAAAGGGCCCACGAAGGAGACTATCAGGAGGAGAAAGAGGAAGACAGAGGTAAAGGGTTAGAGAACAGAGCTAAGATGGGGCCTTGTAAACCCAATACCATAACTAAACCTTGGGTTATTCTGAATGATCCAACTCTACAAGCATGCAGGGATCACATGGCAAACTATGCCATCATATGTAAATTTATGGGAATCCAGCCATCAGAGAAAGCATTGTACACTTAGATAAAATACAACTGGAAACCAAAGGGGGAGTTAAATATTAATCTTGGGTCCAAAGGTTTTTTCACTGTGGTGTTTATGAACATGGAAGACATGGATAGAATCTTTGAAGGAGGGCCATACTTCTTTGCAATTGTTGGACTCTATATGAGGCCATGGACGATGAACTTTGTGCGAGAGCGAGAAACCTTCACTTCGATATCGGTATGGATTCGACTATACTCCTTACCTTTATATTACTGGATGCCAGAGTCTTTAAAAGTTATAGGCAATAAAATAGGTCATTTCCTAAAAAATTCAAAGGAAACTCTATGGGGAAAATATACATCCTATGCCCATATACGTGTGGAGATGGACCTATCAGGAGCCCTTCTAGATGAGGTCATTCTAGAAGTCTATGATGAGGAATGGGTTCAAGAAATTGACAATGAACATATCCCGTTCAGATGTCACAAATGTCATGAGCATGGACATCTATCCAGAGACTTTCCTCTCAATCGAAGGGAGGAAAACCTAAATACCAACAAAGGAAAAGACCAGATAGGTTTCACCAAAGTAGGAGGTAAAGGAAAAGGAGGAGGAAGGAAGACACAAAAAAACCCTACTGTGAATGGTAAAGAAAAAGTTATAACAGTTTTGAGATCTTAGGAAAAGAAGAAGCTAAGGGAGGGGATAAAGATAGAACAAAAAATCAGACAGCAAGGGGGAAAGAAAAAGAGACCAGTATGGAGTACACTTAGGAATAGAATGGACACATGACAGACCCGTTGAGTACCATGGAAGTAGAAAAAGACCAGGAAATGACTCAAAGTGAAAGTGGTACAAAGGATCAACATTCGGAGGAGATCCTGGAAAGAGAGGACCTTGTGCTGGAAAAGTTTCTAGAACATGGAGGAAAACTGTGAATAAACTCCATCCCCGAGGAGGACGCGGACAAAGTCCAACAAATATTCCTTAACAAGGCACATCAAATAGCTACAGGAGTCAAAAGAGGACATGACAACCAGGAAAACAAAGGGACTTCCTGAATAGGATTAATAAACGGAAAACTAACAAAGAATCGAGGCAAGAGGAGGGGAAGAAAAAGACAGAAAGAATTACTACTAGAGTGTGGCAAGCTCATGATTGATTCAGGAAGGAAGAAAGACCTTTCTAGTTACTCCTTTATAACCCCACCTCAATGAAAATCACAACGTGGAATATTAGAGGCCTAGGGAGCAGAAGAAAACAGAGGAATCTTGGTAAAAGGATTAGAGAGGAAAAACCTGACATAGTATTCATACAGTAAACAAAATGCTCAGTGGAGAGGATCTGTGAAAAACATAGTAAATGGGTAAACAAATATGACTACCTTCAAGTTAAGGCAAACAAATCTGTTGGTGGTATTCTCACTCTCTGGGGTCCACACAAATTTGGTGTGATTGATGTGGAGGCATCCAGAGATCACCTTTCTCTCATTTTCCAACCGGTGGGTGATAGGCAATGTTACATCATCGCCAATTTCTATGGTCGACAACCAATGGAGGACAAACATCAACTCTTCTCAACACTGGAGGATATGAAAAAGAGATACCTAGCTCTACCATGGATTCTTGGCGGTCATTTCAACATAACAAAATCACTCTGGAGAAGAAAGGAGGCACTAGAATACTTGGGAGAGACTCAATTGCCTTCCATAACTTCATCACCAATATGAAATTGGTTGATATGGAAACAAGCAGTGGAATATTCACTTGGAATAACGAAAGAGGAGGCCCTACCCAAGTGGCCTCAAAATTGGATAGATTCATGGTTTCAGAGGAACTTATTCTCAAGGGAAGCAGAATTACTGCACTCATACTACCTTTAGGAGGATCCGATCACTAGCCTATCCAATTGGAAGCTTCCCTTTTTGGCAGACCAAGGAATATCCCCTTCACGTTTGAGAATGCTTGGCTCACACATCCAGATTTCCTCACCAATATTGAACAACGGTGGAAGGAAGAGCTTCACCTTCAAGGTACAAAGATGTTCTTGCTTCAATGTAGGCTCAAACACATCGAAGGTAGACTCAAAGAGTGGAGAAAAATGGAATTTGGCAACATCTTCAAAGCTAAAGAAGATGTGGAAAAGAAACTAAAGGAAATAAACTAGATTCTTATCACAGAAGGCTACACAGAAGAAAGAAAAGAGATGGCAGAGTCACTCCAATAGTAGTGGGACAACAAATTCCTTCAAGAGGAAATACTCTGGAGACAAAAATCCAGAGTACAATGGATTAAAGAAGGGGAGAGAAACACCAAATTCTTTCACAGATCCACCATAGCTCACCAAAACAACAGTAGAACCGTGAATCTTAAAAATTAGCATGGTATAAAGGGAAACACTCATGAAGAGATGGAGAAGGTTCTACTCCAACATTTTCAGAAAATTGCTGAGGAAACCTCAAAAGATAGATACCAATTTACAAAAAAATTCACTTGATACATCCATAAATTGGTCACCAGAGAAGATAATTTCAATCTCAATAGACTAGTAACAGAGGAAGAAATTGAGGAAGCCGTGAAAGAGATGCAAAATGGGAAAGCACCAGGCCCGCATGGCTTTAAGGTGGACTTTTTCAAAGCTTGTTGGAGGATAGTGAAACATGACAGCTTGGAGGTAGTGGAAGACTCTCGAAGATTTAAGACAGTCTTAAAGGCGCTAAATGAATATTTCATTGCCTTAATCCCCAAACAGGGGAAGGCCACCTCTCCAGATAGATTTTGAGCTATAGCATTATGTAATGTGATATAAAAAATTATATCCAAAGTCATTGCCAATCGTCTCAAACCTATCCTCCCAACCCTAGTGTTAGAGGAACAAACAGGTTATGCGGAAGGAAGACAAATTCTAGATAATATAATTCAAGCACATGAAACGGTTCATTCACTCATAACTGACAAACAAGTAGGAATGATAATGCAGCTAGACATAGAAAAGGCCCACAAGATTAGCTGGTCATACATAGGAGAAATTTTAAGAGCCTATGGCTTTCATCACAATTGGATTAAATGGGTTATGGCGCTAGTTACCACAACCATCTATTCAATTCTTCTCAATGGCACTCCTTCCAAAACATTCAAGCCTTCTAGAGGTCTGAGGCAAGGAGATCCTCTTTCTCCTTTCCTCTTCATTCTATTGATGGAAGGGTTAGGAAGAGCTATCAGAGCTGTTTAGGAGGAAGGGAGGATTTAGGGTCTGAGACTCACTCAGGGTGGGGACACGGTAACACATCAACAATTTGTGGATGACACTATGCTTCAAGGTACACCCACTGTTAAGGAAGCCAAAACATTCAAATAGATTATGAGTGAGTTTTCTAGGGCAGTAGTCACTGACGTAAGTCTAACTAAATCAAAGATCTTATTTTTCAATATTGATATTTCACTTCAAAGAAATATTTCCAGAATTATGGGCTTTCAAAGGGAGTCACTACCTGTGAAGTACCTAAGAGTTCCTCTCACTAACAAACCACTTCACAAGGATATCTAGGAGCCTGTCCTTAATAAGCTAAAAGATAAGATCGTCAAATGGAAAAACATAGTGTTATATACATTTTTGTGCCTTGCATCACTGAGCATGAAATGTCAATAATCAAGGGATCCAAAGTCCCTAAACATGTTTTTCCTACCCCTAGAAGAACATGGCCAAGTAACCACAGCAATTCACAAAAGTTCTCCACCTGAAAACACTCAAAAACAAGGCAATTCTGGATCATGTCAACTGCTCCACTGAGCATCTACGCTGAATGTCAACTGCTCCACTGTCTACCTGCGTTGAATGTCAACTGCAAAGAAGGCTACCTGCGCTGAGCGAGTTTGGACAAGTGGCAGAGTCATTTCTCAAGGTGTCAATGCCCAGGAAGCTTCCAAAATGACACTTGGATCAGGGAATTCGACTAGTGATGATTAAGAGGTTCCAAATCTCCAAGTGGAAGCAAGAACCTCCAAGTGGACCCAAGAACTGAAGTGGGAGAGGACACTAGTCAGTCTCAGACCAGTCTCAAGCTGACTCATCCTCTCTCCAAAACTCCTATATATAGATCTCTCTCCATGAGCTCAAAGGGAGGCTGGAATTTAGTATTTGCAAAGAATTGTTGTTGGTTTGTGGCTAGAAATATTGGGTGTGTTATGCTTTGAAAGGAGCTGAAGAAGGAATTCCATTCTGCTGGGAAGGAGATGCTGGGTTGGAGCCCTATGGGTTGTATCTCTTCCTGAACCCTGTTACTTTCAATAAATCTATCTTGATTCTTTCCTATATGCTGGTGTATTTTGTGTAATTACATTAGTATATTTGATTTACTTCTAATCCTGAATCATTTATGAATATGTATATTTGCCTTTGTATTGTGTCCTTCTCTTGTTGCAAGTAGCTGTTCTCTTGTCACAGGTAGTTGTTCTCTTGATCGAGTGAGGAGGCAAGTAGCTGTGGACATACAAAGAAAAGAGGATCTAGTTCGAGGGACAACCGGAAGATAACAGTAAGTCTACCGATCTCCTCTCTTTCATATTTCATAAAGGAAGAAATCATGATAGTTGTATTCGTTTGTTGCTAAGGCGCTGTCACACCTTAGGTGGATAGGATCGTCCTAAATAGGTATTTTTCCCCACAACAAATTGGCGACTCCGCTGGGGAAGAACTTGTTTATTCATTTCATTTGTGTTTCCGTCATTTGTTTACTTCATAGACTTGACAGTAACTCTTGAACTACATCTTTCCCGGATGCAAAGTAAAAGTTGTTGCTTTGATCCAGTGTGTTGGACTTGTCTATGATTTGAACTAGATCCACAAATGATTTGATTGATCCTTGTGATAGTCTTTAGTACCCTATCAAAGCATCCCTCTGTTTATACCTTTCTTGTGTTTCTGATTTGGCCTGAAACAGTTGATTTTTGAGCATTTTGTGACCCAGAAACCAAGAGAAACGAGAGTTTCTCTCTTCAGCGCAGGCACTGTGAAGGCAGTCTGCATTTCAACGCAGGTCCCGAAGGGGCTACCTGCGCTGAATGTCAAACTGCCAGTGTTGGACCTGCGCTGAACCAGTGTGGCCTTGTGCAGCTGGGGTTCTTTGTCCTTTCTTGCCCTGTTTTGATCTCTGTTTTTGCAGCCTTTAACCAAGTATAGGTGCTGGTCTGATAACCCTTTTCTTTGCCTAAATTTCGCCCCAATTTTTGTACAAAAAGATTGTGAATGTTTTTATGTGTTTGTGGCGTCGTTTACAGTCTTCCTTTGCATGAGTAAAGTAGTCTTTCTGTAGCCTTTGATTCATATCTGATTGAGAATGATCTTAGAAGAGAGTTCATTGGCTATTTGTTCAGATTGATTATAGTTTTACTTTTGCTTATTGGTTTGAATTTGTTCTTTTCAAAGTATCAAAACAAGTCTTTATTTCGAAAATCGCAAAGTGATTGTACTCTCTTCTACCCTTGTCGATTTCGAAGAAAGTGAACTTGTTGATTTTGATCATTGTAAAAGCAAATTCAAAGTTGTGCAAAAAGCTTTCTTTGTAGGCATTTATACTAAGAAAGTGAAAACAAACACCTGCATTGTGCATTTTGCATTTTATAAGTTTGCATGTTGGAGTTAGGGAAAGTGCATTAGAGTGTGCTGATTGCTCTTTGAGAAAAGATAGTCGCTCTCTTTTCCCTTAGTAGCTAGGATTTTCAAAGTTGAAAGATTGTAAAGCTTGCTTATCATCTTAGACTGCATTTTGGAATTTGTATCATACATCTCGTGGTGAACCTTGAAAGACAAACTTTAAAAAGATCAACCTAAAATAAACTGAATGAACCTAACAACGCTTTGTAACATAACGCACAACATAGAGGTCTAGGCTAGAGACGTGTTCCGGGGTCGTTAAACATAGTGACTGTCGATCTCGAAGAAGGTGGGTGATTCCTCCTGAGAGTCGGTGGCGCTCATACGGATTGTGCTCCCACGTACCGTCACGTATATATTGGGAGTCCCCTATAGGCATATATCTTTTATCCTTAGGAAGCCGTGTCGGCCGCCCTACTGATCGCAATGCAGTGAACACAGCATTCACGAAGATCGACCACCCGTACCGTAAAAAGTATTCTGTGGTTTTGCGAAAGGTTTTGCACACCCTTTGCCTAGATCCCCAGAGCAGTTTCTTTTGGCCTTTTTCAAACTCTATAACAGAAAAAGTCCATCCGAGCATTTGTCACTTTGGGCTCGTTAAAACATCGAAGGAGACTAGAGTCATCTTTAGCTTTGTCTCGACTCTTTAAAACTGAAAAAGCAAGTTGTGTCTAAAAGTGTCGTTAACAATTTATTTTAAATGGAACAATCACCCTTTAATCCTGCGTTGATCTTTAGGTTGAAAATATGGAGCACACCAACCAAGGAGTTCCCTTGGGTGGAAATCCTAGTCCCTTCTCCTCTTGGGGAGATGTTGGTGCGCCCCACATGGCCACATTGTCGCTTCCAGGATTGACAATTGGCCTACCAGTTTGGCTCTTTTCGACCAATGTCGTTCAGAATACCACCACTCCTGAACAATCGAGTCAAAAGTTAGATCAGACAAGAGTTGCCTCCCAGCCTTCCACTTCGTCTTCCTCCCCTCCTTCCTCTTCGCTTGACGGCACTGGTCGATCAAAAAATCGGGTTCCTAAGGAGAAGAAGGAGAAGAAGAAGAAAGAAAAGAAGAATAAGGAGCCTAAGGCGACTGGGGGCAAGCAAATGTCATCTAACAAAAATCCACACACCGCACTTGTAAGGCCTAAATCGCCATGCATCATATGCAGGGGAGACCACTTCCATAGAGATTGTCCCTGTATCCCACGGATACTAAGAGACTGGTCCCCCCGTTTGCACAATTCGGGAGCATCGACCTCTGATAGCCATGTCGACTGCTCACCGTCAACTAGTGGGAGTGAAGCTCAAGGACAGAATGGGGAAATTAAATTTCCTTGCAGACTGTGTGAAGGCGATCACGCCATCCACCATTGTCCCTTCTTAGACGAGGCAAAAAGAGTTCTGGAAAATCGCCCGATTTTACGAGCGAATCTTCCTCCTGGATATCAAAGACTCCTACCAAGTCCCTCACTAGTTGAGAATCCGGCTGAGCCACTTAGATGGTTAGCCGAAGCACCTGTCATTGAAGAAGAACCGTCTGGATCCATGCCTAACGAAAGTCAAAAGGTTGATACGGCAGTTGACCCGGTTTTGCCTTCAGAGGCTCCATCTTCGAATGACACCATCAGAAAGGAGAATATAGACGACACCATCCAGGTTCTCTTCATCAGCACTGACTCTGATGATCAAGGAGGAAATGCCACCATTTCTTTGTCGCGGGAAGGAAGTTCATCAGAGCGCTATCCGGCCGTATATTCGGTCCCACCATCAAGTAACCTGGTTGTGTCCTTTGATTGGAACCAACTAGGCAGACCCTGGTTGCCAGCCAGTGTGCCATTCAGAATTATTTGTCAAATATACATAATGGTAATGGCTGTCACTATCATTGATGAGGGGGCATCTGTGAGTATCCTTTCCTCTATTGCTTGGAGAGCGCTTGGTTCACCAGCACTCTTACCTGAGATGAGAAATCTATCAGGTTTTGATAAAGGAACCAGTCGACCTTTGGGGATCCTCCCCAATGTGCCTATAACATTGAAAGGGAAGACCGTTCAAATGAACGTGATGGTCGTTAAAGGACCCTTGGACTATAGCCTACTCCTTGGACGAGACTATATATATTGCATGGGAGCTGTAGTCTCCTCACTCTTTAGAGTAATGTGTTTTCCGCATGAAGGAAGAATGGTCAAGCTCGTGGACCAACTTTCGTTTCCCGGATCACACATCGCAAATAGTCAGGTGCCATCCCTAAATGGTCTATTCATGCAAGAAGTGTCTCAACCCACGGTCCGTCCTCCTGATGAGCGAGAGTAATCCGGGAGGATATGACTGGAACCCAGGGGGCATGCATCCTGGCCTGCTTCGGCAGGGAAACTTTGGGTATAGGGTAGGTTTCTGTGGGAGAATATGACTAGTCCGTACCCCGTCCGTGGATGGAAGAGGGGTTGTTCTAGAATAAGATTCTTTTGTCAAAGTTACGTGTTTGACAATGGTCATTCACCCTTGTCTATTTCGGTAGACATTGCCGAGGAAGTGTTTTGTTTGAAAGATTAACGAGACAATCTTTGGGTAACCTGAAAGAGGTAAGCCTCTCTCGATTAAAACAAATGTTTTGGCGGAGGGTAAGTAGAGGTAACCTTGAAACTCTGTTTTATACCTGGGGGCATGCAAACCTTTTGGAGTGCAAGCAAAGAGCGGTTATTTATCTGTTTTTTGGGTTAGCCGTTTCCTAACTTGCATAAAGAAAGGAGAGTGAGCATAGCTTTGGTAAGGCGCAAGCTCTATAAAAAATGGGATCTTTCATGAGACACTCTTATCTTATGACTGGGTATTCGAGTAGTTTTAGCATAAAGTTCATGCTCGTTAAAAAATAAACGCAAGATCCGAGCAGTTTTAACGCGGTCGTCATGCTCGTTAAAAAATAAATAGAAGCAGTGAGCAATGTTTCCTCCAGAGTTTAAACTCATTTTTAACTAAAAAATGAATCTATCCCGGTAAATAACCACTGTGATCATAAATTTATCAGCCATAAAAGCCTTGGTCGTGTTTGCACCTGCCACCTCCACTTTCATTTGGCCGATCGTTCACCTCCATTTGATTGTTTACCCATTTTGAGGAACAGCTGCGAAGAGTGATTTCACCTAGCCATCCTTGTGACACTGCCGTGATTGGAAAATTCCAACCTGTACCTGGAATCAGTTGCTATCCCCGTTTATCACTCGTTCCTCAAAAGACGAGTCTTCTTTAAGCTCTTTTCAACTGACTCGTAAAATATGAAAAGATTGTCGAGTTTTGGCCTTCCAGCTCGTTAAAGGACCGGAAGAGCTATCCCTCCTCTAGATTTTAATCTTTTTGGACCTGAGGGATTATTGCACAAAAAGGTCGAGCGCTTGTTTTATTCGGCTCGTTAAAGATTATCGAAAACTCATCCCTTCTGTATTGTTTTATACTTTTTCGGACTTAAGGGATTAGATGACGAAAAAGGAATTTTGGAGTTAACTTTATGTACCTTTTCAGACTCTCTAAAAGTGAAAAGGACCGAGTTATCCTTGTCGTTAGACTCGTTAAAATTATTAAATAGCGACAAACTTGTCTTTAGACGAGAACGAGTTTCACTATCGCTAAGCTCGTTAAAACATAGCGATGGGCTTGCCCGAAGGGCAGGTTATAGAACAAGCATATGTTATCCTCCTCAAGCTTGACAAAAATAAAGAGGTACTGGTCAGCAATGACTGGGGAAAAATTGGGAAAAATCAAGAAAACTTTGATGGTAGCAGGTCGCTCTTGAACATGACACTTTTCCTCCGTATCACATTCGGGTTGGGTTGTTTCATTCACCGGTCACATCACCATGGTCTTGCCATACCATCCATATTTGGGGTAATGCTACCGATCCATCGCATCAGTGTCGCCATATGTTCAAGAGAAGTCATTCCGAAAGAGTCAACTGGGTCCCATCCACTGCCATACATTATCCTTCATCCATTCATGACCACCACCTTGAATCATATGTCAGAGATTGTTTTCACCTCCATTAAAATCATTAGCTCCATTCCGTGTCACTGATGTGGGATTCATTAAGGCCCTCCTTTGACGGATCGCTCCTTGTCGACATCAGCTCATTATCCAAGGAGTTGATCTAGGAACACCCCCTTCAGTACTTTGAAGCTTGCATGCCTCAATGGCAAGTTTCTCACTTCCAGCGATAGGTATACATCAATGACCTTCGACCAGAAGATTTCGCGTGGTGTTCGACGCCAAGTCCTTTATTCAAACCACGTGAATTTTACTGCAGTACCTTGAGGGTCATTATCATTATCGGTGATTCCTCTCGTGCTTGTTAACGGTTTACATCATTGACCGGTAATCAAGCGATGTCTTTCCATGTTCGACTTCAACGCAATTCTCACATGGATCGACTTGTACTTAGAGTGAAGATCGAACGGGTTTGAAGACCCTGGATCTAGTTTCATCCATCCGGGCTGCGATATATATTCAGGAAAAATAAAGACATTTGGCATGTACATCATTGCAGCAGATGATCATCCTACTCAAAGGATGATAATTTCACCAAAATTATCAGTCTACCATCAGACGATCGTCTGTTCCATGTACAAAAATGAATTTATAAAGCTGAGCATGGGAATGCCTGCCTCAGCTAGATCATGAAAGCAGAATGAATCATAATGTATTGTATTGTATTTTATTACAGGTCTCCTCCCAGCAGATGGATGAACTTCGGACCCTCCTGGATAAATCATTTCACCCGATAAACGGCCTCATACTTTAGGGGGCAACTGTTATAGACATTTTTGTGCCTTGCATCACTGAGCATGAAATGTCAATAATCAAGGGATCCAAAGTCCCTAAACATGTTGTTCCTACCCCTAGAAGAACAAGGCCAATTAACCACAGCAATTCACAAAAGTTCTCCACCTGAAAACACTCAAAAACAAGGCAATTCTGGATCATGTCAACTGCTCCACTGAGCATCTGCGCTGAATGTCAACTGCTCCACTGTCTACCTACATTGAATGTCAACTGCAAAGAAGGCTACCTGCGCTGAGCGAGTTTGGACAAGTGGCAGAGTCATTTCTCAAGGTGTCAATGCCCAGGAAGCTTCCAAAATGACACTTGGATCAGGGAATTCGACTAGTGATGAGTAAGAGGTTCCAAATCTCCAAGTGGAAGCAAGAACCTCCAAGTGAACCCAAGAACTGAAGTGGGAGAGGACACTAGTCAGTCTCAGACCAGTCTCAAGCTGACTCATCCTCTCTCCAAAACTCCTATATATAGATCTCTCTCCATGAGGTCAAAGGGAGGCTGGAATTTAGTATTTGCAAAGAATTGCTATTGGTTTGTGGCTAGAAATATTGGGTGTGTTATGCTTTGAAAGGAGCTGAAGAAGGATTTCCATTCTGCTGGGAAGGAGATGCTGGGTTGGAGCCCTATGGGTTGTATCTCTTCCTGAACCCTGTTACTTTCAATAAAGCTATCTTGATTCTTTCCTATATGCTGGTGTATTTTGTGTAATTGCATTAGTATATTTGATTTACTTCTAATCCTGAATCATTTATGAATATGTATATTTGCCTTTGTATTGTGTCCTTCTCTTGTTGCAAGTAGCTGTTCTCTTGTCACAGGTAGTTGTTCTCTTGATCGAGCGAGGAGGCAAGTAGCTGTGGACATACAAAGAAAAGAGGATCTAGTTCGAGCGACAACCGGAAGATAACGGTAAGTCTGCCGATCTCCTCTCTTTCATATTTCATAAAGGAAGAAATCATGATAGCTGTATTCGTTTGTTGCTAAGGCGCTGTCACACCTTAGGTGGATAGGATCGTCCTAAATAGGCATTTTTCCCCACAACACATAGCACTAAATCTAGTAGGGATACTTGTTATCACTAAGGGTGTTCTTCAAAGCATCCCTATCTATATGATATCTGGAATTCCAGCACCAGCCGGTATAATGACTAATATAAGAAATATTCGGAGAGACTTTCTCTAGGGGAAAGGAGAAGAAAAGAAGAAATGGGCCCTAGTGGCATGGGACAGAGTATGCAAACCTAGGTCCCATGGAGGTTTGGTTCTTCATGACCTAGGAATTCTAAATAGAGTTCTTGGCACCAAAATCTGGTGGAGATGGCTGAAAGAAATTAAAGCTCCTTGCGAAAAACTCTAGAAGCACAAATTCTAGATAATATAATTCAAGCACATGAAGCGGTTCATTCACTCATAACTGACAAACAAGCAGGAATGATAATGCAGCTAGACATAGAAAAGGCCCATAAGCTTAGCTGGTCATAGGAGCAATTTTAAAAGCCTATGGCTTTCATCACAATTGGATTAAATGGGTTATGGCGCTAGTTACCACAACCAGCTATTCAATTCTTCTCAATGGCGATCCTTCCAAAACATTCAAGGCTTCTAGAGGTCTCAGGCAAGGAGATCCTCTTTCTCCTTTCCTCTTCATTCTAATGATGGAAGGGTTAGGAAGAGCTATCAGATCTACTAAGGAGGAAGGGAGGATTTAGGGTCTGAGACTCACTCAGGGTGGGGACATGGTAACACATCAACAATTTGTGAATGACACTATGCTTCAAGGTACACCCACTGTTAAGGAAGCCAAAGCATTCAAACAGATTATGAGTGAGTTTTCTAGGGCAGTAGTCACTGATGTAAGTCTAACTAAATCAAAGATCTTCTTTTTCAATACTGATATTTCACTTCAAAGAAATCTTCCCAGAATTATGGGCTTTCAAACGGAGTCACTACCTGTGAAGTACCCGAGAGTTCCTCTCAATAACAAACCACTTCACAAGGATATCTAGGAGCCTGTCCTTAATAAGCTAAAAGATAAGATCAGCAAATGGACAAACATAGGACTAAATCTAGTAGGGAGACTTGTTCTCACTAAGGCTGTCCTCCAAAGCATCGCTATCTATATGATATCTGCCATTCAAGCACCAGCCAGTATAATCATTAATATAAGAAATATTCAGAGAGACTTTCTCTGGGGGAAAGGAGAAGAAAAGAAGAAATGGGCCCTAGTGGCATGGGACAGAATATGAAAACCTAAGTCACATGGAGGCTTGGGTCTTCATGACCTAGGAATTCTAAATAGAGTTCTTGGCACCAAAATCTAGTGGATATGGCTGAAAGAAATTAAAGCTCCTTGGGCAAAACTCTGGAAGCACAAATATGATAGCGAATGGTAGGAGGAAAATCTAATTAGAATGACAGGACAAGTAAAAGGTTCTGAGATTTGGAATAGGGCATGGGAGAATAGGGCCATAGTCCAAAACCATAGTTTTTGGGATATTAGAAATGGGAACCTGGCTTGGTTCTTAGAGCACGATTGGTAGGAGGAGGACAATCTCCGAAGATGAGAATTAGCAGACATTCACATAGATGCCATTAACAAAGGAATAAGGTGGGTAAGTGACTATTGGGACCCAACAAGGAATGATAAGAAATGGAGAACTTGGAAACTTCTAGACTACAGTGGAATGGGCATGTTGCATACTCAAGCTACAACCCTTCAAGGTCTTCTAGACAAGAGACAAATCTTGTACTGAAACTTGAACGATCAACTAAGATGGGGAAAGAAGAAAACAGGTCTCTTTAACCTTAAGGAAGCCAAAAGAATAGATGTAGGACTAAACCTTCCAAACAATGATAAGATCTGGAAAGAAATATGGGAAAATCCTCACTGGATGAAAGTAAAACTATTCAAGTGGCTGGTTCAACAGGGCAATATTCTGACTTGGGATAACCTAAGAAAAAGAGGCTTTGTTGGCCCCTCAAGATGTCATTTATGAAGAAAACAAGAAGAAACTACAAATCATCTACTAAATAGATGCACCTTCACCACAATACTATGGAATTAGGTTGGACAAGTCTTTGAGCAGATAGACAGAAATGTTAATGATATCACTACTACGTTAAAGAATTGGTGGAAAACTTTATCGGACAATGAGATCATTAAATTTTCCTGGATGCCGACTCCAGGATTCATAACCTAGAATGTCTAGAAGGAGCACAACAACAAGATTTTTAAGGAGAAAACGAGTCTCGTGAGTAACATCCTTAAGCTAATCCTTAAACAAATAAAATAGACTATTCATATCCTAGGAGCTGCAGCCACTGACAAACCCATCGTTCAAAGGGAGGCTAGAATTTTGGAGAAGTTAGAGCTCAAGGTTCATCCCCCTCGAGGTTCTACGTAGATTAACAGGGAGACCTTAACAAACAGTTCTTCTTGGCAATCCCCTTCTCATGGCTTTTTAAAATTCAACATAGATGGGGCTTCAAAAGGGAATCCGAGAGAAGCTAGTTATTGAGAGGTCTTGAGAAATGAGGAAGGAAACATACAAATCATCTTCCATATTTATCTAGGAGTAGCAACCAACAATATGGCGGAGCTCATGGTGATGGAATCATTCTTGGAAATACTGCTCAATCACAACATTCACAATGTCATCATTGAAGCTAACTCGAAGCTAGTTATCAACTCAGTGAAGAGGATAAATGCTGGTGCTACTCCTAAGAAAATCTCAAAGATAAATGTTGGTGCTACTCCTGAGAAAATCTCAAAACATCGGTGGCTTCTACAAGCCTACCGATGAATCCAAGTTCACCTACGAAGACTAAGAACTCTTAGGTTGGTGCATGTTCCCAGGGAAGCCAACAAAGTTGTGGATTGGCTTGCAAATGAGGGAGTTTGAAATAGGCATACCGACTTGTGTTCTTGGTGGGAGGAGGTTACAAATGACAGGTTCAAGGAGGGATGCTCTTCCAGGGCCATCAATGACTGACAGCAGCATCAGGAAAAATCAAGAGACAAAATTTCTGAAGCAGGGCCACAGAGTAGGGATCTTTTCGATCTGGTTTTATTATGAATTGTTATGACATATGTGCGGTCCTTTCCAAAATGTAGGTCTATGTCGATCTCATTAACCTAGGTAACACCAAACCAGCAGTCTCAGAAGGATGGCTGAAAGGTGAGATCTGCATCTTCCTTATGCCCTTGCACCGGAATCCTGATTTTCTCTCTAGGTGCAAAATCCCCGTTTGTTTTCTGGTGATTGCTTTACTACGCTCAGGGTGGTTTCTGGTTAATCGCAAGCTCTTTAGGCCAAAAGTGGTTTTTCACAATTGGGAGTGATTCCACTCAGCACGCGACACATGGCTTTGGGTGGGAGGAAATACTGCCCTCATCGCATGCTAACTATCAGTGCTTTTAGTCTGCCCGATATGATCCTGAACCGTTGGATCAAGCGAGGGCATTCAACGTCCAAGATTGAATGTGCATGTTGGTGGGACCAATACAACGGTTATGTTTCGAGCTGTTTGCATGACCCCATGGGAATCGCGCGTAATCGATGGATTTCGAGCGGTAAAAGTGATCGTTGGTTATGCCAAAAATGGACCCGATATGGTTATAAATTATGGTTTGCAGGGTGTATCGGGTCCGATGTGGTGGTTAAAAGGTGAGCTTGTTGGCCGCCTGGTATGGTTTACATCCGTTAGATCTTTAGCTTCGGATCTAACGATCAGTTTTGGTTGGTTGGTTTGTTTTGGTGGGCCGCATCCCTGGGTTCATTTTGTCATCTTGCGCTCGTGGATTGGGATTGGCCTGTCTTTTCGGTGAGCCCCATCACTGTGGTTTCTGATTGTAAACTATTTTTCTTTTTTAACTGAATAAGAGGGATCCACTCTTGCCTTAGAAAAAAAAATAAAGAACTTGCTAGAGTCACAATTAGTAGAAACCAATATAAGAATAGAAGACTTAACGAAAATAATTCAAGAAAAAGAAAGACATTGTGAAAATTTAGAAATAGAAATTGAGACTCTAAGGAAAATTTATGAGAAAAAAAAGAAATTTTAAAATAATTAGAACCAATAGAGAAGATTATCAATGAAAAAAACTCTCCTATAATCAAGAGAGGCATTGGATACAACTACATGGCTTCAAATTCACAGTGTAATGGCAAGAACCAACATAAGGTTTTTCATAAGAAAATAGAATCAAGTAACTCATATGAAAGGAAATCACTCATATAAGAATCAAGATCAGTCGTCGTGTATAAAGGATGGTTCCATGGATAATATTTTTATTGTAACTCATTTGGGAATAAGGCCACTGATTTCAGGGCAAGAACTTGGAACGGAAGCAAAATATCGGATAATTTCCAAAAATTCAAACACATGTTTACAAACTCCAAGTATATTTGAAGGAAAAAAGAACAATCGTAGAAGACATAGGAAAGATTTTCCTTAGTATAGTCCATTTCTCTTAAAGCATATTTCTAATAGTGTATGCAAAATTGAATGTGAGGTACATAACCTAATGGAGAATAAATAATGAATATCAAGACCATAGGATCAATGGTGTATGATCTCAGGGGGAGTTATGCATCTGTATTTCGATCATGATTTAATTTGTTTTTGTTACTTTTATATTATTGATGTTGCATTCATGAAGAGAATGTCAACGTGAATATAGATGACATTTTTGAGGGGAGTGGTGGCTGTAAAAACCATCAATTTATCTTCTCTACGTAGTTCTGATGAAAGACAATCACATGTATACACAATTTTCAATTTAGACAATCATGGATATTTATATTTGATGAAAAAGAAGTGACACATATTCAGGGTGAACTTCTCATATGTTTCACTAGTCCATTGTTGGCATTCTATTTGTGACATTGATTTATTGTAGACTGTTAATAATGCCCATATCATACTTAGGAATGATGTTGGTTCATGATGAGGTTATGAGTAGTTGAAAAATCTCATATTATTGCAGTTGTTGACATGGTTCCTTGGTGAATTTGTTGGTTTATAAGTTGGATACAATGAGATAATAATTGATGGTGAAGAGTTGGAATAGGCCCAAGGGGGGATCTTCTATGCTTCTAATGGTTCATTGTTAACATTATATATTTTTGACCACTCCTTAGTGCATGGTATTACCTATGAAGAGTTCATGGTTATTACTATAGTCATAATTCTTATTTCATTGCTCAATATTGAAAATACATGTTGTTGTCTCTATGTCATGGATGATTCCAATATATTGCTTCAGTTACATTTGGTGAAGTTATTAATGGTGTCTTAGTCCCGCTTGATACACTTGATAAGGAATATATGTATGCTATGTTCTATGAAGATGTTGTTTTATGTTGTTGTTGATTAGTTTTATTCTACTTAATGGCTTCTGATGTTGGAGGTACTCTTTGTCTGCACATATGTTGTTGATACATTTAAATGATACCTATGGTGTTCTGATTCAAGATATTGATTTTTTTGCTTGAGCATTTTGGCTCCTCCTATATGTTGAGATAGTGTGCCAACCTTGATGAAATGACATTAAAGGGATGAGTTTCTAACAAAGATTTATTGCAAAATATTATGCTTTTACTACAGTTGCTTGGTGATGCTTGGTAGCATTGCATATTTGGACACATGTTGATGATATTGGAGAGATTCACGTTACACTACCTTATCTTACATTGCTTCTTAATGATGATGATGTTCATGTTGTTTTCATTATGACATTTATGTTTCCGGTTAGGGAATCCATATCGTGCATGGTAGTTATTGATGAATATCATGGTTTTCCTACAAAGGATACTTCATTGTTGAGATCCATTTTTATGGTTATAGTTTGTTGATGTGAAGGTCATGAAAATACCCATGTTGTGATCATTGTAAAATTCACCCATGTATAGGCTATTGGTTCAAATGTGTAACCCCATTATCCTGGGTAATTGATGTAATCATGGGAGGATAGAGTCATTGGCGATAGCTAAGGTCATATTTATTTATGGATAGACATGTATTTGATTCATACAAACTTGTAGTTTTTTGTCCAACATATGTTGAAGAGGAGCATGGTTAGTACGTGGATTTCATATTTCATATCAGTAGATTAGACTTATAGTGATGACAAATACAAGGGAAAGTACTTCTTTCATCCTGGTTCAACCCTTTTCCATTGATGTCAAAGGGGGAGAGAAGAATTGGTGTTTGAAGGTTGATACCAAACACCAAACCGGTTTCCATTATGTCAAAAGGGGGTTATTGTTGGTATTATGGCCAATGTGTTCTTCTCGATGGAAACTTTCTTCATAAACATGTTATTGATGTCAACATCATGGCTATAGAACTATTGTAGATAACAAGAATGTCAGTATGTGTATTTCATAAATGAGGAAGTATGTTGGTAGCATTGGTACATGTTTCACTTGACAAAAGATTGAAATTGAGAAGTTTGAAAAGTATACACAACCCCTGTGAAGAAGAGTTTCATAAATACATAGGTCTTGTGAAAAAAAGTCACGTTCATAATCTGAACAATGGAAACCATCATACCAGGGGTCATTACCATGGTAATTTCCGATAGTAATTGTGGTGATAATGGCTATTTGATCCCATCAACTAATACTAACAAAATTACCAAAGTATTTCCCTATGGTATTAGCTAAGGAGAAATATATATAAGGAGATGGAGAACAAAGTGTTAAGTGTGCAATGTAGTGGGTTATTCATGTGTGGTATGATTTGAAATAGGTGTGCACTAGGGAGCAAGGATAAGGCTCAAATATGAGAGATTTGAAAATGCATTAAGTACTAATGATTATACTTGACTAATTTATTTATGATTAAGTATCTAATGATGAAACATATATTTGAATTTGTTTGAAGTGATATGTGATTTGGTAGTAAAATTTGTAGAAACTATGATTTCTTTGCACTGAAGGTTGGTCTTAGTATTTTAAGTTATAAATAAGTGTTCTTTAGTAAGGTTGCACATGTATGCATATCTACTTCCGACTAGTTGTGTATACATTCTGATGATCAGAGTTTGATGTGTTGAGATTTATACATGGTTTTTGGTTCTTAGTGTTGTGTACATATGATATATTCTTCATTATAATCGCGTATATATTTTGAAATAATTTTCTACTTGATGTGGGTTTTTTATAGATGTTGATTAGTTTGAAAAAATCTGTAATATTTTCTATTGTTTGTCAATGAAGTATTTATATGTTTGGGTGTGGATTGGTAGATTGATTAGTTATAATATTGTAGAAGTGTGATTGGGTATGATTGAATATTAGCCTTTAGATATTTGTGATTGGTTTAGTACTTGATTCAGTGTTCCATTCATTACTACACTGATTCAGTTGGTTAATTATTCAATGTTCAATAATCTAATATTTGTACATAATTTGTATGCTTATGAAACACATATATATGCATATATGCTTCAGAATAGTCACATATATATTTTAAAGTAAATTTGATTAGGGTTTGCAATGACTGTATTTATGACAATGTTGTTAATGATTCATTACATAGTGCATTGGTTTGTGGCTTCCTATTTTGAAGGTTAGCTATGCATTGGTATTATCTAGTTGTGGTGATTCAATACTAATTCAATATTATATGATTCTTTATGGTATCTTTGTTTGTTCAGTGATTGGATGATTCAATTCAATCTTTGGTTTTGAGTGGTTTATTGGCATTGAGCATAATGTTGAGTGTGGTTCCAGTTTGAAAATTTGGTGGAAGGTGGCCTATAGGTTTTGATGTTTCTTTGAGACAAGTGGAATGAGTATGAAATATTATGAATTTTGTTCCACAAAGGGTGCTCAATATTGGAATCTTTAGTGAGGGATTCATAGCTCCCTTATAGTGGTAGATGCTAAACATGTTCAGGGACTAGGTGCTCCCTTCTAATAGGAGTCAGTAAACAAGATTAGGGGGTTTCAGATATGAAATGAGAACAATTGGATGTTTTATCCTCCTGTAGGTAGTAGCATGTGTGCTGGTAAGATTCTGCACTAGTACAAGATGTAATGACATTGTTTTTTATAATGAAATAATAAGACAAAGATGAGAACAACTGTGGTTTTCTCCCACATTGGTTGCCCACCTCCAGTCCTCATTTCCATATGTGTTGATATGTTTCTTATGTGTTGATGATTTCTCTATGATGTATTCATGAGTGGATATGGCAACAAACGAGACAAACAAGCACATGATTTCCTAGTTTAGTATTAAAAATGAAATGTGAGGGAGATAAACCTACCTCATTCTAATGCTAAGCACTTAACCTTTCATGATGACCCTGATCCCTTAGCTTCCAGGTTTGCTCCTCTCTATTCCTTCCATTTTGATACCTACAAGAGAGACCAAAATAGAACAAGAGATAGAAGAGAATACATAGTATAATTCAAACATAAACTTCATGATAGATCAAGGAGAATCATGCTAAATTAATAAATATTTATACGCTTATGGAATGTAAACACCAGATGCATTTATTAATGAATAAAAAATGGAAGCATCCAACAATTGCCTTGATGTTGGACACCTCCTCTATAATGGATTTCCAAGTCCAAGCCAAGACCATTCAAGCACTCCTTCTCCTTAGCTAGATGGGCAACGTTTTGGAATAGTTTTAGCATATGAATATTGGTAAGCAATGATCAGTCATTTCGAGATGGAAGGGACTTTATTTATAGGAAGGGAGAGGGAGTTAGGGATCCACAAATGAGGGAAGAAGGTCCACATCTCAAGGGGAGTATCCCTAAAGGTGGGATCAAAGACTCAAAATGCGAGATATCGACCATACATCTATCCAACAACATAGAGATCATTGTTATCGAAGATTCTAGCAGGTGAAGCTTCTCCTCCACTTTAGTAAAGACTTATAGAAGAGTTTCAGTGCACATTTTCATATCAAAATTCATGCTAGAAATGCTAGTTCAACATGATACAACAATCCATCAGCATGGGCTTACAGTGGTGCAAGGCACACTAATCATGAAAACTATGGTTCATGGAAATTTCTTGAGAATTGTCTCAAGGGATCTCTTCTTCTATTCTTCAGGGATGTTTCTTTTTGTGTTTCATGGTAAGTTCACTTTGACATTTTTCGTCATTTTGATACTTTAGGGTATGGGATGGGAAGTTTAATGAAATACTATGTAACAGATGATCCCTAAAGCATGAAGGTAGAATAGGGAGAGATGGGTGAAATTATTTACAAGCCAAGGTAAGGACTTGGAAAAACATTATCATGAGACCTCGAAATCAACGATGATACAATATACATATATAACATCTGTGATATACATATGCCTAATGATACATCTCTAAATAGGCATCTAACAATCCATGAATTCATGACATGGATGCAACCATCCAAATAGAGGGAATCACGTGTATGGATCCACAAAATGGAGGAAATCATCCGAATAGAAAGGATCATATGTATGGACCCATGGTATGGTTGTAGCCATCCGTATAGAAGGAATAATGTGTATAATAATGCATAACTCATAAGTCCAGCTAAACACGATTTATCGAATGAAACCGAGGGTCTTCGTCTCTGTCTTGATATGATCAATGTATGAATTATACCATGTGAATAGATGTATCGAGGTCAAACATGATAGAAAACAACCTGATTACGATTCAATGATGTAAACCGTTAATAGGCATGAGAGAAACTATCAATAAGAACAATGGCTCTCAAGGTACACTAGTACAATATTCATGTGTGAATAGGTGACCTGAAGGCCAACACTTGTAGAATCATTTGATCGAAGGCCAATCATGTAAGCCTATCGTCAAACACAAAGAAATTTCCATTGAGGCATCCAAGCTCCAAGGTACTAAAAGGGCATTTCTAAATCATCTTCTTGGATAATGAGCTCAACATGACAGGAAGTGACCCACAAAAGGAGGGCCATAATGTATCCCACATAATTGACATGAGACAAAATATGTAATAGAGTAGGTAATTTTGATTCAGAACTCTGTAAAAAAGGTTAGATAATGTATAAGTTGGAAAAAAATGTAGATGGGACTTCTCTTGAACATATGAGCAACATGACTCTAGAGTTTGGCAACATTTGGCTCATCATAGGATTAGAGGTCATGATGACAATGCTGTATAATCAGATGAGAGGAATAATGGATTTTGAAAACCAAGGAAGGCAAGTGATGAATTGATTACAACTCAAACCAAACATGAGCAATAGATAAGTGTCATGTTGAAGATCGACATCTTGGATTTACACCAAATACAAGTAGTGTTCACTTTAATTTTTCCCACTATTGCTAGTGAGTACCCCATTATTTTTATCGCAAGCTTGAAGAGTGTCATAGACATTTTTGTGCCTTGCAGCATTGATCATGAAATGTCCATAATCTAAGGGATCCAAAGTCCCTAAACATGTTGTTCCTACCCCTAGAGGAACAAGGCTAACAAACCATAGCAATTCACAGAAGTTCTCCACCAGAAACTGCTCAAAAACAAGTCAATTCAGGATCAATTCAGTGGCTCCACTAGCTGTCAGCGCTAATGTCAAAGCCAACACTGGCTACCTACGCTGAATGTCAAAGGCAACACTGGCTACCTGCGCTGAGCGAGAGTTGACATGTGGCAAGTTCATTCCACGAGGTGTCAAAGCCCAGGAAGCTTCCAAAATCTTCCTCAATGACACTTGCCTTAGGGAATTCGACTATGATGAGTAAGAGGTTCCAAATCTCCAAGTGGAAGCAAGAACCTCCAAGTGGAATCAAGAAATGACAGAGGGAGAGGACACTAGTCAGATCTCAAGCTGACTCATCCTCTCTCCAAACATCTATATATGGATCTCTCCTCCATGAGATCTAGAAGCTGGAATTTTGTTATTGCAAAGAATTGTTGTTGGTTTGAGATTGGAATAATTGGGTGCTTAATGCTTTGAAGGGGGTGAAGATAGGAATTCCATTTGCTGGGAAGGAGATGCTGGATTGGAGCCCTCTGGGTTGTATCTCTTCCTGAACCTTGTTATTCATCAATAAAGCTATCTTGGTTTCTCCTATATACTGATGTATTTTTTATGTATGATTGCATTAGTATGTTTAGTTTATTTCTAATCCTGAACTAGTTATGAATATGAATTCATGTCTTGTGTAGTGTTCTCTTCTTGTGATCTTGCAGAAACCTCTTGCAGCTGGGCGAGCAAGAAGGCAAGTAGCTGGGAAATCTCCAAGAGAAGAGAAACCAGATTGAGGGACAAACGAAAGACACCGGTTAGTCCATCCATCTCTCTTCATTCTTAATTCATAAAGGAAGAATACTAGAATAGTTGTCTCTGTTTGTTGCTATGGAACTGTCACACCTCAGGTGGATAGGATCGTCCTGCATAGGGATTTTTCCCCACAACAAATTGGCGACTCCACTGGGGAGATTTGTTTACTCATTTTATTTGTGTTTCCATCATTTTTTGTTTCATAGACTCAACAACAACAATCGAACTGCATCTACTATTCTCAGATGCAAAGTAGACAGTTGTTGCTTTGATCCAACCACTGGATTTGTCTATGATCTGAACAATGGACTCACAAATGATTTGATGATCCTTTGTGATAGATCTTAGTACTCCCTCAAAGCATCCCTTTGATTGCACCTTGCTTGTTGCTTTGATTTGGCCTGAAACAGTAGATTAAATAGCAATCTATGACCCAGAACCCAGCGAGAAACTCTCGTTTCTCCTTTAGCGCGACAGCTGTGAAGAGGTTCTGCATTTCAATGCAGGTCCCGTCAAGGCTACCTGCGCTGAATGTCAAAACCCCTGTGTTGAGGTTGCGCTGAACCAGTTAGACCTTGTGCAGCTGGGGTTCTCTGCTCTGTTTTGCCTTGTTTTGATCTCTGATTTTCGCAGCCTGTAACTAGCATAGGTACCAGTCTGATAACTCCTTTTCTCTGCTTAAATTCCTCCTCCTTTTGTACAAAAAGACTGTGAGTGTTTTTATGTGTTTGTGGCATCATTTGTAGTTTTCCTTTGCATGAGTGAAATAGTCATCCTGTAGCCCTTGATTCAGATCTGTTGATTGTGATCTTAGAAGAGATTTCATTGGCTATTTGCAGTTGATTATACATTTACTCTTGCTTATTGGTTTGAGTTTGTCTCTTTTAAGTGTCGAAACAAGTGTTCATTTCGGAAATCGTTAAGTGTTGTAATCTCTTCTACCCTCTCTGATTTCGAAAGAGTAAACTTGTTTGTATTTGTCATTTAAAAGCAAATTCAAAGTTGTACAAAAAGCTTTCTTTGTAGGCATCAATACTAAGAAAGCGGAAAACAAACACCTGCATTGTTCATTTGCATCTTGATAGTTTGCATGTTTGATTTAGGAAAAGTGCATTAGAGTGTGTTGATTGCTCTTTGAGAAAAGATGGTGTCTTTCTTTTCCCTTAGTAGCTAGGATTTTCAAAGTTGAAAAGATATAAAGCTTGCTTATCATCTTTAGACTGCATTTAGGAATTGTATCATACATCTCATGGTGAACCTCAAAAGGAAAACTTCTAAAAATATCAACCTAAAATAAATTGAATGAACTTAACAATGCTTTGCAACATAACGCACAACATAGAGGTCTAGGCTAGAGACGTGTTCCAGCGTCGTAAAGCCTGGTGACTGTCGATCTCGTTGATGGTGGGTGATTCCTCCTGAGGGACGATAGCGCCAGTACAGATTGTGCTCCCACGTAAAGTCATGTATATATTGGAAGACCCCTATAAGCATAAAACCTTTATCCTTAGGAAGTTGTGTCGGCCGCCATACTGATCGCAATGCACTGAACACAACATTCAGGAAGATCGACTGCCCGTACCCTAAAAAGTATTCTGCGGTTTTGCGAAAAGTTTGGCACACCCTCCACCTAGAACTCCAGAGTAGTTCCTTTTGGCCTTTTTCAGACTCTATAACGGAAAAAGTCCATCTGAGCATTTGTCACTTCGGGCTCGTTAAAACATCGAAGGAGACTAGAGTTATCTTTAGCTTTTTCTTGACTCTTTAAAAGTGAAAAAGCAAGTTGTGTCTAAAAGCGTCTAAAAAATTAATTTAATTCGGAAACAAACTTCCCCTTTTGTATTTTGGTTGATCGAGTAATCCACAATCATGGAAGAAAGTCAATTGAAACCCCGTCGTTCGCGGAGGCTTACGAGTCAACCGTCTTTGTCTCCGGAATTGAAAACAGTACGGACAAAGCGAACTCGTTTAACCGGTTCCAAATCTCCTATCAAAGTTAGAACAAGTGTTCCAACGAAATCGGAGGTTCCGGTTACTCCAAACATTTATGGAAACCCTACCTCTATAGAAAAAGTTCAACAGCCACAGAGGGACAGTAACACTGATCCTAGTCTGGGAGCAAATACTTGCGTTACTGAACCAGTTCCATCTGTAACCGGTTCAGAGAGTCTTGCTCCTCAAGCAACTGTCACTGTCGATTCAATCCCTTCTTCGGCACCAGAAATATTTTACGGACCTGACAGTCTTCCTCTTCCACCTGGTTTGATTGCGATAGAGGAAATTGTAGAGGATCCGCAAGCAAGTACTCCAACGCATTTTGGAGTCGGGGTCACTCTATTTCCTTCATCAGAAGTTAGTCTACCACGAGTGGAAGTTCCTGTAGAATCGCTAAGTAATCTCTTGGATAGACTCAAAATGTTTGAACAACCGTCGACATCTAGGACTATGTCGAATGACACAGCGACGACAGAACTCCCTGCCGTCACTCCGACAATGTTTCCCGGCGTACCATCTGTCCCAACTAGCTCACAACCGCTAGAAGGAGTCCACCCAGGGACCATTTCGATAGTGTGTTCTGTTCCAGTTTGTTCCTCCGGAATAATATCCGGAAACTCTTATGTTGAAACTCACCAGATTGATCCATTTGGAGGTCACTTTGGTCAATCCAGTCCCCAAGGACAAACAATCCCCTTGAGTTCTGGATTGCTACCGTATGGGGGGCAGTATGCCCTTTCATTACCCCCTCCGGGAGGGTATCCATACGGGAGTTCACAACAGTATTCAGGTTATACTGGAGTTACATCAAGTGGTTGGGTACCTATGCTACCTCAACAACCAAGGGTTGTATATTCTATGCAACAGTGTGTACCTATGTCGAACATCCCGACCACACCGGCTATTGTGACAGTGTCACAAGTTCAAACGTTGCCTGTTGTATGTCAACCTCAGATTTCTCAGGTTGTAATGCAACAGCCCCTTGACCCTGTGACTCAACCACAATCGCCTACTGGTGGGGCGACACAGGTCCAAACGGGTACAATTACCCCACACCTTGGTCCAACGGTTAGTATAGCACAACAGAACATGGCTTCACAACCATGGCTGGTGCAATACCAACAACCACAATTCGAACAAGTGTACCAAGGTTCTGAGCAGCAGATCTTTGCGAACAGTGGACAACCGTATATTCAAAACGGTCAAAGCCAACCGCTTTACAGTGGTCAAGTCCACCAACCGTATCAGTCATACCAACATCAATTACATTATGCTGGTACGCAAAGGTCCACTGCTCAGGCAATTCCATTGTACCCTGGGTATGCTTCACCTAACCTGAATCAACAGTTACCGTTCGTGGCAACTTTAGAGTTACCTGATTTACACCGATTAACCAACGATCTGATTGCTTACTCCCCTTGGTGGCCAGTGATTCCTCACAAACTTCCATCTGACATTGCTAAATTCAATGGAAATCCAGGTGAAGACCCATCGAATCATGTGATGACTTTTCATCTGTGGTGTTCATCAAACACCCTAAATGATGATTCGATAAGGCTTCACCTTTTCCAGAGGACGCTAACGGGTCCAGCGGCTAAATGGTATATTGGATTACCTAGAGCCTCATTCGACAATTTCAGCTCCGTAGCCACGACTCTCTTAACCCATTTTCAATTACCGATAAGGTATGAAATGGGAACGGAGATCTTAACCAACTTCAAGCAGACAACGGCCACTCATATATCCGATCATATACATGAGTGGCGTCGTCATCATAGGATGGTAAAAACGTACGTTCCCGATCAGTTATTAGCTGAATGGTTTATCAAGTCGTTACTTCCTGCCATAACGGAAGATATGGCCAAGGGGGGAGTCGTAACGGAGGAGCAAGTTATTGCTCGTGCACAATATCTAGACTTAGTCTACACCCAGTCTGGCACGCTCTACGACAAAATACCTGACGTCCCTAGACCGGAATTCTCAATTCCTCCTCCTCCTAAATCAAATAGTGACTCTCATGCCGGTGATGGTGTGATTGGCACGACGAACGCGAAATCGACAAAGGCTTCGTCTAAGAAAGCCCATAAGACTTCAGATCAAAATGCAAAAGAAGAAATTCTTGCTTCGGAAGTAAATGTCGTATCAGTAGATAAAGGCAAAGAAACCAATCAACCAGGAAGCAAGAAGAAGCAAAACAAAGGGAAGAAGAAGAAACAGGGTGAGTCATCCCCTGGATAAACTTCTTCAAACCCTCCTAGGAAAGGGAAACCAAAAAGTCCATGCATGATATGTGACGAGGATCACTGGACAGCCGATTGTCCATACAAAGCTGAGCTGAAAAGGTTCTTCAAAAGTTCGCAAACCTCAGCTGTGTTAACTGATCCATTCCCAAATCCAGGTCAAAATCTGGTTGATAGTGGAAATGCTTCCTCGTCGCAAGTGCTTATTTTGACGATTTCAAAACAGCAAAATGATGCTTTGATTTCGACAAGGAACAAAGATTATGGGAATCCGCAGTTGTCAAACGGCAAGGATAAAGATCAACCAAGCAGTTCGACAACAACTTCGACAGAAGTTGTACCGCCCATCATTCCTAAATTAACAATAAAACCGCCAAAGGGAGTAGTACACAAGTCGAAATTTAATCCTCGCGCCAGAGCGGTGCAGCATTATAACATAGTGGAAGATTTGGTCCAATCACCATCCGCTATGTCGACTCTTGAAGTACTACAAAATTGCCCATCCCAAAGGCAGGCTTTGTTATCGGCTATTGGTGGGGTTGATACTAAGGATTCCAATCTTGTATCTTTCGACCACAAAGGATACGATCCTCAGTTACCAGCTCAACTAGCTTTCCTTATTCAAGTGAAAGCCCTCAACAAAACTGTTCACCGAACAATTATTGATGAGGGGGCATCCACATGTATTATGTCGATGGGTTGTTGGAAAACTTTAGGGTCTCTGACCTTGTCGCGATCTTCGACGACATTGAAAGCATTCGACGGAAGGACCTATACCCCATGCAGTATCCTTAATAACTTGAAAGTTGAACTGGGGGGAAAAACAATAGAAATAGATGTTGAAGTCATTGATGGGAATCTTGATTACAACATCCTACTGGGAAGACCCTGGATATATGCCATGGCAGCTGTAGTGTTGACTTATTTTAGGAAGATCGCATTCCCTTTTCAAGGAGGGATTACGATCCTCGACCAACAAGACTTCCTCTGTAATGGTTCACAAGTTATGGGAAGCATTCCCATGATCCATGGAAGCAACCATTCGCTTCAAGACATCAGAGTAGGCCTACTGAAAGACCCCACATTAATGGGAACTTTAGCACTTCCACCTCCAATCTATATAGGAGAAGTAGCATTGGTAGGAACCGGCAACATGATATCTTCCACGAAGATCTCAGAAGACGATATCGACATGGACCATGCAATGGTTTTGACCCCAGGCCCAACAGAAATATTGTAGCAATCAATGTTTCGGGCATGGGAGGCGAACCCAAATCAACGCTCATCAAGCGTTTGGGTAGATAGGTCTAGAGAATATGGTACCCCATTAGATCCTTGGTCGAATGTACATGGGACTGACGAAGGAATCCTACAATCAATGTTGATTGAGGGGGCACCATGGAATGATTTCCACCATCATTCCCTTCTTCCAGATTATGAAGAAGATACTCAACATGACCTTTATCACCCTTCAGTTTTTGAATTCCTATCAAACACTGTAAATACGGTGGATTCCGCTTTGGCTAACGAAGCCCATAAGAAACGAGTCAAGGTGCAGTTCGACAAAAATGTCAAACCCCGTGTCTTCTCAGAAGGTGACTTGGTCTTTCTGTATGACCAAGAGTCCAATAAATTGGGAGCGGGTAAATTTAATTCTTTATGGATGGGCCCCTATATTGTTAAACGAGTGTTAGCAAAAGGAGCCTATGAGTTAATGGATTATGACGTAATTGCACTCGCGCAGCCCCGTAATGGGTTGTACCTCAAGCGTTACTATGCTTAAATAGTGACCAATATGCATGCACCTCGATTTGTGTTATTATGCTGGAGGCATGCAAACTGATTATCGAGCATTTTTAGCACACAGTTCATGCTCGTTAAAAAATAAACGCAAGATCCGAGCAGTTTTAACGCGAACTTCATGCTCGTTAAAAAATAAACATAAGCAATGAGCAAGTGTTTCCACCAGCGTTTAAGCTCATTTTAAAATAAAAATGAACCTACCTGATAAATAACCACCGTGAATGTAACCTTATCAGCCATTAAAGCCTTGGTCGTGTTTGCACCGTCACCTCCACTTTTCATTTGGCCGATCATTCACCTCCATATGATTGTTTACTCATTTTGAGGAACAGCTGTGAAGAGTGATTTCACTAGCCATCCTTGTGACACTGTCGTGATTGGAAAGTTCCAACCTGCACCTAGAATCAGCTGCTAACCCATTTTATCACTCGTTCCTCAAAAGACGAGTCTTCTTTAAGCTCTTTTCATCTGACTCGTAAAATATGAAAAGATTGCCGAGTCCTTGGCCTTCCAGCTCGTTAAAGGGACAGGAAGTGCTATCCCTCCTCTAGATTTTAATCTTTTTGGACCTGAGGGATTATTGCACAAAAAGATCAAGCGCTTGTTTTATTCGGCTCGTTAAAACTATCGAAAACTCATCCCTTCTGTATTGTTTTATACTTTTTCGGACCTAAGGGATTAGATGACGAAAAAGGACTTTTGGAGTTAACTTTATGTACCTTTTCAGACTCTCTAAAAATGAAAAGGACCAAGTTATCCTTGTCGTTAGACTCGTTAAAATCATTAATAGCGACAAACTTGTCTTTAGACGAGAACGAGTTTCACTATCGCTAGGCTCGTTAAAACATAGCGATGGGCTTGCCTGAAGGGCAGGTTATAGAACAAGCATATGTTATCCTCCTCAAGCTTGACAAAAATAAAGAGGTACTGGTCAGCAATGACTGGGGAAAAATTGGAAGAAACTCAAGAAAACTTTGATGGTAGCAAGTCGCTCTTGAACATGACACTTTTCCTCCGTACCACAATCAGGTTGGGTTGTTTCATTCACCGGTCACATCCATGGTCTCGCCATACCATCCATATTTGGGGTAATGCTACCGATCCATCGCATCAGTGTCACCACATGTTTAAGAGAAGTCGTTCAGAAAAGTCAACCGTGTCCCATCCACAGCCATACATTATCCTTCATCCTTTCATGACCGCCACCCTGAATCATATGTCACAGATCGTTTTCACCTCCATCAAAATCATTAGCTCCGTTCCGTGTCACTGATGTGGGATTCATTAAGGCCCTCCTTTGATGGATCACTTCTTGTCGACATCAGCTCATTATCCAAGAAATTGATCTAGGAACAACCCCTTCAGTACTTTGAAGCTTGCATGCCTCAATGGCAAGTTTCTCACTTCCGGCGACAGGTATAGATCAATGACCTTCGACCGAAAGATTTTGCATGGTGTTCGACACCAAGTCCTTTATTCACACCACGTGAATTGTACTGCAGTACCTTGAGGATCATTGTCATTATCGGTTATTCCTCTCGCGCTTGTTAACGGTTTACATCATTGACCGGTAATCAAGCGATGTCTTTCCATGTTCGACTTCAGAACTTTTCTCACATGGATCGACTTGTACTTAGAGTGAAGATCGAACGAGTTTGAAGACCCTGGATCTAGTTTCATCCATTCGGGCTGCGATATATATTTGGGAAAGATAAAGACATTGACATGTACATCATTGTAGCAGATAATCATCCTACTCAAGGGATGATAATTTCATCAAAATTATCAGTCTACCATTAGACGATTGTCTGTTCTATATACAAAAAAATGAATTTATAAACTTGAGCATGGGAATGCCAGCCTCAGCTAGATCATGAAAGCAGTATGAAAAATAATGTATTGTATTGTATCTTATTACAGGTCTCCTCCCAGCATTGGATGAACTTCGGATCCCCCTGATAAAGCATTTCACCCGATAAACGACCTCATACTTTAGGGGGCAACTGTTATAGACATTTTTGTGCCTTGCAGCATTGAGCATGAAATTTCCATAATCTAAGGGATCCAAAGTCCCTAAACATGTTGTTCCTACCCCTAGAGGAACAAGGCTAACAAACCACAGCAATTCACAGAAGTTCTCCACCAGAAACTGCTAAAAAACAAGTCAATTCAGGATCAATTCACTGGCTCCACTAGCTGTCAGCGCTGAATGTCAAAGGCAACACTGGCTACCTACGCTGAGCGAGAGTTGACATGTGGCAAGTTCATTCCACGAGGTGTCAAAGCCCAGGAAGCTTCCAAAATCTTCCTCAATGACACTTGCCTCAGGGAATTTGACTATGATGAGTAAGAGGTTCCAAATCTCAAAGTGGAAGCAAGAACCTCCAAGTGGAATCAAGAACTGATGGAGGGAGAGGACACTAGTCAGATCTCAAGCTGACTCATCCTCTCTCCAAACATCTATATATGGATCTCTCCTCCATGAGATCTAGAGGTTGGAATTTTGTTGTTGCAAAGAATTGCTGTTGGTTTACTTTTTGGTAGTGCATTTGGAAAGAGAAAGTGAAACTTAGTAGAAGGCATTGTGTTTGTGTTGGGTCCCTATAATACTAGTGATTACCCCATTACTATTGTAGTTATACCCCTTATTTATATTGTCGTGCCCCTATTACCCCCATATTGTTATTTCTGTGCCCCATAGAATCCCTCTATTGTTATTTTTGTGGCTTTATATTATTATTGTTAGGTCAGCTGGATTATATTGTGACTCCTTAGACTCCTATATATAGAAATGAGGTTTTGTCATTTGAATCATCAAAGAATTTTTCATTTATGTAATGTAAAGGAGGTTTCCCCCTCGAAGAGGTTGAATTCTAAGGCGTTGATCTATCTTTTCTTGAGCTGATTTCATAACATTTGGATCAGAGCTTTGGATTCTAGGGTTTCACTGCACCAAAAATTTTATCGTGGAATTTTCGCTATAACTCTTTTTCTGTGACGTTTCAGAATTCGCAAAAAAAGCCCATTTGAGAAGTAACAGCGCTGAAGCTTGGGTCTAAATTTCAGATCATTTTGCGCTATATTTTCAGAGATATGATCTGAGGAAGTTGGTCTTTTTGCACACTCCTCAATTACATTCTAAACAAGTGACCTGGGGAAGATTGTCATAAATTTCTCTCTGAAGATCGGATTGAAATTTCGTAAGAAGGTACAAAAAGAGAATGGACTTTAGTTTCTTTTATGAATTTTTCAGATCCATAGGTCGAAACAGTGACTTGTGGCACGTCGTACAATTTGCTCTACTGAATTAGTATAAAAGCAAGTCACTGTGGGAGATTTCGCATAACTCTTCCTTGGACAATCCAATTTGGGTCATACTTATGGCATTGGAAAGAGGAAACAGAGGGCTACTACAGGTTGCAATTTTAGAACTTGATGATCCGAAATTACAGAGGTACATCAGATTCAATATCAGGCTTCTACAAAGGGAAAAAAGGTGTGTAGTTTTTTTTAAATTTTTGCGTAAGCTTGGTTTGAAGGAATTCAAAGGGCATAGTAAACCATCTCGTAAGAAACTCATCAGGGATATCAAACTTAATAAGACAACACCAACGTTTCCCTTCATGGATGTGATTGGAGATATGAGTACGAGTCATGTGTTTCAAATACATTGGGAGATGGGTCCCAGGTTCATATCAAACTAGTCACTAAAAGTGAGTGAGAAAAGCCATAGCTAGGGTATTGGAATCTTGAAAGGCATCTCGAGGTAACTCGATGTACCATTGGGTGGCATCACCCGTTAGAATAGGCTAGAAAAGATGAATTTGAATGGAATCGTCAACCCAAGAGTTGGACAAACACCATAATTAGTAGGTCGTGACATGGTCTTGGTGGTATTTTCCTAAATTCACTTCAAATTTTGGATAATCACTAGGAATTTTGGTAGGAACCGGAGGCCAATACAGTGAATATAGTATTGGCTCATTTGTAATCCTATACACATCTGGTAACTCCAATGTAGCTAAAAATAATAATTTAAGATTAAAAGGCATGAAAAGACTTTAATAAGGTCCATATTGAGGATTCCAACCTTGTTGGCATTGATTTTTCCCCCATGGTGGTGGATTATGAACATGGGGATTTTGATACTGCCCCGAATGGGAAGAATTTTTACCATAGAAAGGTTGAATTTGTCCCCACTAAGTTGATTTATGACCAGGATAGGTTTGATATTGACTCGAAATAGACCATTGAGAACCATAAGGAGTATAGGTAGCTTGTGAGGAGTATTCAGCGTAGGGTTGTTGATGCAACGATTTACCTTGCTGATGCAACTCTCAACCTTGTTGACACAACGATTGACCTTGTTGTTGCAACGGTTGCTGATAAAACATTTGTTGCACGTAAGGTCCTTGTTGCTGATAGGTTCCTTGTGGATATTGATAGGTTCCTTGCTGATATTGATAGGTTCGTTGGTGCTGATATGAGCCTTGTTGTGAAGGATTACAAGCTTCTGAAGGATAATTTCCAAAAGCAAACTAAAACTATCCAAATGACCCAAATGATGGATTAGGACTAGAAAAAATTTGGAATCTTGCTTGTTGATTAAGAGGTTGGTTTTGAGGCTGTTGTGAACCATAAAGAGGGTACAATTATTGGTACGGTATTTGAGCCGAAAGAGGCTGCTTATAAGGAGCTTACCAGATCTAGATGGAATGGATGCTCCACTAGGATAGGGTAAACTACCAATAATTTGACTTGATCCTATAATGTGATTTTGGGATCTAACACTCACTTAACTTCCACGAAAGATAGGAGGTACATATGGAGCAGGTGGCTTCCCCCTAGGGGGTGGGATAGACAACATGGATGATTTCCCTCTCAATGGAGGAGGTGTAACCACTGTAGCAGTCGAAAGAGGAGCTGAAGAACCTATAGGGATATTAACTACCACAATCGTGACTGTAGGTTGGGAAGAAACTAAAGGCTAAATAGGTATTTTAGAAGCCGCATTCAAAAAAAATTGACTAGTGGTAAGTGTAACACAAGATGACAATATGAGATGGTGATAAAGTCAAGATTTGCTTGGAGTACCCAAAAGGAAATTACCAAGGGAGGTATAATTTGGATGAAGTAAGGGTTCACTGCTTTCAGGGGGTGGAGTCACCCACTCCCCATATAAGGAGAGGGAACATATGGAAATACTTCAGGAAGAAAGGGATATTCATAACCGTCACCAATACCATGAGTATGGATGGTCAAGACATCTAAAGGAAGATCTTGAGGAATCGTTGGCATAGATGAAACCTCAGCTTCTGATGCCATGAGTGGAAATAGTTGACGAGGAGGAACCCGTGATGTACGAAGAGAATGTTACAAATGTATGCTAGGATTATTGAATGGACCATACGGCCGTTGAGGAGGTATCAGCAAAGGATCTTATTCATACAACTCATTCAAGGGAAATAAAAAGAATTGTTGAGGAACCTCAGTAATTTCTGGTTCAGATTCATAAGATGATGAAAACTACTCTCGAGGTGGAGGACGAGAAGTAAGGGGTTGAATTCTTAGGACAAGTCCAACTTCAAAACCTTGATCTTCAAGTGGCTTTGGAATATCAGGATGGACTCCTTGTGATAACCCTTCAATATCAGATGGTGAAGGGGGTATGTGAGGTGAACTTGGTTGTTCTACCACGATGATTTTTTCTTAAAATCAAAAGGAGAGGAGGTGACTTATTTCAGCTTTAATTAAATTTTACCATTAATAAGGAATAATAAGGCCAAGGAGAACTACATGGGTAGGACACGTTATCATGGGTAGTAAATTTTAGAACTTCAAAACAAAAATTAAATCAAAAATCATAATCTAGGAAAAATGGTTTACCAAGTATCCATGAACTGCTATATAAACCTTGTCGAAATAAAGGACTGAATGTATGACAACCAGTCTCCTTGAATTTTGTGTTCGGTGTATCACCTCTACAAGGCAGATGACTTGGTTACCTTTGAATAAAGTATAAAAACCTAGTGGGGTTTCCCAATATATACCCGATGGTATGGGGAGCAAAAGTCCGTGTTAGCATGGTCTAATGTGTAACCGTTTGATGGGAGAGTTCCCATATACTTTCCATGTGTGGAGCACCTCCAATATACCAAAATGTACTAGAGAAAAATCCTACATACTTTCGTACGTGGAACGAGATATCACCCTTGGGATATAATGCTCACAAATAATAATAGCTATTAAGTTTATAGACGTTAGGAAATGTCTCTAGCCTAGAACTCTAAATTTTTTTGTTAAGTTCCAAATGCTCCGTAGGTTAATTGAGTAAATTTAAATGTTTATCTTCAATTATGTTTTAGCTTTTCAGCTCAAAATGATGTTCTATGAGTTCTTAAGATGCAACTAATTGAGAGAACGAAAAGTTTACATTTCAACGAAAGCAAGACTAATCAAGGGAAAAAGTTTCAATCAATAATGCATCAAACTGTTATGAAACCAACTCAAGAAAAGATAGAAAAGATAGATCAATGCCTTATAATTCAGCCTCTTCGAGGGGGGAACCTCCTTTACATTACATAAATGAACAATTCTTTGATGATTCAAATGACAAAACCTCCTTTCTATATATAGGAGTCTAAGGAGTCACAATATAATCCAACCGACCTAACAATAATAATATAAAGCCACAAAAATAACAATAGAGGGATTCTATGGGGCACAGAAATAACAATATGGGGGTAATAAGGGCACACCAATATAAATAAGGGGTATAAATACAATAGTAATGGGGTAATCACTAGTATTATAGGGACCCAACATGCCCCTCTCCTTCAAAAAAGTGTTGTCCTCAACGCTTGAGTAGTTCTGGATACTTCTACATAAAATTCTCATCCTCCCATGTGGAATCTTCAGCGGATAAGTTCTTCCACTTGATAAGATACTCTGAAATTGATCGATTTCATAGCTGTCGAGTTCTTGTTTCTGTGACTGCTTCCGGTTCCAATATAATTTTTCCTTCCTCGTCAAGTTCTGGCAATATTGGTTGAACTGGGAGCTTGTCGCCTATAACCTTCTTTAAACATGAAACATGGAAAACTGAGTGCAATCGAGAAGCTGCAGGAAGCTCCAATTTGTATGCCATAGTACCAATCTTTTGCAACACCTTGCATGGACCATAATGCTTTGGTGATAATTTATTATTCGTCTTAGCTTGCTTTAGGGACATTTTATTATATGGTTGTAGCCGTAGGAATACCCAATCACCTACATCAAAACTTCTTTCACTGCGATGTTGATCTGCCTGTTGTTTCATTCTATTTTGTGCCAACACGAGGTTATCCTTTAAGAGTTGGAGGACTTGTTGTTGATGTTCGATGTGATGTTCCACTTCCTGAACCTTAGAATTTTCTCTTAAATATGATGTGATGGATGGTGGTTGACACCCATTAAGTGCCATAAATGGGGTCATTATTTTTTCTGTATGGAAGGAAGTGTTATACCACCATTCAGCCAGAGGAAACCATTTGACCCATTGTGTCTGTTTATCAGATACCGAGCAACGAAGATATCCTTCCAAACATTTTTTTACTATCTCAGTTTTCCCATCAGATTGAGGATGATAAGATGAGCTATGAGCTAACTAAGTACCAAGACAAGAAAATAATTTTGTCCAAAAATTTCCAGTGAAAATGGGATCTCTATCACTTACAATAATCTTTGGGTTTCCATGTAGCTTTTGAATTTTTTCCATAAATGCAGTAGAAACCGTATTGGCTTTAAATGGATGTGATAATGCACAAAAGTGTGCATACTTGGTAAGTCTATCAACTACCACCATGATGACACTTTTTCCCTCAAACTGGGGTAAACCTGTGATAAAATCCATTGAAACCTCCTCCCAACGTTGGCTTGGAATGGATAAAGGTTGTAGTAGACCCGATGTCTTAATTGTTTCAACTTTATTTTGTTGGAAAACCAAACATTCCGCCACAAAATTTTGAATATCTGATTTAAGGCCATCCCAAAAAAATTCCTTCTTAACCCTGTGGTAAGTTTTTAAAAATCCTGAGTGCCCTCCTAAGGGAGAAGTGTGCAATTCCATAAGAATCTTTTGTTTTAGCTGGGAATTCTTACAGAGGTATAAGAGATCTTTGTACCATAACGAATCATTTTTCTAGTTAAATGTATCAGACGTACTGGAATCTTCTTGTAGCTTTTGAATTAGTGCCAAAACTTCTTTGTCATTCTTCCATTCCTCCCTTGCTTCATTTATCCAATCTGGTTGGATAATAGAAATGTCACACAACAATGCTTCAACATCCTCATCCTTTCTTGAGAGTGCATCTGCCACCACATTTTGCTTCATAACCCTCAAACCATTCCTTTTCTAAGGAAATGGTTTGAAAATTGAATTCATCAAACCTTGAAATGTTGAAGGTGCATTGGTAAGGCCAAAAGGCATAACCAAAAATTCATAATGACCCTCATGAGTTCTAAATGATGTTTTTGGAATGTCTTCAATCTTCATTATGATTTGATGATATCCTAAACGAAGATCCAACTTGGTGAAGTAAATTGATCCATGCAATTCATCAATGACAGGAATGGGGAACTTATCTTTAATAGTGAGCTTGTTGAGCTCCCTATAATCCGGACACATGCGCCATGATCCATCCTTCTTGTGCACCAATACTATTGGAGCAAAGAAAGAACTTTGACTTGGTTGAATTATACCAGCCTCTAGCATTTTTGCAACCATATATTCAATTTCACTTTTTTGGACATAGGGATATCTGTACGGCCTGATGTTTGGAGGAACACTTCCTAGAATCAAATGAATAGCATGATCATGATCACGCATAGGTGGAAGACCTTTGGGAGTCTCAAATACCTTGGAATGAGTTTCCAGGACTTTTTGGAGATCTGGAGAAATATATGATTCCGATGTGGAAACATCTAGCGAACATAATTGTGCAATTACACCTATTTTCTCCTTTTTTAGAAGGTTTGTCATACCATTAGAGCTGACTATCTTTCCTGGTTTCCCTGGAATACCCCTTAATTCAACTTCCTTTCCTTTCGTAGAAAATTTGATGAAAAGTTCTTGAAGATTAAAAGCTATTGTACCCAAGGATTGTAGCCATTGGACTCCTAGTGCAACATCAGCACCTCCCATTGGAATGGAAAGCATTGGGCTAGTCAATACATATTCTCCCATGGATAGCTTGATATTATGGCACCTTCCAGAGCAATTTATTGTTCCTCCATTTGAAATCATCACTTGACACTCTGGTGCTGGATATAGGAAGCAATTCAATTCTTTTGCTACCCTACAATGAATAAAATTGTGGGTGCTTCCTGAATCAATCAACACTATTACCTTTTTCTTCTTGATTTGTCCATCTATCTTTATGGTTTGAGGAGTGGTAATTCCCGCCAATGCATTACAAGATATGGTCGAATTTAATTGTTCTTCATCTAGGCTTTGTTCTTGGAGTATATCCTCTTCTTTTGACCTTTCTTGCTCCTTTTCTTCTTCCTCTTCACAATATATGTAGAATAATTTCTTCTCAGCACACTTATGACCTTTAGTGTATTTTCTATCACAACTGTAACAAAGCCCTTTTTCTCTTTTTTCTTCCAATTGTTGTGGTGTCAACCTTATAGGTTGTGGAAGACTAGGGGCAACAACACTTCCATCTTTATAGTTGTGAGTGGTATGCTTCCTAGTTGCCATAATTTTGCTTTCCATTTTTCTTGCTAACCTGAATGCCTTCTCTAATGAATCAGGTTCCCAAAGGTGAACATCATGTTGGATATTATCCTTTAAAGACCCTATGAACACATCAACCCTATGCTCCTCTGGAATATCTTTAAACCTTATGTTCAATTTTTGGAACTCCTCAATGTGCTCCATTATTGAACCCTTTTGTTTGAGACTTATCAACTGGCTAAAAAAAGTGTTTCTTTTTGTATCCTCATAATGTGCTATCAATTCTTCCATAAAAATTTCCCAAGTGATAAATTTTTTACGAGAGCAAAGCCATTGATACCATACAAACTGATTTGGTTCCAAATATACAGTTGCCATACGTACCTTTTGTGTGTTTTGAACATTATTGAGATCAAAGAATTGCTCCATCTGTAATATCCATGTGGCAAAATACTTGCCATCAAACTTCCTCATATCAATTTTTGGAATATGGTGAGTCTTCGATCCAACATTAGCATCTATGGAATCATGATTAACATTTCTTTTATTCTCATCATGAGTTTCCTTTAGTACCCTTTCATCCTTAGTGCCCATTTCTTGTAGCAACTTATTCATATTTATCTTCAATTCGTCCATGTCTGTCTTCAAATCTGTCTTCAAATCTTCCATGTCTCTCTTCAAATTTATGTTCGAATCATCCATCTTAGCTTCCATGCCCTTTATCTTAGATTCCACGCCATATATCTTAGCTTCTGTTAGCTTTTGTGAGCGTGACATTTGTTGCACTTGTTCTTGTAATTTTGATATATCATGTAGCATTTCTTCCTCTTCTTCATGAGTCATGCTAGAGTTTTCAGGTTCCTTACTCGGTGTTTGAATTTTCTTTCTTCAGGGAATCAGTTACCGATAATAATTCTTTACTATGCCCTTTGAATTCCTTCAAACCAAACTTACGCAAAAATTTAAAAAAAACTACACACCTTTTTTCCCTTTGTAGAAGCCTGATATTGAATCTGATGTACCTCTGTAATTTCATATCATCAAGTTCTAAAATTGCAACCTGTAGTAGCCCTCTGTTTCCTCTTTCCAATGCCACAAGTCTGACCCAAATTGGATTGTCCAAGGAAGAGTTATGCGAAATCTCCCACAGTGACTTGATTTTATACTAATTCAGTAGAGCAAATTGTACGACGTGCCACAAGTCACCGTTTCGACCTATGGATCTGAAAAATTCATAAAAGAAACTAAAGTCCATTCTCTTTTTGTACCTTCTGACGAAATTTCAATCCGATCTTCAGAGAGAAATTTATGACAATCTTCCCCAGGTCACTTGTTCAGAATGTAATTCAGGAGTGTGCAAAAAGACCAACTTCCTCAGATCATATCTCCGAAAATATAGCGCAAAATGATCTGAAAATTTAGACCCAAGCTTCAACGCTGTTTCTTCTCAAATGGGCTTTTTTTGCGAATTTTGAAACGTCACAGAAAAAGAGTTATAGCGAAAATTCCACGATGAAATTTTTGGTGCAGTGAAACCCTAGAATCCAAAGCTCTGATACCAAATGTTATGAAATCAGCTCAAGAAAAGATAGATCAACGCCTTAGAATTCAACCTCTTCGAGGGGGAAACCTCCTTTACATTACATAAATGAAAAATTCTTTGATGATTCAAATGACAAAACCTCCTTTCTATATATAGGAGTCTAAGGAGTCACAATATAATCCAGTCGACCTAACAATAATAATATAAAGCCACAAAAATAACAATAGAGGGATTCTATCGGGCACAGAAATAACAATATGGGGGTAATAGGGGCACGACAATATAAATAAGGGGTATAACTATAATAGTAATGGGGTAATCACTAGTATTATAGGGACCCAACACAAACACAATGCCTTCTACTAAGTTTCACTTTCTCTTTCCAAATGCACTACCAAAAAGTAAAAATAATTTCCACTTCTCACTATCCTAAATGCAACTTTTCAAGATTAAAATTATTTTCCCCTTTACTAAGATTCATTTATATGAATGATGTTTTTCTTTCGATTTTAAATGATCTAATGCAACTAATACATCATCAAAATAAAAATGAATTTCCATCCAAATGCACCTAAATGAAAATATTTTTCACTTTTCCTTTTGAACAAATGATGATGCAATTCTTTCAGCTCGAGAATCAAACAATGTGATTTATGCTTGATTATAACCAAAAATAAATTTCTAATGCAACTTGAAAACCAAATTCTGAAAAACAAGCTAAAGCAAATGCAAATTGATGTCTTCAATAATTTCCACAAAGAAGCAACACTCAATCAATTAGCAAAACTAGTATCCCAATGACACAAGCAAGCAGTAGGTGATGACCAATAGACTAGAAACCCTATAACTAAATCATATTCTCACTTCTCGTGCTTCCAATCCAATGAGATAAATTTCACAAATTAAGAAGACAACCAGAGAAAGCATTGAAAAATCCAAGCATAAAGGATAGGGAAAGACCTCAAAGGTCAAGGCACACTTGATGAAGCTGACAAAAACCCTAAAATTTCATAACTTTTAGGGATCAACACGACTATTAAAGTCAAACGCGTGCTGACAGGGGTTTCAATGTGACCGTTACTAAAGAAAACACATTTGTAGAAAGACTGTTCTAGGAAAAGATACGTTGGATGAAAGATATTGGGAAAAAGAAAGATAATTTCAAAGTCAAGACCACAATTAAAACTCTAAATTAATGATCGCTCAAAGTGGAGACCTATAAACAGTCCAAATGACTTATAATTCAAGTTTTTACTAAACTGATTCAAAATACCAAACACAAGAAAGAGATTCAAAGGGCTACAGGATCCCTAGTGGAGTCATCATTCTTTTGTGAAGACAATCCATTCTACTGACATAAGAAATTTCTCTAGTCCTATAAGAGGATATAGCAATAAATCAAACAAACTAGTGCAAGCTTTCCTAGTTCATGTTGGAGAATGAAAAGTTAGAGAGAGAAACCTACCTCACTCTAATTCTAAGTGCTCAAAAGTTGATGATGATCTCGATCCCTTAGTTCCCATGCTTTACCCTCGCTATTCCTTGTGTATGGATACCTACAAGAGAAATCGAAACACCACAACAAATACAAGAGCATACGTAGCATAATTCAAACATAAACTACATGACAGATCAAGGAGCATAGAACTTGTTAGTGTCAATGTTGTCTTCCTATCACGAGTGATCAAATATGATTTTACCAAGTTTTTCAGGGGTCTAATGGTCAAATTTTATCATGTCACTAGTTTTTTAGAGTAAAATTTGGTCACTGGTTAGTTACGTAGGAATGTCTCTATTTTCTTAAAAAATATCACATGTTAGTCAATTACATCACTCATATGAGTGAATCATAATAAAGAAAATGTCTTCATCATATCAGACACCATCATTAACATTTCACTCAGTATGATGTCTTCATTAGGTCATTAGGGTTTAAAGGTCCATCTCCATTTCATGCATAAAATCTGGCATATGATGAGTTGTGGTAAGCAGCTCTTTCCAATAAGTTTTTATGAAATTTCATAATTGCTTCATGGTTACAATGTTAAGGTTCCAAAAGGGAGAAGTTTGAGTGTTCAAAAATATAAATAGAAGTTCATATTTCAAGTCTCCAAAGTGGTGAAGTTTAAAAAGGTGAAAGTAATGTTTTGAAAAGGTATGTGGGGCCCATTTTTATTCAAAAGACCTTATTGTTCCTATAAAATCCAAAAAAGTCCAAAAAAAATTTCATTTGCATCCTTACCTCCTTTGTTCATCGATCTCTACCCTGCTTTAGTGAAAATACATGCGTTTACTAGCTAAAATTAGCAAAAATCTCCTGGCGTTGTGCTTCTGTGAATTTCACTAGCAACAACGCTAGAGGTGGCATTACACTTCCATGAACTATGCTACGCTTTCGCCAACAACGTTGTGCTTGGGACACAGTGGATTGAAACTTGCCAAAACTCACCCAAACTTAAAATTTAGGAATGCATTCCTATTCCATTTTATTCTAAGTTGTTCACAAAGTAAGTACGATCATCTTACTCACTCTTTTCCTTTGGAAAAGCAAGTGCAAATGGTGAGTTTTGTTCAGGTAGGGTTTATGTGAAATTTCATCCTTCAAAGCTAATAAAAAATATGGTTTTTTCAGATAAGACATTTCAAAATTTAATAATTTCCATTTCATACCTCTGTGTATATATAAATCATCATATCATCCACTAAGCAACTCATTTACTTTCATTTTACCTCACCTTTTCACAGACCCTAGCTCATATCTATCAATTTAAAAAATTTCCCTAACAGGACTCTTTTTTTAATTTCTGTTACTAATATCCCTCTCTCATTTCACTCCATTCAAACTTCCTAACATTTCTACAACCCTTATCCATCTCGCAAAATTCCCCTATCATCATCTCCCTTCCCTAACTTCCTCATTTCATCATTTCCTTGAGCAAGGAAACAATCGGCTTAAGGCCAAAAAACTAATCATGGAGAAAGAGAAATCTAATATGTTGTAGCAAGGAGGAAAATATAAAGAAATTTTAGAACCTAGTGAACATGATGAACATGAAAAACATGTTGGAAAAAGAATCCAAGGACCAAGTGACTCAAAAGGGCATTAAAGGAAGAGAAAGAAAATAACTTTCTAGATGCAGACTTAGACATTCAAGATAGAATTTCCTTGGAGATCAATGAATATAGAGAGTATCAGCTAAGTAAGGTAAATGGAAACTTATAACATCTTCGTGAAAAATTGAACTGGGACAACCATCTATTGAGGCACATGGCCCACCATTATCACACCAGAAACATGATTTGCAAGATCAACCTCAAGTAATTGAGAAACAATCTAAAGGAAACCCTAAAGGAAAAAAATGATCTCGATAACCTAGATATGCTTACTGAAGCATCCATTAGAGCATGAAACACCTCATTTTTCACTTCATGATCAATTTTCGAGGTTTTCTAAGCATTTTTTTTTTTTTTAGAATTTTGGTGCAAAATACAGAAATTGAGCTAGTCACAGATTTTCGTCACGGCTTCAAATCACAAGTGGCTTACATTTTTATAAATATTATGACCTCCTTGAAAAACCAATTTCATAATATTTTTTAGGAAATGCTTAGATTTTGAGAAAAAGGAGAAAAGGGGTAAAAATCGTCATTGTGTGACTCTTTTTGACACGGGTTGCACTTTTCGAGACACCTTGGGATAATCAACTTTTGAAGGCCTTCCCATCAGTCAATTTCAAAAATTCAAGATGTTCAGGAAAGTAGACAGGAAAGGATAGTTGATTATTCTCTTAGACATAAAATTTTACCTTACGAATGCACCTAAATTTGCCTCAATGTTGGCCCTACACTTGTGCAAATTTCTGAGTTTTTATTTAAAAAGTTCACTATGTAAATTCTTAGGTTTTTACTTTGACTTGGTCGAAGTTAAACTCATGATGTGACTTCAGTAGTTCTAGGTTTAGAAGATGTAATAATTAATAAATAGGCATGATAAGTTGTTTTTACAGTTAGTTGCTCCTCATAAAGAAAGAAAAGCTCAAATCAAAGTGTAAGAGAAGAGTTTATTTTTCACCTTCCCACTCTCATGTGTTGGTTGAGAGAATCTTGGAGAGAGTTCCACCACTTCGAAATTTGACTCTTGAAGATGGGGAAGCTATTTTATTTAGTGCATATGTATCGTTTCTCATTCAAAGAGAAAGTTTGGACTTTAGAGGAGAGACTTGCATCTTACGGTTTCATACAGTTATTCAAGGAGCAATTGCAGCTACTTTTTAGGAATACTTGTTCGGTAAGTTTGTGGTGTTTTTTTCCTTTCATATCAGTTTCTTATTAATGAATTCATCTGTTTTAAAATTATTCACTTTGTTCATGTGTTTTTTTATTATATTCATATAGGCATAACTCTTTATATTCAAAGCTCTGTTTATGTGGAAAATCATGTTTATATATCTTTTCTTCTAGATTAATGAATTCATGCTAATACATGCTCATTATGATTTCTTAAGTTTTCATACTTATACTACATTGAAAAAATATTAAGTTCACCACTAAAAATTGTTATCTTGCTCCTCTCTATGCCTGCTACTACAAGCTTGTGATACCTTAACCTAATTGCTTTTTCTCATCCCTCGTCTAGCAACCTAAAAACCCTAAATTTTCAGAAACTCAATTAAAACTATTATATAGCCTAAAATCCCTTTCTCTTAGAGTCATCGACTAATAAATCATTAGAGAGATCCCTATCCAGTATAGTAGGGCTAGCTACTGAACTGCAAGTTTTTTGAAGTTACCTATTTTGATTTCCTCCTCACCCTAGGACATTGTAGGGGATAACACAAATAGTGCCTTGATGTTGGAGACCTCCTTTGTAGGTGATTTTCAAGTCCAGCCAGGGACCATTAAAGCACTCCTTCTTAGGTAGAAGGGTAACATTTGGGCATAGTCTCAGCATAGGAATGTAGGCAAGAAATGACCAACCGTTTTGGGATGGAAGGGACTTCATTTATAGGAAGGGAGAGGGAGTTAGGGATCCACAAAAGAGGGAGGCAGGTCCACATCTCAAGGGGAATGTCTTGAAAGGTAAGATAAAGGACTCAAAATGGGAGAGCTCGACCATATCTCTATCGAAAAATATCCAACACATTTTTCTTGATTATTCTAGTAGGCGAAGCTTCTCCTCCACTTTTGGAAAGACTGCCAAAAGAGGTTCAACATGGGTTTCTATATGAAAAGATGAGTTGGGGGTGTTACGTCAACATGCTGCAACAAGCCACCAGTAGGGGCCAATAGTGGGACAAAGCATACGGATAGTTAAAACTAGTGTTTCAGGAAAATTTCCCTTGAATTATCTTAGAGAATCTCTTCTTCTATTCTTCAGGGATGTTTCTGTATGTGTTTCATGGTGAGTAGACTTTGACAATTTTTATCGTTTTATTTCTCCAAAATATGGGATGGCAAGTGTGAAAAAATACTATGTAACATTGACAAATTCTAACAAAGTATATTGCTGAGCACATGCTACATTTTTTATTTTTTATCACATTTTGATGAAGTTTATGATTCGTAAATTTGTGATGATGTTTGTTTTTCATCACATAGCATTGACCTTTTTTCATTACATTTCAAATTTTTTCATTGTGATGACATGTATTATTAATGACATTATGATGTTGTTTATTGTTCATCACATTGTGATATTGTTTATTCTTTTTGACATTGTGAAATCATTAGTTGTTTGGAACTTTGCAACATTATTAGTTGTTCATCACATTTTGATGAATTTATTGTTCATCAAATTGTTATATTATTCATCAAATTCTAACTATTTTTTTTTATCATATTTTGATGTAGTTTATTATACATCACGCTGCAATGATATCATTTCTTTGAGAGGTTGTGGTGATGTTTTTTTTCATCACATTGGGATGATGTTTATTATTTCTCACATTGTAAGAAAATTTTGTGCTCATAAGATTATAAATATGGTTATTTTTCAAAGCAATGTGACATGTATTCATCACATTGACATTCCATTTGTTCTCCATCACATTTTAGTGTCACTTGTTGTTTAACATATTCTGATGACATTAACTATTGTTCAACATAAAACGAAAATGTATTTTTTTATTGGTCACATTGGAAATAATATTAAAGCTATATTATTATCTTGTGTAATATTAAACTTTTGTTGGGACAATTTCTATTGTTCATTTTTTTGTTGTTTGACTACGTTGTGAAACATTGTGATATCCTTGGTGCAATTTATTTTCAAGACATGATTGCCCTATATGACTTTATAAATATTGTTTCAAGCCATGGGTTATGGGGCCATCACTTAAGTTGATTAATTATGTAAATAGATTTTATGATGAATAAATGTTTCCTTTGGAAATGTTATTGAAAATAACATGTGAGTAATGTGGACCTCTTGTTATCCTAGTATTTGTGAAGTGGTTAAGTCCATATACTAGACCTTCAAAAATTCTCTAACAAATCCCAAGAGAAATATTTCCACTAGGGGAATAACATAATTGGAGATTGACATTATGCCTATGGAAGGATAGGCTTAGCTAGAGAGAAATGTTAAGTTGGGTAAGAAGTTAAGGATAATTAAAGTGGGAGAGAAAGGTGTTGTTAAGAGGAAAATGGAAAGAATTTTTCCTAATCTAATGAAAAAGCCTAGATAAATAACCAAAAGGTGGGAATACCTTAAAAGTAGGACATTTCTAGGAAAATCAACTAAGAATAAGACAATATAAACCATTGATCTATAAAAATTTAGGACTATTCTTTTCTCTAGATAAGAAGAATCAATAAGCAAGAGGTTTGAGCTTGGGGAGAGTTTCTTGGAGTGTGATTCATTGGTTGGGAGGAAGATGTGATTTCCTTTAGCATTTACCACAAGATTTTTCTCGTTATATTATTCAGCAATTGTATTTAAGGAAAAAATTGTGCATATTTTCAATGGAAGGTTATTTTTTCTTAAAATATACTTAATGTTATATTTATGAAAGTTAAAGGTTGATGGTTATTGAAAGTAGCTATATTTATGTTTAATCTGGATAGACATTGCCTTGAAAAATTAAAGAGGAAATCAACATTTTTTAGCTATGTTATTTGAAGAATGGTATTTTGTTGACAACAATGATTAACGCTAAAATCAACTTATTCAATAGTAATCATGTGTAAATACTAACAATTGGATGACATGCACGGTAGTGGTAAAGTATATTATGGAAGGTGGTAAGATATTTTTTTACAAAAAAGTGGAATGAGTAATGTTAGTGACTATGTAAGACATTTTATTACTAACTAGTTTATTCAAAGAAAGCATGGAGTAGAAACTAAGTAATCCATGTATTACTTTATTAAGAACCAAAAAATTAATATATGTTTTATATCCAAGTAACTCGGAAATTTATGGATACCAAGGCGACTTTACATGTCATATTTAATATATATAAGAAAAGATTAAGTTTACTCTAAAATCCAATGGTTGTGAAAATTGAATGATATTTTATTGTCTTTGGACTACACCATTTACAAGGAGAACAAGACATAGTGGAAAATCATTGAAGAGTAATCCAAGGAAAGAGAAGAGTAAAACTTAAGGGAAAACTCATTGAAAAGAGCATATAAGTTATGTCACGAAATGATATTTAAAGCGGGTCAAAAGCTAGATTGGTAGCATGTTAGGTCCCTATACTACTAGTGTAACACCTTATTATTATTAGTACAATCCCCTTATTATATTTTTGTGCCTACGTAGTCCACATATTTTTATTATTGTGCCCCATAGAAACCCACTATTATTATTATTGTGACGTTACATTATTATTGTTACGTCGGCTCTGATTATATAATGACCCCTTAGAATCCTTTATATAGAAAGGAGTTCTTGTCATTTGTATCATCCAAGAATTGTTCATTTGTGTAATGTAAAGGAGGTTTCCCCCCTGAAGAGGCTTATTTTGAAGGTGTTTATCTATCTTTTAAATCGTTTTGTGAAACAGTTTCATAAAATTTGGTATCACAGCTTTGGATTCTAGGGTTTTGTTGCTCCAAACAGGTCTTCGTGGAATTTTCGCTATAACTTTTTTTCTGTGATGTTTCAGAACATAAAAAAAAAACCCATTTGAGAATAAATCATTATGAACCTCAGGTCTGAATTTTAGATCTTGTCTCACTACATTTTCAAAGATTTGATTTGAGGATGTTGTGGTTTTCCAAGCTCCAAAATTCAATCTCAAACAGGTTATCCTAGAATTTTCGCTATAATTTGTTTTCCACAAAGGTTCAGAATCTTAAATTAAATCCAATTTGATCTGAAATCATGGTGAAGCACGGGCCAAAATTTTAGATCTTGGTTTTCTATATTTTTTGAGATACAGTCCAAGACATTTAGGGTTTCTTCAGGCTCCCAAATTACATCCCAAACAAGTGACCTTGGGAAAATAATCATAATTTTCTTTGTGAGCATCTGATTGCAATTTCATAAGAAGTTATAGAAAGAGGACGCACTGTAATTTTATGTGTAGCTTCTCAAATCCAATGTAAGAAACAGTGACACATGGAACTTTGTAAAAGTTCACTCTTCTGAAAAGGTATGTAGTCAAGTCATCTTAGGAGATTGTGCATAGTTATTTCATGCAGAATCCAATTTCGATCAGACTAGTGGCATTAGAAAGAGAACGTAGAGGGCTACAATAGGTCACAATTTTAGAACTGGGAGATATGGAATTACAGAGTTACAGCCTTTTCAATATCGACCTCCTAAAATCAAGAAAAGGAGATATGAGGAAGTTTGATGGCAACCATCCAGTATATTGGATACTGCAGATGGAGAAATATTTTGATCTAGATGAGGTGCAACGGTTACAAAACATACGTATTGCATCTTTATATTTAGAACCAAATCAATTTTTATGGTATGAAGGTTTTTTTTCACGTAAACCACTTGTCACGTGGTCAATTTTCACGGATTAAATGACAACAAATTATGAGTATAGTGAGAGAAACACCTTCTTTAGCCAATTGATAAATCTCAAAAAAAATGGTTCAATGGAAGAGCATATTCAGCACCTTCAAAAATTGAATAAAAGGGTAAATGATATTCCAAATAAGCAAAGGATTGATGTGTTCATAAGGAATTTAAAGGATAACATTCAATATGAGATTCATCTTTGGGAACATGATTCATTAGAGAAGGAATTCATGTTGGCAAGAAAAATTGAAAGAAAAATTATGGAAAAAAGGAATACCACCACTCACGACTATAATTATGGAAGTTTTTTTCCTCCTAGCCTTCCATAACCTACCAAGTTTACACAACAACATTTGGAAGAAAACAGAGAAAAAGGGCTTTGTTACAATTGTGATAGAAAATACACTAAAGATCATAAGTGCGTTGAGAAGAAATTATTTTACATAGATTATGAAGAGGAGGAAGAAAGGGATCAAGAAACATTAAAATAAGAGGATATACACCAGGAACCAACCTCAGAGAAAGACGAAATGAGTGTGACCATATCTTGTAAAGCATTGGCAATAATTACCACTCCTAAAACTCTCAAGACAGAAGGACATATCAAGAAGAAAAATATTTAGTAAGTGAATATCACATCCAGAATGAAGAAATGAGTCTGATCATATCATGTAATGCATTGGATAAAAATTACCACTCCTCAAACTATCAAGATAGAAGGACATATCAAGAAGAAAAGTTTTCGATAAGTGAAATGAATCCAACCATATCTTGTAATGCATTGGAAGAAACTACCACTCCACAAACTCTCAATATAAAAGGACATATCAAGAATAAAGAGATTCACGCGAAGAAAGATCACATCATGCATCAACAACAAGTTCTCCAACTTTTAAAGGATAACGCCACTTTGGTGCATAATCGAATGAAACAACAAGTAGATCAACATTGCAGTGAAATAATTTTTGATGTAGGCAATTAGGTATTTTTACGGCTACATCTCAAGAAAGCTATTTATGAGAAGGAAATGTTGGCAATACTACATGCACTTAAGAAATGGCAAGATTACCTAATGGGAAGACACTTCAAGTAAAAAACGTATCATGATATTCTTAAATGCTTCTTAGAACATAAATTATCTTTAGAAGAATAGAAAAATGGGTCACAAATATGTTGGGTTGTGACTTTGAAATCATCTACAAAAAAGGGAAGCAAAATGTTGTTGCATATGCACTCTCAAGAAAGGATGAGGATGTGGAAGCATTGTTTTGTGATATCTCTATTATCCAACCATATTGGATAAATGAAGCAATGGATGAATGGAAGAATGACGAAGGAGTGTGGCCACTCATTCAAAATTTGCAGAAGATCCCAGTTTAAAAAAATATTGCTAGAACTTGACGAGGGAGGAAAAATCATATTGGAACCTAGAGCAGTCATAGAAGCAAAAACCCAACAGCTACAAAATCGTTCAATTTCATAGTATCTCATCAAGTGTAAGAACTTACATACTAAATATTCCACATGTGAGGAGAATAATTTTATACAGAAGCATGAAGAACTACTCAAGCATTGAGGACAACAATTTTTGAAGGAGAGGGGCATGTTAGGTCCATATACTACTGGTGTAACCCCTTATTGCTATTAGTAAAACCCCCTTGTTATATTGTTGTGCCCATGTAGTCCCCATATTGTTATTATTGTGCCCCATAGAAGCCCAGTATTATTATTATTGTTTCCTTACATTATTATTGTTACGTCGGCTCTGATTATACTATGACCCCTTAGACTCCTATATATAGAAAGGAGGTCTTGTCATTTGTATCATCCAAGAATTGTTTATTTTTGTAATGTAAAGAGGGTTTGCCCCTCGAAGAGGCTTATTTTGAAGCCATTTATCTATATTTTCTATCTTTTTGTAAGCTGGTTTCATAACATAACATATCTAGTTGTACCTGCAACAACATTCAAATAATAATTAACCATGCCATAATTTTTCTATGTAGGTAATTTCGTCTGTGCATTATTAAACTAGATTTCATGATTGAATTACTAAAATGTATCCAAAAATATAGAGTAGTATCAGATTGACAGAGATCTACAAATAAATTTCTAAAACTTTAATAATGAAAACACTATTGCAATTATGTACACAATAATAATGAAACAAATCCATGAATGTTTAATCCATAAGAGAATCATAATTTATACATATGAAATTGGTACATCGAGGAGTACAAGTTAACTAGGAGGTAGAGTTACATACGATTGTAAACAAGATAGTTACATTGAATTCCAATTAATTAACCTAAGCACAAGGTACTTGACCAAGTGGAAATAACCAACACATGAACCTTAAAAAAAAATGAACTAGCATAGGATCGATAATATAAATTTTGTTTAATCATTAAAATACTATCCAAAAATAATTATGAATTCCATAAAGAAATACATAGGCTCCAGTCGAAGTAGTGAAGATAAGCTAAAGGATGACATGTGGTTCGACGAAGATGTGTAGTGTATTCAACCAATAGGGAGAAATATTCGAGACTATTAAAATATAATTTATGAGTTATAGTAGAAGATGAATATGGTTACCAAGAAGTCTTTCCAGGCTTACAAGATAGTTATATATAGGAAAATACAAGCTTGATTAGTAAATGAGGAAAAACACTAACATTATCTTTTAAACGCAATAACAATAATTTTTCAAACCATACAATATAAAAGGATGTTAAGCTTTGAAATTAATAGGTGATATATCTAACGCAAACAATAGAATATGGAGGATGTGACATTACCTAAAAGACATGGGTTTTCATGGGGGTCTCCCCATACCACCTCTGGAACAAAGAGGACTAATATATAGACAGTTTCAGAGTCCTTAACAAAATTCAATGAATGATAATAGAAGATATATTGTACATGCAAGTATGAACACTATCTAGTACACAAATATCACAGTATAACTAGATGAATATGACTAGGGTAAAACCCTTACAGTTGAGTCATACCTAATAACCTCGACAAAAATCCATAGCTTCTAGTTAGGCTCATAAGCCTGGGTAGTAAGATAAAAACCCCACAACATGAATATCTACAAATTGTGAAGGGTTACAGGAAACTAAACCTTGTGCCACCAATTGCGCAACAATTAGAAATGAAACCCAGTCAAAATGTAGAAATTTAGACAAACAAATGTTGAAAGGAAAGTGGGGGAAATTATTTGTAGAGCTTAATAGCGTTCATTGAGGAGAAGTATATATTGGCAACAAATCATTTGCTTCATAAAATATAAGATTGCAAAGGATATAATTAGTTAAAAACATATTAAAGAGTACCATATCACAGTAAATCAAGGGTAAGAGTAATAACATGAAAGTTAACATGTTGAGTTAAATTGTACTTTGGTGTAGCCATTTGGAGTCGAAGGTAACACAAATTCACCATGTGTAAGGGGGTTAGAAGGACTAAAGGCTCTACAAATATCTCAACCTAAACCTGATGAAACAGCCCATTCTAATCACCTATACAAGGTACCAAGGTGTGGGGTTAGAATAATAATTCCCCTGTTGGAAAAACAAAGAAAACAAGACCTGCAATAGAATCTGTCTCAGTGAACCTTTGTTACTAACCATATATAGTCTGTAAGGAACTAAAATTCCTTAGACAGAGGAGACCACCTTCATGTAGATGAAAAAAAGTAGTACATTGTTAAGTATAAATTCTAGAGGATAATAGGCCACATCCTTACACTCCCCATAGAGGAAAACCAATGGTAGCTGAAAAACAATAGAGAAAAAATAAATCAGAGAAGGGTGTTCAACCATAACCAAATGAACAAAATAACATAAACACTATTGGATAATGGTCAAATATACCCACCATTTACCATGAGCATCAAATGAATTCCATAAGGCAATGTTGGTAACTGCACCATGTGTCATGGATCACGTTGGAGTCAAGAAATGGGACCCCTTATATTCACTGATTTGGCATGGGAAACCCAATACATTAAACCAACCAAAAACATAATTTTGAGAAAAAAAACATACATATATTATTAATTATAGAAAAAAATCAATACCTTATGAATTTCAAGCATAGCTATGCATAATTCACACTAAATCAAAGTAACAATGGTAAAAAGGCTAGATTGAGTACTAAAGCCTTAATGTATAATACATGTATTATTATGACAGCCTACACCAATGTATTTATGTGACTATTGTAGTGACTGAAATACCCTCCTAAATTTTTACTTGCATAAAAAATTTCAGAGCCTTTCTTGGTTTTTCCTTTGATGGTGGAAAACACTCAAGCTCACCCCATGAGCTCTTGTGATGTCTTTTCACCTCTTTGCTTGTTTGACCTATGGTCGTCCTTCAACATATTGATTTTTTTTCCATGCTTGTGATACTATTATGGTGAGTTTGAAGGTTTTTTTTTATTTGTTTAGGTTGTATTCTCTATGTGAACACCCATCGCACTCATACAAAAAGATGTAAGCACTCTTGCACAAGTGTCGACACAGTCATTTGAAGGTCTATCACAAGTGTCGTGCTTCTCGCTCTCAACTCCAATACAGTCTCACCAAGGGCATGTTTTGTCTTATTTCCATGGTGATATATGTTGTGTCATCATCAAGTATGCTAAGTGTATGATTACAATGTTAGTCTGCACAAGTTCACTTGTTTTCAAAACTTAGCCATCTTACTGAAAATATGCCTCACTCGACAACCCTCTTCACTAGAACCCAACTAAGATACAATGCACATTCTTAGCTCTTAGTGACCCTGTTGTTACAGGGAAAAGTGTCTACTCAGAACCGCTTATCCCACTAAGGTGTGATAGCTGCCTTAGAAACAAACAAAGTAAAGCTACTTTCGTTTTTCCTTTATGAAGTATAGATAGAGAAGAACGAAGAAGACCAACCTCTGTCTTCGCTAATCTCCTGGTTCGATTCCTCTCTTTCTTGATAGTCTTTCGCTACTTGTTCCCTTGCATGCCCAGCTTCACAGCAGTGTTACAAGGATGGCTAGCAGGATCACTCTTCGCAGTTGTTCCTCAAAAGGGTAAACAATCAAAGGGAGGTGAATGATTGGCCAATACAGAGTGGAGGTGATGATGGGAACACGAACAAGGCTTTAAAGGCTGAAGTACTACATTCATGATGATTATTTACCGGGAATTGGTTCATTTTTTATTGAGCTTAAACGCTGGGGGAAACATTTTCTCATTGCTAATGTTTATTTTTTAACGAGCATGAAGTCCGCGTTAAAACTGCTCGATGCAGATTTATTTTTTAACGAGCTTGAACCCTGCAGTAACATTGCTCGTGGTGGGTTTATTTTTTAACGAGCTTGAACCCTGCAGTAACACTGCTCGTGATATGTTTGCATGCCCCTAGCATAATAATGCAAATCGAGGTGCATGTCCCCCAAGCTTCATTGCATTCAACTCGGTGGTTGGAATGAAGGTTTACCTTTGAGATTTGGAAAGGGGATTTGTTTCATTTTTAAATGAGGTTGACACAGTAAAAGGAATATCCTCATGACTCCTTGTTTCATTTTTTAACGAGGTTGACACGATATAAGAGGCATCCTCGAAATCCCCTGTATTTACAGTATTTGATAGAAAATAAAAAACTGATGGATGATTAAGGTTGTTGGAATAATCTTCGTGGTAATCCGGAAGATGGGAGTGATGGTGGTAATCTTCCCATGGTGCCTCTCCTATCATCATTGACTGAATGATTCCGTTGTCTATAGAATGTACATGCCACCAAGGATCTGAAGAGGTGCCATATTCCTTAGACCTATCTATCGAAACACTCGATGAGCATTGATTTGGGTTTGCCCCCCAAGCCAAGAAAATTGATTGCTACAATATTTCTAAAATGGCAATGATCCATGCTGATAAAATGTTTAGGAATCTTCCGAATCCATTTGATATAGAAGATTTCATATTGCAAGTTTCCACTATGGCCACTTTCGCCAAATTACTCGGAGGCGGTAGGGCAAAATTACCCATTAAGGCAGGGTCTTTTAGGAGGCCTACTCCAATATTTTGAAGCGAATGATTGCTTCCATGGATCATTGGAATGCTTCGTGTAACTTGTGAACTATTGGGGAGAAATGTTTGTTGGTCGACGATTGTAATTCCTCCTTGAAAGGGAAATGCAATCTTCCTGAAGTATGTCGACACAACTGCGGCCATGGCATATATCCACGGCCTTCCCAGTAGAATGTTGTAATCGAGGTTTCCGTCGATTACTTCAACATCAATTTCTACTGTTTTTCCTCTTAGTTCAACTTGCAAGTTACTTAAAATTCCATATGGAGTGTATGATTGTCCATCAAATTCTTTTAACATTGTTGATGATCGCGACAAGGGTGGTGAGCCTAAATTTTTCCAGCAACTCATTGACATAATACATGTAGATTCCCCCTCATCAATAACTGTTCGATGAACAGTTTTGTTGAGGGCTTTCACTTGAATAAGGAAAGCTAGTTGAGTTGGTAATTGAGGGTCATATCCTTTGTGATTAAAGGGTACAAGATTGGAATCCGTTGGGTTAATCCCACCAATGGCTGATAATAAAGCCTGCTTTGGGGATGGGCAATTTTGTAGTACCTCAAGAGTCAACATAGCGGACGGCGATTGGGCCAAATCTTCTACTACATTATAATGTTGTGCTGCTCTAGCACGAGGATTAAATGTCAATTTGTGTACTACTCCCTTTGGCAGTTTTATTGTCAGTTCAAGAATGATGGGCGGCACAACTTCTGTCGAACTTGTTGTCAAACTACTAGGTTGATCTTTATCCTTGTTATTCGACAGCTGTGGATTCCCATAATCTTTGTTCCTTGTCGATATCAAAGCATCATTTTTCTGTTTTGAAATCGACAACATTAGCACTTGAGATGGGGAAGCATTTCCACTGTCAACCAGATTTGTTCCTGGGTTTGGAAACGGATCAGTTAACACTGCCGAGGTTTTTGAATTCTTGAAGAATTTTTTAAGCTCAGCTTTGTGTGGACAATATGTTGTCCGATGATCCTCATCACATATCATGCATGGATATTTTAGTTTCCTATTTCCAGGAGGGTTTGCAGAAGATTTTTCAGGTGATGATTCTTCCTGTTTCTTCTTCTTCCCTTTGCCTTTCTTCTTGCCCCCTGGTTGCTTGGTTTCTTTGCCTTTATCTGTCGATACGGAATTTACTTCTGAGGCAAGAAGTTCCTCTTTTGCATTTTGACCGGAAATCTTACGGGCCTTTTTAGATGTAGCCTTTGTCGATCTCGTGTCTGTTGCGCCAATCACGCCATCATCGTCATGAGAGTCATTGTTTGATTTAGGAGGAGGAGGAACTGAGAATTCTGGTCTAGGGGCATCAGTTATTTTATCGTAGAGCATGCCAGACTGAGTGTAAATCAAGTCCAAATATTGCGCACGAGCGATAACTTGCTCTTCTGTGATGACTCCCCCTTTTGCCACATCTTCTGTGATGGAAGGTAATAATGACTTAATAAACCATTCAGCTAAAAGCTGATCGGGAACATACGTTTTCACCATTCTACGACGACATCGCCACTCATGTATATGATCAGATATGTGAGTGGCTGTCGTTTGTTTGAAGTTGGTAAGAAGTTCCGTTCCCATTTCGTACCTTATCAGTAACTGAAAATGGGTTTAAAAGGTTCTGGCTAGGGTACTGAAGTTGTCGAATGAAGATCTAGGCAATTCGATATACCATTTTGTTGCCGGACCAGTTAACGTCCTCTGAAAAAGGTGAAGCCTAATCGAATCATTTTTTAGGGTGTTTGATGAACACCACAAATGAAATATCATCACATGATTCGACGGATCTTCACCCGGATTTCCATTAAATTTACGAATATCTGATGGAAGTTTATGCAGAATCACTGTCCACCAAGGGGTGTAAGTGATTGAATCATTTGTTAATCGATTTAAATCAGGTAACTCTAAAGTTGCCACGAAGGGTAACTGTTGATTCAGGTTAGGTGAAGCATACCCAGGATAAGATGGGATTGCCTGAGCCGTTGGTCTTTGCATACAAGCATAGTGCATTTGATGTTGGTAACTTTGGTAAGGTTGGTGAGCATGACCATTGTAAAATGGTTGATTTTGACCATTTTGAATATACGGTTGCCCACTATTTGCAAAGATTTGTTGCTCCGAACCTTGGTATACTTGTTGGAACTACAGTTGTTGGTATTGCACTAGCCATGGTTGTGAAGACATGTGTTGTTGCCCGATAGTAACTGTTTGACCAACATAAGGGGTAATTGTACTCGTTTGAACCTATGTCATTCCACCAGTCAGCGATTGTGGTTGAGTTGCAGGGTCGACGGGGTGTTGCATTACAACCTGAGAAACCTGAGGTTGGCATACAACATGCAGCGCTTGAAGTTGCGACATTGTCACAATAGCTGGCGTAGTTGGTATACTTGACATAGGTAAGCATTGTTGCATCGAATATACAACTCTTGGTTGTTGAGGTAGTATCGGTACCCAACCGCTTGAAGTAATTCCAGCATAACCCGAATTTTTTTGTGAACTCCTGTATGGCTGTCCTCCCAGAGGGGATAATGAAAGGGCATACTTCCCCCCATACAGTGTCAATCCGGTACTTAAGGGAATGGTTTCCCCTTGAGGGCCGGACTACCCAAATTGACCTCCAAATGGATCAATTTGTTGAGACTCAACATAAGAGTTTCTGGATATTATTATGGATGAACAAACAGGAACAAACCATACCGTCAAATTGGCCCTTGAGTGGGCTCCTTCTAGCGATTGAGAGCTAGTTGGGACAGATGGTATACCGGAAAACATTGTTGGAGTGATAGCAGGGATTTCTGTCATCGTTGTGTCAGACGGCACAATCCTAGATGTTGACGGTTGTTCAGACATTTCTAGTCTATCCAAAAGATTACCTACCGTTTCTACAGGAGCTTCCGCTGGCGGTAGACTAATTTCTGATGAAGAAGGATACAGAGTGATCCCGACTCCAAATTGCGATGGAGTATTAGATGGAGGATATTCCACAATCTCTTCTATAGCAATCAGACCGGGTGGAAGGGGTAGACCGTCAGGTCCGTAGAATATTTCTGGTGCTGAAGAAGGTACGGAATCGGCAACGACAGATGTTTGACGAGCAACACTCTCCGAACCGGTTGTAGATGGAACTGGTTCAGTGACACAAGTGTTTACCTTTAGACTAGGATCAATACCACTGTCCTTCTGTGGCTGCTGAACTTCTTCTGTAGAGGCAGGGATACCAAAAATATTTGGAGAACCGGAGTCTCTGATGTTATTGGAACACTTGTTCTAACTTTAACAGGATATTTGGAACTGGTTAAACGAGTTCGCTTTGTCTGTACTAGCTTCGATTCAGGAGACAAAGATAGTTGACTCGTAAGCCTCTGCGAACGATGGGGTTTCAATTGACTTTCTTCCACGATTGCGGATTACACGATCAACTAAAAATAAAGGGGAAGTATGTTTCCGAATTAGATGAATTTTAGACGCTTTGACACAACTTGTTTTTTCAATTTTTAAGAGTCGAGAAAAAACAAAAGATGACTCTAGTCGCCTTCTATTTTTAATGAGCCTGAAGTGAGAAGTGCTCAGATGGACCTTTTCCATTGAGGAGTCTGAAAAGGAACGAAAGGGACTGCTCTGGAAATCTAGGTAGAGGGATTACCAAACCAATCATAAAACTGTAGAATACTTTTTACGATACAGCAGTCAATCTTCCCGAATGTTGTGTTTGGTGCAATGCGATCGATAGGGCAGCAGACATGGCTTCCTATGGATAAAGGATTAAGCCTATTGTGGTCTCCCAAAATATACTCGACGGTACGTGGGAGCACAAGTCTGTACTAGCACTTATCATCTCAAAGTGGAGGAATCACCCAACCATCAGTGAGAACAACAATTACCAGGCTTTACGACGCCGGAATACGTCTCTAGCCTAGATTTCTAAATGTTGTGCGTTAGGTTCCAAAGTGTTGTTAGATTCATTGAATTTATTTTATAGTTGATCTTGTTTATGAAGTTTGCCTTTCAGGTTCACCAAGAGATGTAGTATAATTCCTAAAATGCAATCTAAGATGATAAACAATCTTTTTATCTTCTTTGTGTAATGAAAATCCTATATACTAAGGAAGGAAAGACATAATTCTTTCACAAAGAGAAAAGAGCACACTCTAAATGCACTTTCCTAAATCAAACCAATCAGACTGTCTAAATGCAAATGCACATGCATGTATTTGTTTTCGACTTTATTAGTATGTGAATGATAACACGAAACTTGATGCACAAATCTAAATTACTTTTCAAGCGACAGTTATCAACAAGTACCTTTTCGAAATAAAAAATGGAGGCAATCACAACACCTTACGATTTGGAAATGAATACTTGTTTTCGTCACTAGAAAAATTACAAATTTAGACCAAAAACAATAGTAACAGGATAATCGACTATCTATAGTAATCAAACTCTTTCCTATGCCTGAAAACAACACTTGCGACGCTTTCAAATCAAAGGACGACAATACGATTACGTTACTTTTGCAAAGGAGAACTGAAAATGACTCAACAAACACAAAAAAACATTTACAGTTCTTTTGTACAAAGGAGGCGGAATAACAACAAAGAAAAGGAGTTTCAAACAAAGATATATTGATCACAAGCAGCAAAATTCATGAATAGAACTGGAAAGAATGAATCACAGAAACCAAAATTGAACAATGCCTAATCTAATCAGTGCACCTGTAACACAGGGAATTTGAAATGCAGCGCACCTACTACACTCGGGAAGTGCGCTGAATTTCAGATTCTCAGAATGGTACCTGCGTTGGGCCAGAGACGAGACTTTGCTTGGGTTCCAGGTCACAGTTTGCATTTCAGTTCATGGGTTTTGGCCGAGCAAATGGTAATCAGTAATGCAACAATGAGGGGTAGATCTAAGGAGGATCTAAGAGCTACCACAAGGGGCAATCAGAGAGTTTTTGAATCAGTTGTTTAAATCATAAACAGATCCCAGAGATTGACTGAAGCGACATTTATCTACTCTGCATTTGCATAGCAAATGCAGTTCGAAAGCTACCTGGCTCGACTTCAAGCTCCGTCTGCAAGTTTATGAAATAGACAACAAGAAAGATAAACAAACAAACTAGTCCCTCCCCATCGGAGTCGCCATTTTGTTACAGGGAAAAGTGTCTACTCAGAACTGCTTATCCCACTAAGGTGTGATAGCTGCCTTAGAAAAAAGCAAAGTAAAGCTACTTTCGTTCTTCCTTTATGAAGTATAGATAGAGAAGGAAAAAGAACACCAACCTTTGTCTTGCGCTAATCTCCTGGTTCGATTCCTCTCTTTCTTGATAGTCTTTCGCCACTTGTTCCCTTGCATGCCCAGCTTCATAGGGTACCTGTAAGATCACAGTAGCATAGCACTATAGAAGAACATGGATCTATAATCATAAACAATCTACGATCAGATGTAAATTGACCATACAAATGCAGCAAACATAAATTACACAAGAGTATGGAGGAAAACTTGAATAGCTTTTATTGATAAACAAGAAGGAGCCAAGGGGAGTTACAACCAGTTGTTCTGACCCAGCATCATCCTCTCAGCAAGGAAGCCACTCTTCACCTCATACAAATCTTAGATCACCCAACAATCTAATGTTTGTCTCAGGAAACCAACAACAATTCCTTACAATATGCAAAATTCTAGCCTCTGGATCTCTGGGATGAGGGATCCATATATAGATATTTGTAAGGGAGATGAGTCAGCTTGTGATTTGATTAGTGTCTTCCCTCTGATAGTCCTTGCTTCCACTTGGAGATTGATGATCTCTTACTCATCCTTGGTCGAATTCAGCGAGGCAAGTGTCACAGGAGAAGTTTCTGGAAGTTTCCATGCTTCTCCACCTCGCGGAATGACACTGCCATTTGTCACTTCTCGCCCATCGCACCCCATAGAAGGGATTTTTGAAATGCAACGCACCCACACATTGTGTTTAGGTGAGATGCAACACACTTTGCCTATGGAGCAGCTGAAATGATCCTGTTTTGACCAATTCTGAGCAGTTTTTCATGGAGAACTTCTGGGAGAAGTTGTAATCCGTTGGCCTTGTTCCTTTAGGGGTTAGAACAACACTTTTAGGGACTTAGGAGCCCTTGGTTTATGGACATTTCCTGCTTGGGGTGTGGTGCCCAAAAATGTCTATAACACCTGTTATGCTACCTCAAAGTACAAAGTTCTTGAATTTGTCTTCCAAGTCAGTAGCATTACCCAATCCCGAATGTGAGGAGCTCGTCTACCTCCAGGATTGTAGAGAAATTACCTCCCTATCCAACTGAACTACACATTTTTCAAGCATAGTCATCAACCCTCCTTCTTTCCTGTTGGAAGCCTGCACTTCTTTGAGACCTAGGTCTACAATTCTCCCCAAAATAATGAAAACATGCCTAGTTGGTCATACGCTACCTTTCTCTGCACTATTCTCAGAAATTGCGCAGAACTGCCTAGCTAACCCTTATCGCCTTGCCCTACATTGCCTACAAAAATTGTGCAGACATGTCTAGGAGTTCCCCTACTTATAGTCCTATAATGTTCCCAGATATTGTGCATTCATGCCTAGCATGTTACTCTATAACACAACTATGTCTTCAATCTGGAAATTGCGCAGTGATGACTAGAAGTCCCTTTACAGCCCTGTTTTGTCCTCCCCCTCAAAACTGCATAGACATTCATAATAGTCCCTTTGCAGCCCCTCTCTCCTCCCTCTGAAGACTACATAGAAGCTTTCCCCCTCAGGGTCCCAGCTTGTAGCTAACATTGCTGACTCTCTCCACAATTGTTCCTCCCAATGATCACTCCATACGTTTTCTCGATAGTGCATGTTGTCCTCTCGGAATTCCTCATTCCAGCCTGAGCTATAGTCTGTGTTATCTGAGTGAGGTTTCCTCCATCTATGTCACCCAGAACACGACAATAATGCATCACGGTAGACTAAGAGGTTTTGGATTTGATATCATCCCATCATGAGTGAATTATAGGAATAGGTACATTGGTACATCATGGTGAGATGACGAACACGATGAAGAAGGAGCACACATGCTAGAATACTTGCTTCCAAATGGATAGACGTACCAAGCATATCAAGCAACATGCAAAATGAACAAATGCATTAAACCATCAAGCAAGACCAAGAGCATCGAAGATGCCACAACACTATTCCATGTGGAGGACAAGATGAAGCACACCAAGAGTACATCCATCACTCAGTAGCAGAGCAGCCTGATATGGACACCACAGTCAACCAATACATATCAGCAGTTCATGTTGAGTTGTGTCATGAGTTTTATCAACCACATCGCCATTATGGGCCATATACATTGTAACTAAATCTAATGTAAAGTGAAGTCCAATAGGCGCACATAGAAGTGAAAGAGTCATGTCGGTTGAAAATTCATGGGAAGTTGAATAGTCACGAGGGTAGTCCAAGAGTCACAAGGGTTAAGCATCACACTTGGATATATATACCCATCCCATTATATGAGCAAGGAATTTTCACCTTAGATCCTCCCACATAGCATTGAGAGTCTATACTTTGTTCTTTAAGGAGCGAGGAGTGGTTCCAATGTCCCACTATTGGGACTAGTGATGTATTGTGTACAAATGTTCCTTGGGACTTTTGCTTAATTCAAAAGCATGTTCAGGCCAACAAATTTTCCCACATGTTTTGTATATTTTTGTAAGACTACCCTTTAAGCATTTGTAACGCATGTTTTATTAACCTGTACTAACATAGTTAAACAAATTTGGTTATTTTAGTACCAATATTGTTGAAGACGTGTTGTATTGTTTATCACTCTTGTCTCATCAATTTGGACTACTCCACAGGACATTAGAAAGACCATTCTTGTTTTTCTCAGTTATAATGACCATCACCTCCTTGTGGACTACTCTGCTAGATGGTGCATGCATTTTCCCTTACACTTTTGTTTTAACTAATGTCATATCCACTGTGGACTACTTCGCTAGATGTTGGTTAGACCTTTGTTGTTTTGTGTGTGTCTCTGCCTGGGCTGTACTACTACCTCTCATCTAGAGGCTTAGTTTTACCCTCTACTTTATAGTAAGAGAACATAGACACAAGTTACATTAAGCACTCACCAGGCATACTCGCCTCTCCATTTTGAAGATACAATCATAAAACTCTCATGTACTAAATAGAAAGAGCTAAGGCAAATCTCTAAGATAATGGAAACTAGGCCATTGTACCAAATGGGACTCCTACACCAAACAGTGTGAATTCTAGTTGGGAATTCACATCGAGGGGATCCCCATTGTTGGGAGGTCTAGCACCATAAACAAAGTGGTTCTAGAGTGAGGGAGAGACAATAGGCTGTACCCATAGAGCCTATTTTTAATCTCTTACATAAAAATGGCTCTTCGTGACATCGTGTTACCGTGATCTCTTTTTACAAAATTCGAATGTACCATCCCTGCGAAAGTTATCCATTACCTATCCAAGTTAAAGTTTAGTGGTGAGGGTGAAAAGAGTTTAATTCTTGGTTCATATTTCTCAACACGGTGAACCTCCAGATTTTCCTTCCTCCAAAACTCCTATGCATCATGAGGCACCTCAGATTGTAGAGGATGAGCCCATTACACTGTTTGTTCCTTTTCCTCCTCCCTTTCCAGTCCTGATGTTGGTTCCCCCTTTTGGTGGTTACAAAGATGATAAATCTACGTAGCATTTCCCCATCTAGTCTTCTCATCTCTCTCTCACTTCTATGGATGATGTTCGAGAATGGCTCAGGAATCCTATAATCAAGACTCATTCCTCCATTTCATGAGAGGATGTCACTATTCATAACTAAAGACTTCAATGTTATCTACATCTCTACAATACTCCATTACCTGCAAGCCATGACTCCTTGGACGATGACTCACTTCATCAATCCACGTCACTAATGAGTTGTTCAAATTCTCTTGATTCGCAAGCTGCTAGCTCAAATTGCGATCAGGCACAAGGAAGTCACATTACACAAGAAGAGGATTAGAAAGGTGATGAAACTATCAATCTTCCTTCTCTGATTCAGAGCTATGTGCATCAAAACAACGAGCTTCCATTCTTGAATGATTATAAATCCACTAATCTTGGTGTAACATATTGTATAATTAATTCTTTCGATCAACACCCAGTATTGGCAAATCATCAGTCTCATGCTTCCATACATCGTGAGGAATGCCTAAGCACATCATGTGATCTTGAGTTTTCTCATGAAGACTCTAACCTAGATATAGAATGTGCTCTGGTAAAAGAATTTGTTCATATTGAAACTTCCTCTTCACCTCACTTTCTTGTGTGTCCTACCATTCAAAACACATCTACATGCGTCATAGATACTCCATGTTCTCTTGCTTCTTCATCTGATAAGTTATCTCCTCAATTGACACAAGGAAGTGAGGTTATGCATGATGAAGTTGAAAATAGTCTAATCATAGAGAGTATTTCCCATTCCCCATCGTCTCTTCTAATCATAGAGAGTAGTGCAACCTGTGACAGAGATGGTTGTCATCTTGAGAGAATTTTTGAAATCGGCAACAACAGTCATCCACAAGCCATGGATGATCTGGTTCAAGCTTCGAAATATGATTATGTGATTATGGAAATTTCCACGACATACCAGGGAGTCGAGGTGCTTCAACGTATGTTGATGGTTATGCCAGGACCTCACATCTCTGGCAAGTCCCTCGAAATTTTGGTTTCTCATGAAAATTCGTTCATCTTCATGGTTTCATTTAGTGTGGATCCACGTGTCTTCCAGGTGTGATCTTTCAAAGTTTCAAAATTTTACTTATGACTGAATCGAGAAATCTATTACAACACCATATTCATGCACATATCTTACATCAAACTCATGTTGGGAATATACTTCTGTCATAAAACCATAGAATTGTGAAGTTGATCATCTCAAAGACTATCTTTTTCAACAATCATACTTATCAAATTTCCCTCTTCATGATGATCTCCTTGACCTTCTTGTGATCCTGACACTACAAATATGTTTGTTCATCAAACTAGAAATCTCCCTGCATGATGATGAGTGCACAATCTATCACACGAATCAAGTTCCTCACCATGCACCACACCCCAACTGGTTTCACACATTCACAGTGCTGGTATCAATGTTAAATTCCTATGATGATCATGATGCCTGTGCAGTTTTTCACCAGTTGTAGGAAGGTTGTCTGTCATGTCTATCTCACAGCGAACATGGTTCCATTGTTTAATGAATTCGAAAGATTTTTCAAATGGATTTTATTTGTTCATTTCAAATCGGGAATCTTGTGTTTCAACCAACTCATCTAATTATTCCTCTATCTTGAGTGACTATCATTCAACTTATCACTTTCCCAACAACACATCCAAAGACAGTTACTCCATGCTCTATGATATTCCTTGTTTAGCATCTTTCTCCATGGATTTATGTCAAGCAGTTGAGGAACTTGAATGTGCACTAATGGTCACTCTATTCACATTACTATTGAGAATGATCAAATTTAGTTTTTCTTACAAGATTCCTATCACAATATCTTCTATAAAATGAAGAATTCACCCTTTCAGAGATCATGAGACTCTCCAAACAACCATTATGAATTCCATGACCCAATTGTTGAATGGCTAGAACAATCTTCCTAGGAAATCCATGTTGTAGGTAACAACCTTCAATCCTTCATCGCGCTCACTAAGAAGCTCAGTGTAGATAACAACACACTCACAAGAAGCTTCTAGGGTTTTCTCGGAAAAAATATCCATCATAGATGTAAGCATGTGTATTGGGTGGTGGTGAAACATATTTCTACACATAGGGAAGACCTTCTTTACCATGTGAAATTTTTTAATGTTTTTGTGTTTTTTGTTGCACACTACTTTTTATCTACTTTAATTATTTGTATCTTTTTGGATGAAGGTAAGGAGTGAGTACGGTGGCTTGACTGGAAATTTCATTTCCTGTAACTATTGTGGCTTGAAGCCCAGATTTTGACCAAATCCGATGTAAAGAGTCCACGTTTTGTGGGCGGGCAGTGCGAAGGTTGTAAATGAGTCATAGGTTTGTCCGCCTTCATTTTTGTAATGTAATGCGGACCATGTGATTGTATAAATAGAGCGAGGCTCTAAGTTGAAAATAATGGATGGAGGAATGAAGCAAGAAGAATTGAGTCTTAGTTGAAGTGTAGAGTTGAGTCTTTGGGTTGTAGAGTAGGAGAAGGCTCTGCAACTGAGTGCACAGAGGCCTAGTAGTCCACAGTTGAGTGCGCGGATCCCTGCAGCTGAGTGCAGAGGGCGAGTCGAGTTTGTAACCTTTTGGAAAAGTAATAAAGAGATGTTTTACATCATTTCTGTGTATCTCTTTCCTGTTTTGTGCATTGAATGTATCAAATATAAATTGTATTTCTATTTCTTATATGATGAACGAATGTCTATGAATGTGTTGATAAAGTGAATATAAGATAAAGTATCTATTTACGTGAAGATAACTAACTTTTATAAGAGGATAAGTAAGACACACAATGTAACTTAGGGAATTAGCATAGCTCACTACTAGGAAACACGAAATGACCTGATCCCCTGGTGAGGGCTGCGAGAAGATGATTGTAACAGATTGCAAAGGTCTCGCAGGTCAGGTCAGTGCACAAATTGACCTATGCAAACCTATCCCTAGTTGGACTAAAATTGAACCCTCAGACATCTCTAGGGTGTGGATACATGGTTGTAGCATCCTCCCATACTGCTTCGGGTGAGACCTCATTCCACGCTCTGCAGGTTGTTGTCAAAAGGGCCAGTAGTATAGGAATTTGTTTCAAAAATTAACTCTGAACCTGGGTGAGGCCCCATCAAGCCAACAAATGGTTCTGTTGTTGGGACCGGAATCTGCATAGAGATGTCTGATGTCGTATCATTGGAATCCAACTAAGAAGGAAATTAAAGGCTAGTTGGATAAAATAATTCATGAGTTCGTGGCAGAGGAGAACAAGAATCCATGACTGAAAAAGAAGAGTTGTTAGACTGCTACCTGCACACAGAGATCCATGAAATCTTCTTCGCATATTTCCCTACTGAGTTGTACGAGTGGATCGCGAAGCCAATAGATAGCCAAGGAAGGTGGAAGCTTCATAGTCCTATTGTGTGGATCCCAAAGTTGGTGCGTAGATTGGAAGAATCAGAAGATAAGATCATGTGCGATGTTGATCATTTCCTCGATCATATTATAGGAGGATTCATCACTGAATTCACGGTACACACTTTACTCAACTATAGCGAGGCAGAGTGATGCTTCCTCAAAGGACCACAAGGTAACTCAGTAAACTCCCCGAGTACTTGGATTAAAATGTTATTGTGTGAGAAGAGGATTGTGAAGCTACATTGATGTTTGGTTTTACACGAAGTGAAAAAACCTATAGGAATGAAGGAAGTAAGGGACTAGAGAATAACCCTTTGATCTCACCTCTGCGAGGAGATGAGGAAGAGCTCACGAAGGTATCTCTGTGAAGTGCAATCCATTCGATAAGGCATAAAATGCCACGCATGCCACCCCCACCCACACCACCACCAGCTTCACCACCATCACCTCCATCTTTTCCCATACCACCTCCACTGCCACCACGAGTCAATATGGAAATCGCAATAAAGTTTCCTGTGTTCAAGGGATTGGGAGATGAAGATCCAGACCAATTTCGGTTCATGGTAAAAGTTTTATGGGAAGTAGAGGGAGTTACGGATGATAATACAAAGAAAGTAACACTGATTGGCCCTCTGTAGGATCACACACTGACCTGGTACATTAAGAACTCAGGTGATAATCCAAATGCGGGAATAGCGGATATCCAAACTGTGCTAAATTAGTAATTTACTAGGCTAAAGTCAAAAGCACAGTCGCTCATTGGGTTCAAGGAGATCACGTTCTACTAGGTGAGACTCCTTGTGAGTTGGATCAGAGGCTGAAGTGTACAATTCACAAAGCTAATATGACTTCGACAAATGGATAGCACCACAAATGGTTTGTAGCATCGCTAATGTCGCATTTGAGGAACACATTGTTGCAACAAAGGTTAACAACTTAGGTAGAGGTGTTGGAGATCACAATAAGGCTGCATTAGACCCAAATACATTATCCTAACTCTAGAGTTCAGTAGCTCCATGTGGAGTTGAAAAATTTATGCCTTAAGATGTAGAGTCTGAAATAGGATAGGACAACTCGACCAAAAGTGCGTGAAGAGATGTCGTGCATAGAATGTAAGGGTCAGGGTTATGACAAGGACCACTGCCTGGTGTTCACAAATTACCTGATGGGAGGAGGATCGATGCCATTAAGGTCAGAAGCGCAAGCATGACCAAGCACAATGCCTGCTTTGTGGTGTGCGATTTTTCAAATAAGAGGAAAACATGCTACGAACAACTGCCATTTGTTGCAGAAGTACATGGAGAATTTGTAACAATTGTTCTATAATTTCTATAGATTGGTAGGACATGATGAGTGCACTTGTAAAAGCTATGAGATGATGATGGATAGAACTCCCACCTACATAGTTCAGGCTAAAATGCGGCTGCTAGACCAGAATGCAAGGATGGGGTGAACCGGATTTCAGGGGCACAGATGAGGCCGAGGTGTAGGAGGACCTGAAAGAGGTCACAGATAGTTAATATGATACAATTGTCTAGGGCCAAGACATTATGCCCATGATTGTATGAATCCTATGCATCCATCATGTCTGTATTGTACCTTTTTTGATGATGAGATGGAGGATTGTCCTATGCTAATAGCTATGATACGTGACAAGGGAGCGTTACCATCTCCCATGACTCAGAACCTATAGATGATGAGGTCTGAGCCACATGGGGAATATCCAAATGTGAATATTATGCTCCAAAGTGGAATTATGACGGGAGATGATAAAGGCAAACAACAAAAATATAGCACTTGGTTTTGCAAAGCTCCAACGAAATAAGCGGAGTTTGATTTGGAGCGCACTCAAGAAACCTTTATGGAAGATAAGAAGAGATTTTTTGATGCCTCCACTTTAGGAAGCAAAGATAAATAGGAGCTAAAGATGGACCCATCGATGCTCACAATGTTCCTAGAAACATGCATGAAGCTACTGCGTGACAGTAAGGCTATAAAAGGATTACAACAACTCATTAAGAAATTCATTGGGACCACGCCATGAGAACCGTGCGTCGTCCGAAAGATTGGAAAACAAAAGACTAGGATGGGGAGAGAAATTAGGCTAATCGTGCAAATTGGAGAATACGATATGGACCAAGTAATTTTGGATTTAGGATCGGACGCAAACGTTATGTTGAAGCATACATGGGAGCACATGGGGATGCCTATGATGTAGTGGTCTCCTATTCAGCTGCAAATGGCAAACCAATAGAAGATAATACCCCTAGGGTGATTGTAGGAAATCACAGTGGATATTAAGGGAGGGAGCGTGCTAGCAGACTTTGAGGTGATAGAGATTATTGATGATAGTAATCCCTACCCCGCGCTCTCAGGAATTGATTGGGCCACTTACATGAAATGGGTGATTAATATCAAAAAGCGGAAGATAATTTTTGAGAAGAAGTCTCTATGCGTGGTTATACCCTTAGACCGTACTGAAGGATCATGCTATATAGAGACGGTGCGTGACTATGAAAGTGACGATCATTCAAACTATATCTACAAGATAACTGCATGAGAACAAGACCGGGTAAATCCCACCATGGATGGATGAATTTCATGGGAGCTCGAAAGCTCCTGTACTTCGAATTCAAATGAGGAGATAGAACAATGGCAGAACTAGTTACACGAGGTAACCATGCTTAATTCTAACATGATGAAAAGGTCACTACACTATGTATCGACATAAGTGAGATATTTTCCTATGTGTGATGGATTAGTTGAGGTAGATGCTTTCCTGGACAGAAGGAAAGGGAGGTTCCAGAGAAGCAATGTTTCTAAGCCTTGAACTGGGTACTGCATGGTATGCCCGCGAGGTGGTGGGGTAGGCACAGAAGAAGCTTTGAAGACCAATGCCCATGTATAAAAATGTTGTGCTCACGATTTGAGAAACCTAGATTGTGAATGATAGATAAATGCAATGAATGGGATGGTCCGCATGCACATCTTTCCAAGTTGGTATGGGCATATGGTAAACAACTTGCACAGATGCACATGAACTTAACATTGGGAGATATGGTCAATAAGCATGTGTTGGGGGCGAAATGTGTGAATGGTTCCTCAAGACGAAACGACAGTGTGTGGAGAGGAGTGCACAAAAGGTTATCCACGCGGAAGCATTTAACAAAGTGTGTGAAGCACTGAACAAGGTATGTAATGTGCAAGGAAGTGATTGGGATCTGCACGTATGAGCATTTTTATGGTCTTATAGAACAACATGCAAGAAACTGATAGGACAGCCACCTTCTAGGCTGACCTATGGAGAAAATTTTCTAATGCTGATGGAGTATATCATGCCTAGTTCGTGTAGAGCAGCACCCATGGATATGATTCATGATCCGGATTGACCACAATCTTCAGTTCATTCTGCCAATGTTTCAAACCCCAAAGGGGGTCCATCATCAGGACAAGATAGAAAGAATAAGAATGAGAGATTATTGAGAGAGAAGAGAATTGCGACCTGAAAATAAATACAAGAACCCTAAATTCATAAATAAAAGCCGACATATAATTTTTAATTATTATTTTATTCATTATTTTCTATTTATTAGAACAGGTTTTCATTATTCAAATAAATTAATTATTAAATTTTTTTATATTAATCATTAAAATTTTTATGAACAAATATTAAAACTTTTACTCTAATTAAATTACATTAATTAATATAACTAAATTATAAAAATTATATTAATATATAAATAATATATATAATATATATAAACTATAATTGATTTATATAATTATTCCAATTAATTTAATTAATTTATATATTCAATAAAATTAATTACTATAATGTAATATAATTTATAAGATTTTATAAGATTTTTAAAATAATTAATATAATTAATATAAATTAATATGATTTATATAATTAATATAAATATAATCAATATAAATTATTATAATTAATATAATTATATGATTATATAAATTTTCTTTAATTGTTTTAATTTATTCTTTTCTTTTTATTAGATCATGATTTTAATTATTAAATTTATGAATAAATTTTAATCATAATTAAAATCTATTAATTATTAAATTATAAACAAATATTAAAATCTATACTATAATTCATTTATATTAATTAATATAACTAGATTACATTAATTATATTAATATATATAAATTATAATTAATTTATATAATCATTCTAATTTATATTAAAATCTATACTATAATTCATTTATATTAATTAATATAACTAAATTATATTAATTATATTATTATAATAAATATATATAAATAATATACCTAATATAAATAAATTATAATTAATTTATATAATCATTCTAATTTATGTAATTAATATAATTAACATAATTTAATATAATTTATTAATATCATTAGCCCCAAGAGTTAGCTCAATCGGTCAAATCAGTGCCTCGCGAATCGGGAGGTCACAGGGTCAATTCCCGAAAGCTCTTGGGGTCAGGTCAGCATAGGCCGAGGGGTGTGCTCCCCTTCGGGGTATGAGCTACCCAGTTCTTACCGTGGACGTAGCGGCTGCCCATTGACCATGGGTATCCGTGAACCACATGTGAAAAAAAAAAAAAATTATTAATATCATTAATATAATTTGATATAAGGCCCACGGGGCTTTGGATTGATGGTGAATGGGTGCGCTCTTAAGGCACTCCTTGCGATAGGTCACCAGTTCAAATCCCCCGTGGGTACTTAGGTTAGTCTTAACTAGAAAAAAAAATATATATATATAATTTGATATAAGTTAATTAATATAATGTAAAAGATTTTATAAGATTTTAATATAATAAATAGTATAATTAATATAAATTAATTAATATAGTCTGTAAGATTTAATAAGATTTTAATATAATAAATAATATAATTAATATAAATTAATTTATGTTAATTTATATTAATATAATTATATACTTATATAAATCTGCTTTAATTGCTTTTAGTATGCTCCCGGAATGCAAGACCCCTTATTTCCAATCATGAGCTTCCAGGGGTCTGGGGGGGGTTTATTTGCTTTATCAGAGGAAGCCAATTTCCACTGATTTCACTCCCATTGTCCCTGTTGAGGTTCTGAGGGTATTTCATAATTTCAATGGCCTCCCTGATTTTTCTTTTATGATAGTTGTCTTCTCTTGCAATTACCCTGGCGCTTTCCAAACACACATGATGTTTGGTTTTGGATGAGTGCTCTGCAAGGGCTGATGTGCGAGATCTTTCATTCTTTATGTCAGCGGCATGTTCTTTAAGCCTTATTTTCAGAGATCGACCTATTTCCCCAATATAACTCTTGCCACATGAGCAATCGATCTTGTACACCCCCTTGAGCTGTTGACGATCAATGTTGTCCTTAACCGACCTCATTATTTGCCTAATTGTTCCACATGTTGTAAATTGAGTGTGAATGTTCTTCCTCAAAAAATTTTCAATCTTATGTGTAACCCCTTGGATGAATGGAATGTAAACTTTCCCTTGATTTTCTTTGTTGTCACCAGGGGGACGCTCAGAGAGGGCCCTATCTCGAGCCCTTCTTATAGCCTTCGTGATACTCCACTCCTTGTATCCAATGTTTCTGAAGACAGAGGTCAAGTGATCTATCTCATCCTTTATGTGATCAGGGTCAGAGATCCTAAAAGCTCTCACAGCTATGGTGTTTAAGATGCCGAATTTTTGTGATGGATGATGATAAGAGTCAGCATGAAGATATTTATCAGTATGCGTTTTCTTCCTGTAGACCTGGTGTCCCAAAGTACCATCCTCCTTTCTACTGATTAGAACGTCTAGAAAGGGGATCTTACCATTCTCCTCAAGCTCCATCGTAAATTTGATTTCGGAAGATATAGAATTAAGATGGTTGAAGAACTTCTCAAGCTCTGCCCTACCATGAGTCCAATTCAGGTTGGTGTCATCTACGAATCTTTTCCACCATGCTGGCTTCAAGTGGAAGGAATCAAGGGCTTTTCTTTCAAAGTACTCCATGTATAGGTTGGCGACAATGGGTGAGAGCGGGGAACCCATGGCAACTCCAAAAATTTTCTCATAATAGTGATCTTGAAAACTAAAAAATGTGGATCGTAAACAGATTTCTGCAAGCTTTGCTCTTACAGGATCGGTGGCCATCTTTATGACATGGACAGCTTCATCAAGAGGAATCTTTGTAAACAACGATACGACATCGAAGCTTACAAGAATATCATCCTTATGCACCCTTTTATTCTTAATAAGCTTTACAAAATCACTTGAGTCTTTTATAAAAGAGTCTGTGTTACCAACCAGAGGTTTTAGGATTTTAGCCACATATTTCGCTAATTCATAGGTGGGGGAACCAATGGTGTTAACAATTGGTCTGAGGGGAACCCCTTCCTTATGGATTTTTGGAAGCCCATAGATTCTAGGAATAACCTCACAGGAGGGAATCGGCTTCTTCTTAATTTTATCTTCCAGGTTGGTTTCCATGATGGCTTTCTTGACCTGTTTCATCACATTGGGAATAGGATTGGAGTTAACTCTTCTATAACTTCCACAGCTCAAATTCTCATTCATTTTTTGAATGTAATCTTCTTTGTTTAACACAACCGTGGCGCCACCTTTATCAGCTTTAAGAACAACTATCTTATCATTATTTCGGATAGATCTGAGAGCCTCTCTCTCTTCCTTATTCAAGTTACTTTTTGGCCGCTTGGACTTCAGCAAAGCTAGGGAACATTGTTGTCTTATTATTTCTCTGTCGATTGATGAAAGACTTTGAGTCCCATTCTCAATGTTGCAAATGATGCTTTCAAAGGGAATGTTCTTAGGAGAGACCGCAAATCCCAATCCCTTGCTCAGGATTTTAATTTCTTCAGAGTTGAGAATTGTGGATGAGAGATTCACGACTCTTTTATCATGTTTATTGGGAACAACGGGGTTCATAACAAACCTATCATTGTTACAATTATTACTTGAAGCATCACCGTTCTTAATAATCCCATAGTTTAAATTCGCTTTAGCCTCCTTATCTTTTCCTATTTCTTCAACGTTGCTTCTATTCATATGAATATTATGATGGCTTCTGGTCTCATATATATTATGATCCTCCATGATCTTATTCACATCCCTAATTTCGATCTCTTCACCGATTTCCTCCTCCTTATTTGCATCCCTAATTTCGATCTCTACACCAATTTCCTCATCCTTATTCGCATCCCTAATTTCGATCTCTTCACCGATTTCCTCATCCTTACTAACGGGTTCAGAGGGACTTTCCATGCGATTATTCCTCTTGTTGCTGTAATCACCATAAGCATCCCTAATTTCAACCTCATCACTGATTTCCTCATCCTTACTAACGGGTTCAGAGGGACTTTCCATGTGATTGTTCTTCTTGTTATTATTCTTCTTGTTGCTGTAATCACAAGGGACCGAATTCACTCTTTGGACAGCGTGGAGTTCCATATTTCTCTGCGTGCTCTTCACGTTGCAATTGATATTGTTAATACCTCGAACCGCGCGATTGCAACCATAAGGAACTCGTTGGACAACGTCGTGATCATTTGTCTGCGTGCTAGTGATGCAACTAATATTATTTCTCACATTCTGAACCGCGCGATCGCAACCGACAGCGTGATTGTAACCCATCTCTGGTTAAACAGTGCCTGGCTGAGCAGCGTGGGTAGTATCCTTGCGTTCAACATTGATCCCAGCGTATTCCACATCAGATATTTTTCTAATATTATCGCTGTCAGGATTTGTTCCTTCTTCGGTGCCGTCCTGATGAACATTACAAGGGATAACAGCGCAGGAAGTTTTAACTCTGCAGGAGATTGGCATGCTCAACCCCACGCCTTCCTCTAGCCTGGCCAGCTTCCTGGACTGCCTCTCCCTTGCAATTCTACCCTCTGACTGCGCTTTTAATGCAGCCTTAGCATAAATAGAAAATAATGAATAAAATAATAATTAAAAATTATATGTCGGCTTTTATTTATGAATTTAGGGTTCTTGTATTTATTTTCAGGCCGTAATTCTCTTCTCTCTCAATAATCTCTCATTCTTATTCTTTCTATCTTGTCATGATGATGGACCCCCTTTGGGGTTTGAAACGTTGGCAGAATGAACTGAAGACTGTGGTCAATCCGGATCATGAATCAAAAAACTCCCACAGAAGCCTTAAATCTAACACCCATGGATATGATGGATCGCAGAGCCTTGGAAGAAGGGATTGTGCAGTTGGATGAAGAAGAACGCTTGGGACCAGATGAAGATATCCAATAGGGTGACCTTAGGCTTCAAAAAATCATGAATGAAAGAGTTCAGTTAAGGAAGAAAAGTGCCATGGTGAAAGAAGAATTCAAGAAGCTTGAGGAAGGAATAAAGAAGGACTTTCTTGATAAACAAACCATGGTGATAAAACATGATGCAGATGATTTTGTTGACAAATTTGGGGACTACCACTGAGAGTTGATTAGTTTGATGCCTTGGATTGAGCTGTATGTTACTAAGAGGATCGTAGAAGGTTGCGCGATGCAGTTGGTGAAGTCAAACAACAAATGCTTCTGAGGAGAAGTAAATGTTGGCATTATGATGTATGTGTTGTACCTGATAGAAACCAACTTGTAGTAGAACAACTCTCTTATATATGGTAACTAGATGAATCTACAGAAGAGATATCAGATGTGAAAAAATGCATGACAAGAGTATTAATAAGTGTGATGAAATGTAGGGCAGCTTCAAGGATTCAGTTCAGCAACAAATTATAGTACTACAAGTTAACAACATAGAGCTATAGATTAGACTACACAGAATGAAGAAAGAAAGGTATATGTAGGTTAACCATTGAACAAGCCACATATAAACATGGGTTCACTGTATACAAGTCACTTATACGTACACACACACTTTCACAAAAGGAAAAGCACGTATACCTTGGAAAAATAAATGTTTGGTCCGAAGTATTTGGTCCATGGTATTTTGATTGATGGTATTGGTCTAAGGTATCGGGTCTGAGGTATTGACCCCAGGTATTTGGTCCAAGGTGTTGGTCTTAAGTGGGTTTGGTCCACGGTATTGGGAAAGGCCTAAAACTATAAAAGGAGGAGAATATCATTAGGCCAATATGTGCAATTATTGAATATCTGATATAGTGTGATATCTAATATGCAGGTTATTGGCTTATGGTGTCATGCTTGATCTGAACTGAAGAATAACCTTAGCACTTGATGAAGGATAATATATAATGATGTATTAGGATCTCAAGGCTTGAAGTGAATTATCTTTATGTTGTTTGATCATGTATCTGAATAACTAGCGCATGTTGTAGTCTTTAAATATGATGATCTGGGTATGATTCAATTTTGGAACTATTGTTATGATTAAATCATATTTTACAAATCTGTATGCAGGTTCACTTCAGAAAAGAAGCTTATGCACGCTAGTTCTACATATCAAAACAACGTATACATCATAAATTTTATTTGTAGATCTGTACACTAGTTCACTTTGAGGAAAGCGCGTATGCACGCAGGTTCGACACATGGAAGTAGCGTATACCTTCTAAAATATGTTTTAGTTGCTTTTGTTTGTTGTTGCAGTTTTCAGGGTTATTGCCAAGGTTCTGGTTACTATATTCTGGTGATAGCATTCTAAATGATCATAGTGATTGATTGATTCGGTTGTGGTTCGCTCAATAGGAGATTGGTTGATGTAGATATATTTCATGATTGAATGATGTTGATGATGGATCCAGTCTGAAAATTTATGAAACACGGCCCTTGGAAGAAAAGAGAAGGTTGTAGCCTTCTGCAGGTCGGCACCTACGTACTAGTAAACATATCAGCTAGTACAAGAGCTAGGGGGTTGTAGCTCCCTTCCAGTAGAAGCTGGAGAATGAGAGAAGGTTGTAGACTTTTGCAGGTAGAAGCCTTTGTACTTTTATAAGACTGTACCAGTACAAAAATTGTAAACAGAATTCTCTTATTACTAAAATAAGACAGAGACGATTGCAGCAGGTGGTTTTCACCCACATTGGGTTTCCACCTTATATCTTAGTGTTCATGTGTGTTTCTTGTGTGTGATGATCTGTTCTATTTTTACTGCACTTGGTTACTATTTATATGGTTCCGATGCACTCATTAAAGATCAATATATGATGAATTAACTGAATTATAAGTTTGTTGGATATATGCTAGTTGCTCTAAACACAGTTGCATGTACATGCGAGTTCCCTTAACTGAAGTAGTGTATATGAATCTGATTATGGAAATGAAAAAGTTATTGATTTGCTAATACTGATTGACCCCCCCCCCCCCCTCTCAGTATTATTTCCAACAATTGGAATGAAAGCAAGTTCTTCAGAAGAAGCTTGATCGCTTAGATGAAGATCCATCATCATGAGTAATCAAGAAAGCGGGGGATCCATCACACCGCCAATCTTTGATGGGAGGAACTTTGTTTATTTGAAAGTAAGAACCATAGCCTATCTTTAATCTCTTGGAATAGATGTCTGGGAAACCATGGAAGGAGGATATACATTTCCATCAGCAATTCCTACTTATGCAGCAGGTAAAAAGAAATATGAGACCAATGCTAAGGCTATCAATACATTATTTGGGAGTCTGTCATAATCAGAGTTTGTGAAAGTTATGCAGCTCAAATCAGCTAAAGAAATATGGGACAAAATCATTCTAAGCTACAAAGGGGACTGTTAGGTAAAACGTGCTAAACTCCAAACTCTCAGAATTCAATATGAAACTCTCAAGATGCATAATGATGAAAGTGTAGCTAGTTAATTCTTATGTATAGATGATATTGTTAATTGCATGAGGAATTTGAGTGAAGAGATAGAGGAAGTTACCTTAGTTGAAATTTTTTTAAGATCCTTATCTACTAAATTTGAATCAAAAGTATCTGCCATAAAAGAAAAGCAGGATCTACAGACTATTACTATGACATAGCTTCACAAAATCTTAACTACCTTTGAGATGAGAAAAGGAGGTCCATCAGATATGAGAGAAGTCGCATTTAAAGCTTCAGCAAGAGGAAAAGAAGAACTCAATGAATCACGACATATTTTAGAAGAAGAAGAGGAAGCAAAATTTGTTAAGAATCTTCAATGGGGTTCTGATAGATTTGGAGGTAACCTACCTTTCAAATGTTTTGCCTATGCTAGAGTTAGTCATTATGCTACAAAATTTCCTCATAAAGATAAATGTGATAAAGGGAAGGAAACTGCAAAATGGAATAGAAAACAAAGTGTAAGTAAAAAGAGCTACTATACTTATGAAGATAGTGATGGTTTATCAAATAGTGATGCAGATCAAAATAGTAATGACTATAGACTTTTGATGGCTTATGAAGATGATTTTTTGGATGCTTTAGATGAAGATGACCTTTATAAAGAAATCTCCAAACTCAAAATCTGTTTAGAAGAAAATAATATGATTATATGTACCTTGAAATTCCAACTTGCTAAAAGAGAAAAACATAATGAAAAGCTAGAATGTGAAATTGTGGGTCTAAGAAAGGATCTTGAGAAAACAAAAGCTCTCAATCTTAGACTTGCTAAAGGATTAGAAACCTTAAATGAGATTATCAAAGTGCAATGATCTCCTCTGATAAAGATAGGTCTTGGATACACTAAAGAAACATCTCAATCATAGAAGTCATCAACCTCCACTAAAATCTATCGAGATGCAACAAAGAACAGTGAATAGTTTGGCAATCGTCAGCAAAGCCATAGAGCAGATCACCAGGTGAATCAAGCTCAATTTACTTCAAGGATGAACAAAAGCCACAATCAACCTTAGGTAAATCATAGTCAATTTGCTTCAAAAAATATCAATCAATAGGTTAGTAGGAGGAACTTCAACTACAATTAGTAGGTTAGTAGATTCGATAATCATAGGAGCCTCTTTAATGGTCAATGTTTCTCATGTCATAATTTTGGACACAAAGCTACTCAATGTGTTGCTTACATAACTATCATGGCTAGAGAAGCATGAAATCAAATAAATGTGACAGGGACCAAGAAAGGTTCCTATAATAGCTTTCCTGTTCTTGAAAATGAAGTAAAAGGCTCAAATTGTAACAACTTTGGCCATGAAGAATCTGAATGCAGGAGTAAATTTTGGCAATTAGCTCAAAAAGAGAAAACTCCATTAAATGCCAAAATAAGGAGAAATAAAGAACCACAAACAGAAAGATGTGGTATAGCCTTATATGCAAAAGGATAAGAAAACTAGTGGTACATCGACAGTGGATGCTCAAAACACATGACAAGTGACAGAGAAAAACTACACTCATATAATGCCTTAGAAAAGGAAAAGAGTGTCTCATTTGGAAACGACGTTGTTGTTGTCATAAAAGGTACAAGATCTGTTTTCTTGAAAGAAAAAGTTAAAGCTAGGAATGTTATGTATGTTGATGGCTTAAAGATAATCTGTTAAGTGTGAGTCAAATGTGTGATCAAGGAAATGAAGCAGTGTTTCGATCAAATGGATGTGTTGTCCGTGAGCTTGATACAGGAGAAACCATGATTAAAGGGAAAAGAACTCCAAACAACCTATACATACTCAAGGGAGGATAAAAACAGTGTTATCTAAGAAAAAATGATGAAAACTTGCTATGGCACAAAAGATTGGGACATCTAAGATTTTCTCAAATAAGAAAAGCATGCAGATTCCAGGTTTTTCGTGATCTTCAAAATATCAACATTCCCAAAAATACTATATGCAAATCATGTCAATTCGGTAAGAAAACCATATCTCAATTCATCAAAAAGGAAGGGTCAACAAGTAAGCCTCTTGAACTTGCTCATACTTATTTATGTGGTCCATCAAGGAAAAAGTCACCTCATGGAGAAGAATACTTTATACTGTTTATTGGTGATTTTTCCAAAATGTGTTGGATAGGTCTTCTAAACCATAAAGATGAAGCATTTGAAAACTTCAAAGCCTTCAAAGCTTTGGTTGAAAATGAATCAGATTGCAAAATCAAATGCCTCAGATCTGATCGAGGAGAGGAATTTACCTAAGACGAATTCTTTGACTATTGTGAACAACATGTAATAAAAAGGAAGTTCTCCACCGTAAGGACTCCTCAACAAAATGGAGTGGTAGAAAGGATGAACATAACTGTTCAACAAATGCCTCGTGCTATCCTAGATGAATCTAGAACTCCTGCAACCTTCTGGGTTGAAGTTACATTCGTCGCCATCACTATTATCAATCAAGCAAATGTTCAGGTAAACATCACTCAAACCCCATATGAACTTTGGTATGGTAAGACTCCTACTGTAAAATACTTCAAAGTCTTTGGAAACAAATTTTGCATCAAAAGGACTGATGAAAAACTTGGTACTTTTGAACCTAGAGCAGATGAAGGTATTCTTCTTGGCTACTCTTCCTGAAGTAAAGGATATAAGTGTTACAACAAAATACTTGGGAAAATTATTGAAAGTATTGATGTTGTGGTTGATGAAGAATGCAAAAATCCAAAACAGATAAAAATCGAAGATTATGAAGAAGATGAAGATCATTTTCCCACATCAAATCACATTGATTCTGAAGAAGAAACCAATGAAGCAGTAGAAGAAGGGATAACCATAGAAGAAAATACTTCGTCCAAGTATGGTCAGAAAAATCATCTAGAAGCTCAAATTTTAGGAGAAAAAGGAGCAAGTGTGCAGACTATAAGAACCATTGGAAAAGCTTCAAGCTATCTAGCATTACTATCTTCCATTAAACCTCAAAATGTAAATGAAGCATGCAAAGATGAATGTTGGGTCAAGGACATGAATGGAGAACTTGAGCAAATTGAAAAGAATAATACTTGGGAATTAGTTCCTAGACCTCATGATAAGAATATCATAGGAACTAAATGGATATTAAAAAATGAGATGAGCAAAAATGGAGAAGTTATTAGAAACAAGGCTAAACTTGCTTGTAAAGGATATGCTGAACAAGAAGGTATAGATTTTGAAGAAACTTTTGCACCTGTTGCTAGACCTGAAGCCATCAAAAAGATTCTTACTCTTTCTAGTTTTTAGAAATTCAAAGTATACCAAATGGATATAAAATCTGCCTTTCTTAATGGAGACATAGAAGAAGAAGTATATATTGAACAACTAGAAGGATTCATTCTTGGAAATGACGCAAAACTTGTAGGCAAAACCAGAAAAGCTCTCTATGGTCTAAAACAAGCTCCAAGGGCATGGTATTACTGTCTTGACAAATATCTCCATCAACAAGGGTTTTCAAAGGGGTCAGCAGATAGCAATCTATATACAAAGATGGACACTGATAAATTGATTATCATTGCTGCGTATGTTGATCATATCATTTTTGGTAGAAATGAAGAATCCATGAGTGAGAATTTTGCTTCAGTAATGCTGCAAGAATTTGAAATGTCCTTGCTTGGTGAGCTTACCTACTTTCTTGGTCTACAAGTGCATCATAATGAAGATGGTATTTTTCTCTCACAAGCCAAATATCTCAAACAAATCCTGAAAAATTACGGCATGGAAGATTCTAAACCAATATGTACTGTAATGGTAATAGGATGTAGTCTCAGCTCAAATGATGAATCAGCAGCAGTACATCAACCAACTTACAGATCCATGATTGGCAGTTTTCTTTATCTAACAGGTACCCGACCAGACATCATGCATGTAGTGGGAATAGTTTGAAGGTTCCAAGAAAATCCAAAGGAATCAAATCTTCAAGCAGTCAAAATAATTTTCAAATATCTTCAAGGAATACAAAACTTTGGCATATGGTATCCTAGAGATACAGATATTACACTTTATGCATATACAGATGCAGATTGGGTTGATGACATGAAAAGCACTAGTGGTGGTGCATTCCCTATGGGTTTCAGGTTAGTGTCTTGGTTCAGCAAGAAAGAAAGCTCAATTGCATTATCTATAGTTGAAGCATAATACGTGGTTGATGCATCTTGCTAAACACAATTACTTTCGATGATGCAAACCTTGTAGGATATTCAGATCACATGTACTCCACCCATCTCCATTCTGTATGATAATACAAGTGCCATCAGTGTTTTAAAGAATCCAGTCATGCACTCCAACACCAAGCACATACCCATCAAATATCATTTCCTGTGTGAACAAGTTCTTGAACAAAAAGTCAAATTGGAGTATGTTCCCTCCAAAGAACAGGTTACTGATATATTCACTAAACCACTGCCCAGAGAGACATTTGAATATCTTGGACAAAAACTGGGAGTAGTTTCTGCATCATCCTATTGTTAAATTGTATTTTTTAGAGAAAGGTGGTTATACGAGAGTTTCATGAAGTGTAGTCACGTACATACACGAGTTTCTGTGGACACAGTCACGTACATGTTGGTTTGTATAAAAATAGTGGGTCAGACTCAGGAAATGGGGACTGAGATGGTTCATTATTTTCTCTGTTTGATGATGTGTGGAAATGTGTTGGTACTCATAAGATGTTATTTAGAAGGGCTTTTGATCCCCACAAATTAACTTGATGTATATCTGATTAATGATGATGCTTTGATATCTCTTACTGACATATGTAATGATCAGATCTAACAGTGAACAGGTGGCACAGGTTTAGGGGGAGAACATCGTTGATGATATTTTTGGAACTATTGATGGACATATATAGGTTGCTGGACTGGATGTTGATGATAGTTTCTGATGACTATCATGGTCTTGTTTAAGAAATTTGGTCTCTGTTATATATGTCATGTATATATTTTAATGTAGCAGTCATGAAAAGACCTAATTTGTAACCACACTCTGCATGGGATGAATGATGTAATGTTTCTTGTTTTTACTTCTATAAACAATTGATATATCCCCACTTAGCTAGGTGGATGAGTCAAATTTGGTATATCTCCACTTGGTTGGGAGATGGATGGATGTATGAATCATTGGTAATAGGAAGGTCATTTGTGATGTATGTATAGTCATGTTTTTGCAGACTTTGCTTATGCTCAGGGGGAACATGGACTTGGTCATGGGAGCTCAATTAGCACTTCAACATATCAGAGAATTCAGCATGCACTTAGGGGGAGCATGAACCTTTTCCCTTGATGTCAAAGGGGGAGGGTGACTTTGTGTGGTTGTTGCCATCACATCCAAATGGGGAGATTGTTGGCATTATGATGTATGTGTTGTAATTGATGGCAAACCACTTGTAGTAGAACAAATCTCTTGTATATGGTAACTAGATGAATCTACAGAAGGGATATGAGTGACAAAATGCATGACAAGAGTATTTGATGATGATGATGATGGTTAACGTCCACTCAGACCAAATTGGTCTATCGGACCTACAATTTTCTTAATTTTTACTTGTCTGGCTCCTCGTCTTTCTTGGCGAGATTGGTGTTGTAGCTTTCTTTCTTTTCTCTACGGTCTTCCAACTTCCTTTGTCTTGCATCTCCTTCATCTCTTCTGGTTCTTGGGACATTGGTGTCTTAGCTTCACGATCTATTGTGTTCGTTCTTTTGAAAATAGTCGGAGAAGAAGTTTGGTTTAGGAGATCTGCTTTGCTGTTAAATGAAGATTTATTTTCTGCGGTATTCAAATCCTCATAACTGTTGATTTGTTGGGGCGGGCTTTCTCCTTGCTTGTTTTGAGAGTTTCTTCCTTCTTCCTTGATTTCTTGTGACTCATTTTCTCTAGAATATTCTTCTTCTTTGATGACAGTGTAGTGTTCTTTTTGTGCTCCTTCCCACCATGTAGATCTGTGGTGGGTTTTCTAGCAAAATTTTTCTCAGAGGCTTTTGGGCAATTTTTGGCTAGATGCCCCGTCTCAAAGCACGACCGACATCTGAAGAGGACACTTTCATAATCAAGCTTCTGGTTCCACACATAGTCTTTACTTGTTAGGTTTATTTCAGCTGGGAATCCGGCGCTGAAATCCATTTCCACACAGATGCGTGCATAGGTGGTTCTGGCATATTCCTCTGTTTCTGGGCACCTGTAGTAAAATTTCCCAATTGCATTTCCGATGGCTTTTAGCGAGGAGAGATTCCAGAGATGCAAGGGTAGGCTTGGCAATCTCACCCAAACTGGTGCTGAGGTTATCACTGCTGTAGAGGGATCGAATGATGGGTTCCATGGCTTCATGAATAGGCCTGATTTTTCCCAAAACCAAGGGCCGGAATCTAGAATACATTGTCTGCTTTCAGGATTTTCAAAATCTACTATAAAGAAACCTCTAGCACAGGGGTAGATATTAATTTCATCAGAAATGATAGGCTTCCATACCTCCGAGATCCAATTGTGGAGTGCTATCAGCCGTGGCCAAAAACCATTGAACCGGACAATTAGGGCACTTTCGGAGAACTTCAAAGCTTCATCGAGTGAGTCCTGGACCACTTGGATAGTGGGAGCTGGGGCTTCACTCACGATATGGGCAGGAGATTTCCCTTCAGAGGCGGATGAGCCACCAGTTATTTTTGCGAAGCTCGGAGCCATATTTTACTTGCTCGTAGAACGCAGCCGCAGACAAATAAGACAGAAGATAAGATTAGATCTAGATCTGACCGCGGAAATTAGCCGCCTAGATCTAGCCTCAGATCTAAAACCTCGCCGTGAAATAAACTGTAACCGGGACTTCTGATCAACACTGCATAGTTTATGTGCGAGCCACCTTAGAGCATAGACGAAAAGATACCGCAGAGCGAATATAATTATTGATCCACCACAGAGACGAGAAGATATCGAGCCACCGCAAAGAATCACAGCAGAGAGAAGGTATCGAGCCACCACAGAGACGAGAAGATATCGAGCCACCGGGACTTCTGAGATCCGCAGAAGATATCGAGCCACCGCAAAGAATCACAGCAGAGAGAAATATCGAGCCACCACAGAGACGAGAAGATATCGAGCCACCGGGACTTCTGAGATCCGCAGAAGATGAAATCTATATTTGCTCATAGATTTAACCCAACACCTGCAAGATGCTCCGCAGACGAGCCGCAGACGGGAGAAGAACCGCAGATCTGGAGAAGTAGTTGACCTAACCCGCAGATCTGGAGAAGAACCGCAGATCTGGAGAAGAGCCACATCAATGGAGAAGAACCGCAGATCTTGGAGAAGTAGTTGACCTAACCCGCAGATCTCGAGAAGAACCGCCAAGTGTGATGAAATGCGGAGAAGCTTCAAGGACTGAGTTCAGCAACAGATCATAGTACTACAGGTTAATACCACAGAGCTATAGATCAAACTACATAGAATGAAGAAAGAGGGGTATACGCAAGTTCACCATTGAGCAAGCCACGTATACATGTGTGTTGGTTGTATACAAATCGCACGTACGTACACACACTTTCATAAAAGGAAAAGTGTGTATACCTTGGAAAACTAAATGTTTGGTCCGAAGTATTTGGTCCATGGTATTTTGATCCATGGTATTGGTCCAAGGTATCGGGTCCGAGGTATTAACCCCAGGTATTTGGTCGAAGGTATTGGTCTTAAGTGGTTTTGGTCCATGGTAAAAGGAGGAGAAGATCATTACGCCAATGTATGCAAGTATCAAATATCTGATATAGTGTGAGATCTAATATGCAATTTATTGGATTATGGTGTCGTGCTTGATCTGAACCGAAGAAGAACCTTAGTGGTTGATGAGGGATAAGGTCCAATGATGTATGAAGATCTCAAGGCTTGAAGTGAATTATCTTTATGTAGTTTGATCATGTATCTGAATAATTGTTGCATGTTGTAGTCTCTAAATATGATGATCTGGGTATGATTGAAGTCTGGAACTGCTGTTATGATTAAATTGTCTTTTAAAGATTTATACGTAGGTTCACTTCAGAAAAGAAGCATATACACACAGGTTCTGCATATCAAAACATCATATACATCATAAATTTGATTTGTAGATCTATATGCTGGTTCGCTTTGAGGAAAGAGCATATGCACGTAGATTCGACACATGGAAGTAGTGTATACCTTATAAAATATGTTTTAGTTGCTTCTGTTTCCTATTACAGTGTTCCGGGTTATTGCTTGCGTTCTGGTTACTGTATTATGGTGCTAACATTCTGAATGATCAGAGCGATTGATTAATTTGGTTGTGGTTGGTTCAAAAGGAGATTGGTTGATGCAGATATATTTGATGATTGAATGATGTTGTTAATTGATCCAGTCTAAAAATTTATGAAACATGGTCCCTGGAAGAAAAGAGAAGGTTGTAGCCTTCTGCAGGTAGAATCCTGTGTACTGGTATAAGACTGCACTAGTATAAAAATTGTAAACATAATTCTCTTATTATTAAAATAAGACAGAGATGATTGTAGCAGGTGGCTTTCACCCAAATTAGGTTTCCACATTATATCTTGCTATTCATGTGTGTCTCTTGTGTGTGATGATATGTTATGTTTTTACTGCACATGGTTACTGTTTATATGGTTCTGGTGCACTAATTAAATATCAATATATGATGAATTATCTGAATGATAAGTTTGTTGGATATATTCTAGTTGCTCTAAACACAATTGCGTGTATATGAATCTGATTATGGAAATGAAAAAATTATTGATTTGATAATACCAATTCACCCCCCCCTCTCAATATTATTTCCAATAGTAAATGATAAATAGTTGAGGCCATATACAGGTGGTGCGGCCACCTGAATAGCCGTGGGAATCATAGTCTTAGTGCTCCAGGTAGTTGAAAGGAGGCACGGGACTATAAATTACTGTGCCCAAGAGCTGTGTGATGACGGGACTGCATGCAGGAGTGAAGCATCACAAGTCCCACGATAGTGCATGGGTAGCTGCATTGCCACATAGGTTAGCTAGAAAGTTACCATTATAGTCACTATTTAGAATGTGATTCTTGGTTTCAGATCAAATGGAGTGGGCAGTAGGCTTTTAAGGCAGGATTTATGGGCTAGATTTGGAAAAATATGCTGCCAAAGGAGCCTTAATGGACCGCGTTTGGGGCGAATAGTCGAATTCAAATTCAAAAGGTGCTATAAATAGCAAAGGGTGCCCACCAAACAACACTTGGACATTTGAGAATTTATCTTTCGTGCACCCAGATATTTTTGAACCCAGACATGTTAGAGTTGAAGGCTTTGTTTGACGACCTGTTTGAACAATTGACAGATTTCTGGCAAAGAAAGATGGCAGTATTTGAAGAAGTTGAGCATATCAGAGAGATGACTACCGAAGAGGCCACATAGGCCATGACAATTGGAGATGCCTTTGAAAATGCCGGGATAGTTGCAGAAATCCCTAAACACTGCACATGCTGAGACCCAAGAAAAATAAACAAGCCATGATTCTAGTGTGCATGACCCCTCGAAACTTGCTGCGAACTAAACTAACCATGGAAGAAAATGGGTAAGCAATTAATCTGTAAACTGGTGAGGAGGAAGAAGACCTTCAGGAAATCATTGTCAAAGAGGAGGAGGATGAAGACATGGAGGTGGAAATCAAGGGTGTGGACCCTCTAATTAGGATTCCCACGTGTTTTCCTCTGCAGAAGGAAAAGCTGAGGGTGCCCAAGGACCTAGATGAGGGCAAGAGCTCTCTGCAGACTCCAATGTTGCCTGATGATATTGTTTTTGAAGGAGCGCACATGGGACGGGTTTCAAGTCTAATGTTTGAATATTGGGATCTCGCAAGCCATGAGAAGTTCCCACACTTGGCAACCATGCAGCTCATGAAAGCAAAGAAAAACGCTACAGCGGGAGTCATAGAGTTGGAGTTCCACAAGTGGTTGCGTGGAGTAGAGAAAGCAAGGTTGTTGAACCTGCTCTGGGTGCCGCATTACCATCGCACCCCAGTAACTATATTCGTCATCTGGTAGCTACTCTACGTGGTGGATGATGGGTGTTTATGGATGAAGGAGCCTAGCCCCATAATGGACCACCTGACTCATAGAATTACTTGACTTCCTTTCCAAGGGGAGGACCCAACGATATTTCGTAGGGTAGGAGCTATAACTTGGCCATCACAGAGGCCATGAAGGAAAAATTCATGTTGGAGAAGAAGAAGAGATGGTACGTGATCTCTAGTATCAACAATAAGGTATTCAGAGTAGCAACCCAGATATTGGCTGGAAAGGTTATGTGGATGTGTTGCACTGATGAGGTGCCCACGCTGGTGGTAGAACTTGTCGTGTAGTGTGTAGAGGGTGGCCAGTTTAACTAGTCACAGTACCTGTGCAAGGAGTTCCTGGGAATTATGCCATGGCAACATAATAGTAGAAGACCTTCCACTATGTATGACTTCTACTGTCCATAGTGTCGGTGGCTTGCGAGTTTCCTGAGGACAACCAGTTCCCCACAATTGTAGGGGATCTTTTAGAGGCAGTGAAGTACGCTTAACTATGGGCCACTAAAGACGTGCAAAGGATATGAGATAGTAAGATATTAGGGGTGTTCATGGAGATGAACATCAAAATGGGGATTAATCGTAAGCCGTGGTTATCATCGAGTGTCTGCAATAGCCTAAAAAGCTTTGCAGATTTCAAGATGGACTTCCATCACATGTACATGAAGGCACTCAAGGACCTTGCAAACAAGTGGAATGAACTGCCGTACCTGAGCATGGATGATGTTATATTCATCATGATTGAGTCATGGCCACCAGAGTGGGGTGCTCCAACTATCCGCATGATGGAAACTGAAAAGTCTATTGAACAATGGAGGAAGGAGGAGGGAAAACTATGGATTGCATAGTTGGCAGAAAAGAGAGGAAAAGAGGTAGCAACAACAAAGGCGCAGGAGGTGCGGGACGTCGAGAGGGGAGTAGTCGAGTATCAGAAAGTGGCAGTTGAACAACAACAGACATCAGAGAAGGAGTGTAAGGGCCATAAGTCACCTTCGGTTGAGGAATAGCCTCAGATAGAGGAAGGTGGCGTGGACCCAGAAACTACATCTACATAATTGAAGCGCCACTGCCCGAGAGAGCAGGTGGGGCCGTGAAAGAAGTCAAACAATTCTAAGACTTATTTTGACTTGATCACCCTCACCAATGGAGATCTCCATGATATAGGGGAGACGGTCCGTGATGTCACCACAGACACTGTCCGCCAGTTCGCAGATGAGAATAAGATTATGTTGGGCGCCCTTCAGCCACAGATACAGGAGTTGCAGGTTGACACTCCTCAGGCTGGTACTCTCCTGACTAGCCTCCCAGTAGGAATGACCGCGGCTAAGGAAATGCTAAGTGCTGGCATGACGAACACCATAGTGCTACCAAAGGGGGAATTGGTTATAGAGAGTGAGGCTGACCGACCTACGGTTGGTGCGCTTCAAGGAGTTAGGATCAACATGGCTGCACTCCCTCAGGATACACTCTATGTACTATAGGACAAAGTAACTACAGAACTGAGGGCTAGGGAGGGCCGCACACTACAGGTGTTAAGCGAGCAGAAAATTAATATCAAATAACTAAGCCTTAAACGCGATGAGATAGTGGTGCAGAACCAACAAATGGTATAGGTCGATGAGGAGGCCTGCCAAATGGTCCCTGAGTTGGCCATCATAGCAGAAGCACTAGTAGAGGTGCACATCCAGAGATTAGCAGTAGGGGTGCATGAGGCACGGGAAGAGATGGCTAAGGTTCAGCTAGAGCTGAACCTTCAGATAGCAATGTTGAACCTTCATATATCAGAGCTGCAGTTGAAAGCACAACTTTCAACTCCTCTAGAGGTAATAGAACAACGCACTCGTGCCATTACATTAGGGAAGGAGGAGATCAATAGTGCAGTGATGGAATGCACCAAAGTGTTGGAAGAATCGTTTGAGGTCCTCACCACTCTAGAGGAGGACCCGAACATACAACGTTGGGAAATAGAGGCGCATGAGCTGCTGAAACAATATGATGATATAAAAGGGACCAAGCAGATGATGTCCATTACACAGAAGCACTCATCGACATAACAGGCAAAAGTGCTTAAGGAGCAGGTAGACGAGGCACGACACAAAGAAGTAGTTTTGAGGGCATGCCTCCAAATATGGATCGATGATGCCTTCGTCATCACAATGTTGATTGAATGAAAGCTAGCATAGATGCAAGGGATGCAGAAGCAGATGCAGGGAAGTAGTTCAACAATCTCTGAACAACACGTCTAGGAGATACAGCAGGCAGCTGCTTAGTGCGTTACTGACCTTGTAGCAGTCCGTGCAGAGTTGGGAGGTCTCTGTGCAAAGATCTCCACACTAACTGAGTGACTCGAGGGTGAGTCATGATGTTTGTGTTGGGGTCTTGTTGGGCACGGGATCCCTTAAGGAAAGTTTTGGGGCTTGAAGCCTAGATTTTGACCAAATATGATTTAAAGACTTTGCGTTTTGTAGATGCAGACATGAAGATTGTAAATGAGACATAAGGTTATCTGCCCTCATTTTTTTAATGTAATGCTAGCTTTAGAAATCTACCCATGGTCCGAGGACCATGGGATTGTATAAATAGAGCAAGGCTCTAAGTTGAAAATAACGAATGGAGGAATGAAGGAGGAAGAATTGAGTCTTAGTTGAAGTGTAGATTTGAGTATTTTGGTCGTAGAGTAGGAGAAGGCTTTGTAGCTGAGTGTGAAAATGGCTAGTAGTCTACAACTGAATGCGCAGACCCCTGTAGCTCAGTGCATAGGGTGAGTCGAGTCTGTAACCTTTGGAGAAGTAATAAAGAGAAGTTTTACATCATTTCTGTGTACCTTTTTCCTATTTTTTTCATTGAATGTATCAGATATAAATTGTATTTTTATTGTTTTTATGATGCGCAAACCTATATTAATGTGTTGATAAAGTGAATATAAGATAAAATATCTGTTTATGAGAAGAAAACTAACTATTATAAAAATATAAGTAAGATATGAGGTGTAAGTTGGGGAATTAGCGCAAATCATTGCAAAGGTAGCATGAAATCACCTCAGCCCCTGGTGAGGGCTGCACGAAGGCACTTGTAATAGATCGCAAAGGCCTCTCAAGTCAGGTCAGTGCATGAGGTGACCTGCACGAAGCTATTCCCAGTTGGCCTAAATTTGGCCACTCAGACATCTCCAGGGTGTGGAAACTTGCTTCCAACATTCCCCCATACCGCTTCAGGTGAGACCTTAGTCCATGCTCCGCGGGATGTTGCTGAAAGGGCTAGTAGTACATGGATTTGTTTGGCTAATTAACTTCGAACCTGGGTAAGGCCCCATCAAGCCAAAAAATGGTTCCATTGTCGGGACTGGAATCTGCATATAGATGTTTGATGTTGTATCATTGGAATCCAACTAAGAAGGAAATTGAAGGTTGGTTGGACAAAAGAATTCACGAGTTCATGGCACAGGAGAATAGGAATCCATGACTAACAAAAGAAGAGTGGTTATACTACTACTTGTACATAGAGATCCATGAAATATTCTTTGCATCTTTCCCTATTAACTTCTACAAGTGGATCGTGAAGCTAGTAGATAGCCAAGGAAGGTGGAAGCTTGATAGTCCTATTGTGTGGACCCTAGAGTTGCTGCGCAAATTGGAAGTAGGGGAAGATAAGATCATGTGCACTGTTGATCAGTGGCTCGATCGGATTATAGGAGGATTCATCACTGAATTCGCAATAAACACTTCAGTCAGCTATAGCGAGGCAGAGTGACGCTTCCTCAAGGGGCCGTGAGGTAAGTACATAAAGTCCCTGAATACTTGGATTAAAATGTTATTGTGTGGAAAGAGGACTATGCAGTTACATTGATGTCTAGGGATACTCATAGTGGAAAAACCTACAGGAATGAAGGAAGTAAGGGACTAGAGAATAGCCCTTTGATCTCACCTCCGCAAGGAGACAAGGAAGAGCTCGTGAAGGTATCTTTGCGAAGTGCGATTGATTTGATAAGGCATAAAATTTCGCGCATAGCACCCCCACCGACACCACAATCAACTTCACCTCCATATTCACTCGTACAACCCCCACCACCACCGTGAGTCAATATGGCAAGCACAATAAATTTTTTTGTGTTGAAGGAATTGGGAAATGAAGATCTGAACCAATTTTGGTTCATGGTAAAAGCTTTATGGGAAGCACAAGGAGTTACGGACGACAATATAAATAAAGCAACATTGGTTAGTTCTCTGAAGGATCGTATGCTAATGTGGTACATTAAGCACTGTAGTGATAATCCAAATGTGGGCATTGTGGATATCGAAACTACGATTATTTGTGTTGAGTTTTTTGTTCATTTGAACCATGAAAATAAGTGCTGCCCCGAACTATGCTTTGGATTCTAAATCTATATGTGGCTAAAGTTCAAAGAGACTTGTCACACTACAACAATTGGCCAGTCCCATTTCCATATTTTTTGTGCTTGGTTGTAACATTTGGTTGATGAATTCTTGATGGAAAATATGATTCGTCCATAAGGAATGCTTTGGTTGAACCATAAACCCATGTCTAGTCTGGGAAACCTTATGCCTATACTAAGTATTTTGCTCTCAGTGTTCAAGCATATCCAACTATTAGAAATGGAGAAGGGGAAAATCGGAACAAGAAAACCTAAATTAGAGGTATTACATACTTCTATAAAGGAACAATCTCTTATACTCTCAATAATTTAGGGTCCCTCTTTTGCCCCAAAAGTGAATAAGTGCCTATGCACAATTCTATTAAAAAAATAACAAAGGTGATAGAAGAGAAAGGCTTCCTACATAAAGAGGTGAAGCAAGCAACTCCACTCGAGTAATCTCTAGACTCACTGGTAGTGAAGAAATGTTTGTGTTCGTGCCTGACTCTATAGGGGAACTGTCTAGGCCCACTAGTAGCGAAGCAATACCAAAGATGAAAAACTTATACTCTGAAAATATTAAGCTCGCGATTCAAATCACCCTTCCCTCTTTGAAAGATTGTGATCTAGCTCCATTTGTTGTTATGCTCAATCAATTCAGTACAGGGTGAACTATGTCTTCCCACGGGGTATTTGGGGAAGCCATACTGATTTTCACAATGAATCAATAGTTCCCGAAAGGTCAAGGCCCTGTGCTAAAAATGAACCAAAACAGAGAAGCTGTTATTCAACCAGTGTGTCACCAACTGTTGTAAAGGCTGTAAGACCCCGCAAAATTTTGGCTTGCATCCAAATTTGAGAGTCTTCATTTGTTTTTCCTTTCAAGGTTGCAAACACTCATCCTCACTCCATCAGCGCTTGTGATGTCTTTTCACCTTTTTGCTTGTTTGACCAGCAGTCGTCTTTCAGCATGTTGATTTATTTGCAATTCTTATGATCTTATTCTATTGAGTTTAAAGTTTTTTCTTGGTGTAATTGGGTTGTCTTCACAAGTGAAGACCCATTTCACTTACACAGAAATTTGTAAGCACTTTCACACAAGCGTCATCACAGTCGTTCGAAGCTCTATCACAAGTGTCACACTTGTTACTCTCAACTCCAAGACAATCTCACCGAGGGCATGTTTTTTCTTTTTGTCATGGTGGTCTATGTTGTCTCATCATCAAGTATGCTATTTTTATGATCACAATGTCAGTTTTCACAAGTTTTCTTGCTTTTGAGACTTAGCCATATTCTTGAAAATATACCTGACTGGACAACCCTCTTCCACCGAACTCTGACTCAGCTACACTGCGTAGTCTCAACCCTTAGTAACCCTACTCTACTAGCCAGAAATATGTAGTGCTTGAGGTTGTCTTCTAGGTCAGATGCACTGAGAAATAATGAGTAGGTTGTCTTCTACCACCCCATCCAACTGAACTATGCATTTCTCAAGTATAGTCGCCAACCCTCCTTCTTTCCTGTCAGAAGCCTGCACTTCTCTCAGATCTAGTCTACATTACTCAACAAAACTACGTAGACATGTCGTGTTGGTCCTATCATTCCTTTCTCTACACTATTCTCATAAATTTCATAGAACTTACCAACTGTCCTTTGTTGCCTTACTCTGCATTGCATCCAGAAATTGCACAGACATGTCTAGTAGCTACCCTGCTGCCTGTCCTACATTGTTCCTAGATATTGTGTAGTCATGCCTAATAGATCCCTATGTAGCACTTCTTTGTCTTCCCTCTAGACATTGCACATTCATGACCATCAATCCCTCTGTAGCCCTGCTCTATCTTCCCTCTGGAAACTACACGAAACTGGCTAGCAATCACTTTATAGCTCCACTCTATTCTCCCTTTTAAAATTGCACAAAAGATGTCCGACTCAAGGTCCCACCATTTACCTGAGAATCGTGACTCTCACTATTTAATTCTACCTCCCAGTTATTACTACACAATTTTTCTTAATAGTGTAGGTTCTCCTCCCAGAATTCATATTCGAGCTCGAGTTGCATTATGTGCTATCTCAGTGAGTTGTCCTCCCTCCCTGACACCCAAAGCATGAGAAAAATGCACCATCATAGACTAGGAGGTTTTGGATTTGATATCATCCTGGAATGAATGAATTACAAGAATAGGTACACTGGTAGATGATCACGAGACATTGGACGATAGGAAGAAGGAGGACACATGCTAGAGGACTTGCTTGCAGCTGGACATATGTACCAACTAAATCAAGCAATAAGAAAAAGAAACACATGCATTGAACCATTAAGAAATACTAAGACCATTGAGGACCCCACAACATTATTCCATGTGGAGGAGAAGACAAAGCACACAAAGAGTACATCCATCACTGAGTAGCGCATCAGCTTGACATGGATACCATAGTGAGCCAATACATGTTAACAGTCTCATGTCAAGTTGTGTCATGAGTTGTCTTGGCCACATCACCATTATGGGCCATATCTATTATAACTGAATGTAATGTAAAGTGAGGTCCAATGGATGCACACAAAAGTTGAAGAGTCACGTTAGTTGAAAATTCATGGGAATTTGACTGGTCACGAGGGTAGTGAAGGAGTCGTAAGGGTCAAGCATCACCCTTTGCTATATATATCTCTCCTATTATATGTGCAAGAAATTTTTACCTTGGCTCCTCCCACATAGCCTTGAGATTTTTTAGCCTGTTCTTTGAGGAGAGAGGAGTGGCTCCAATGTCCCACTAGTGGGAGTAGTGAAGTATGATGTACAGATGTGTCTTGGGACTTTTTCTTAATTGAGAAGCCTATTCACGTAAACACATTTTCACGCATGTTTTGTAGATGTTTGTAAGACTACTCTTTAAGGATTTGTAATTCATGTTTTCTTACCCCGTACTAAGATAATTGAACTACTTTGGTTATTCTAGTACTTACATTGTTAAAGAAGTGCTATTATTTTTATCACTGTTGTCTTGTCTGTGTGGAATACACCGCAGGGAATTAGACAAACCGTTCTTTTTTTCTTGATTATAATGACCGTCACCTCCGTGTGGACTACTGTGCTCGGTACTGTATTTTTTTTCCCTTTCACATTGATTATAATTAGTGTCGCATCTGTTGTGGACTACTTTGTTGAATGTTGGTCAGACCTTTGTCGTTTCACGTGTGTCTCTCCCTGGATGTTACTACTACCTCTCATCTAGGGGCTCACTTTTACCCTCGCCTTTATAGTAAGAGAAAAGGATAGAATTTATAGTATGCACTCACCAGGAATCCTAACCTAGTTTTTTTGAAGCTACAATCATAACACTCTCACGTCCTAAAGAAGAAGAGCTAAGGAAAATATCTAAGATAATGGAAACTATGCCTTTTTACTGGATGGGACTCCTACACCAAACAATGTGAGGTCTAGTTTTGAATTCTCGTCAGGGAGATCCGCTTTGTTGGTGGGTCCAACACCATCTATAGGGACCAAGCAGATCCATAAGGGGAAAATTAGATTAATTATTAGAATATCACGGGGGAACCATTTCCCCCGAAAAGGTGAGATTAAAAACTAGTAAGAAACATGAGAAAAATCCATTTAGTAATGTTAGAGATTGGGGAGAGGATAATTGTTCCCAAGTATTTTTTACTTTATTACAACATGTTTTTTTTACTTTTTGTTGAGTGAATTAGGGCACATTACATGTAATATCATATATATAGGTTCAATATTGAGGCCTATTTGCCAAACCACAACTGGAATTTAACAAATTCATTCGTTACAGGAAATTTCAACCAAAAAGGGCCCATGAAATTTTCATGTAATTTCCACATAACAATATGTAAAGCTATCAAAATCCTTTAAATTTAAAAGGAGGTACATGTATGTATTTTCGAGGGAAAAGAAGAAAAAATAACTTTTTTTTAATTTTATTTTTTTCCTTCTCCCATTATAGGTTTACTAAATTTTAAGTGTAGATACTCATTGGATACAAAACTAAATTCCACATCCAACAAGTACCCATTATGAATACTTTTGTGAAGGCCCACATAGATAAAAAATTAATATACATTAAAAAAGTGTGTTGAACACACATTTTTAATGTATCTTCATTTTTTTATCAACGTGGGCCTTCTTAGAACTATGTATAATGGGTACTCGTTGGATGTGATATTTAATTCTGCGCATTGTGACTGTATACACTTGAAAATTGAGTACTAGTAGATAAGCCAAAAACACAATTAAGAAAAATAGTTTTCTTCTTTTCCCTCGAGAATTCATAACACTTATTTTATTATTTTAATTATTATTTTATTATTTTTCTTGAGGATGCCACTTTTATGTATAAATTTCCTCTAATGGTTTTGTTACATAAAGGTAAGAGGAAAAGAATACATTTATGACATAATTGTCTGCAAAACCTCTTGTTGAAGAAGAGCAGATCTAGGTGCAGTTAGGGGATGAAGCATCACCTCCTACAACACAACTAATGGAAATGGTAAAGGGCCTTAAACTAGAAGTAACCAGTGTTAGAGAAAATAATGAATGCTTTCTCATTAACAATTTTACTGAAAAATAAAATATGAAACTTATAAAACTAAAGGCAAAGGATTTCTCGAAGTAGAAAATACAATTAGTATTGTTTGAAGTGAGGATGGCAAACTTAATAGTGAGGACGAAAATGAGAAAAAGATAGAGAAAACACTCCCAAATGTAGCTAAATAAGGGGAAAAAAATAGAAAGTAGAACTAAAGGGAGAATTCAAAAATACTATACCTCTAAATTTTGATGGTGAAATATAAGAAAAAATAAAGGCATGGTTTTTGAACATAAGTAAATACTTCTAGGTGTATGGGTATCCTATAAATGTGAAAGGTAGACTACCCATATTTGATGCAAGGAAAGGCCTCATTATGGTGGGAATATATAATAATAGTTCATAAAAATAGGAGAGAAGACTATAAATTGTAAATATTTCCCAAAATATTTCAAGAAGAAGTACCTAATATAGAGGTACTATGATTCGAAAGAAAAGGAATTTCATGATTTGAAGCTAGGTTAGATGACCATCAATGAAATTTTGTCCATATTTTCCCATCATCTGAGATGTGTTCCCTATATTTGGGAGGAAACCATTGTAGTTCAACATTTCATTAACGATCATCCCATTTCATACAATGAAAGAACTATGTATGATAACCTAAACACTATGGACAAAGATGTTAGGAAAGCCAAAATTTTCTATCAAAAGTCTTAAGAAAAAAAGTGAAAATCAAAATCATGGCCAAGTAAGAGAAAGGACACATTTGTGACAGGAAACAAAAAGTAAATTCTCTACTTTTAGAAATGATAGCAAAAAACATAAAAATAGTTTTTTTAACAAAATTTAGCAGTAATAACTTACTAAATCTATAACAAGGTCTAAAAAAATTGATTTGAACAATAAGGGAAATAATGGAAAAGAACGAGAATATTTGAAGTGTTTGCACTGCAAATATCCTCTTCTTATTTGAAACTTCTTGTACAATAAAATATCAATTCAAGCCATGCAGGAAGTGCAAGAAGCCCCTGCGGTGAATGGTGTAGCTAGGATCATACCTTGAATTAATGGAGCACTCGAAGATCAATAAGTAAGGCACTAGTCTCTAATGAATTTTATTGAATGTATGATTCTAGAACAATCTATGTCCATTTTAGTAGATCAAGGGGAAGTCTAATTTATGTCAGCACAAAACATCAAAAATATGTAAGCATAATGTAAGATTTAAAAATTATTGGCTAGTTCAACTAGCCACTACTACTAAAAGAAAAGGTACTAGCTACAAAAAAAAATAAAAAAAATGTTAAATCAAATGGATGTAGATCAACAATGAATCTCAATGTGTTTCCTTCAATACCTTATGATTTACTGGTAGGGATGGACTAGTTGGAAAAAAATAAGTCAATAATTTAATTTTCTACATAAAAATGTTAGCTATACCATAGAAGAGGAGGAAGTACAAATTATTAAAGAAATATTGAGAACAATGTCCTCTAGACAAATGGCAACTATACAACTTAAAACATGTGGCCAAAAAGGCTATAAGTTATTGATTGCGCAAATAGAAGACCTCACACAGAAATCTATGATCCAATCTTTAGATGATTTAGAAGTATTCCTAGAGCTCAAAGATGTGTTCCCTGATGAAAATCTATATTTAGAACCTAAAATGGATATTGATTTAACAAGTAAACTAGTATCTCGGGCCACACCAATGTCTAAAGCACCGTACAAAATTTGTGTACTAGAACCAATGGAATTAAATATGAAATTACAAGAATTGTTGGAAAAAGGGTATATTAGGCAATGTGTTTCCCCTAAGGTAGCATATGTGTTCTTTGTAAGATAAGAAATGGAAAATTTAGAATGTGAATTGACTATAGGAAGCTATATGAGTTGACCATTAAGAAAAAATATCACGTGCCTTAGATATATGATCGATTTTATTACGTAAGATAAGTCGTTATATCTCGTTATCATCAATTGAGGATTAAGGAAGAAGAAATACATAAGATGACCTTCAAAACATGATGGGGGCACTATGAATTTTTTGTTCTTCCACTAAAGTTTACAAATGCTTTGGGTACATTCTTGTTCTTAATGAATAATTTTTTTTGCCCATACATGGATAATTTTGTGCTGGTATTTATCGATGACGTTTGAATGTACTCAAAGAGTCTTGAGAAACATGAAAATCACATAAGAATTTTGTCACAAACACTTAGAGAACAATATCTTTGTGGAAATTTCATTGTATGTGTATTTTATATGAACATAATTGAATACTTAGGACATGAAATTTTCAAATAAGGAATTGTAATATACACCAAGAAGGTCAAAGAGGTCCTAAAGTGACCTCTCCCAAAGGATGTGGTATACCTTAGATATTTCATGGGAACCAACAAGTACTATTGTAGGTTTACTGAAGGATTTTCTAAACTAGCCTATCCAATAGCCTCATTATAGAAAAAATGAGCTAAGTTTATTTGGACAAAAAGATTCTAAGAAACATTTGACAGGTTCAAGAATTTGTTAATAATAGCCCCTATATTGAATTATTTTGATCCCAGTAAGGACCACATTGTGTACATAGATGCCTACCTAGAAGGGTTAGGTGGGGTATTGATACAAGACAATAATGTAATAGCCTATGAGTCTAGGAAATTGAAATATCATGAGAAAAACTTATCTATCTATGATATTGAATTTGTTATAGTGATAAATGCATTAAAAAAAAGGTAGAATTATTTGTTTTGACAAATAATTACCCTTATTACTAATCATATTAGTTTGAAGTATAGTTGCTTGGGAAGGGATGTACTCATTGTTCTTATTATACCAAAACCAAGAGTAAATGAAATTAGTTATGAAATTTCTGTAATATTGTTAATGATGTTGGATACCACCAACATAGAAGGGGTCTCCCTGATGTGCAATCCAGATAGACCTAACATCATTTGGAGTAGGAGCCCCATCTAGAGTATCGACCTAGCCATTGTAACTATAAGGTTCACCCTAGTTTTAATGAATAACTTACAATATTATGTACATAAGCCTTGAAAAAGAAAGTATGTTCACATGGTGAAACATCAGTTGTAACGTGTAAAAGGCTACTTTCAGGCTGGGAACACAAAAGTGATCCTAGAGAAGGAAGTAATCGTACTAACCTAAGAGATACATATGAGCAAAGAAATATTCGTTAGTTATCTAGAAAAATAGTTCACATAGACATAATGATCATTAAACCACATACAACATACCTTCAACAAGATAAGTACCAATGCCACCAGAATAGTTCAATTTCCTTAGTATATGTGAACGAAACATATATAGCAAACACCCAATGTTATGAAACCAGCTCACAAAAAGATAGAAAAGATAGATCAACACCTTAGAAATAAGCCTATTCGAGGGGGAAACCTCCTTTACATTACACAAATGAACAATTCTTAGATGATACAAATGACAAGACCTCCTTTCTATATATAGGACTCTAATGGGTCATATTGTAATCAGAGCCGACATAACAATAACAATGTAAGGGCATAATAATAACAATAGTGGGCTTCTATGGGGCACAATAATAACAATATCAAGACTACATGGGCACAACAATATAATAAGGGGGTTGTACTAATAACAATAAGGGGTTAGACTAGTAGTATAGTGACCTAACATGCCCCTCTCCCTGAAAAAGTGTTGTCCTCAACGTTTGAGTAGTTCTTGATGCTTTTGTATAAAATTCTTGTCTTCCCATGTGGAATCTTTAGCAAGTAAGTTCTTCCACTTCATGAGATACTCTAAAATTTATCGATTTCGTAGTTGTTGGGTTCTTGTTTATGTGACTGCTCCAGGTACTCCAATATGACTTTTCCTTCCTCGTCAAGTTCTGGTAATATTGTTTGTACTGGGATCTTCTGCAACTTTTGAATGAGTGGCCACATTTCTTCATCCTTCTTCCATTCATACCTTGCTTTATTTATCTAATCTAGTTGGATAATAGAAATGGCACACAACAATCCTTCCACATCCTCATCCTTTCTTGATAGTGCATCTGCCACAACATTTTGCTTCCCTCTTTTGTAGATGATTTCAAAGTCATAGCCCAAAATCTTTGTGAACCATTTTTGTTTCTCTTCAGAGGATAATATTTGTTCTAAAATGTATTTAATACTATCAAGATCCGTTTCTACCTTGAAGTGTCTTCGCATTAGGTAAGGTCACCATTTCTTATGTGCGTGTAGTATTGCCAACATTTCCTTCTCATAAATAGCTTTCTTGAGGGAAATTTGTTTAGATGTATGTAACCATAAAAATACCCAATCACCTACACCGAAACTTCTTTCATTGTGATGTTGATATGCCTATTGTTCCATTTCATTCTGCACCAAAGTGGTGTTATCATTTAAATGTTGGAGAACTTGTTGTTGATGCTTGATGTGATATTTCACTGCTTGAATCTTTTTCTTCTTGAGATGTCCTTCTATATTGAGAGTTTAAGGTGTGGTAATTTCTTCCAATGCATTACAAGATATGGTCAGATTCATTTCTTGATGCTCTATGTGATCTTTCACTTCTTGACCATTTTTCTTCTTGATATGTCCTTCTATATTAATAGTTTGAGGAGCGGTAATTCTGGCCATTTCATTACAAGATATGGTTGGATTCATTTCTTCTTTCTTGATGTGGTATTTTACTTCTTGAACATTTTTCTTCTTGATATGTCCCTTTATCTTAAGAGCTTGAGGAGTAGTAATTCTTTCCGATGCTTTACAAGATATGGTCGGATTCATTTCTTCTTTCTCTGGGGTTGCTTCCTGGTGTATATACTCTTCTTTTGACATTTCTTGATCCTTTTCTTCCTCCTCTCCACAATCAATGTAGAATAATTTCTTCTCGGCACACTTATGACCTTTAATGTATTTGTTATCACAATTGTAAAAAAAGTAAACACGTTCGAAAAAATCCTCCCCTTAATGGGAACAAAAATTTCATCGTTCTACACCAGTACATTCTTTACTCAAACAACTCCGACTAGTGAACCTGTTCGATCCTATTATCATATTTCTATACAAATGGACAAATGGGATCCACTCTATCTGGATATTTAATGGACGGAAGTAGCTAATTGATCTCAAATCTTATTACCAAGCTCTTTTTACTAAGAAATCTGATTTGCTTCTACCATACATATCAAGTCATGCATTGGTACGATACTTCAAAAATATTCTGTCTTATTGGACAGTGATTTAATGATGACCCTCCATGGATTCACAAACCCTTTTTCTTTTTTGTCTTCCAATTGTTGTGGTGTAACCCTTGTAAGTTGTGGAAGGCTAGGAGAAACAACACTTCCATCTTTATAGTTGTGAGGGGTGGACTTCCTTGTTGCCATAATTTTGCGTACCACTTTGTAACAAAGCCCGTTTGCTCTTTTTTCTTCCAATTGTTGTGGTGTTGCTCTAAAGAAGGTGTTTTTATTTGTAACCTCATAATGTGCTATCATTTCCTCCATGAAAATTGACGATGTAATAAGTTCTTTGCGAGAACAAATCCGTTTATACCATAAAAATTGATCCGGATCTAAATATGAAGATGAAATACATACCTTTTGTAATAGTGGTACACCATGTAGGTCAAAATATTGCTCCATCTATAGTATCCAATTTAGCAGATCATTTCCATCAAACTTCCTCCTACCACCTTTTCTTGATTTTTGGAGCTCGATCTTGAAATGACTGTAACTCTATAATTTCAGATCTCCAAGTTCTGAAATTTCTTTCTGTGGTAGCTCTCTATGTTCTCTTTCTAATCCCTCAAGTCTGATCATGATTGGATTCTACATGGAAGCGTTGTGTCAAATCTCTCACGATGACCTGATTACAAACTAGTTCAGTAGAGCAAACTTGTATGAAGTTCCACGTGTCACTGTTTCAACCTTAGTACCTAAAACTGATATACGGAAAACTACAAGAAGTCCTCTTTCTTAAAATTCTGACGAAATTTCAATCTGATGCTCATAGAGAAAGTTATGACAATTTTCCCAAGGTAACCTGTTTGGAATGTAATCCGGTAGTCTACAAAAACTCTAAATTCCTCAGATTATATCTCTGCAAATATAGAGAGACAAGATCAGAAATTTAGAGCCAAGGTTCAGACTGACAGCTTCTCAAATGTTTTTTTTTTCTTTGAGCTTCTGAAACTTCGTAGTGAAAGAGTGATAGTGAAAATTCCAAGATGACCTGTTTTAGATGAAATTCTGGAGCTTGCCTAAACTCTAACCTCCTCAAGCAATATCTCAAAAAATGGCACAAGACAAGATCTGAAATTTGGAATCGAGATTTAGATATATTTCGTCTCAAACGGTTTTTCCTATTAGCTTCTTAAACATCGTAGAAAAAATGTTATAGCGAAAATGCCACGATGACTTGTTTGGAGCAGCGAAATCCTAGAATCCAAACCTCTAATACCAAATGGTATGAAACCAACTTAGAAAAAGATATAAAAGATAGATAAACGCCTTAGAAATAAGCCTCTTCGAGGGGGAAACCTCCTTTACATTACACAAATGAGAAATTCTTAGATGATACAAATGACAAGACCTCCTTTCTATATATAGGAGTCTAAGGGGTTATAATATAATCAGAGCTGACATAACAATAATAATGTAAGGGCACAATAATAACAATATGGGGACTACAAGGGCACAAAAATATAATAAGGGTGTTGTACTAATAACAATAAGGGGTTAGACTAGTAGTATAGTGACCTAACATCCAAAGAATATTCTTAACACGTTCACAATACATGCATGAAGATGTTTTGTCTCATTAAGCTCAAATTATAAAGTGAAATATCCAAGTAAATATCTACAATGATGATACACTAGTTCCAATATTGGAGCACTAAGTCACTTCTTTCCTCTCCAAATAATATTTTTCTCTCATATGCCAAGTAGAGAAGCCAAAAATAGCTCTCCAAAGCATAAGCCTTCAAAATCCTTTCACTTGAGTTATGAGGTTTCTTTTATAATAATGTGAATGACCTTTCATATCGTGATGATGCTTGAATTACCCTCATGATTCTTTGACTTCCATTAGGGGAATTTTGATCTCTAAAATGGGCCTCCTAAGAAAAATGTACAACCAAAATAAAATGTATAAGAACCAATAGGATTTAAGATGATAATGTCAACCATCACGGATGATTCACCATTGGTGGAGGTAAAAAAGTAAAAAGATTAAAAATTAATAACTTAAGAAAATTGTTTACTCAAATTTCAGGTCGGAGTACTCATTGGATGTAAAATTTAATTAGTCATCCAATGATTAGGCATGTTGGATAATTTAGATGGACTCTACAACATAAAAAAAAAAAAAGAGAACTACATGGAAACATGTTATTGCAATCACATGTTTAACATATTTCTCATATTTCATGTATCAGGGTCTATCAAAAGTAGGCAACATGGGTAATCCTTGAATGAGGAATCAAATTTTGCATCCAATGAGTGTTTCTACTTGAAATGTGAGAAAACCCATAGTGAAAGAAGTTGAAATTATGAGTTGAAAAAAACAAATTGTTCTTTTTTCCCTCGTAAAGTTGATGACGTAATGTAATCTTATTTTATTATTTCCACTGTTATTTTATAATTTCCTTAGGAGGCCCATTTTAGGCATCAAAATTCCCCTAATGCCCTTTGTACTTTTAAACAACTCTTAAAATTATAAGGACTTTTGGACTTCTCCTAAATACATTTTGTTTTGTATATGGCTAATTGACTTTTCATATTCCACATATGACTCTTGGGCTTTCACCCATTACATTTTGTCCTTTTCTTGAGAATACATCATTAAATTCCACATGATGGTGTGGCATGGCACATGGACACACATTGACCAATATAATGACAATTGTACAAGTTACAAATTGATAATGATAACATAGACTTCATGATAAGGTGGCAATGACAAGTTGTCTTCCTTGCTACTTCATCTTCCATTCTTAATGGTAAATTTGATCTATGCTTCATCTTCATGGAAGATATAATTAGCTGCTTATATTCACCCTCCAAAGGGTCTTTTAACAATATAAGAATCTTCTAAGTAATCGTGAAATGTCTTCTTTCTGTCTCGGTTCATGATCTGCTTCATGTCTTCATGACTTTTCTTCCATATGATTATTATTTGCAAGTGTTCTTTATTCATCATCTTTACTATCTTCCTTGAGAATCAACTTGCCATGATAATATAGTGCTCCTTCTAATGAAGATCATTCATGACAAAGAAAAACAAATCATAAAAACATATATTCTATTATTACCTATCTCATGGAATGATTAGCTCATGATAGGTCTGTGAGAGTGTTAAAATAAGAAGGCTTCATTAGGAAAGCATAGTCAAATTCATCAAGGATCGCAAGAAGCCTTCAAGGTGCTCTTGGGTGCTCATATAAGAGAGAGATAACTCAAGGGTGTAGGTTGCAGGTCTCAAGAATGAACAAGAATCATTTATTGTGTGGTCATGCAATGAAGGAGGCTAGCAAGGGTGCAAGGGTTGACACTAGAGGTATAAAGTGGTCAGGATTAAAGGCTTCCAATTGTGTTCATCTACTCAAAGAATAAAGGAGTGTGCAACGGATCACAATGAAGGGACAAAGGGGTTAAAATTCAAGCCTTCCAAATGCACTCATGCACTCAAATAACAAAGGAGGGAACAAGGTGCATGCCGAAGGGGTTAGGTTTCAAGCCTTCACAATGAGCTTATGTGCTCAAGAGGAACTAGGATGTTGCAGTTCTTCAAAAGGAAGGAGTTTGCTCAAATAAAGGCTTTAGGCTTTCTGATTATTCCATGCACTCTTCAAGAGAAGGACGAAGGATTTGCGCTTCAAGATTATGTCATGCACTCGAAGGCTTCAAGCCTGGAGAGTGCACTATGCACTAAAAGGGAAGGATGAAGGATTTTTTCTATGCCATTTGCCTTAACTTTTCTACTTTTGTTAATGTACCATGTTCTCAAAAGATTCAGGATTGAGGAGTGTATCATGTTCTCTAAGGATTCATGCTTCTTAAGTCTACTATTCAGTCTAAGGGAAGGCTTTGTGCTTTGTGAGTGTACCATGCACTCAAAATCTCCATGCTCCATGAGTGCACCATGTGCTCAAAGGCTTCGTGCTTCAAAAGTGCACCATGCACCTTTTCAGTGCACGTTCGAAGTTTGCTATATTATTTTGAAGTGAACTTAATTTATTCAAATTGCGCTTCATTGTTTTGAAGTGTTCTCAAGTTTGGGAGGGAACAATTCTATCCAATAGTGGCGACTTGTTCATATGAAATGTGATTTTCATTGAGGGAGGCAACAGAAGGCTATGTGACCTATCCTTAGGAAGTAAGGATGCACTATGGGAGGGAGGAAACCTTTGAAAAGACTTAGTGCACAAGTATGGGAGGAAATATATGTTAATGAGGCTCATGAATAAGTTGTACTTATCACCTAGTAAGAGGGTTAATGCTTTTAGAAGTTTCACTAAGATAAAGGATGAAGAATATCTATTGAAATTGGTAAGTGTGGGACCAATAGAGTTGGAGAAAGAAAAGAATACTAACATGAATCAAACATGTGACACACAAATAAATCAATACAATCCAATGAAATTCACAATTATCATGAAAAATAACCACACCTTAAATATATAGAAAAGAGACACCTATTTATAAGTGCACCAAATTAAACGACACATTACAACACTTATAACAGACGTTACGCTAGAAGTGAAAACTATGGCCAAATAAGTTGTAAGAATGTGTCTACCACATATCATAAAGATATGTAAGACTATATAATATAAAAGGGTTCCCCAGAACAAACTTCGATGATGTGCAAAGGTGTAACACTTGGAGGAGTGAAAATCACAAAAGTGACACCTGCGACATGAGGAAAACATAAGATGACACTTGCAAAATGTGAATGACTTTGAAAGAGACACATGAAAGAGTCCATACAACATGAAAATTCCTCTTATTAAAAGGAAAACAAGTAAAAATGACAGTCACAAATGTGAAAGCATTGGTTTTAAAAGATAAAACCACGAAATATGACAGTTAAGAAACTCACCATAATAAAATTACAAACACATCCAATGTGAGGTAGGCTATTAACAAAAAGGCAAATAGACTGTCTACATGAATTTAACATTGGAAAAGTACTATCTAGAGCAACGATTCTATTGTTATTTGGTCTTGCATAAAAGAAGTGTTCTCATGCACCCAACAAAGACTAAGCATGCTTGTGCAAGTGACTTGACAGTGTGAAACTAGGAGGAAGAATTAAAGGATTTACAGAACATGAAACATCCATGGAGTAAAGAAATATTGTAAGATACTTAATAGGCTTGAAAATTTAGTGTGAGAAAAATTTTGGATGGTGTTCATCACAGTGACACACTAGTGGAACTCCAACCTCTGTGTTTAGTTTTGATTCTCTATGTGCAAGCTCTCAATCTTTCAGGAAGTATTGATTCATCTTGCTAATTACCTTTTCTTTCCTATTTAAACTGGTTATAAATATAGTCTCCTCCATTCTCTTACACAGTTAAACAAATATCAAGGTTTTCCAAATCACAATTGTTTCGATATAGGAAAGGGTAATATGCACAATGAGTTTAAGATATTCAAATTATGAGTTTCATATCTCGTGCTTCTCCACTGAAAGTAGACCTTGAAAGTACCTTGAAAGAGTCACTACAAGAGCACAAACATTGCTTCATTACCATCGAGCCTGAACAATACCCCTACAAATTGACTTACTTAACCTCCCTATGTAGGAACAATTTCTCTTCTTTTTCCCTTTATTTATTTATTTAATAAAAATATTCATTTTTAACGGGTAGAAGAAGGATCTGAACTTATTGAGAGGAAAATTGGTTCGCCGTTAGAGAAATATTTATATAACCTCTGATATTGGTATTCTCGCTTCAGATTTTCCCCTTATCCTTTCTCTACTAGACTATATTAGAAAGAAAAACACTATCTACTTGCAATACCATGGTGAGTAATTAAGATCCTAGAATAGATATGGGATTTATGGTTCAACCAAAGGCTTTCCATTCAAGTGGACTGTATTTTCCATTCAGGCATAATTGACTTTAGATATATATAAACCCAGATAGATAAGAGGTATTAGATTAGCCAAATATTGTTTTCATCACAATTTCTATTTTCAAGTTTTTCCACATTATCCTTTGAGCCAAATAGGATCATATTTCATGCAAAGTCTTATAAAACAAAGAAAAAAAGAAAATACCTAAAAAAATAATGAAACAAAATGAAAAGAGCTAAGAAAATGGATGCAGAACATAAAAAAAGAAGTTATCAAGCAAATGATTACTATTACCTCAAAATGAGAACTCTAGCAAAAAAAATGCCAAAAAAACATGAAAAAATAACGTGAAAATGAAAAGTGGTGACTTTTCATCACCGCCTTTTTTGTGAGGGAAAATTTTCAACATTTTTTTAAAGTGATAATAAAAGCCAATAAAATCCAATTTGTTTGTTGCAAAAAATACCATGAAAATGAGAAGTGTTGATGCTCGAATAACGCATTTTTTTTTGGGTAAATTTTCAACATTTTCCACACAGCCAACCTCCTCGACTTGTTAAGTCAAAAAAACTGTAGTGACCTTAGAATGCTTCTCTCCCTCCTTTTTGACCACAGAAACAAAATTTTAAATAATACCAATGAATCGCTTCTTTCTTAAGGTCTCATAGACTGTATCGTTCTTAGTGGACACTAATTATCATCATTAGTAGTAATGGCATTAAAGATAAAATATTATGAATCTGAAAAACCTGAAGGTTCTAACAATTTTTAGGAATGACATTAAAGATAAAATAAAATGTCTCTCAAAAGCCTTAAAATTCCAACAATTTTCGGCCATGACGTTATGGATAAAATAATTATAACTATTTTCAACCATAGGATTAAAGATAAAATATTGTGACTTAGAAAAACCTTAAAGTTTTGACAAATCTTCAACCTTCGAATTCAAACCAAATATCACAACTACAAAAAACCTTATGTTTTCAATATATTTCAACCATGATATTATAGAAAATTATATGACCAAAAAAAACTTTAAAATTAAAGAATTCAATGAAAGAGTCAATATAACAAGAATAATTCCTTTCTTAAATATTGAAAGTATAGATATTTTAAATTCTTAGCCTAAGACAACTTGACACATTATAACGAAATTTAAAAATTAACCATCAAATTCACATGCAGTGTAGGCAAACTTGACCTTTACAATGAAAACTTAGAAAACAATCACAAAATTAACACAGTGTGGGGTAAGACTTGATGTGTTATAATGAAAACTTTAAAATCAATTATTGAATTGACACAGAATGGGGCCAGGTATAAAACAAGATAATAAATAAATAGATACAAAAATAAAAATGAAAAATACAAAACCAAGCAAAAATTAAAATATTAAAAAATTAAAAAACAAAACAAAAAGCTTAAGAAAATAATAATTAATGAAATAAAAATATATATTAAAAAATTTATAATAAAAGGTAGAAAATGACAAAAAAACGATAAAAAATTATATATAAATAAAATATATTCCTAAGAAATGACAAAGTAGCTTACGTGTTTCAAACCACATACTATGGTTCATACACACAATATATATATATATATATATATATATATATATATATATATATATATATATATATATATATATATATATATATATATATATAAGCATAACAATTGTTTAAAAAATAAATAAACTCACAAAGGATACAAATTAAAAAAATTTAAAAAACGAAAATATATTTAAAAAAAAAATAATAAAAAATACTCTAAAACTTTAGCATTAAAATAATAAAAATTAAAAAAATAAAAGAAAATTGTAAATAAAAAAATAAGCAAAAAAAACATTAAAAACAGTTTCAAAAAAATAAATTAAAAGAAAAATATTTAAATCATAAAATTGAAATTAAAATTAAAATTAAAATATATATTTTGAGAAGTGTTAAAAAAGCACATTATGATAATTAAAATAATATTAAAGAAAAAATAAAATGATGATGACGATGGTTAACGTCCACTGAGACCAAAGTTTTGTCTATCGGACCTAGAGGAACAAATTATTTAATTTGATTTAAGATTTTATTCCTATGCTCAAAAAGCTTACAGAGAAGCCTCTCGACCTCACTATAATTTTGACATCGTAAAAGGGTAGGAAGGACAGTATTGCAACAAAGATTATGAAACTAAGATCTAATGTTGTTCTATGTGAGGCACTCGAAGAGGAAGTGATTTTCTTCCTTGATGTTCATATTCTCACAGAGGTGGCATATCCTCTCCATCCATGTTGTTTTAGGAACTCCCTAATGACATGCTTCACTATGGAGCTCATGAGAGTTCATTCTAATCTTGGCTATATTAATTTTCTTCTTTGAGCTTGTTAAAATAAAGAGATACTTTTGATCTTCTAAGGTGGGGTTGATGACCTCCTAATATCTTAATTTTATTTTAGCTACTAAATATTTCTCACACCACATTTTTTCTTTGAACTTAGAAGTAACAATATTTTTAATGTTGTAAATGTTTTGCAATGCAACATTCTCATCGATCTCCCAATGGTTTAACGTGGCTCTCGTGTCTTTACACCAACCTCGTTTGAGGCTTAGGTGGTTTTGGCTAGAATTTAAAGCTAGCTCAGGAAGTTTATGGTCACCTATGTTATTGAGTTTGTGCTTATACAATAGAAGCCTAGTCATAGCTAGGCTCTCGAAAGGGGAAAGGCCCACTTCTATAAGGAGAATAGGATAGGGTGTATTTGTTTTAATTTTGAGATTATATGTTATAAAACACTTCTCGATTTTCTCAATATTTCTCAAGGATTCTCTAGAGATGCTGCAACCCCAAACCTCACATCCATATAAGATAACAGGAGTGACTAAAGTTTCAAAGAGGAACTTCTTTCTAGCCCACATTACAGGGTCTATCGTTTTACAATTATTTTCAAGGCGAAAATAAGCTTTGCACCCCCCATTAATCCTTTTGTCAATGCTATAGTTCGAGTGGAGCTTGTGATGAATATCAATTCCTAGGTACTTGCAAGAAGAGGCTTCCTCCAAGTTACTATTTTCATGCATAAAATTAGCGTAAGCATCCTTCTTGGATTTGATAATCATAACTTTTGCAATAAAATCTATAAATAAGAATAATTTAATTATGATAATCATAAATTATAAATAATAATACTAATACTAATAATAATAATAATAATTTATTTACTATTTAGAATATTAATTATTAATAATAAAAATGAAAAATAAAAATAAAAATTAAAAATTAAAATAAAATTATTAGCCGACTTTAAAATAGAAATATTTCTTTAACTATTTATCCTTTCACAAAGCTTTTCTTCTATCATCATTCATATTTTTCCTGATCATGGATCCCTGTTGGGATTTGAAATGTTGACAAAAATATGGTTTCTATTGTGTATACTCCAAGACTAAGCTCAAAAGAAATGAACCACAAATGCTTAAAATACAGAATAACTTTTGTTTTGTTAGTGTTAACAATGATACCCATGGTAGAGCAGAAATCCTTAAGAGGTCTAAGTTTCTTATCAAAGTTAGATGGGCACCTTGTTAGAAGAACATTATCATTAGCATAGAGAATAAGGATGATTACTATTCCAGCTATCACCATGCCAGCACAACCTTCTTCCTCTAAACAACCTTCTAGCTTGTCGGTGTAAATTCCAAATAGGGTAGGGGAGAGGGGGCAACCTTGTTTAACTCTGATATTACACTTTATATCTTTTGACCACCCTTCATTTCACTTTAGCTTAGCAATTACATTCTCGTATAACCTTATAGAATCAACTCTCAACTCGAAAGGAACCTTTATCTCTTCTAATCTATTCCATAGGTTGTTTCTAGGAACCGTATCAAAAGCCTTTCTAAAGTCCACAAAACAACAAAAGAAATTTGATTTATCATTGCGGAATTCCTCCACAATGCTCGTAAGCATAACGAGGTGATCCTTTGTTGACTTCTTCCTTCTATAACCCGGTTGGCCTTTAGCTCGCTTACCTTCACTTTCAAGCCATATGCTCAACTTCTTTTCGAAAACAATACCATAGAACATGGCTAAGAGAGGGTTGATCATAATTCTCTGATAATCAGAGGGGTTATTTGTATCCCCACTTTTAAAAATAGGGATAATGAAGCTCTGAGTCCATGGTTTAGGGAACCCTTGCTCGACCGCTTGATTGAAATGCTTGTGGATGGGGGCATGAGGATAGGACCTCCAATTTTTAAGATTTCCACCTGGTAACCTTCAATGTCCTTACCTTTCCCATTTTTGAGGCATTTAACCCCAAAATGAATGTCTTATAATGAGAAAACTTATTTCATTATGTTGGACACCTAATCCTCAATGGGTTAGTGTGGAAGTTGAATGGACAAAAGCAGTCCAAGAGACCTTGGGTTGTGAATCCCAACGGTCACATAATGTACTATAAATGTATATCTCCTGTTAATAAAAAAATGTACTCACATGATTTATCTTTCCTATTCTATGTTTCCCATGTGTGTTTAACATGGTATCAGAGCAGGCGTATTCCTGCCCTGCAAATTAATTTGAGCCATTTTTTTATGGCCTCTCTATGCAGTTTATTTCTGCCATAAATTTCATGAATATTTTCTCATGAATATTTATTCAGCTCAATTTTAGCTGCAACCTGATTACACTGCTACTAGTGTCTGCTCTCCATATAGAAGCGCCTCCATACCCCTGACAATGCCTGCGCTGCTACTCCATATAATTAGCCACTACACTGCATGCACTCTGTCCTGAGATAACCTAGCCAGCGCTACATATCTGTCCTTGTAACTCTTGGTCTGCTCGACTGCTCAAAGCGCAGGTCCCAGGTTCCTTTTTTTGGCGTGCTCCTTATTCTACCTATATGATTCCTTTCATAAAAGCGTTGCTTCTCCTGGTTCTGGAAATCTAATAATGCTCCTCTCTCATACCTGCAATTTAGGGTAACAGTCTTCACTGCTATGGTCAGTCATCTGCGCATCTTTGCCATCATTTTCTGTGCATTTTATTCTACCATTGAAGAATCGATTCGTTGCATTGAGGCAATTTTCGCTATGTCGAATGGTGTGGCTGCTCGAAAATGATGTGGTTTTACATTGTCTTGAATCTGTTGTGGTATACACTGTGGTTTTACAATGTTTTGAGTCTGCGTACCTCCACTTCGCCAATTCCATCCTGCACATTGTAGCCAACACGCATGCCATTTTCCGAATCTGGTGGTATGAATCCCCTTCGCTACGCCTCCACCCAACGGCTCTATTGGTATACTATAATGCCTTACCACCATATCTCTGCTCGGTCATATCTCTGAGTAGCCATACCACCATATCTCTGCTTGGTTGGTATACTATAATGCCATACAATCATATCTCTGTGCGCCATTGGTGATGTTGCTCAAGTATGATATTATGCGTTCAATGGTCATCGAGTGGTAGTTACGGAGCCGGTGCTCGCCTCTGAGAACACAGAAATTGATGAAGCCTTCCGGAATGTCTGATAGATGTTAACATGGTATCCTCATGTAGTGAGTTTGATTAGCGACAGGGTATCCTCACCCCTGGCTACAGAGGAAACTTGCAGCCTCTATTCCGTGCTATTTCTCCTCCACGAAGACGTCATCACTCGAGCTCTCAATCGCATTCCAGGTCACCTTCAGGTTCCCGCTCAAGGTCTGCTGATTTATCCGCAAGCGACTGAAGACCAGATAGCTAGGCTGTCGACGACACAAAATCTTTGGAATCACATTTATGCAGTTAAGTCTCGTGTAAAGTAAATTGATGACCACAATTTTGCTGCTTTTAAAAGCTCAAACATGGTATCAGAGTTGCTTCAAATTATGTTGAAGTTGTGAGTCACTTGCGGCTTCTCAAGAATCATTGAATTCGAATCAGGATTTCCACACGTAGTGCGGGAAATGAGATCCCTCCATGGACTGCGTTAGGTGTTGAGTGCCTCGCCAGGTTCCCTTATGTGTTCGAAGTAGCCCATTTGCAGTGGCATTGCAGATCTTCACAAGGATACCTGCTCATAGCTTGGAATCGTTCTTGTATTTTCATTTCTCGAATATTTTCTGAAGGCCGATGTAATTGGAAATTTGAAATGAATCCATGGTTGGTGCACCATTGAAGGAAGCAGCGCCCTGTTCGTTGTCTTGGACCAATTACATAGACCTACTTTTCATACGGCACATCTAAAGCACTTAAACTGAATGATGCTAAGTTGAATTGGTCACTCCTGCAAATTGTATGGTGACGCATATGGTCCTAGTCATTGGATTGACTATACAGTGAACCGTGTGGCATAACAACATATGTGAGCAAGGACACTGGTATGGGCATACTCATTAAAAAGCTTTGTTGTGTTTGAAGGCTGATATGTTTTGAATGATTTGTTAAACATTGCTCTGTTTCTTTCAATGGCGTGTACGAGAACCTTCATGTGCCTATGAGAATATTGAATGGCAGCGTGTTGACCTGGCAGCTTTAGGTTCAAGTAAAGCCCACACAACTTCTGATGACCTTGAGCGAGCATGCATATATCAACGAAATTTTGTGGCATTGGGAATGTATATATATATGATGTTTGATTGGTAATAGTGCATTGGTTGTAATGCATTGATTCCTTGCTAGTTCGACTACTGCATAAGACTTTGGTGGGTTGTATGAAGGAAGTGATTGTTTTGGTAATTAAAAGTAGCCTTTTGTGGAGGAAAGTTTAGTCGTCATATGTTGCATTCTATATGCTGGTCATGAGTTCGATGCTGGGTTATTTATGGAAAATATTGTCTTCTTAATGCTTAAAAAAAGGGGAAAAGAGCAGTGAAAATCGTCCACGAGTGGAGAGTGGCAGGAAAAGAGCGCGAAAACTTTTGGGGAAAACGTTGGTTGATTTTGGTGACTTTTGATGTAAGCTTTGCCAATCTTTGCGTTCCTCGGAAAATTTCAATAAAACGAACTAAATCTGCGTTTAAATGTACTGAAATGAATGGATAAGTGTAAAGGACGGTCAGTCTTTATACGAAATTTGTACCTGAAGACTTATGATCCCGGCAGTGCAGAAGAGAAATCGATTCATATCTTTTTCATGTAATTTAGCAGAATCCGATAGTAATCGGTTGAAAGCTGGTTTGTTTGGTGTTTTTGGAGGAGGCTTAGAGGGATCCAGCGTTCCTTTTCGTAGATTGACAAGAATGAGCTAGATAGTCGAGTAAATGATCAGATTAAGCGGTTAGCTGGGATGAATCGAGGTGATTTTTAGCAGTCCTGGCATACAAAAAGGTGCATTTACGTGCCCGTGCTGTGAAATGATTCAATCTGATTGCATTTCAAGAAATAGATTCAAATAAACAAGATACAACTAATAGAAACGACTTCCTCGTTTTCCATAACGGCGTTTTTTACACCGGCATTTACAAATATTTGTCAGCAATCCTCTGCTCGGAGAGAGTGTTATCCAGTAGCATTCCATTGTTTAGCAGATATATATTGTTATCGTTTTCTCTTGTATTTCCAATAAGATCCTTTGAATTATCCAGAAATGTCCTTCAATGAGTCCTGGCAATAGCAGGGGGATGAATTTCAGCTTGATGTCGATTCACCTCTTGCAATTTCACATATCTTATGGGATGATTTGACTGGAAATAGAGAAGAGTCACGGAATTTGTTTGAATCAACTCCTGCTAAAGATTTCCATCCTAATCCATTCCATCAAAGAACTGAGACATTTTTATTAAAGCTGTCTGAATACGTTTGAGGCCTGAATGGTATGGTGATTTGTTTCAAACACACTTTGAATAGTTTGAATTCCATTTGCAACCAAGAATCTGTTTGCAACCAAGATTCTGTGCTTCTGTCCCTATAGTTGGATCTGATTTGATTGCTGGTGTCATTCATATTTTTAAATGCTTTTCTGAGGTTGATCGCTGTAAATTACAGTTCAAAGAATGCCCATGACATGGTGTTATAATTATTGAAGTTTTGATAACCATCATTTCTTAAGAAGTACTTGAAGGATCCAAGCAAGTTTGCAGTTGCTACTACCCCAGTTGTGGAACTATATTTAAAACTCATTATAGTTTTTGTTCCTTGATTCATTTGCTGCACATTTATAAAGGATTTTTTTGTGTCTTTGTACTGTGAGTAGATATTACTTTTCTGCATTGAGTAGTAGTTGTGATCCGTTTTTTTAAGGTGTAAATCAGACATTGAAGAAAAAAAGGCCAGAACCAGTGAAGTATTACAGTTCCTTAAAACTCTAATATTATCTATTGTTGATGACACATTACAAATCAGTAAAGGATCTCTCTCAGAAATTCAGACATGTCTACAAAATGCACAGGAAAAGATCGATTTTTTGCAGCTTGAATCACATCTACAGCAAGAAGAGCTACATCAAAATAGACACCATTCTGAACCTGTTTTTGTTCAGAACATTAAGACAACCACCCATCAGCAGCATGTTAATAATGTTACAGTTCATTCAAATAAAGCAGCAGTTGTATATGCAGACACAGAAGCTCAGTCTGCACTTCCCAAGCCCATCATCAGACCTTGGGAACATCTTGTCCACAACAAGCACAAAACTAGTCTTGGATATGACAAGGACTTGTCCTTTCATATTCCAGACTATGCCAAGCCCATTCAGTTTCATAGTGCTGGATTCATTCATGACAGTTCAGCTTCAGCTGTTCCAGACTCTACCTCTCTTCCATAGCAACAACAACAACAACAACAGATCGTGAAATGCCAACACTGTGACCGAGTTGGCCATTTGAAAGATCACCCTTTTTTATCTTCATCCATGTGAGCACTGTCATAAAACTAGCCATTCTTCACACAGATGCTTCAAAAACAAACGTCCTGCAAGAACAAAGATTCATCTTGGATGGATCGCTTCTTGGCAATGGGCATCAATAGCCAAGAAGATATTCCAAACACATGTCAGAACTTGTTCCTGAGTATTGAACAGTCTTGTAGTTGAGTTTTCTCCATCATCTCACCTTGTATCTGACAGGGGGGGAAATGATGGTCATCTACAAGTTTCAAAGTCACATCAAGCGAGCCTGAGCCACAACCTGCCACACCAGTTTCAGAGTTGTAGCCAGAGACAAAGATGCCCCTGAGCATGCCTTCAGTTGGAAATCTGGGACACTTCCTCTAGCAGAAGACTTCAGCTTCTTGCCAGTTTTGGAAGAGTTTCAGGAACAAAATTGAGAATGCTTCCTCTAGCAGAAGACACCAGCTTCCTGCCAGCTTTGGAAGAGTTCCAGGAATTGCATTAAGCATTCCATAGTTGTTTGTTATCCTTAAACCATCACAGGTTGAGACTTCCCTTTTCAGGTTGAAGTTTTACCTTTTATGCGGGGTGAGACCTCCCTTTTATGGTTGAATGTTTCCCTCTTTAAAAGAATAGGATCACTTCCTCTAGCAGAAAACTTCAGTTTCTTGCTAGTTTTGGAAGAGTTCCGGGAACTGCACTAAGCATTCCAGTGTTGGTGGTCATCCTTAAACCACCGCCCTTTATCCCAACATTTCAGAGAGCACATTCAGCCTAGTGCTGCCATGCATTTTTTGCACATTTTGTATTACAGCTCTCTTCTTGGACTCATACATAAACCTTTGGATTAAGGGGGGGAATGTTGGACACCTAATCCTCAATGGGTTAGTGTGGAAGTTGAATGGACAAAAGCAGTCCAAGAGACCTTGGGATGTGAATCCCAACTGTCACATAATGTACTATAATTGTATATCTCCTGTTAATAAAAAAATGTACTCACATGATTTATATTTCCTATTCTATGTTTCCCATGTGTGTTTAACACATTATGAGGAGGGTTTCAAAGTTATCCATGAGATTTAGGGATTCATAATTCTTTTTAAGATAGGAATTGCAGTTGTGTAAAGAAATTTTATTATTATCTTTAGTTTTCCTACTTAGAATCGCCATCCATAAATTCTTAGGAGCTACCTTAGATAGGTGTAAGAGATTCTCTTGTTCTTTACGAATATATTGCCTTTTTTTCCTTTTAGTTAGCCCTTTGTATATTTTTATCTTGCCAATTTTAAAAGATTCATCAATAACTTCCTTAATTGCTCTCCTCACACTTTTAAAATATTTGTCATACGATGGGTTGGTTTTTATATTTCCTTTATTACTTGAAACTTCAATTTAGAACTTGTTAATAGAATATGATAGGGTTCTAGTAAAATTATCATAGAGGTCTTATATGTTTTCTATACTAGATAAAGGATGTAAATTATTTTTTAATTCATTTAGAAGGAGACAATTTTTATTTCTATCCAATATTAATTTCTTTTGTCTATAAGGACTATCATCTATGGGATCTCTATGCATGATATAATTTAGTGTTGTAAGTAAATGCCTATGATCAGAGTTAGGCTCATGGTCGTTTACGATGTGAAAATTTATTATTTCATTGTATAAAGGGAGATCGAAAATGAAATAGTCTACCACGCTACTACCAAGCCCATGGATGCAAGTCATCTGGCTATAATTGGGCCACTTCTTTATCCTGTTGCAAGTTATGAGATCCTAAGTGTTACATAACTTGACTAGCTCCAACCCCAAAAAATTCTCCCCAAGGTCTTCCGAGCTCTTTTTGTACCGACTAGCTAGACTAGGGTCTTCGTCTAACCAAAAAGGATCAGGGTTGCAATTATTTATTAGAAGAATAGCTTGGTTGCTTGATGTTTGAGCATTAATGTCACCCATTAAAAGGATATTACCTTCATTCCTTAGGCTCGAAATATCATTCTCTAAACCATGACAAGGACTATTTTTATCAAGATTCTTTTTCTTATAGAAGTTAGAATTGATCGGGGGGGGGGAATAACAGATAGCTATGTAGGCATTTTTATCATTAATGTTAGTAATCTCTATCCAACTATATTGGTTGTAAGTGTCATTTTTATAAATCCTAGCAAGGGGTGAGATGTTCATCTTAATGCAACAAGCTATACCCCCAATGCCTCTATGAGAGGATCACTTGTTCTAGGTAGAACATATTTCAAATCCATCTATGTTATGGACCTTAGATTCTTCTTGCTCCCAAGTTTCAAAAAGAAATATAATATCAACATCATTCAAGGTCCAACTTAGTGTGGGGACTTTGTTCCATGGAATGCGTCTGCAGTTCTAAGGAATAATCCGGAGCATGTTGAATTATTTTTTATTTCTATATTTTTGGTTTCTTTGTCGAATAATGGCTTTTCTATTTCTGATTATTGCACATTTTCCTTCCTTCCTAGCTTCTTTTACCTTTTTAACCTCCTTTCTTAATTCTACTTGATCTTCTGGAATGAGATATTCATTTATAAATATTCATGTTCCTTTTAGATTTGGGGTTTTACTAAGTATGTCATTCTTATGGTTAGTAGAGCTCACCTTTATTCGGATCACCCTTCCTTTATTCCTAGTTAATTTCCCAAACATTGTTGCTTCTGTGAGAAACGTTGTTTCAATTTGCAATCTATCATGTAATTCTATCTAGGTTATTGCTAAGGTATCCTCATATACCTCCTCTTTCAAACCGAAGATTATAAGGTTCAAGGCCCTTTGGTTACGCTCATGGTCTAATTCTATCAATTTTTTCATTTCATCTTTAATTTGTTTGATATCTAATTTACCTGCCACACTATTTAGGATGAGGCCACTATTAACTTTTTCTTCTAGTTCTTTAATTGTGTCCTTCATTTTTAGACTCTCTAAATTATCAGTATCTCCTTTCTGGGATGTTTGGTTCATATCTTAGTTTTGTTTTTCTATAACCTGCAACATAGTATCCATTGCCTCCATTTTATTCTCCAATAGTTCTATTTTATTTTCTATTTGTTTTTGGATCTTTTTCCGGGGAAAACGAACGCGTAATTTATATTCATAAAATGAAAAAAATTACATGTTGTAGATGCTAGAAAGCATATGCAGATAGCTGTCCATGAGAAGGACAGAACAAAATAAAAAACAAATAATTTACAAAATAAGTCGCAAGCCTAAACTTTTCGACCCTTTTTCTTTTCCACTCTACGCCAACCCTGTGTGTCAGGAGAGGGAACAATGATAGCCTGCATGGACTCCAGAGTGATCACTGGTGTTTCCTTGTCGGATTCAGATTCTTCCGAACCATGAGATCTTTTGATACCACCTACATCCAGCTGAGGATTTTGCTGTATTAGATTTTGGGGAGCTTCCAGATGAGGGTCTGGGGAGATATCATTTTGTGTACCCTGTTGTTCCATATTTGTGTCAGATTCCTCTTGATTAACTGCCTGCTCTGACAGTGTGTCCTCTTCTTCCAACGGATTCGTGTGCTGCCATCCATTGGGATTTTTTTTCCTGTTCTTGTTTCCTTTAGAATTCTTTTTGTCCAGGGGGCAAGAGTATTGGAGGTGTCCTGTTTGCCTGCAGCTGCGACATCTGAAAGCGGTGTTTTCATAGTCAAGGGTCTGAAGCCACTGTGTGTTGTTGAAGTTTAGTGAGATATGTTCAGGCAGCCCCTGACTCATGTCCACTTCAATGCAAATTCTGGCGAAGGAGAAGATTCCTCTGCAAACTTTGTCCTCATCCATTTTTATGAATTTCCCTAAGGTATTCCCAATGGCAGCTAAAACTAAATGATGCCAGAAATGTAATGGGAGATTATGAAGCCTCACCCAAACATGCATTGTTGTGATTTTCATAGTGTTTGCATCAAAATTAGCGAACCAAGGGGTAACAAAAAGACCAGCATTACCCCAAAACCAAGGCCCCTCAGTAATGATACTATCCCTTTCTTCTTCTGTATGGAAGCTAACTATGAAGAAGCCTTTTGAACATAGGTGTATATCGCAGTCTGAAGTCCAATTGGAGTATATCCACTGATGTAAAGCATCGGATTTAGGCCAGTATCCATTGAATCTACATATTAAAGCAGTTTTGGTGAGGACAGAGTGAAGATCTGTTACCTCTGGCATTGTGACTTGGAGTATTGGGGATTCCAGCTTTTGATCTACTATATATGGACCTGGTAGCTCTGTTAGTATCACTGGTTTGTTCTGCATTTTTTCTTTTCCCTTGACTGCGTCACGGAATGAAGCTGGTGTATTTGAACCGGATCCTTTGCATCCACCACGCAGCCTTAGGTTAAGAAATATGGTTGTATCTTGACAGATCCCATATTCCTGTAGCGTAAGGTGGTCCTGTAAACTACGACCTGCACAAATCAGGTTCTGGTTATTTGATGGTATTCCAAGTTGATGTTGTATTTCTTTTTTAAGCTCTTGTATGTTTGATCCCATACGGAGTCTCATGCAACGGTGGCCGCCCCCAGTTGATTTTATAAAGATTTGAATCCTGTTTTCATCCTAGAAGTGTGGATCAACCGCTTGGTGGGGGAACTTCTGTGGATTGGATATGTTCTGTGTAATATCCAATGCTCCCCTGTTTTTATTCAACTCATTTGTGGCATTCCCTGTCTCGGCTCCCCGCTCTAAGGAAGCCTCTGTGGCCTGCCCCCTTACTATTTTACTGGATTTTCTCTCTCCAAATGAAAGCCATGATGTCAATGCAGAGCTCCACTCTATTTCGGTGCTATGAGCAGCCTGGAGCCTGGTGCCTACCTCTCGCATGTAACCCCCAGGGCGCGTGTCCATGGAAAGAGCAAATGCCACCGAGGGCCGCCCTGAGTAGTTGATGTCATACAAGAGATTTTGAGACCACGCCTCCATTGCGAAAATCAATGAGCAGGTCTGTTGTTTCATGGTAATCCTGTATAAGAACAGTTCCAAGAAGAGGCAGAGCATCACCTCCTCCGTATTTCCAAGGTCCAAAACTACCAGCAGGAAGAAATAGTCGATGCCCGAGACGGCAGGTGACCAGATCAGGAAGAGTGTCCGCCCCGTGTCCACCCCTAGACCCGATAAACCGCCGGGAAATCCCATCGCTACCCCCTACTGCATACGATGGGCAGACAAAAGCCCCTTCTCAGACCCTGAGTCTCCACTGGGCGCATACCCTGCTTGACCTGCTTCCTGTGCGCAAAACAGACTGTGGAGGGGAGCCCGCTGCAGCCGTCGGTCCCCCAAATCCGTCTGATTCAACAAGCCACAAGGCGTCCATAGCCGTTCAGTTGGCCTGTGAAGCCATACCACCGAGAGCCCATGTGATAAATATAAACCAGAGTGGCCAAGCATGGACGATAAAGACGTATGGTGAAAACTCCTCCATTGCCGCCATGTATCCTGTCCGTCATGACTGCCCTTCAAGCTGACTAAGGGATAGAGCAAGGCGGCCATACCCAGAGATGCATTCTTGCGCAGTGTAAACCCTAGCTCCATCTTTTCTTCCCTTTGTTTTTGGATCTTGTATTCAAGAGATGTGAATTTATTTTCGAGCATGGCTTGTAACTCTGTTTGTAGCTTGACTTCTCTTTCTTCTCTACATTCCTCTAAAGACTCTATATACTCATAAAGGCTATGTAGAGTAATTGTGTTAGGTCTACCTTTGCTAATCTCTGGTAGTTGTGGTGAATTATGCATAATTGAAAATATATGAGAAGATATGTATTAGAAAATGATAAGGAATGTGTGCACCTCCTTTCAGCAAACCGAACTACAAACTGCACCTGCCCCAGATTGGATCTAACTGCATCATGTAGACTCGATTGGATCTTATTGTATCATAAATTTATTTAAATTGACCATAGATCGTAGACCCGAAACCACATAAACCTCGCAAAGTTTAAATTCGAGGCCACATAGATATCACCGCAGAGTTAAACCCTTGTCGCAGAGAATTATCGATTTCATGATCCATAAAATTATCTGAACATTTTTATGGAGACTCGCAGACTTGAGAGAGTGTCTTATATATGACACTGACGACCTATTTTGAGCGACTGTGGTTTTTGATGCAGAAAGTCGTCGCTCATGAGGCCTTTGCTCTGTTGCAATATTCTGTAAAGGGCACAACTTAGTTGGAAAGATTATGGCAAGGAAAGTTGCATGCTAGAGCTTTGTAGATGAAACCCTGATCTCCGGTTCAAGCAGTGCAACAATGAGCTATTTTCTCCACCTCACAATCAATTTTCGCTAAATATACTCAAACCATGCAACCTTTGCAAATATCACTGGTAAATTTCCTCATACCCTTCTTCACTTCCATGAAAATAATTTTTGATTCCATGTTTGTAAAGAAATCATATATTGATTTGTATAGTAAAAATGAGAGGTGAAAATTATTCCGCTTACCAATGGCAATGCAATAGATACGTGGTCGATTCAGATAAAGATTTACTTGAACTTAAATTACCCGAGGAGAAAGATATTCTCACAAGTATTAGAAGATATTCTTGTTACATGTGTCATTCATGCTTTCACAAGGACTTATAAGTTAACACGTGAAATTGATACGGAGGAGTTTCAATCGCTTTGTTGCTGAAAATAAAACTTAAAAAAAAAAATAGTTAAAATCAAAAATAAAAATAAAAAATCATTTAAAAAAAAGACATTTTTGTAAAATAAAATAAAATTTAAAAACAATTAAAATAAACAATTAAAAAGATAAATTAATTTTTTTTTAATAATTAATTATTTGTTTTTAAAATGGCATGGAGGGGAACTCAGGGTCGCGTCATGGCGGGTGGAGCACCTGTAGACCCCTCCATGGGCCTTCTGGCCTCTGCTTGGTCAAGGGTCGACGAAGAGACACAAATTAAAAAAAAAAATTAATATTAATTAAAAGATAACAATTTAATTATTTTTTTAATCAATTATTTTGTATTTTTATTTTTTATAATATATTTAAAAAAATATTTCTTTTTATTCTTTTTTTATTTTTATTTTATTTATTTATTTTATTAATTTTAATTTTAAATTTTTATCTTTTTAATATATGCTTTTTTCCTTATTGTTTTTTTAAAGAATTTTTGTTATTTTTTTATTTTATTATTACAAAAAAAATATTTTTTATCTTTTTTTTTTTTCTCTTTTTAATTTAGTTGTATTTTTTTTCCTATGTTTTTAGTTTTCAATCTGGTATTTTTTTATTTTTTATTTTTAAATAGTATGCTTTATTTTTTTGACATTTTTTTTCTCATTTTTACTTCAAATTTATCTGAATCATTTCATTCGAAAAAAAAATAAAAATTCAAATGTCTTTACTTTGAATACAAAATTAATAAAATTTGTTATTTTTTCAGCTTTTTTATTAAAAATATTTTGTTTGACATGTCATTTTTAGCGAAAAGTTCATAAAATACGTATTTTTTAAATTATATCTATATCCAAAATGTGTATTTTTATTGATTTTTTAGAATTATTATTTTTTAGTGACAATTATTTTGTGTATTCAACTATTAATTAATGATATATAAATTTATAGAAACTACTATCCTCAAAATATTAATGTTAATATTTCTTTTTAAACTTTGAAAAATAAAAATAAAAAATATCTTTATAACAAAAGCACTTCAAAAAAAACACAAAACACGTGTTTGGAAAACCCATAAAAAACAAAAATCTTAGAAAAAAACAAGAAGAAGAATAACACAACTTGAAGAATGGTTAAATAATAAACATTCAACAAAAATTATCGACACTTAATACATTAGAAAATTTAAAGTGTCAAAAATAATCCATCTAAAAAAAGGGGGTTTATGTTGCATTAACACTTTTCAACATGAAAATAGTTAACAGTTAAAAAAATGTTCATACTTGATACGTAAGAAAATTTAGAGTGCCAAAAATATGCTCCAAAAAAAATGTGTATACTCAAGGCCACTTTTCAAAATCGGATGATTTTTTTGCTAGCTCAAGAAAATTGGTAATTGATAAAGTTCTCATTTGATTGGTAATTATGTTCAACATGAAAAATATACAATAAGAAAACAACCAAATGTAGATACTTGATGGAGAGTAGCATAGACACTCGATGCAATGCAAGGGGAACTAAATACAACTAAGCCTGATAAGTGTGATGATCCTTCGAGCGAAGGTTGTTGGTGCTTAATGACCTCCATTTGAGCTTGTCTCCCATTTTTTATTTTACATTGTGTCTCCCTTTCCATATGACTTCCTCTCATAATTCTTATGATAAAAAATTGCTAGCTCGAATCTTCATCTTTGTCGTGCATTAAATTTGCCATTTTAATAATCATTATAGCCGGTAAGAAAATTACTATTACATTAAATGAAAAATTAAAATATTAATTTCAAATTAATAATTACACAAAACATTTTTATAAACTATAATTATTATTATAATAACTAAAATAAAAAATAAAAATAAAATATTAATTAATTAACTATATTAAATTAAAAAGAAAAAGAAATCGATTAATTTTATAATCGAAACATAAAATTAAAATATTTTAATTAAATTTAATTAAGATATTAAACCAATTTAACCTAAAAACCTACCTTACCCCTCTATATTTCGTGCCTCATAATCCACTCAAAAATCAATTAAAACCCTTAACGTATCACAAAAGGCAACATATGAATACATAATAATAAGCCTCGAGGTATGTTTAATACAAACTTAATAAACATTACTATTCATTATGAATATCTCAACAAGCCACATTTCATTAGGCCTTAATTAATTACAACTTTCTCTTTCTTTCGTCAATCCGGCCCGATAAGACTTTGAATTCGTTTAAAAGGTTCATAATATATATATAAAATGCTTTTTCTCTTTTTCTAGATATATATATAAAATTAGAATGCTATATATATATATATATGTTAACACTTTCTATAAGTCTATATTGCTTAGGATATTTTAAAAATATTTATATATTATACTAAGATGGAAATATGGAAATTTTAGTTAAGTTGTTAATTTATGTCGAAAAATTAAAACATGTATACATCGTAGATTTTAGTTCATTTTAAACTCAGATTTTTATCTCTAATAATGAGATGGAGAATGTACACGTTTAAAGTTTGTTTGCAACATCGGAGGGTTATTGAAACACATATATCAATCACTATAATAATTTGAAATTTGAAATTGTTCATGTTGAATGTTATGTAAAGTCAATTTATGCACTAAATATACTTTAACCTAATTTTTATAGTTAGAAAATTTTCATTATATTCTACGAGAGGTAAAATCAAATTGACTTTGTAAATCTCTAGGAAATTATTTTATGGGGAGAAGTGTGAGTTTTTATTTAAATTTTATATATCATTTATTTTAAATTTGGGAACTAAGTCACATATTTTCCTTTTTAATGGAAGAAAACTACTTTAAATACTTTTCAATGTGAATGATTTGAGAAAATCAATAAAATTAAACGATATGAACATAATTAACAAGGAAGGAGTTGCGAAAATAATTCCAAAAATTATTTTTATTTTCTTTTAATTGAACAAGTAGTTGTGTTTCTCTTACCAAACGTTTATGTATAAAAAACCTTTGTTTCCCATTTAGAGGGATCCTGACTAAATAATTTAGAAGAGAGGCTTTGGGAGAAGGACTCACACAGTCGAAAACTATGCCTACACTTCATGTACATCTTCAATCTATTTGGAGTTTGTGACATAAAGGGCTACAATTTTTAATAAACAATTCATTTTCATTTTATTTATTTATGTTCGCTTTCTTCTTTATGTATTTTCTTTTATTTAAATTTTGAATGTTCTGGTTCAACCAGTGTTTTATGAATATGACTTGATTAATTCATGTTTCATATAACATTAACTTGCTTTGCTTCTTTTGAAAATATGAATACCTATAGATGTATTTCATACTAATCACATTCTCACGCTTTGGTCGATGTGTCGAACCAACTAGTGTGGTCCATCCTCATGACAAGGTGAAAATCAATTGATATTAAGGAATAAAAAGCATGGATGCGTCATTTCAAAGAGTTAGCTCTTGAAAACTAACCATTGGTAGATTAGTTAAATTATTTAATAAGTTACATAAAATGTTGTTGATAATTATCGATATTATCGTGAATAATCATATAGAGAAATTTATTTAGTATATTGTAGATTAAATATTATAATTTGTGACATTAAATATTTACTAGCAATATATAATAAAGAAATTACATTAAACATAATATTTATTGTATTTGTTTTGCATGTTCTTTCTTACATAAGGTTTACTAGTTAAATGCATAGGATATCTGATCTAATTTGATTACACTGAGAAACCTTCTACACATAAATTCATTTCAATATTTTTTAATACATGTTATTTAAAAAGATTTAAATTATCTTCAAATTAAATGTTGGAGGTTGAAGACATGAAAATACATCATATACATGCTTTATTCACATATTTAACTTAAATATTTTCCAAACTAGATTCACTTTATTATTTTTTCCTTTCTTTTACTTTACTTTCTTTATATAATTTTCTAAATTTTATCTCCATATTTTGACAATTATTAATAAACTAATAAGAGACGTGAACTTTGTTAGTGTTTTATAAACTTTATGAAACCATTTATTTACAAACATATATTGTTGAAAAAATGAATGTGTTAGCTATTTATTGAATTTATTATTTATCAAGTAATATAATACTTTATACTAATCACTTTATGTTTATATTTAAATAGATAATATTATAATAAAATTATAGAGATATTTTGTTTTATTTTATTTATTTTTCTCATATGTGTTTTCTTTAATGTAGTTTGTGATGTTTATTTTTACTATACACTTTATTATTGATTCCGTCAATGGATCTACATTTACACATGTTCCTTTCTTAAAGCTAAATCTCTAAATATTATTTTAATAAAAAGACACCCATTATCATTAGTCTCGTGTAATCATTTTTCTTTTAAAAAACACTTATTTAAACAACATTACTACTAGGGAATAACCTATGTTGTGAGAGGGAAGCCAAATTGTCACCTAGAGTGGGAGGGTTTCTAAACCTTACTAATTGTATTCTCGGGTTCTCATAAGGTACTAGCGAAACATGAGAAACAACAGAGCCACCACTATTGTTCACGACCTACAAAGAAAAATATAAGAAAAATTATAACTCATATATAGTAATGTGGAACAAAAAATATGTAATCTTGAAATTCTTGCACAAAAAATTGAACGTATTTCTTAAAGGAAGAAAAATTTGTCATGTCACCTGAATTCACCCAACATGCTACCTTACCTTTTCAATTAAAATCGTAAGAAGAAAAACCTTGATGGCTTCTTGTGAATAACTCAACTTCTATTGTCCTCCTTGGAAAACATCATGAGAGATCATAAATTACTTTTATAAAATGGGCTTTCTAAGTAAGATTATTCTGACTCATGATAGATTAGATCAACAAATTAAAAACGTTTCTCCTGGTGGTCTTGAAACCCTTTAGAGAAATACTTTTTTATTAATGGTGTGGAATCGAGATGAGAATCTCGTGAGCGAAAATAAATTTGATTATATTCAGAAAGCTTATCGAGATATTATGAATCTGACATAACCATCAACGAAGGCTAAAGTGTCTCAACTTCTTGATAAGTATCTACATATTCAAATGATAAATCATAAGGATAAATCGATTCAAAACAATTATCATGAGATATACTAGTGGGAACATGGTACTTTGAATAACAATTGTCATGATTAGATAAATCGATTAAGGTGTAAGATTCTTAGCCATGGAAGATGAAGATAAATTAGTTTGAACTCGATTCAACAAATAACAGAAGCATTTACTGACATTGAAGAGGATATTTTGTGCCATGAAGAAAATAATCATTATCATAATATTCACATGAAGGATTATGATTTTATTACCATCAAAAAGATGTGACAAGTATGAATTCTTCGGCCAAATAATTTTTAAAGTGCTCAACTTCATATCTTTGCTCATCCATGAAAGGTATATATTCCAAACTGATGTTTGGTTTAATAGATTTTCATGAAGATAAATCAAATGAAATAAAACCTTCAATTTGCTTGGAGTCCAAATCTTGAGAGTTAGAAAAGCTATGTATGAAGTACTAATTATCTTTCAAGGACATATTTACATATAATGAAATCATTGAAAGGAATTAATTTTGCAAGAATATCCAAATCTATTTTGGTTTAGAGGCCTAACTAGAGTCACAAGAACTTGACATAACCGTCAACAAAAATTGATGTTCCTCAAATTCCTAGTGAGTCCTCAGACATTAAAGAATTGTAGGATTTAGTTCTGAGGATTGAATCAAATTACGTATGGTGTGTTGACAACTACTAGCGATAATTTCATATAATTCATTAATATCTAGATGACAACCATCTCGCCATTAATTTATTCCGAAATTACATCCTCAGCAAATAGATTACCTGAGTCATAAGGTTCTTCCAATTGCACATCCACAAACACATTGATTGAAAAATATCATGTGCAACCTAAATAAAACATTTTTCTTCATGCAAAATTAAAAAGGGGAAGGGATGGAAAGGATACTCGATGATATATTTACTTCCAAATCATTATGAATTATCTCCATCATAACTCAATACCTTACAAAAGGTGAATCACCAAGGATAGTGAGGTGAATGTGAAGTTTCAATAATAACATATTCTCTAAATGAATTATATTCAAGTTCTAAATATTTCAAAACAAGGTTTCTTGAGAAACTGAAAGATCAAAAAGTTCACGTTGGAAACCATAATTACATATAATAACAGATCTAGAAGTAGGAGAATGGATGTTGTCCAAGACCTGAAACTGGTTAATCAAACTAACATCATTTAAGAAATCATTGATATTTCCATATTTAAAATTAATCAAGGATGGGAGAACATTGTGTTGACATGGAGGATTGTAAATAGGAGAAGAAATATCGAAGGAATCCTAACCTTTCTACCCATCTCCGTGTGAAATGTGATTACCTTGCTCCTAATCGAAACTTGGATTTGGAAGAGATTGATCAAGAATATCAAGGGGAAAGGGATTAGGAGGAAGAAATGATAGAGGATAGTAATTATCTAAGTTATCTTCAAGAATGATTTTATGAGCATTAATATTATCTTGAGAAATCAATGGATCATCCTTCACCTTAGGATCCTCCTGTGGCGAGCAGCAACCCCTCTTTTTATTTAGTATTAGTAAAAAAACTAAATAAATAGGGGACCCTTCTAAAAAATACAAAAATAACACTTATATTTCCCTTTGAATAAAACACACTATCATAAACTTAGGAAAAACATACACAAAACCCAAAAACTTAAGTTTTATTATAAGTATAAAGTAAAATCATTCTCTTAACAATAAAACATCGCATTGCAAAAGGGTAATGAAAGATATCATATAAACAAACTATCAAAATTCTGAAAACGTGATGATACAAGATCGCACACCTTAAAGACTCATCGCACATCATAGCTTTCATATGCCACAATTACCACCTAAGATAACACATCCACATCCTGCAATATGCGATAAAGAATCTCGCAAATCGCATCTTGTGGTCGCATAAGGAAATAAATGATTGTTAACGAAGAGGATTAGCGATGTCACGACCTGTGATATTGCGATCTACGATATTGCGAAGTAAATCACAAATTTGTTTTATCGTAGATCGGCAGGGTTCATCCTTCAATGAAATATTTCTCATAATCTGATATCGAGTTCTGTGCATTAATGTCAACCTAGTGGTTTATTGATGGTCATTTATGAGATGAGATTTAGATTTGATCGAAAGGTTGTTTCACGTAGGGTGATATATTTGATATGATTTCGGAATTAAGAGCTTTCCTGTCACCTTATCTCTTACCATTATTCTTTCTTTACTTGAAAACTTGTAGGAGCGGCAAGCAAAATAATATACACAACAATGTGCAGAACATAATGGGAAAGAAGGGAAAAGCTTTGGTTGCTGAGGAAAAAAAGATGACTCCCTTATTCACAGACACCACCTGTACCAGAGATGCCAACATATCTAGTTAGGAAGGCATGTATAGTCTGCTCGAAGAAGAAAACCCCAGAGTTATGGAAGTTAAAGCGACAACAGACTCACGCGGGTCATCCGAAGAATGAATTACTGAACTTGCATGTTCATTCCTGCACCGAATAGCGTCAAGTCCTAAGATACTTCCATATACAGACATGGTTAAGTGGGTATTAGACAACTCTGATATAACAGGAAAATAATTCAAGTCTCGGAGCCAAGAGCTCATTAGGTCATTCACCCCATAGGATTTGAGGCTTATGTATCATTTACGAGAGCCACACGCAAGGTACAACAAACAGTTCGTGGAGAAGTTTGCCAAAGAAAACGACGATTTGGCGGAGTGCACCAAGAACTTGTCGATAAAGGAAGAGCCATTGAAAAAAGACAAGCATGGTATGTACAGTACTGGTTCCCTCTCCTCCCCATATTGTTTTATTTCTGCTATGCTATGTAGGCTATTTGGAAGGCCTAACATCAACAAGTTTTCTTCCAAATGGATACCCCTATTAGATGCGGCCACTGAGGCCACTATTATGGATTGGGCCCAAATATTGTCTAATAATTTAGCCTCTGCCATTTGGAACTACCGGTCTAAAAGGTCTCCCTCTCAGAGAATTTATCCTCCTTTCTTTTTAGCTCCTTATGTTATGGATGCAATCTATTCTATTTCCAAATTTCCTTTAATGGGTTGGAAGTGGACTATACAGAATCCCTCGCCCATTCATATCTACCATAAGGAATTACGGGATTCCAATTTTATCCTGTATTTTTACAGAATTTGTCATGGAGTTATGTTACCTCTTCATAGAATGTTGTATAATAAGGATGTCCCAAGATTTTCCCCTGAAGCGGAAGTAGATATTCTCCTTGTTGGAAGATGATTTGGGGAAGAGATTTTCACTTATGTCAGAGTATTTGGAAGCATTTCTTCCCCTCATGTTCTACCCTTGTATGTTCCTTGTAAGTTATTTGCTCGTAAAATTGCGTACCGGACCTGTGGGGTGGGAGGAATGAGCAAAGAATTGAAAGACAAGAAGAAGGCCATCTGGCCGCAATTTCTTGTGCCCTGTGGGGATTTTTCACTATTTGATTTAGGTCATGCATTCAAAGAAGTAGACAACATGCTGAGTCTATGACTATTTCAATTCCCAGGGAGACAATTCGATGACTTTGATGTCATTAAGAATTTACTACAGCTGTCAAGATAAAGGTATTTTCTAAAGAAGATGATCTCTTTGATGAAATATTATAGCAGAAAAGCACAATTGAAAGACATTTTGGATATGGCTCAAATTCAATTTTCCCCAGAGGGAACTCCAAGAATTCAATCTCTACAGAGAGAGGAGATTAGCAAACATCCTCTTGGATAAGTTGCGCTTAGAACCAATAAGGGAGCCAACTCCCAGTGTCAGTTTAAGTACAAGCTCGGGTACAGAAAAGTCTAGGTCTATGTTTGGGAAAGAATCATGAGAATGCTCTAAATGGTCTGAGAGAAACCATAATAAAAGTGAAGGGTCAGTTAGAGATATTGCCCAATCTAAAGAGCACCCAAAGCAATAGGTTTTGATGACACCACAAGTGAAGGTTCCCCCTACCCTCATCCAGCCACCAAAGTTAGTGAGAACTGAGCTGGATAAAGAGTGGGAAACATTTAATGAATTGATTAGTACTAGCAAAGACATCTGAGAGTACAGTGCAGACAATGATAGATATGGTGATTGGAACAATCAGTAATGCTCCAGAAATGGAGCATATTCCCATAACCCCATCGTCTGGAATCATGTTGAAGATAGAGGAGATTCCTCCTCCTGATGTATTTTATAGTCCGTAGCACAAGGCAGTGGTAGGATGACAAAGAAAGAAATGGAAACTGGGCAGTGTGCTCTCACCTGGCATAGAGCAGCTAGATGTCCTTTGGCGAGACCCTACCACTGATCCTACAGAAACTTTGACTAAGATATCTCAGATCGCAAGAGCCTATGCTTCTGCTACTATCGATAAAGCATACGAGGTACAACTATTACATAAGGATAAAGAGGAAAAATTCCTAGTTTTACACCAACAGTTTCAGAAGGCTAGCACTAACCAACAAGCAGAAGAGAAATTAGAAAAATTACAATAGGACTTTCAACAGATGCAGCTGGGGTATCAGAGCAATTTGGCTGAAAAGGCAAATCAATTACAAGCCATGCTAGAAATGCCTAAAGATGACCCCAAAATTACAGAGTTTGTCTCAGAATCCCTTGCCTTGAATGACCAACTCTTGCAACAGCAAGAGGCACTCTACCAAAGAATATCGCAATGGAGCTCCCATTGTGAGATGAGCAATAAAATTACAAGTCAAGTCGGGGATTTTCGAATCGATTATGATTTTATTGATAAAAGAATTTCTAGTTATTTAATTTGGTAGGAATTAGAGGAAGGCAAGAGAGTAGGATTGCTCAAAATCAATGAAGCCCACAAAGATACGATGTTCAATAAGTTGGATGCACATATTAAAATGGCAGAATAGGGAGCGAAAGAAGCAGCGACAGTGGCGAGCAATGTCATCGACTGTGTCAATGAAAATCTGCATAGGGAAAACCTAATATCAGAAACCTCTATGGGATTTATATCAAAGGCACAACAACTGCAGACAAGCTAGAGACAGAAAGATGAAGAAAAGGCAGAGTCAATCAAGGGTTTAACCAAGTTAAATTGGGACACTTACTGGCAGTACTTGGTTAAATCGTACAGTCAATGCATGACTCTTAAGTGCCTTACAACTTCTGCCAAGAAGATAGTGCCAACAATTGTCGATTCTATTTTCACAGGACAACTAAAATTGGAGGTCGGCTAACTGATGCTCCTCAAGCTGATGATGAATGCTTGCGATCTCAGAGAACAAATACATAGATAGTTAATTTCCAGATAAAGTTTTAGGTTTATTTTTGATTTATTTTTTCTTTAGATGAGGACGGTCATTTAAACCTCCTCCTATATCTTTGTAATAAACTATTTTTAGTATTTAGTTAGTAGTATTTTAACCCATCTCATGCATTTGGAGAAGGGTCCAGAAATTTGTCAAAAATGTTTCCTCAGAACATGCACTTCTGCACCCTCGGAGGAGGTTCTGATGAATTAATGGAACGAGATTTATTGATATCTGTGTTTAACGTCTGCTACTAAAATGCATTTCTATACTCTTAGTAGATATTGAATTAGGAAGAGATAAATCTATATTTCCGAAGCTCATGAGTAGGACTTGTTATCAATGGTACTTTTATCTCTTAATGATTTCTGCTTATGTGTCAAAGTAATATTTTATATTTAGTTGTTTATATATGAAAGCTTCAATGATTGAGTTATCATATGGCACTTTTGTACGATGGTGACTATTTTGTTTATGCTTTAATGTATGAATGACTTATTATGCGATATGCTTCTCACAATTATTTTAGCTAATTTCTTATACGAAACAATTCATTTTTAATGAATTCTTTTCTCATAGCAATTGAATTATCTTTATTACCAATTGCTGTTAGAAACTATTATAGATCGCATAAGTGAAAAGTTAAATCCCAGGTTAGTTTTAGAATTAGATGATTATGTTCATTAAAATATAATTCCATGTTTTAAATTAGACTTAGATTAAAAGCATTTTATTTAGAAATGTTTAGAAAGGGAAACATAAACTCTTACCATCACACACAAATTAGGAAACCAGTCCCATTATCCCCAGTCAGACCCACCATCCCAAATGGAAAAGGAGCTCCTTTCAAGGTCCAGACTGGGTGGGTATCGCCCTTGTTGTAGACCCAATTTCTGCGGCCTTCAACATATCTGGCGCTAGAAGGAGGGCTCGAACTGTCAATGGCTAGTAAATCTAAATCAAAATACCATTCTGAGAGTAAATCACTGTCAACATCTCCCCTGACTTCTCCATCGCATTCCGAGTCTTTAAATCTTAAGCGAGAAGTTAAGAAAACAACAACCAGTGTCACAAACCCGAACATTTCAGATAGATCTACTATTGAACCCCCTAAAGTTGAGTCTTTGATTCATAAACTTCAAGGATTTTCCATATCACCGCAAAAGTCTGAAATATCTCAAGGTAGTGTGACTTCGCAATACAACCCTTCTCATCCTCTTACCAGATTACAGAGCGAAAAGTTTGGTATCGAACCAAATGAATTACCTCTACCTAAAAGGAAAAGAGAAAGGAAGTCACCTCAAGGGTCTAATACTGAGACTCTTTCATCATCAACATCCATTCCGACTTCTCCATTGCGAAGTCAACCATCACCCCTTGTTAGGCCCCTATACTACTAGTGTTTTACAAATAACAATAAGGGGTTACACTAGTAGTATAGGGGCCTAACAACCCTCTAGTTCAAGTTGTTGTCCATCAGAGTACTGGGACTTTAACATCAACATCCCTACCACAAGGAAATTCATATGTGCTTTCCTCTGTTAGTAGTTCAATGATGGCTCAAAACCCATGGAACAATCCAGGGTCAGTCTCAATGCCTGCACCCTTGAGTCAATTATCGGCCCATCATGAGAAATGACTGCCCAAGTTTAACCCTGAAGCAGGCATGGTAGCAGACGAATACATAAATAACTTTATGTTATCAACGAATTTAAATGGGGTTACAAATGAAGATGTTTTTGTTAGAATTTTTCCTTATACTTTACAAGCAACAGTCGAATCCAGGTATTTTTCATTACCATCAGGGTCCATTACTGGTTGGGACATTTTCCAAGAGAAATTCTTGACTAAGTTCGGTGATGATAGATCTACGGAAACATTGATAAATGATCTATTGAATCTAAAGACTGAATCAAGTGAACCTCTCAAAGATTTTAACTCACATTTTAACAAGATTTTGAATAAAATTCTGACTTCTTCCAAGCCTAGCAAAGAAGTTCAAAGTGAATGGTACATATCTGCTTTACCATGAAACATAGCGATCTTTGTTGATAGAGCTGCCAAGATAACATTGGCTGAAAACATGAAGGAAGAGATAGTGGTAGAAAAACATATCTTAGCTTTAGAAAAGAAAAACAATGTTGATGAGAGAAAATCTAAGAAGGTTAATTTTAAATATGACCCTAAGAAAAAACAACCAAAGGACCCATTTGATTTAGAAGGATTGAAGAAAGTTTTAAAAACCATGTCTAACGAAATGGTTGACATTAAAAGACAAGTAGTAGAGACTTCTTCTAAGAAACCCTACAAGCCTTATAGAAAAAAATCCTTCAACTAATTCAAAGCCTCCTAATGCTATAACAAATGAAAAATCTAAAGGAGAAGAAGAGGAAGTTTCCAATGAAGAACCTATTGATGAAGATGAAGTTGTAGAGTTATAGGGAATGTGGGACTTCATTCTTCTAGATGAAGAGGATCAAGAGCCATCACCAGTCAGTACCAAAAGTAGAAATCAACTCGATCCTCCACAACCTACTTCTAAATAGAAGAGCACAAGCTCGATATCTAAGGATAAAGTTGCAGGTAAGAAATCATCGCCAAAAGCGACTCAAACAAGCCCAATCCAATATGATTCCTCAACTCCATCTAAAACACTAATTGTCTCTGATGAGATGGAGTATAATATCATAGAAGACATGAAGAAAACTAGGGCTAACATTACTTTTCATGAACTAAGCAAATTGAAACATCAACAGAAGCTACTTTTGAAAGAGTTACATGCAATACACGTTGCACCTCTGCCTGTTGCTGTAATCTCACAAGCTTCTCATGAGATGGGAAGACCTCCAACTAATATGGCAAAAAAATTTGATCCAAATGATATTGCTTTGATTGGAGGTAGGTCAAAATCCCATACTCCGCCATTCCTTATTACTTACGAAATTTTTAATAAAAACTTGCATAATTGTTTGGTAGATATAGGAGCTTCATCTAATATTTTGCCTAAAACAATATGTGCAAAGTTAAATGTCCAACCTCAAAAATCTGCAATATGCATAACTGAGCTAGACTGATCGCAGGTTGAGGTAATTGGTGAACTAAATCGAGTTACCATAAGGCTGTCATCTAGTCCAAAGGTATGTCAAGTTATTTATATTTTAGTTGCAAATATTCCTAAATTTTATGGTTTAATTCTTAGTAGGGTTTGGTTTGAAAAGCTTCATGGATACTTCACAACTGACTGGTCACACATGTGGCTCCCTTACAATGGTAAACCAAATCAAATAAAGGTTGAGTGAGAAAGACACAAAAAATACATAGTGACAGAATTGGAAGGAGAAAATGAACCCTGTAGCATAATACAACAATATAATTGGCAACTATTCGCTTGACTCCTTATTAGGAAATTTTAATGATCATACTTCGCCTTATTTAGAGCATTCTATTTTGTCTCAACTATAGAAAATTTCTCAAACAGATAATTTTGAATGCATCAATTTTGCAGATAGTCCTGTAAATAATTCTTTATTTTGGAAATTATTTTTTACGGATCTAAGTCTAATGATGGAGCAGGAGTAGGATTTGTATTAGTTAGTCTAGAAGGAAATAAAACTATGCTAACATGTAGACTCGATTTTGATTACACGAACAACACTGCAAAATACGACGCTTTAGTGTAAGGACTATACAAGGCAATCAGACTAGATATCAAGTATCTACAAGTCTTCAGAGACTCTGAGATTGTTATTAAACAGGTGTGAAATACTATACATTGTCTATCAGGTCATTTAAAGCATTATCAATCTTTAGTGCAAGATCTGATTGAACATTTTATAGCATTCAATATTTCATCCATTTCCAGACTCCAAAATGCTAGTGTTGACTTCCTGGCTAATGTAGCTTCCAAGCTCATTGCCTCAGAAGACTATAGTCTAGACAGATTCTCAATCGAATTGATCTTTAGGCCCTCCATCCCTAATAATTTTACCAAAAAGATAATTTTTAATGATGACCTTGATATTGTAAGTTTCAAGACATCATAAGGATCTTACACTAATCAGATAATTGATGAGGACCAACATGACAAGCAGTTACAACAAGAAAGCAACAATAATGCCATACCAAAATCTGTAGTCAAGTTGGAAGACCTATATGATTTGAAAGACAGATTTAAAAGGTATACCAATTCAAAACTTCAGATTTCAACTCTAAACTATGAATTAGTAAATCTAGGAATAGATACAATGCCACAGAATATAAACCTAGGTCTTGGCCTAGCCCCCGAAGAAAAATTAGCCTTTGTTCAACTCGTGAAATAGTATAAAAGTGTCTTTGCCTGGAATTACGACGATCTTAAAACTTACGACACTTCAATCATTCAGCATACTATCCTGATGATAGCTGATGAAAAACCTGTCCAACAAAAGATAAGGAAGATCCATCCTAATCTAGAAGGTCAGATTAAATCTGAGCTCAATAAATTATTGAAAGCCAAAATTGTTTTTCCCATTTGAGATTCTAGATGGGTGTCCAACTTGGTTCCAGTCATATAGAAAAATGGAGACATTAGAATTTGTATTGACTTTAGAAATCTTAAAAAAGGCTACCAAAAGGATAATTTTCCCCTGCCTCCTATGGAACAAATATTGCAAGCAGATGCAGGATCAGAACTAATGTCCTTTCTAGATGGTTTCTCTGGCTATAACTAGGTTTTGGTCCATCCTCATGATCAGCTAAAAACCGCATTCAGAACCAAATGGGGTACTTATGCATATCAAAATATGCCTTTTGGACTGATTAACACTATTGCCACATTTCAAAGGGCCATGGATATCACGTTTAAGGGATTAGTAAACAAATCAGTGGTGATTTACTTGAATGACATAATAGTATATTATAAAAAACGTGGTAATCACCTCAGAGACTTAAAGAAGATCTTCCAACATTTTCAAAGGTATGGAATTTCACTAAATCCAAAAAATTCCTTTTTTTCATTAAGTGAAGGAAAACTTCTTGGATTTATAGTGTCAAAATCTGGAATCCATATTGATCCCAATAAAATTAAGGAGATTTTCAAAATATACTTACCACATAATAAGAAAGCCATGCAATCCTTCCTTGGCCAAATTAATTTTGTTAAAAGATTTGTTCCAGACTTCTCAAGAATTGTGTCACCATTACAAGCAATGAAGAAAGATTCACTCTTTAAATGGGACCAAGTAGAGTATGAAGCATTCAATCTAATTAAGCAAGCGATTGCTAATGCCCCATCCCTAGCAACTCGAAATTTTTCCGATCCTTTCATTTTGTATGCATTTTCCTCTAAGAAGTCATATGCTGCAATACTCACTCAAGCAAGTCAAGACAAGGCAGAAGCCCCAATTGCCTTCTTTAGTTCAAATTTTCAAGGGGCTGAATTAAATTATTCTGACGTTGAGAAACAAGGTTATGTTGTTTTCAAAGAAATCAAACATTTTAGACCCTTTCTTCTTAAAACCCATACAAAAATCATAGTACCGTTTCCAACGGTAAGAAATCTCTTAATAAAGAAAGACGTGGGTGAAAAGAGAGCAAATTGGGTCGCTGCCCTACAAGAATAAGATGCTGAGATCAAGCCAACAAATATTGTAAAAGTTCAAGGTTTTTGCAAGATGTTGGTTCGAGCATCGCTTATTTCTGAAATACCATCTCCAAATCAAGAGGTACAAATGTATGAGGTAAGCCTAAAAGATACTGAATCGAGATATAATGATATCATATTTTATCTAAAAAACAGATATGCTCCTTCAAATCTGAACTATACAAAGAAAAGAGCCCTAAGATTGAAAGCCAAGCTAAATCAACTCGTAAACAATGTGCTTTTTAGGATGAATTACGATTATGTTTTCCTTCGATGTCTTGAGAAATTTGAAGCTGAAAAGGTGTTGCAGGAACTCCATGATGGACTAGCAGGTGGAAATTATGTGGGAGATGCTACAACACATAAAATTTTGCGCATAGGATACTATTGGCCTACACTATTTAAAGATGCACATAGCTATGTAAGGAAATGTCAAGTTTGTCAAGTTGTTGCCAGAAGATACATGAAACCATCATTGCCATTGCAACCAGTCAATATTGATCAACCCTTTGATCAATGTGGATTGGATATAATAGGTGAGATCATTCCACACTCTTCTAAACAACATAGGTACATCCTTATAGCTACAGATTATTTTACTAAATGGGTAGGAGCAGTTCCTGTCAAGACAGCTAATGTTAAACATATCATCGATTTCATAGATCAGTTCATAATTACTAGGTTTGGTTTACCCTTTTCTTTAATGTTTCACAATGCATCATATTTTTTTGGCAATGTTAGGACTAAATTTGCACTTAAAAGAGGTTTTAAGGTTAAATATCTTGCCAATTATAACTCACAAGGGAACAGGTTGGCTGAATCAACGAATAAAAACTTAATCAGAATCATTAAGTGAACCATTGATCAGAATGATAAAAAATTGGCACAAACCTTTGATGTATGCTCTGTGGGTAGACCAAATAACTCAAAAGGCTTCCATTGGCACTTCTCCTCTAATTTAGTTTATGGGAAAGAATTAGTTCTCCCAACTCATCTAGAAATTCCTTCTTTGGACTTAGTTCAGTTTATTGACGAAACACCAACTTCATCTTTACAACTAAGACAATTACAGATCCTTAAGCTAGAAGAGCAAAAAGAACAGGTTAAAATTACACATGCTCACCATCAAGCATTAGTAAAGGCTTCCTTTGATTCAGACATGGTATCTAGGAAGGATTTTCAAATTGGAGATTTAGTTTTGAAATAGGATAACGCTCATAAAGAAAAAGGAAAACATTCTAAATTCCAAAGAATGTGGCTTGGACCATTCCAAATTGTTGAAATTGTTAGAGCCTAGATTTGTCTGAGGATGAAAAGACAAGGTTCTAGGTCAACATCAAACCACGCTCAACCTCGTAGCTAGCCCTACGAGGACAGGAGAGGACTCTCTCTGGGTCAATCTCGGCGAAAGGTAATCAATGAGGCTTGAGATGACTAAATTTTCAATTGATCTTAGGCTAGGTATTAAGTGTAGGGATTTGATTTGAGTTTTTTAGGGTTTTATTGAAAAAATGGGAAAGGCAAATTTGGGCTCGGGGATGAGGCACAGTTTCTGCAAAGGTCTGATTGGGGCAAGGAAGGAAATCATTTTGATGCTTCAAATCAAGTGAGATGGGTAGATCATATAGGTGAGGAGCTAAGGAGAGTAAGAGAGACTCAAGGATTCTCCTTAAACCGAGGAAAACATGAAATTTAAACAAATTCAAAGGCAGGGCATAACAGTTATGGATTCCACCTTAATCACTCATTTGTTTCAAATTCAGAAGAAGAAACATGAAAATGATACACATAACATTAGATAAACTTACAATTACTCAGAGAAACACACCATCAAAAAATAAAGCCACATGGATCCGAAACAGTGCTGCAAAACCCTGGTCTTTCCTTAGCCAAAAATGCAGAGATACAATGTACAATAGAGTGCCAAGCTTTTCCCAAGAGTCCAACCATAAAAATGACTTAGAAATTAAATAATATAGACAAGCCAACCTCTTCCCTTGCCTCTAGGGGTTGATCTTATCCTTCTAGGAGTTGTTTCAACCAATTCTAAACAAAGCACTAAAATCTAGGCAATCAAGACAACTTGCCTCTATAAGGTAGGAACTTGATTCATTCATTAAATTTTCACTCTTTGGTGAATGAATCCTCTATAACAAGTATCTAAGTGTCAAAATTAACATCATGAAGCAAAACTAGTCAAACTGGCTGAATTTCTGAGCTAGAAGGTGAAAATTTGGGCCAAAAACCTTTGTGCGCTGCGCCAATTTCTGTATGCATCGCGGTACTTTGGTGCTGGTTTTGAGGTACTTTCAGAAGTCCAAATTGAGCGCAAGTGTGCTTGTTGGAAATAACTGCCTGTCTAATTTCCAACCCAAGTGGAATTTCTAAATTTGGTGCCCATTTTCCCCTCCAAAACCTCAATATCCCAAGACTGCTTCCTATGTGTGAAATTAGGGGCAGAAAGGTCACTGTTAGGGTGTTTTTGACCTCCTGAGGACTCAAAACCTTCCAAAATTTCTTTTCCACAGACAAAAAATCATGATTTTCCATGAAAAATCCAAAACTACAAATGTTTTTGCATTTGGAAACTCCTATTGTAAGCACGCGCCACGTGGTGCGACGCACAGGGAGAAAAACCCTGTTTTTTGCACAAAAATTTACAAAGAGACCAAAAATTCCCCAGATTTCTTGAAATTTGGCCTGGAGCTTCCTTATCAAGCGTTATGCTAGGCTAAAGAGGCCTTGGCCAATATCTGAAGACGATCGATGTCCCTTTGATTCTTTTTGCTTCTTGATTGCCTTCCTCAATTTCGCCTTCAAATTCCTGATTCGGGCCTTGCACACTTTGTTGTGTGCCATGTAGTGAAAAGCCATGTGTCTCAACAGTGCATGGTATTTTTCAGTCTTGTCCAACAACCCCTCTAAGTGCATGTTCACTCTCTCAAGATTGGCCTCCCGATCCTCATTAATTTCTTGCTCCAAAGACGTGAGCTCAACTCTTCTCCTTTGTGCAGCTTCGCGATGCTCACGAATATTTTGTAGCTTAATGATCACTTGCTGATCCTCAAGCTACTTGTTCCTCTACTCCAAGTATTTCATGGTCCACTTAGCCCTCCTCAAATCAAGGGATAAGGCCTTGATCTCTGATTGCTGCTCCTGGATGATCTCTCTAAGTTTGGCGCTTTGTGGACCCGTATCTGTATCATCATCGTGAAGGAGAATGAACTAGGTCTCTTGTTCACCTGATGGCTCACCTGAAGGCCCCTCATCCTGCATTGGCTCCTTGCCTTTTTTATGTACCTGTGATGATGTTGGAGGAAGCGAGGCCCCTTCCACCCCTGGTGGAGATAACACTCGCTTTGCCGTTGCAAACAAATGTCTGGTGCCTCTCTGATATGTGATAAAAACTAGCACACTAACAGTGTCATGGCACTCATACCGATGAGAGGGTTCACCCTCATGCTTAACCTCTAATACTCCCCGTGAAGCCCTAAAGAAGTCACGAGAGATGAAATCATCCCAAGTGATGCCCTGCAATCCAAGCTGATGAACCACCAAAACATTTATAAGAGCAAAATGATATACACTGTTAAGTTGTTGCTGAGGGGTTTTACGCTGTATAAAGGTGGTCATTCTCTCAATGTTCTGGAAAATGAAATACGGAATTTTCATCATCCGTACCCTGGTGAAATGCATGGGCAACCTGATATGATACGCATAAAAACGAGAGAACCGTCCCTCACAACTGAAATATTTCATGATCAATCTCATTAATGGAGCATATTCATCTTTCAGATACAGGAACATGAACACTCTCTTGAGCTGCCTCAAGCAACTAGTTTTAATGTATGGCTCATAATGTTACTGATCAATCTTTTATTTCTTGTGCCATGGTTCCCCAATGTTTGGTATACTGGTTGCTAATGAGACAGATTCTGGTGTAAGTGTGAAGGTGACACCAGCCAAGATATTGTTATAGACATTTTTGGGCACTACAACCCAAAGAATGAAATGTCCATAAACCAAGGGCTCCTAAGTCCCTAAAAGTGTTGTTCTAACCTCTAAAGGAACAAGGTCAACTGATTACAGCTTCTCCCAAAAGTTCTCCATGAAAAACTGCTCAGAATTGGTCAAAACAGGAACATTTCAGCTGCTCCATAGGCTAAGTGCATTGCATCTCACCTAAATACATTGTGTGGGTGCGTTGCATTTCAAAAATCCCTTCTATGGGGTGCGATGGGCGAGAAATGACAAATGGCAGTGTCATTCCGCGAGGTGGAGAGGCATGGAATCTTCCAGAAACTTCTCTTGTGACACTTGCCTCTCTGAATTCGACCAAGGACGAGTAAGAGATCATCAATCTCCAAGTGGAAGCAAGAACGATCATAGGGAAGACACTAATCAAATCACAAGCTGACTCATCTCCCTTACAGATATCTATATATGGATCCCTCATCCGAGAGATCCAGAGGCTGGATTTTTGCATATTGTAAGGAATTTCTATTGGTTTCTTGAGATAAAACATCAGATTGTTGGGTGATATAAGCTTTGTATGAGGTGAAGAGGGGCTTCCTTTCTAAGAGGATGATGCTGGGTCAGAACAACTGGTTGTAACTCCCCGTGGTTCTTTCTTGTTTATCAATAAAAGATATTCAAGTTTTCCTCCATACTCTTGTGTCATTTATGCTTGCTGCATTTGTATGGTCAATTTACATCTGATCCTAGATTGTTTATGATTATAGATCCATGCTCTTGTATAGTGCTATGCTACTGTGACCTTACAGGTAATCTGTGAAGCTGGGTGTGCAAGGGAACAAGTAGCCAAAGACTATCAAGAAGGAGATGAATCGAACCAGGAGATTAGCGCAAGACAGAGGTTGGTCTTCTTTGTTCTTCTCTATCTATACTTCATAAAGGAAAAACGAAAGTAGCTTTACTTTGTTTGTTTCTAAGGTAGCTATCACACCTTAGTGGGATAAGCAGTTATGAGTAGACACTTTTCCCTGTAACAAAATGGCGACTCTGTTGGGGACGAGTTAGTTTGTTTGTTTATCTTCCTTGTTGTCTATTTCATAAACTTACAGACGGAGCCTGAAGTCGAGCCAGGTAGCTTTCGAATTGCATTTGCTATGCAAATGCAAAGTAGATAAATGCCGCTTTAGTCAATCTCCGGGATTTGTTTATGACTTAAACAACTAATTCATGAACTCTCTGATTGCCCTTGTGATAGCTCTTAGATCCTACTTAGATCTACCCCTGATTGTTGCATTACTGATTACCATTTGCTTGGCCAAAAACCATGAACTAAATTGCAAACTGTGACCCGGAACCCAACCAATGTCTCGTCTCTAGCCCAGCATAGGTACTATTCTGAGAATCCGAAATTCAGCGCACTTCCTGAGTGTAGTAGGTGCGCTGCATTTCAAATTCCCTGTGTTACAAGTACGCTGATCAGACTAGGCATTTTTCAGTTTTGGTTTCTGTGATTAATTCTTTCCAGTTCTATTCATGAATTTTGCTGCCTGTGATCAGTATATCTCTCTTTGAAACCCCTTTTCCTTGCTGTTATTCCACTTCCTTTGTACAAAAGAATTGTAAATGTTTTTGTGTCTTTTTTGAGTCATTTTTAGTTGTCCTTTGCAAAATTAAAGTAATCGTACTGTCGTCCTTTGATTTGAAAGCGTCGCAAGTGTCGTTTTCAGGCATAGGAAAGAGTTTGATTGTTCTAGATAGTTGATTATCCTGTTACTATTGTTTTTGGTCTGAATTTGTAATTTTTCTAGTGTCGAAAACAAGTATTCATTTCCAAATCATAGAATGTTGTGATTTTCTCCATTTTTGGTTTCGAAAAGAAACTTTTTGATAATTGTCGCTTGAAAAGAAATTCAGATTTGTGCATCAACTTTCTTTTTACCATTCATATACTAAGAAAGTCGAAAACAGATACATGCATGTGCATTTTCATTTAGATAGTTTGATTGGTTTGATTTAGGAAAGTGCTTTTAGAGTGTGCTCTTTGCTCTTTGTGAAAGAATTCTGTCTTTCTTTCCTTAGTAGCTAGGATTTTCATTGCACAAAGAAGATAAAAAGATTGTTTATCATCTTAGATTGCATTTTAGGAATTATACTACATCTCGCGGTGAACCTGAAAGGAAAACTTCATAAACAAGATCAACTATAAAATAAGTTCAATGAATCTAACAACGCTTTGGAACCTAACGCACAACATTGAGAAGTCTAGGCTAGAGACGTATTCCGGCGTCGTAAAGCCTGGTAACTGTTGTTCTCACTGATGGTTGGGTGATTCCTCCACTTTGAGATGATAAGTGCCAGTACGGACTTGTGCTCCCACGTACCGTCGAGTATATTTTGGGAGACCATAATAGGCTTAATCCTTTATCCATAGGAAGCCATGTCTGCCGCCCTATCGATCACAATGCACTGAACACAGCATTCGGGAAGATTGACTGCCGTACCGTAAAAAGTATTCTGCAGTTTTGTGATTGGTTTGGTAATCCCTCTACCTAGATTTCCAGAGCAGTCCCTTTCATTCCTTTTTAGACTCTTTAATAGAAAAGGTCCATCTGAGCACTTGTCACTTCAGGCTCATTAAAAATCGAAGGCGACTAGAGTCATCTTTTGTTTTTTCTCGACTCTTAAACATTGAAAAAACAAGTTGTGTCAAAGCATCTAAAATTTATTTTAAACAGAATATTCATCACCCTTTCCTACGTTGATCTTGGGTTGAGAAAATGGAATCCACCAACCAAGGAATTCCCCTTGGAGGAAATCCTAGTCCCTTCTCCTCTTGGGGAGATGTCGGTGCACCCCATATGGCCACATTGTCGCTTCCAGGACTAACAATCGGCTTGCCTGTATGGCTCTTCTCAACCTCTGTCGTTCAGAACACCGCAATTCTTGAACAATCGAGTCAGCAACTAGACGATTCCAAAGTTACCCACCAACCTTCTACTTCCTCCAATTATTCTTCTCCTCCTTCCTCTTCACTTGATGGGGCTGGTAAAGCCAATAGTCAAGTACCTGAGAAGAAGAAGGAAAAGAAGAAGAAAGAGAAGAAGAAGAAGGAGCCAAAAGCGAAAGGGGGCAACCAAGCGTCGTCTAGTGAAAATCCACACACTGCACTGACCAGGCCTAAATCGCCATGTGTCATTTGCAAAGGAGACCACTATCATAGAGATTCTCCTTGCATCCCTCGGATCTTAAGGGACTGGTCTCCTCGTTTGCACAACCCGATGTTGTCAACCTTTGATGATCATGTTGAAAACACACCGTCGACTAGTGAAAGTGAAGCCCCAGGACAAAAAGGAAAATATAGATTTCCTTGTAAAATGTGCGAAGGCGATCATGCCGTCCACCATTGTCCCTTCTTAGACGAGGCTAAAAGAGTTTTGGACGATCATCCGGTTTCACCGTTACAACTTCCTCCTGGATATAAAACACTCTTGCCGAGTCCGTCACTAGCTGAAAAGTCGACTGACCCGCTCAGGTGGACGGCCGAAGCGTCTATCATTGAAGACAAACCATCTGAACCCATACTAGACGAAAGTCAAAAGGTCGAGGCGGCAGTTGACCCGGTCTTGCCTTAAGAGGTTCCATCTTGAGATGATACAGTCACCGAAGAGAACAAGGATGACACCGTCCAAATTCCTTTCGTAAGCACAGACTCCGATGAACATGGGGGCAATTCACCTGTTCCTTTACCGCAGGAAGGAAGTTCGTAAGAGTCATACCCGGCCATCTATTCGGTCCCACCTCCAAGCAACCTAGTTGTCTCCTTCGACTGGAATCAACTAGGCGGACCCTGTTTACTAGCTAGTGTACCATTCCTAATCTTTGTTCAAATATATAGAATGGTTATGGCTGGTACCATCATAGATGAAGGGGCTATTGTGAGTATCCTTTCCTCGATTGCTTGGAAAGCGCTTGGTTCACCATCGCTTTTGCCTGAGATGAGAAATCTAACAAGCTTTGATAAAGGAACCAGTCGATCGTTAGGGATCCTTCCCAATGTGCCCATAACATTGAGGGGGAAAACCATTCAAATGAACGTAATGGTAGTTCAAGGACCCCTGGATTATAATCTACTCCTTGGACGAGACTATATTTATTGCATGGGAGCGATTGTCTCCTCACTCTTTAGAGTAACGTGTTTTCCGCACGAAGGAAGAGTGGTCAAGCTCGTAGAGCAGCTTTCATTCCCTGGTTCACGCATAGCAAATAGTCATATACCATCCCTGAGTGGTATTTTCATGCAAGAAATGTCTCAATCCCCAGTCCATCCGCCCGATGAGCGCGAGTGATTTGGGGGACATGACTGAAACCCAGGGGGCATGCACCCTGGTCTGCTTCGGCAAGAAAACTTCGGGTATAGAGTAGGTTTCCGCGAGAGTATATGACCTCCGTACTCCCACCCGTGATTGGAAGAGGGAGTTGGAATGGTATAAGATTCTCTTGTCAAAGTTATGTGGATTGGCACGCATTGCCGCTCACCTTTGTTTATTTCGGTAGACATCACCGAAGAAGTGTTTTGTTTACATCGTGAATAGAACAATCTTTGGTAACCTGTTAGAGGTATACCTTTCCTGATAAAACAAATGTTTTGTTGGTGATTTGAAGGGTAACCTTGAAACTCTATTTTATACCTAGGGCCATGCAAACCTTTTGCCGTGCAAGCAAAGAGCGATCATTTATCTGTTTTTTGGATTGGTCGTTTCCTAACTTGCATTAAGAAAGGATGTGGGGTAAAACTCTAAAAATTTCCGTTTTTATATGAGACATTCTTATTATACGACTGGATTAATCGAGCAGTTTTAGCCCGGACTTCATGCTCGTTAAAAAATAAACATAAGCAATGAGCACATTTTCCTCCAGAGTTTAAGCTCATTAAAAAATGAACCAATTTCCGGTAAATAACCATCGTGAATGTAATACATCAGCCTTTAAAGCCTTGGTCGTGTTTGCACCGTCACCTCCACTCTATATTGGTCGATCATTCACCTCCATTTGATTGTTTACCCATTTTGAGGAACAGCTGTGAAGAGTGATCACGCTAGCCATCCTTGTAACACTGTCGTGATTGGAAAATTCCAAACCTTACCTGGAATCAGTTGCTACCCAATTTTATCACTCGTTCCTCAAAGGACGAGTCTCCTTTAAGCTCTTTTCAAATGACTCGTAAAATATGAAAAGATTGTCGAGCCATTGGCCTCTCTAGCTCGTTAAAGGGACCATAAGTGTTATCCCTCCTCTAAATTTTAATCTTTTTGGACCTGAGAGATTATTACACAAAAAGATCGAGCACTTGTTTCATTCGGCTCGTTAAAAGTATAAAAAATTCATCCCTTCTGTATTGTTTTATACTTTTTCGAACTTAAGGGATTAGATGACGAAAAAGGAATTTTGGAGTTTCCTTTACGTTCCTTTTCAGAATCTCTAAAATTGAAAAGGACCGAGTTATCTTTGTCGTTAAACTCGTTAAAATTTAATAGCGACAAACTTGTCTATAGACGAGAATGAGTTTCACTATCGCTAGGCTCGTTAAAACATAGCGATGGGTTTGACCGAAGGAAAAATTATAGGACAAGCATATTTTATCCTCCTCAAGCTTGAAAAAAATAAAGAGGTACTAGTGAGCAATGACTGGGGAAAATTGGTAAGAAAACTTGAAGAAACTTTGTTGGTAGCAAGTCGCTCTTGAACATGACACTTTCACTCCAGATCCAAGTCAGGTTGGGTTGCTTCATTCACCGGTCACATCACCATGGTCCCATCATACCATCCACATTTGGGGTTAATGCTACCAATCCATCACGTCAGTGTCGCCGATATGTTCAAGAGAAGTCATTCAGCGAATTCACCTGTGTCTCACCCGCTACAATACATTTACATTCCATTCTTTCATGATCGCCACCCTGAACCTTATATCACTAGATCGTTTTCACCTCCATTAAAATCATTTGCTCTGTTCTGTGTCATTTATGTGGGATTCATTAAGGCCCTCCTGTGATGGATCGCTTCTTGTCGACATCAGCTCATTATCCAAGAAGTCGATCTAGGAATACCCCATTCAGTACTTTGAAGCTTGCATGCCTCAATGACAAGTTTCTCACTTCCGGCGACAGGTTTACATCAATGGCATTCGACCGAAATATTTTGCGTGGTGTTCGACGCCAAGTCCTTTATTCACACCACGTGAATTGTACTGCAGTACCTTGAGGGTCATTATCATTATCGGTGATTCCTCTTACGCCTGTTAACAGCTTACATCATTGGCTGGTAATCAGGCGATGTCTTTCCATGTTCGACGCTAGAACATCTCTCACATGGATTGACTTGTACTTCGAGTGAAGATCGAACGAGATGGAAGACCCCAGATCTAGTTTCATCCATCCGGGCTGTGATATATATTCTGGGAAATGAAGACATTAAATGTACATTGTTGCTACACAGATAATCATCCAATCAAAGGGTTGATGGCTCTAGTAGAATCATCAGTCTACACTCAGACGATTGCCTGTCCTATGTACATGAAAATGAATTTATAAAGCTGAGCATGGGAATGCCCGCCTCAGCTAGATCATGAAAATATTATGAAGATAATGTATTGTATTGTATCTTATTACAGGTCTCCTCCCAGCTTGAAAGAACTTCAAATCCTCATGATAAAGCATTTCACCCAACGTCAAAGAGATTAACGACCTCATGCTTTAGGGGGCAACTGTTATAGACATTTTTGGGCACTACAACCCCAAGCATGAAATGTCCATAAACCAAGGGCTCCTAAGTCCCTAAAAGTGTTGTTCTAACCCCTAAAGGAACAAGGTCAACTGATTACAGCTTCTCCCAGAAGTTCTCCATGAAAAACTACTCAGAATTGGTCAAAACAGGATCATTTCAGCTGCTCCATAGGCTAAGTGCGTTGCATCTCACCTAAATACACTGTGTGGGTGCGTTGCATTTCAAAAATCCCTTCTATGGGGTGCGATGGGTGAGAAATGACAAATGGCAGCGTCATTTGGCGCGTTGGAGAGGCATGGAATCTTCTAGAAACTTCTCCTGTGACACTTGCCTCTCTGAATTCGACCAAGGATTAGTAAGAGATCATCAATCTCCAAGTGGAAGCAAGAACTATTAGTGGGAAGACACTAATCAAATCACAAGCTGACTCATCTCCCTTACAGATATTTATATATGGATCCCTCATCCCAGAGATCCAGAGGCTGGAATTTTGCATATTGTAATGAATCGTCGTTGGTTTCTTGAGATAAAACATCAGATTGTTGGGTGATCTAAGCTTTGTATGAGGTGAAGATGGGTTTCCTTGCTGAGAGGATGATGCTGGGTCAGAACAACGGGTTGTAACTCCCCTTGGGTCTTTCTTGTTTATCAATAAAAGCTATTCAAGTTTTCCTCCATACTCTTGTGTCATTTATGCTTGCTGCATTTGTATGGTCAATTTACATCTGATCCTAGATTGTTTAGGATTATAGATCCATGTTCTTGTATAGTTCTATGCTACTGTGATCTTACAGGTACTCTGTGAAGCTGGGTGTGCAAGGGAACAAGTAGCGAAAGACTATCAAGAAGGAGAGGAATCGAACCAGGAGATTAGCGCAAGACAGAGGTTGGTCTTCCTTGTTCTTCTCTATCTATACTTCATAAAGGAAAAACAAAAGTAGCATTACTTTGTTTGTTTCTAAGGTAGCTATCACACCTTAGTGGGATAAGCAGTTCTGAGTAGACACTTTTCCCTGTAACAGATAGCTTGATCTCTGTGCAAGTGCAGTACAAAAAGACGAGCCAACTCATGATGGAATTGGACATTTGCCACCTTTTGAGAAAACTCATAGAATGACTGATGTTGAAAACACTGCATAGCATGAGAAAAGGCCTGCAATTCTATGAGGGTGATTGGCTCTTCCCTAACATGTCTGCCACTTTTATGCGGTATCCGTGGTGCTTGTTCTTCCAACGGAGAGTCACTTTGGTTTTCTACCTCATAGTCCGATGAATGCTCAGATGCCATGACTGCTGGACAAACTACCTCAAAGACAAAATGACTGTTGTGTGTAAACTGTGCTTGAACTGCTCTTTTGGATGTTGTATTCAAATTCTGCCACCAAGGGAAAGACAAATGAGTGTTAGGGATTGTTAGGAAGGGGTGACAGTATCGAGGAATGAGACCTATTGGGAGAAGTTTAATAGGGAAATATGGGTGGGGGTTTGAGGGATTAATGTATGGAAATAGGGCTTAGGGATTGGGATTAGTATGTGTAGGTTTTGATGTGTGGGGTTTGGAGGATTTGGGATAAAGTATGTAGGAGAAGGGAGTAATTTAATTAGGGGATATGGAATTAGGGATGAGTGAAAATAAGGGAACAATGGGAGGGAGACAAAACCCTGGTGCAAAATAGTGAATTGCAAACCTGGCTGCAATTGGCTTGAGGATATTTTAGAAGTAGGTTTTGAAAAATTTTATTGCAACCACTATCACCCATAAACCACCATTTTCTACCATAAAATTTGATGCAATGGTAGGATAGCAAGCCTACCTGGCAAATTTGGGCAAGGTATTAGCAATTCAGTGAAGTTTCCAGCAAATTTCGAGCTTGTGGCTACATGCACCATGCTCAAAACCCAGTGCGCCACGCGCTCTATGTGTGTCGCGGCACCTGTTATATGTGCTGCGCCGGTTAGCTGCAGGCCAGTATTCCCAAAAACAGACACTGCTCTCACAAATTTGACTTGAAACAGTTTTCTCCAACCTTGCCATGTAAAATGACTTCATCTTGATGGAAAACACTTTATATAGACATCAATTTGATTTTTGTCTCTCCAAAAACCGACTTTATAATGTTTTGCAACTCACACTTTTTCACACTTAATAGAGCTTTGACCTTTTTGTTTCCTCCTTGATTTTTGGTTGAAATGATGAATTTCTTGGCAATTTTTTGCAGGGATAACTGACATGGAATTTGGCAAAGGAGACCAGGGTTGTGCCTGGAGAATTCAAGAACTGAAAATTTTGAAAAATTATTACAAAAACGAAATGTCGACTTGTCTTCAGAATGAAGTTTTGAAGAGAAGTCATAATCCATCCATATGATGATTAAAATCTTTGAATAATAATTTATCAAGGACCTCTCTCTGGCCTGTTGGCTTGATTAGACTTTGTCGAAGACCAAATGGACTAACCCTAGACCTAATGACTAAAATGATTGTTATGACCTAGAAACTGCAACAGGACTGCAAATGACTTTAAGGTTCGATTTTGATGGACATACCTGAGCCAAAAATGCAAAGCATGAGGGGGATGAGTGACAAAAGCACTTCCGTCAGATTTATGGCATGCTCCTAATGAAATGAAACCGATCGAAAGTGATGGGACACCTAAACATGAAATGAAAAAAGAGTTTTGATCTCTGACAGAGGGATGACCAGATCGACTCTAACAGAAATTATAGCTCCATCAACTTTCATGTTACAAGATTTAGTAGGGAAAAGAGAATCTTTACTTGTTAATGGGAAGAGCCTTAACAAATACTTTCAATAGAAGTTGACCTCTTCTATTTTTGTAAATTATTGTTTATAGCTTTATTTTGATAATAAAACATGTTGTAAACGGTTATTTGTAATTCATGAAAAAGATAGGTGTTTCTTTTAAACTTTGTTTTTCACTTGTATAAATAGAACTGAATTGGAAAATCGATTATTATTATTGAAAGATATAGCAAAATGCTACAAGGCTGAAAATTTTACTAGTTTCATCCTTACGAATTTTGATAAAAACAACCTTTAGTGGGAATTTGTTTTATGTCAGTCATGAAAAGCATCAATAACAAAACAAAGGTTCTCTATAGAAAATCCATCTTCAAAAACTCTATAATTGTCATCTAGAGATATTCTTAAGGAACTAATGACTTCCTCCCCACCTAGGGAATTACAAGTTTCAAGGAGTAATCCAATGATACACTATAGACTTAAAGAATAAGAGGTCTCATCATGAGCTGACCTATCATGATCATAGATATTATAACTTGCTGACATTGCCAAAATTTCATACCAAAAGACGGCAATGACTGAAGATTGTTACAATCAAAAGACAAGGGATCTCATCACAATCCAGCTTGTTCAGCAAAGTTATAAATCAAGTGAATGGAACTGTCATAATTTGGCTACCAAACCAAGACAATGTTCTTTAAGAATTAAAAGAAAACAAAAGCAATAAGTGTGGATCTAGATTTATATTTGAAAATTGTATATTTCTCGAAGTAGGATACAGGATCATTGTTGTGTAATAGGTAACCCTATCGAAGCTATGAACGCATGTCGGCAGTAAAGGCTCTACCTAAGACAAATAAGCATACTTAAAACTGATCTATAGAGAAGTATTTGTTTCTATCTTTATAAACCAATTAGTCGCTGATGTAAATATAATGACTAGCTTTGGGAAGAAAATAATCAGAGTTAGCATGGAAGGAACAAAATACCATTAACGGCTAAAAGCATGATGCACTTTATATTTCTATATTAAAGTTTGATTTTCCAGAAAACTTTTCTGTTTTGGAGGTTTTAGAAAATTCAAAAGATAATAAGAGATAACTGGTTCTTCCTAGTGAATCGCCAATTGTTGTGGCCAGTAGCAACGCCCCTTTTTATTTAGTATTAGTAATAAAACTAAATAAATGGGGGACCCTTCTAAAAAATGAAAAACTAGCACTTATATTTCCCTTTGAATAAAAAACATTATCCTAAACTTAGGAAAAACATCCGCAAAACCCAAAAACTTATGTTTTATGATAATTTTTGAATAAAATAGTTCTCTTAACAATAAAACATCGTATTGCAAAAGGGTAATGAAGGACATCATATAAAAAAACTTTCTAAATTGTGAAAATGGGACGATATAAGATCGCACACCTTAAAGACTCATCGCACATCGTAGCTTTCATATTCCACAAGTACCACCTAAGATAAAACATCCAGATCCTGCAATATGCGATAAAGCATCTCGTAAATCGCATCTTGCGGTTGTATAAGGAAATAGATGATTGTTAATGAAGAGGATTAGCGATATTGCGACCTTTGATATTGTGATCTGCGATATTGGGAAGAAAATCACAAAATTGTTTTATCGTAGATCGGCAGGGTTCATTCTTCAATGAAATATTTCTCGTAATCCGATACTGATTTATGTGAATTAGTGTCAACTTAGTGGTTTATTGATGGTCATTTATGAGATAAGATTTAGTTCTGATCAAAAGGTTCTTTCACATAGGGTGATATATTTGATATGATCTTGAAATTAAGAGCTTTCCTGTAACCTTATCTGTTACCACTATTTTTTCTTTACTTGAAAACTTGCAGGAGCTGAAAGAAGAATAATATACACAACAGTGTGCAGAACATAATGGGAAAGAAGGGAAAGGCTCGAGTTGCTGAGGAAAAAGAGATGACGCCCCTATTCATTGACACCACCTGTACCAAAGATGTTGGCATATCCACTTGGGAAGGCATGTACAGTCTACTCGAAAAATAAAATCCCAGAGTTATGGAAGTTAAAACAACTTCAAACTCACGCGGGTCATCTGAAGCATCAATTACTGAACTTGCTTGTTCATTCCTGCACCGAATAGTGGCAAGGCCTAAGATACTTCCATATACAGACATGGTTAAGTGGGTATTGGATAGCGCTGAAATAATAGAAAAACAAATCAAGTCTTAGAGCCAAGAGCTCATTAGGTCATTCACCCCAAAGGATTTAAGGCTTATGTATCATTTACAAGAGCAACAGGTGAGCTACAACAAACAGTTCGTGGAGACGTTGGCTAAAGAAAACGAAGATTTGGTGGAATGCACCAAGAATTGGTCGGCAAAGGAAGGGACATTGAAAAAATACAAACATGGTATGTACAGTACTAGTTCCCTCTCCTCCTTGTATTGTTTTGCTGCTGCTATGATATGTAGGCTATTTGGAAGGCCTGACATCAACAAGTTTTCATTCGAATGGCTACGCCTATTAGATGTGGCCACTGATGCCACTATTATGGATTGGGCCCAGCTATTGTCTTATAATTTGGCCTCGACCATTTGGAACTACCGGTCTAAAATAACTCCCTCTCTGAGGATTTATCCACCTTTCCTTTTAGCTCCTTATGTTATGAATGCAATATGTTCTGTTTCCAGATTTAGTTTAATGGGTTGGAAGTGGGCTATACAGAATATCTCACCCATTCACATCTACCATAAGGAATTGTGGGATTCCAGGTCTATCCTGTATTTTTATAGAATTTGTCGTGGAGTTTTGTTACCTCTTCACGAATGTTGTATAATAAGCACGCCCCAAGATTTTCCCCCAAAGCAGAAGTTGATATTCTCCCTATCGGAAGATGGTTTGGGGAAGATTTTTTCACTTATGTCAGAGTATTTGGAAGCATTGCTTCCCCTCATGTGCTACTCTTGTATGCTCCTCATAAGTTATTTGCTAGAGAAATTTCCTACCAAACCTACGGGGTAGGAGGAATGAGCGAAGAATTTAAAGACAAGAAGAAGGTCGTCTGGCCGCAATTTCCTGTGGCCTGTGGAGCCTTTTCACTATTTGATTTAGGTCATGCACTCAAAGAAGTAGACAACATGCTAAGTCTACGACTATTTAAATTTCCAGGGAAATAATTCGATCCCTTTGATGTCATTAAGAATTTTACTATAGCTGTCAAGATAAAGGTATTTTCTAAAGAAGATGATCTCTTTAAAGAAATCTTCTAGTAGAAAAGAACAGTAAAAGACATTTTTCATATGGCTCAAATTCAATTTCCTCCAGTGGAATTCCAAGAATTCAAACTCTACAGAGAGAGGAGATTAGCAAACATCCCCTTGGATAAGTTGAGCTTAGAACCAATAAGGGAGACAACTCCTAGCGTCTGTTTAAGTGAAAGCTTGGGTATATAAAATTCCAGGTCTAAGTCTAGGAAAGAATCACTAGAACACTCTAAATGGTCCGAGAGCAACCATAATAAAAGTGGAGGTTCAGTCAGACATACTGCCCAATCTAAAGAGCACCCAGGGCAACTATTTTTGATGACACCATAGGTGAAGGTTCCCCCTCCCCTCATCCATCCACCAAATCTAGTGAGAACTGAGCTAGATAAATAGTGTGAAACATCTAATGAATTGATTAATATTGAGGAGCAGAACATGAAGACACCTGAGAGTACAGTGCAGACAATGACAGATATGTTCATTGGAACAGTTAGCAATGCTCCAGAAATGGAGCATATTCCAGTAACCCCATCGTCTAAAATCAAGCTGAAGATAGAGGAGATTCCTCCTCTAGATGTATTTTATAATCCGCAGCACAAGGTAGTGGCAAGAAGACAACGAAAGAAACCAAAATTTGACACCGTGCTCTCACCTGGGCTAAAGCAGCTAGATGTCCTTTGGCCAGACTCTACCACTGATCCTACAGAAAATTTGACTAAGTTATCTCAAATTGTAGGATCTTATGCTTCTTCTACTATGAACAAAGCGTCTGTGGTGCAACTATTACTTAAGGATAAAGAGGAAAAAACCCTAGTTTTACAACAACAATTATAGTAGGCTAGCGCTAACGAGGAGGCGGAAGAGAAATTAGAAAGATTACAACAAGACTTTGAACAGATGCAGCTCGGGTATCAGAGCAATTCGGCCGAAAAGAAAAATCATTTACAGGCCATGCTAGAAATGCATAAATATGACGCCAAAATTAGAGAGTTTGTCTCAGAAGTCGTTGCATTGAACGACCAACTCTTGCAACAACAAGAGGTACTTTGCCAAAGAATGTTGCAATGGAGCTTGCATTCTGAGATGAGTGATAAAATTACAAGTCAATTCGTAGATTTGCGACTCGATTATGATTTGATTGATAAAATAATTTCTGATTATTTCATTTGGCAGGAATCGAAGGAAGGCAAGAGAGCAGGGTTGCTCAAAATCAATGAAGCCCACAAAGATATGTTGTTCAGTAAGTGGGATGCACAAATTAAAAAGGAAAAACAGGTAGCAGAAGAAGCAGCGACAACAGGGAGCAATGTCATTGACTGTGTCAATGAAAGTCTACATAGAGCAAACCTGATATCGAAAACCTCTCCGAGATTTCTCCCAAAGGCATAGAAACTGCAGAAAAGATGGAGACAGAAAGTTGAAGAAAAGGCAAAGTCAATCAAGGGTTTAACCAGGTTGAATTAGGACACTTACTAGTAGTACTTGGTTAAACCGCACATTCAATGCATGACTCTTAAGTGGCTTACAAATTCTGCTGAGAAGATAGCGCCAGAACTTGTCGATTCTATTTTCGCAGGACAACTAAAACCAGAGGTCAGCCAACCGACGCTCCTCAAGCCGATGTTGAATGCTTGTGATCTTAGAGAAAAGATACATAGATAGTTAATTTCCAGATACAATTTTGGTTTTATTTTTGATTTATTTTTTCCTTAGATGAGGACGGTCATTTAAACCTCCTCCTATATTTTTGTAATAAACTATTTTTAGTATTTAGGTAGTAGTATTATAACCCCTCTCATGCATTTGGAGAAGGGTCCAGAAATTTGTCAAAAACGTTTCCTCAGAACATGCACTTCTGCACCCTCAGAGGAGGTTTTGATGAATGCATGGAACGAGATTTATTGATATCTGTGTTTAGTGTCTACTACTGAAATGCATTTCTATACTCTTACTAGATATTGAATTAGGAAGAGATAAATCTATATTGCTGAAGCCCATGAGTAGTACTTGTTATCAATGGTACTTTTATCTCTTAATGATTTCTACTTATGTGTCAAAGTAATATTTTATATTCAATTGTTTATATATGAAAGCTTGAATGTTTGAGTTATCATTTGGAACTTTTGTGCAGTGGTGACTATTCTGTTTATGCTTTAATGTATGAGTGACTTATTATGCGATATGTTTCTCACAATTGTTTCGACTAATTTCTTATACGAAACAATTCATTTTTAATTAATTCTTTTCTCGTAGCAATTGAATGATCTTTATTACCAATCGTTGTTAGAAACTATTTTAGATCGCATAAGTGAAAAGTTAAACCCCATATTTTTAGAATTAGATGTTTCTATTCATTAGAATATAATTGCATGTTTTAAATTAGACCTAGATTAAAAGTATTTAATTTAGAAATCTTTAGAAAGGGAAACATCAACTCTTATCATCACACAAAAATTCGGAAACTGGTCCTGTTATACCAAGTCGGATCCACCATCCCAAACAAAAAAGGAGTTGTTTTCAAGGTCCGGACCAGGTGGGTATCCCCCTTGTTGTAGACCCAATTTTTGGGGCCTTCAATAGATCCATGAACCATTCCAAGGCTTCCTCCATTGGATACGAATCATGGAAAGTGGAAGAATACTGAAGAGATGGATCAGGTGTTTGATTTCTAGATTTCTCGGCTTCAACATTATCATAGGGAGGCACACAAATTGGTACTACAAAAGGATGAGAACAAGTAACAAAATGAATAGTATGTTCCTCCTATGGAATTGGAGAAGTCTCACAATTTCCAAAAGTTGGGAGAATAGGAACATCTAGACGTTTAGATTCAAACTGATTCAAAGAGATCTGAACCAAACAATTGAATTTTTTCTTAAATAAATCCCAATCCATATCTTCTTCAGTAAACTCATAACACAAGTGATGGAATTTGTTACAAAAATTATTAATTATTTTATATACATCTTGCTAATCATACCCATCAAAGATTGATCAAGCTTCTTAATAAATTGACAAAAAGTAATGAATGAAAGTAGATGGTAAGGTATGCCAAGGTTAATTAATCTCACGTTCAAGAGTGAGGGTGAAAAAAATACACATATCATCTTCATCTTTGATTTCAATAGATTTAGAAAACCCAAGAAAATCATTTGTGTGTTTGGAAAAAATGTACCACCCTAACCATTGAAATTGAATGTTTATGAGGAGATAGGTTAGAAAAACACTATGGGATTATTATTTGATAATGAGACATTAAGGATAAGGTATTAAACATAGAATTAAAGGGAACAAATTGTCATTTCAACCTCCTTCGAGCGCCAAAATGTTGATGGTGCTACATAACACCAACATACATGGGATCTCCCTGATGTGAAGTCCCAATTAGACCTAACATTGTTTGGAGTAGGAGCCCCATCTAGATTATTGGGCTAGCTACCATAACTATAAATTGAACCTTCGATTCAATGGATAATGTAAGAGATTATATATATAACCCTTGAAAAAGCAAGTAAGTTGAAATTTTGAAACAATGATTTTAATGTGTAAAAGGATACATTACAAGGGTGGAGGGGGGCGCGAGGTGGGGAACAAAAGTGAGCCTCTATAAGGAAGTAGTAGTACTAACCTAACAGATACACACATGCAAAGAAAGATTTGTTATGTATCTAGCGAAATAGTTCAATTAGACACAACAATCATTATACCATATTCAACACACCTTTAAAAAGATAAGTACTTAGGAGACCTAAATAGTTTGATTTCCTTAGTACATGTGAAAAAAACATATATAACAGACATCTAAAGAATTCTGCAGCATATCTTTCGGATACATCGCATTCAGTTTGTTTATAGTCGACGTTTTGAACCAACAACGATGGTTCATAATGAGGATGTGATGCGATGTATCCAAATGATATGCTACAGATTCAAGAAACTCACAGAAACCATCTAAAGAATATTCCTAAGACATTCACAATACATGCATGAATATGTGTGGGCTTATCGAGCTTTAATTATAACATGAAGGATCCAAGTATAGAGTTACAAAGATGGGGTACTAGATTGAATAGTGGAACATTAAGTCACTTCTTGCTTCTCTAAATAATATTTTTCTCTCTTACCCCAAGTAGAGAAACCAAGACTAGCTCTTGAAAGCTTAAGCCTCAAAAATCCTTTTGCTTGAGTTATGACGTTGATTTTATAATAACCGGAATGACCTTTCATATTCCCATGGATCTTGAATTACCATCATGAATCATGATCTTAATGTGTACTTTGGACATACAAACACCTCTTGAACTTCTAATGACTTTTTGGACTTCTCAAAAATACATTTTTTCCATATATGACTAAGTAACCTTTCATATTCCACATATGACTCTTGGACTTTCACAAATTACATTTTTTCCTTGTCTTGATAATACATCATTACATTCCACATGAGGATGTGGAATGATGCATGGACACACATTGAGCATTATTATGAGACTTGTAAAAGTTACAACTTAAGAATGATGACATGAGCATCATGATGAGGTGGAAATTCCAAGTTGTTTTCCTTCCCGCTTCATATTTCATTCTTGATGATAAGTATGCTCTATGCTTCATCTTCATGGAAGATCTAGTTTGTTTCTTATCTTCACCGTCCAAATGGTATTTGAAAAATATCATAATCCTTTAGTTCATCATGCAATGTCTTCTTTCTATCATGTTCCACGATTTGCATCATGTCTTCATGATTGTTCTTATTCGTGCTTCTTCTCTAAATGTATTATTTTTTCAACCTCTTTACTATCATCCTTGAGCATCATATTGTCATGTTGAGATAGTACTCATGCTTATGAAGTTCATTCATGACAAATCAAAGTCTATCTTAAAAACATTTATTCTATCATTACTAGCATGGGAGTGTTAAAAGAACAAGGCTTGATTAGGAGTGTGCATTCAAATTCATGAAGGCTCACGAGAGGCATTCAAGATTCTCTTGTGCATTCAAACAACAAAAGGGATAACTCAAACACGTAGGGCGAAATTTTGAAACATGAAGGAGAATCACTCATTGGTTCAAGATCTGTTGATGTACTCAAGGAAGCTAAGGAAGGCACGAGGGCATACACTAGTGGGATTAAGGGGTCAAACTTCAATCCCCAAAGTGCGTTAAAGTGCTCAAAGAACAAAGGAGGGTGCAAGGATCCACACCAAAGAGGTGAAGGGATTATGGTTCAAGCCTTCCAAGTGTGCTCATGTTCTAAAATAACAAAGGAGGGTACAAGGGTGCATATCGAATGGATAAAGGGTTTAGGCTTCGATCCGTCTGAGTGCACTTGTATGCTATAGAGGAGCCAAAAAGGCACAATTCTTCTAGTCAAAGGAGTGCACTGAAATGAAGGCTTTAGGATTCAAGAGTGTGCCATGCACTCATGCTTCAGCTGCAAAGAGTGTCCCATGCACTCAAAGTGAAGGATGAAGGCTTCCTATTTCGCCATGCACCTCAAGGCTCTGTGCTCCGTGAGTGTACCATGTGCCCAAAATATTTAGGCTTTCGGAGTGTGCCATGTTCTAAAATGCTTTATTCTTCATGAGTGGGCCATGAACTCGAAGGAAAAGCTTCAAGATTCATGAATGTGCCATGTTCTCAAAAGCTTCAATCTTAAGGAGTGCAACATGTGCTCAATGACTTCATGCTTCAAGAGTGTGCCATGCACTTTTTCTTTGAGTATTTAATGTATGATTCATTTTCTTGAAGTGAGATTCATTGTTTCTAAGTGCGATTCATTTTTTCAAAGTGCGCCCAATCTTTGAAGGGCACAATTCTCTCCACTAGTGGCTACTTATTCATTTGTAATGTGTTTTTCATTAAGGGAGGAAGCACAAGGCTAGGTGAATTATCCTTAGTGAGTACTAATGCATTTTGAAAGGGATGAAACCTTAGAAATAATTAGTGCATAAGTATGCAAGGAAAGATATCTTAATGAGCCTCATGAATAGGTTGCTCTCGTCACCTAGTAAGAAGGTTGATGCATTTAAAACTTGTAGTGGGATGAAGGATGAAGAAGTGTGGGGCCAGTGTTGTGGGAGAAAGAAATGCATCCTAGAATGACTCAAATGGAATAATTCTCTCTTTTCGATACAAGGTTTAATTTTTTTTAAGTTTTTTCTAGAATCAAGACCATTGGTTTACAAAGTATATATGTTCACTTTTGTCCATAAAGAAATTAGTTTCTTTTCCTCAAATTTTGTGGATTTTATTCTAATGTTGGGTTAGCATAATTTTCATATTATGTATGAGGGTAATTCCCCACCCATCACCTAAATAAGTTGTCTATATTATACATGTTGCAAGGGTACTATTATGTCATTTGGATAGAATCTATATATATATATATATATATATATATATATATATATATATTGCAAGCGTATCTTTTTGCCATCTTTACGAATGATATATATATATATAATACACTTGTCATTTAGAAGAATTATATGTATGTAGGACACTTATATAAGTTATACCATACATTAATTTATGATATCTTTATCATGAGACACAACTAAATTAATTTCTGGTGTACCATGGATAAATGATAGTTAACGCTGCTTCACTAATAAGTATACTTTATGTCCAATCCATTCTTCGGCATCTCACTATGCAATTGGCTTCTGCCACGTCAGTATTTTTCACATGGCAACCATGTGAGTGTCATGATCGAATTGAGACTGATGGGAGGGAGCATATGAATTTTTGGGATGAGGGAATTTTCCATCAATGGTAACAATTGACCTGTGTAACCCTAGAATAATTTTAATCATAATAGCTAGGTCGTTGTGTGCCTTTCATTGTCACTTATTCCATTTGGTGATATTATTGCCTTTCCCTCTCTTCCTCCTCAACATCTTAGCCTCTATAGTTGCATTACATGAAAACAAATGGATTCTACATGCCTCGATCACGTATGACTCCTTAAATTCCTAGAAGTATACTTTTTGTTCAATTGGTTCGCCTCCTGTATACCTTGTTTTTTTCACTGTATAAAATCTCACTCATTCACTCATTGTTTGAAGTTTTTCTCGAGGGACAATCACAATAGACTTAGTCTCATCTCTAGGAGGAAAGCCCAAATTTGAGCATGTATTCCATCAATTTCTTTTAAGGTAAAGTTTTTTTGCATGGATTCAGTTAAGACTAACAATTTTCCACCATTGCAACTATGTTTTCTCGCATTAACTAAATATTTACTAACTATGGCTTCTTTTTGTAGTATAACTGGATCACAAGGAAGCCAATCTCTCACCTTCATGGCCTCCATTCTTGGGAGAAATTGTAAGGTATGGTTATTGTACTTAGACTTTGTTTTTTATTTAATTTTCGCACGGCTGGACAATTCACCTATATGTCACAACTACTCCCTTGTTGTCTCCTCATCCATACTGAGGTATTGATGTTTGAACTTCTTGATGTTGTAAAATCAATCCCTAGAAGAAAATGAGAGCTCCTCCTAGGGTTTTACGAATTTTGTATCTTTTTGTGGCTCTCTCATACTAGAATTACCATTTTACAATTTTGTAAGGAGGTGTTACTGTGAAACCTCTTTCCTTTGCATTGTTTTAATTACCACTAATTTTTTTACCGCTTCAATTGTGATCTTTTGAGCATGTGGCTCTGGGGTGTCTATGGGAATGCACAACTCGTTCCTCAAATATGCTCTCCAAAAAATAGGTAAGGGTCTAATCTTGTTTTTCTAATAGTTTATGCAATAACTATCTTTTCCGCTCATTTCGACGAAATTTTAAATGTTCACTATATGATTCTCATCTCTTGCTTCTCTATCCTGCAAGTGCATGAATTTCACCTTTTGTGTCAATATTCCTCATGTCCAAAAGATTCAACGTCATCTTGACAAGAATGAAATCCCTCTGGATTTTGTGTTGGTCAAATATCTATCTTTATGTTTGAATTGTTTGTGCTGGTCAAGGGGTCTTTCTATGCAACGTGGATTTGGGTTTATGACTCACCACTACACAACCCATGTGAGATTCTGGAAGTTTAATTTTCATTAAGTTATCGAGATCCTCTATTTCTAAATATTTTTCATCAGTAGTGAATGTTAGTCCGCTTTCAATTTACTTAGTTATTATTTGTTTTCTTTTTCAAGGATCACACTACTAGTGACCTTTCACTATTTTAACGCAGTCCTTTCACTATGGCGCCTTCGAACATGATTTCCATCACATGAAAAAGTACTTATGTACTGTGTTCTAAGGGAATTTCATTGTTTAATGTTAACTAATCTCATTTCTTGTGTATTTAACGACTGTATTTGTACTATTGCATGCTCGAGGCATTTTCCCTTTTTGTTGAATTTGGGTGAGTTATGTAATTTGGTTCCTAGCGTCTTACACGTATAAACATATATTCAATGTATATTTTTACTCCTTCTATTGTGTAAATTAAATGGATGTTTCCATGAGTTAATATTGCATGTTTTGCATCTATTTTAATGTCAATGACGATAGTAGTATTCACTACGTGTAACACATTGCTAATATGTATTGTCTCTATCATTAGTTAATAGGAAGAAATCTTAATTAGTTATCAATGATTCATTAGTATTTCATGTCTTTCTTGTTCCTTTCCTAAAATTATTATCTGTTTGGTTTGGTGAGTCATTTTCTAAATCATGTAAAAGTAGTTATTAAAATTATTCTGCCTAGGTGTTTATTTATGTTATTGATTTTATATTCGCTTCTTGAAGAATATATGCATGTATGTATCAATTGATTCTTGTTTGTTTGATAAAGACTATTATTTAAATAAAAGGGAAATTTACTTAACTGATTCCCTATAGAATTTTTCTTCTCTCACCTTTTATTTCTTTTTTGTTATGTGTGAATCCAAATTCATGCAGGATTCTAGATCCTTCTACACTGCCATTAGTTTCTAGATCTCCATCTAAATCACATGCAGGATTCTAGATCCTTCTACACCGCTATTAGTTTCTAGATTTCCATCTAAATCACATGCATGATTCTATATCCTTCTTGAACCTCTACAAATTTGTAATTTCTCTAGCCAAGTAAAGCAAGCCAAGGTCCAGGCCTGTTACGTAATGCAAAGTGATTTCTATTCTCTAGTGATTGTTTTATCTATTCCTTTGCTTTTGATTGAGTAATCTTGTTGTTTCTCCATTTGTCTGTCTCTGAAATTATTCTTTGCTATTGTCATCTAAGTATCTGAGTATAAATATGTTGTGATTTATGTATGCCCTGAATTATCAACTGGTATCAGAGCAAGGTTCGAATATCTACTGTGCAAGGCACTTAGTGCCATCACCTTACTCTGGCAGGTTCGTTAAAATGTTGGTTGTTACCTCCGGAGCTATTGAACGATCTGTACAGGAAATCAAAAATAGCTACAAAGACAAGAGACCATGAAAGGAATCTATCCAGGAAATAGCTGAGGAATTCTAGAACTAAAAGACAGTTGCTGCAATAAAAACAAGGTCGTGGACCTATGTTGAAACTTGTTGCTGGAGTTTGAAATGTGGATATCTGTGGAGATTGGAGTTGAAACTTGGTGTTCGTAAGCTTTTTCTTCACATCAAGATTGCACGTATATGACAAGTTTTTCCTCAAACCAACATATGTATGTGTGAAATGTGAAAAGGTTAAAACATTATATATGTTTTTTTATATTTATTATGAAACATATATTATTATATGTTGGAATTTTGAAAATTATGTTTTAAAAGGAGCAAGAATTTTGAAAAGGGTATTTCAAAAGGAGGAAGGCCATTATTACTAAATTTTAAAGAGTAATAGTTAAAGTTTTATTTTTAAGTGGATTTTTTGTTTTTGGGGCATGAATTGGATTGAAAATGGAGACAATAATTACAGATATGGAGAAGTTAAGTGGGGCTAATTTTGCTTAATGGAAATCGCAGATTGAGGATATGCTGATTTTAAAGGATCAGTATTTGTTGATTGAGGGCACAACAAAGAAACCCTTATCGATGACAAATGAAGAGTGGAATAAGCTAGATAGAAAGGAAATTGCAACAATCTACCAATATTTAGCAAAGAATGTTTATTTCAATGTGTCCAGAGAAAACACGGCAGAAGGATTATGGAAGAAGCTCCATGATCTATATGAGAAGAACATGGCATCAAACAAAGTGTTATTGATGAAGAAGCTTTATAATCTCAATAGGAAAGAGGGTTCTTCGGTTGCTGAGCACTCGAATGCATTTAATATTATTACTAATCAACTTGCCTCTACTAAAATCATTTTAGATGATGAAATTAAAGCCATTTTGCTATTGTGTTCTATGTCACACAGTTGGGAAAATTAAATTGTAGCTATGAGCACTTTAGCAGCTACATGGACCCTGACGTTTGATGGTGTCAGTAGTAGATTGATGAATGGGGAGCTGCAACGCAAGTTAATTGCGGAAAAACAGGGAGGAGAGGCTCTAGCTCTGGCTGATCATGGTAGGAGATTGGATCAAGGTCGGAAAGGGTGATCAAGATCAAGAGGCCGATCAAAATCAAGGAGAGGAAGGATCATCTTCTTTCGTTGTGGAAAACCTAGGCACATGAAGAAAGAATGTTGATTCTGGAAGAAAGTAAAAAAGGATTAGAGATCATCCAATACAAATCACAAGTCATCCAACACAAATGAAGGTGAGACTATTGTTGTAGCCAAAAATGGTGTTGTGTTGTTTACTGTTTCAATAGAGGATGTATGTGTATATACATCTAGCCATAGCTTTGATTGGATCCTTGACTCAGGGGCATCTCACCATGTAACCTCATGCAAAGATAGTTTTGTTTCATATAATCCTAGTGATTATGGTAGAGTGCATTTGGGGAATAATAACTTTTGAAGTATTGTTGGAGGGAGTGCTTGACCTTTGTGGTAGACAAAGAAGGGTTTGATTCCTTAGAGGTGGCCATGACAGAAAGAAAAATGTGTTAGAATTGGTACACTCAGATGTGTTTGGGCCTGTTAACATCAAAACATTAGGAGGAGCATCATATTTCGTAACATCTATAGATGATGCATCCAGGAAGGTTTGGGCATATCCTATGAAAAATAAAAGTGAAGTGTTTGGAATATTTCAAAAATTCCACGTTGTTGTTGAAAGCGAGACTAACAAATTGCTGAAACATTTAAGAACAGATAATGGTGGAGAATATTGCTCAAATGCATTTAAGGAATATTGTAACAGGTTTGGCATAAAGCATGAGAAGATTGTTCCTGGTACTCCTCAATATAATGGTGTCGTCGAAAGGATGAATCACACCATTATGGAAAAGGTGTGAAGTGTGTTGTCAAATTCCGGTTTGAAGAAGAATTTTTGGGCTGAAGCAGTCAGGACTGCTTGCTATGTCATAAATAGATCTCCAACTATAGCCTTGGATGGTGGTATCCCTGAATATGTTTGGAATGGTAAGAATTTGAATTATTCTCACTTGAAAATATTTGGTTGTGAAGCATTCGTACATATTCCCTAAGAAAATAGAACTACGCTAGATGATAAATCTATGAAATGCATTTTTTTGGGATATGCGGATGGAGATTTTGGTTATCATCTATGGGATCCAGTCAAACATAAAATTACTAGAAGCGGGGATGTTATATTTAATGAGTCAAAAATGTTCAAGAGGACTGTAGGTGAGTTGGAGGTCAAGAAGGTTATTGATAGGTTTGAAGAGTAGGATAAAAACATACCACCAATACAAGAAAATGAACAACAAATTCAGAAGCATGAAGAACAACAAGTGGAAAATGATGAACACCAACAAGAAGGAATCTTGCAGGAACCTTTACAGAAGATTCAACCTGATAATGCACCACCACAGTTGGTTCATAGGTCTTCTAGGCCTCATAGCCTTCACAAAGGTATCCTCCTTCAAACTATATTTTGTTTACTGATGAAGGTGAGCGTAATTGCTTTCATGAAGCCTGTAAAGTTGAGCATAGTGAATAATGGAAGAAAGCAATGGAAGAAGAAATGAACTCTTTGCTCGAAAATAAAACATGGGAGTTGGTAAACCTCCCAAAAGGAAGAAAGGCTCTACAAAACAAATGGGTGTACAAGATTAAGCATGAAGGTGATGAAAAGAAGGAGAGGTATAAAGCAAGGGTGGTGGTGAAAGGATTTTCCCAAAAAGAAGCTATTGACTTCACTGAAATTTTCTCACCTATTCTTAAAATGTCATCCATTATAGTCATTCTTAGTTTAGTTGTTGCTTTAGACTTAAAATGTGAATAGTTAGATGTAAAAACTACTTTCCTTCATGGTGAATTGGAGGAAGAAATTTATATGGAGTAGCCAAAAGTCTTCATAGAAAAAGGAAAAGAAGACCTTGTTTGCAGGTTGAAGAGGAGTCTTTATGGGTTGAAACAGGAACCTCTACAATGGTACAAGAAATTTGATTCATTTATGTTGGAACATGGTTTTGAGAGGTTAGAAGTTGACCATTGTGTCTATATCAAGAGGTATGATCAAAGAAGGTATATCATATTATTGCTATATGTGGATGACATGTTGATTGTTGGGCATGATAATAATAAGATCAATAGGTTGAGGAAAAATTTGGATAGAAAATTTGAAATGAAGGATTTGGGACCAACACAACAAATATTGAGCATGTAGATTATGCATGATAGGAAAAACAAAAGGTTGTGGCTGTCACAAGAAAAAAATATCAAGAAGGGGCTTGACATGTTTAATATGAAGGATGCCAAGCCAGTTGGTACACCCATTGCAACCCACTTCAAACTGAGTACTGAATTATGTGTCAGTAATGAAAAGGAGAAGGAAGAGATGAGGAGGATTCCTTATGCTTCAGCAGTTAGCAGCTTGATGTATGCCATTGTATGCATAGGATCAGAAATTGCATATTTAGTGGGAGTAGTGAGCAGGTTCCTTGCTAATATAGGAAAATAACATTGGCATACATCAATTCTGTAATTTAATGTCGTACTGACTATCTATTGCTGAAATTGATTTTATCCTAGTATTTAAAAGAAACGTTGGTCAAGGAGTTGTATATCACAAAATCCAATAATTTCATCACATTAGTTCTTATAGTTTCCACTATCATTCGCATTTCATACTCTACCTCCTCTAACACACTTTGATAATAGTTAACTGTAAAGGATAATTTTCTGTGTACAACAAGAAATTGTAACCCTACGCATATTGTGGTGTACACTCACCATGATGGCATTACAACCTTCCAGTTCAACCCTGAGATGAGATGTTCTTTCCATCATATCAACAACCTCTATTTATCCTTCAATAGGTATTTTATACCTTTGTTTGATGATAAAATTTCCTTTAGCACTCTCTGACTTTTGTGGGCCTTTTTATCCACTTGGCTAGGGTTTTCCATAAAATCCAACATTTCTCTCCCTCGAGGGTTTATGCTTATCCAAGATAGCATATTTCCACAACTAAGCAATTTAATGAATTTCTCTTTCATATCCATTAAAATTATCTAGAATATTATCTAGAGTTTTTATTATCATGAAAGAATAATTCCAATCTCATTTATTAGGGAGATGTTTTTACTTTTCCTTCTTTGGAAAAAATCTCATTTTCAAGTGTGTCATTCCCAAGTACTTAGATTCCATTTATTTATTAGTATAAATATTGATTTACATAAAATTTAAATGTACCCCATGCCTTATCCACCATTCTTACTAACATAATTTAGTCTAAATAAAAACAACTTTACAACAATGGATGGATATTACCTTCTTCCACCCTTTTTATTCACACTATCCTCGGTGTTTATTTTGTAGTTACTTTCTCCTGAAATAGTGATTGATATTTTGTATGCATTTCATCTTTCCACTCCCATGTAGCCTCTTGAGGAGTAAAGTGCTTCCATTGCACCTTAACTTAACCCAATAGATTCTCAATTCCAGAGCCAAATATCTTTTCGGTCTAGAATACAAAGAGGTTATGCTAGGAATTCCCCTTTGGGTTCCACCTATAGCATTTTCCAATCAATAAAGTGGTAATTATCATGTACATGATTTTGAGTAAAGACACATAAAAAAATTTATGAACTTTAATGTGACTAGATAATTTTATTTGATAAGCTATAGGTCCAACTCCATCCAGAATTTCAAACTGTTCACAAAACCATGGTGCCAATTTTGGACACGTTCCCATCTGCATAGATTTTCTTTCTATCTTGTGTGGTTTTAATGTTCTACTAAATCCTCCACACTATTTTCTTCATTTATTGCAAATCATCCATCGTGAGTATGAGTCTATCCTTTGGTTGACTCCAACTGACACGTGTATGGATTTTTCTACTATATGCGGCTCCTAAAGGGCTCATTTTGATGGATATTTGATAAGTATTGTTGTAGAAAACATGGCTACATGTAGGAACTCCTCCCATTTTGTATGTCTATCCATGATATACATTCTTAGAATCTCTTCAAAAGTTTGGTTAGTTCTCTCAGTTTGTCCATACATTTGAGGATGATATGTTGTAATAAAATATAGTTGAGTTTCCATGTCCCCAAACAATGTGTTCCAAAATTTTTAGGTGAATTTGGCATCCCTATGAGATACTATTATCTTAGGTATTCCATGTAGTAGAAAAACCTCTCTCATGAAGATATCAACAATTTCTATCCTGTCAAAAGTAGATTATACCTGTATGAAAAGGGAATCCTTACTTAAGGTATCCATCACCACCATGATGGAGTCATGTTTCCTCTTTGTCCTTGGTAGTCCTTTGATGAAGTATAAAGAAATTATTTCCCACTTCAATTGAGGGATAGATAGTGGATTGAGTAATCTAGTAGGGTCTTAATGTTCAAGATTTACCTGTTGACATTCTGAACTTTTTGATAAATATCCATCGACCTCTTTGTTCATTCCTCACTAAAAGAATTTTCTTTCCTAATGTCGTAATCATATTTTGATACCTAGGATGTCCTGCATAAGGTTTCTTGTGATATTCATCAAGTGTCATTTGTTTCAATGCTTGTATATTTGGAATATATAATTTCTTTATCTAAATAAATAATTTATGACAAGTCTTTGTATATCCATGAATGTTCATTCGTTGTATTTTTTTCTGAATTTCAAAAGATTTTGGGTCACCATTTATGGTATTCCTAATTTTATCTATGAATCTATATTAACATTTGTAACAGACGCATTCATTAAAGTGTAGGCATGCCTACTTAAAGTATCTTGTATCTTGTTTTCTTTCGCTTTCATATGTCTAATGTCAACTTCAAACTCACTAAGAAACATCATCCACGCTTACCTAGTATTGAGATCTAGGTGGCTAAAGATATATTTTAGGCTAGCATCATCGGTTACCAAGGTAAATTTCTTTCCTAACAAATAATTCCTCCACATTATTAAATAATGTATGATTGTAGCTAGTTGTAGATCGTATATAGCATAATTTCTTTCATGTGTTTCTAGCTTTGTAGATTCATAAAATATTACTGAATTATTTTGCATCAAAACTCCCCCTAGCTCCTCCATATAAGCATCAGTGCAAACTATAAATTTTTTATTTTGATATGCAAGTTTTAAAATGGGAGCCACTGTGAGTAGGTGTTTTAGATTATGAAAACTCTCCTGAGATTTAGAAGTAAATTCAAATTTTACTCCCATTTTTGTAAAAAAGTGATAGGATATGGTAATTTCAAGAATGAGTCAATAAATCTATTGTAATATCCCACAATTCCCATAAATAATCGAACAACATACACCTGCTTTGGTGTGTGTCAATTGACCATGGCTCTAACCTTTTCAGGGTCCACTATTATTCCTTCCCTCTAAATGATATTGCCCAAGTATTGTATTCTAGTTTTGTACAAGTCGTGTTTCCTAAATTTGGCACACAATTGATGCTCCTTTAAAGTTTTAAGAACAAATTTAAGTGTTCCTTATCATCTTCTTCAACTTTGGAATATACTGTGATGTCATCAATAAATAATAGCACAAAATTGTCTAAATATTTTCTCAATATATTGTTCATCAAGCACAAAAACATTGTTGGGGCATTAGTAAGGTAAAATATTATTGTTTTCCAGAACTCGCATTTGCTAAATTTGGCACACAATTGATGTTCTATTAAAGTTTGAAAAACCAATTTTAAGTGTTCCTTATGTTCTTCTTCAACTTTGGAATATACCAGGATGTCACCAATAAATACTATCACACATTTGTCTAAATATTTTCTCAATATATTGTTCATCAAGCACAAAATGATTGTTGGGGCATTAGTAAGGTCAAATGATAACGCTACAAACTTGTAGTGTCCATATCTGGTCTTGAAAGATGTTTTACGAATATCTTCAATTTTCATCCTCAATTGATGATATCTCGTCTTGAAGTCAATTTTGGAAATAATGGTTTCTCCTGTCACCTGATCAAACAAATAATAAATATGGGGCAATGGATATTTGTTCTTGATAGTCAACTTGTTTAATTATTGATAGTTGATTCACATTCTAAGTGTACCATCTTTTTTCTTGACAAATAACATGAGAGCCTCCCATGGTGACACACTACGCCTAAAATGTCCTTCATCTAATAGTTCTTGTAGCTGCATCTTCATCTCCAATAATTCATGTGGACTCATTCAGTAAGATGCTCTAGATACTAGGATTGCACTCGGTACCAAACAAACAGAAAAGTCTACATCTCTATGAGGTCGAAAGCTTGGAATCTATTCTAGAAAGACATCCTAAAATTCCTGAATAATTGGAGAGGTATCTAAGTTTGTTTCCTCACCTTTCTATTTACCCGCTTCTAAATGAACTATAAATAATTGACACACCTTTCATGCACTCGTTTTCATTTGTAAGGCTTAAATTTGTCTAATTGATATGGGTTTTGTTATGCCTTGAATTATTTGAGTTTGTCGTTGATCGCTCAAACATCTCACTATTTTCTCTAAACAGTTTATGGTTTCCCCTTTCTTTTCCAACCAATCCATGCCTATTTTTACATCATATGATTCGAGGAGAAGTACCTTTAGGTCCACAGCAATGAAATATCCTTTTAAATCAAGATTAAATTTCTTTAATTGGATGGTCACACTTCTCTTAGTGTTGTTTGCTAACTATACTAGCTAGGAAGTCTTATATTTTTCAGTTTTAAGCTTACATCTTTCTACCACCTGTGGTCCAATGTAACTTAAATTATCCCCTGGATCAATTAAAACATAATCAAGTTGGTTGGAAATAGTATCTTCAATCTCAATCATTGTTGATTGATGTTTTTGTTGTCTATCCCACAAGGCTATTCTTATTATGAGGATATTTATGGCAATATCATTCATAGCAGTGGCTTGAGGGACAACTTGAATATTCTGAATGGATCTATGGTTATGCAAACAATCCCTCTGTAAAGGGGGCTCACCATACCCTCAACAATTAAGTGGTTCTTTTTCTTTTCATCGTCCAATATTTTTGTTGTTGAGGTCCATCGGTTTTGATCCATCTTCAGATTGAGCTAGCTGATTCACGTTCCCCTTGTTGAACCTTTTTTTTGGTGGTCCTTCTCAAAGTTTTCGAGATAGCTAGCTTTTTATCATTTTTATCGAATTAAAGGTTTAGCCTTTTCTTTATTATGCTAAAACTTTGGGCTTTCACCCTTACTCCTAAATTTTTTATTACATAGTCTCACCTTTCTCTTCACTTCATCCATGGTTTTAGTATTATCGAATTCAATATGTTCCTTGTAGACAAGGGGCAAGAAGTTCACAAAGCATTTCACCTTGGCTTTTTCTTCTTCAATTTAGGGCACATACCACAGTAAATTGGTAAACATCGCCACAAATTCATCCATAGTTAATTGTCCTAAACTTAACTCATGGAACTCTTTGGTATGGTCATCATAATAGCACTCACTTAACTATCAGTTTTTAAACTTCTTTTGGAACTCCTCCCAAGGTATTCTATTTTTTTAGGAGATGCACACATTTATCCTCTTCCCACTAGAGGGCGACTTTACCTTGCAGCTAATATATGGCCAATTTGGCCTCTAAGTTTCTCTCATATATATCCCGAGAATTCTCTCATATATATATGTTCATATTAAGTAACCATTCTTCTACATCCTCCTCCTAACTTGGATCAAAGGAAGGATGGTTGATTTTCCTAAATTCCCCTTGTAGTTTTGTTTGTTTCTTTTTCTACTGTGTTCAGTGATATGTTCTATCAAACTGTCCCCCACTTTCGGATTTCTCTGATTCTGTGCACCTTTTCCTTCCTTTCACTCTATCGCGTTCCACTTTTTTATGGCTAGACTTTTAAGTCATCCAATGTGATCATTATTTCCTATACCTCGCCACCCTTTGACATACACTCACTATTTCTCCTCAAATACGTCATTTCTTACTTCACGTTTCTAATCACGTCCATGCACTGGGTAATTGTTGCTGTAGCCGCATTTCCCAATTCAACATGAAAATCTTCGCCTTGATTGATCGCTAGAGCCTCCTCAACCATTTCTTCTTCTTTTTTCTTCTTTCTTACCTTGAAATTCCAAAAAATCAAAGATCGGTTATTCCTTACATCAACTTTGGAGAGCCATATAATTTTGATGATTTTTTTTTCTTTTATTCTTGTGGTAGTTCCTTAAGGCCCATTGGTGTATTGGGGCTCTCATACAATCTGACATAACTATCGCTTTACCATAAAAGGGTTTTTTTTAAGCTTGTTTCTAGCATCAAGACCATTAGTTTACAAAGTATATATGGCAATTTTTGTGCCTAAATAAATTAATTTCTTTTACTCATTATTTATGGATTTTATTATAATGCTGGGTTAGGATAATTGTCGGATTATGTATGAGGGCCCCCCGAGGCCTAAATGAAGACTCTATATTGGAAAGGTTGCAAGGGTCGTATTATGTCGTTTGGACGAAATATATATTTTTTTTGCAAGTGTAGCTTTATGTTCTCTCGACGAATGATGTATATGTATAGCACACTTGTTTGGAAAAATTATATATATGTAACACACTTATATAAGTGATACAATATATTAATTTTTGATCCTCTTTATCATGAGACATAACTTACCCAATTTCTAGTGTACCATGGAATTATGATAGTTAACACTCCTTCACTGTTAACTATACTTCATGTATCATCCATTCTTGGGCGTCTAAATCTACAAGTAGCTTCCTTCACAGCAGTATTTGTCACATGGAGACCATCTGACTGTCGTGATGGAATTGGCACTGATGGGAGGCAACATTCGAATGGTTGGGATGAGGAATTCACCATCAATGGTCATGATTCACCTGTGTAACCCTAGACTGATTTTAATTATAATCAATATGTCATTGAACCCATTTCGTTGTTGCTTATTCCATCTACTATCGACGTTCCTACAGGTATCTTTTTTCTTGAATTGGTTCGCCTCGTGTCTACTTTGTTTTTTTTTCACTGTATAAAATCTAACTTCTGTGCTAATTGTTTGAAGTTTCTCTCTAAGGACGCCGCTAATAGACTTAGTCCTGTCTCCAGATGGAAATCCCAAATTTAGAGGTGTATTCCATCAATTGTCTTCGAGGTTAGTTTATTTACATGGATTGAGTGAAAACAGACAATTTATATCCACTGAAATTATCTTCTCTCGCAATAACTGGATATTTGCTAACTTTGGTTTCTTTTTATAGTATACAGGGATCACGAGGATGTTGTCCTCTCACCTTCGTGTCCTCCATTCTTGGGAGAAAGGGTAATATATGGTGCCAATACTTCGACTATTTTTTAATTTATTTTTTCCCACGGCTAGACATTTGTCTCCTTGTCCATACGAAGGTATTGATGTTCAGACTTCTTGATATCGTAGACTCAATCCCTGGAAGAAAATGTGAGCTCTTCTAAGCTCTTTATGAATTTTGTATCTATCTGAGGATCTGTTAAAACAAGCTTACCATCTTACAATTTTGTAGCGAGGAATTACTGTGAAACCTATTTCCTTTATATTGTATTAATTATCCCTCACTTTTTTTATCTCTTCACTTGTGATCTTGCAAGTGTGCGGATCTAGGGCATATATTGGAATGAACAACTCCTCTCTCAAATAAGCTCTCCAGAAAATAGGTAAGGGTTTATTCTTACTTCTATAATAATTTATGCAATATTTGTCTTTTCTGGTCTTTTTTGCGAAATTCTAAACGTTCACTATATGATTATCATATACTAATCTATCTTACAGGTTCATGTGTTTCACCTTTTCCATCCATCTTCCTCCTGTCAAAATGGTTCGACGTCATCTTGACATGTATGAAATCCCTCTAGATTTCAGGTTGGTCAAATACCCATCTTTATGGTCGATTTGTTTGTGCATGTCAAGGGGTCTTTCTATGCTATGTGCGATTGGGTGTATGAATCGCCATTGGATGACTCATGTGAGCTTCGGGAAGTTTTTATTTTCATTAAATTATGGAGATATTTGTCCCTTGATATTTTCCTGCAATGGTGAATGTTAGTCGAGTCTCAGATTACTCAGTTATCGTTTGTTTTCTTTTTCCAGGCTCGCACTACTATTGACTCTTCACTATTTTAGCCCAGACACGAAACTATGGTGCCTTCCAACGTAACTCACATCACATGAAATTGTACTTATGAAGTGTGTGCTAAGGAAAGTGCATTCCTTAATGTTAACTAATATCATTTCTTGTGTATTTCATGATTGTATTTGGACTATTTCCTTCTCCAGACATTTTCCCTTTGTGTTGAATTTGGGTGACAGTGATGTAATTTTTTTCTTAGCATATTATATGTATAAACATATATTAAATGTATATTTTTACTCCTTATATTGTGGAAATTAAATGGATATTTCCATGAGTTAATTTGGCCTCTTTTTCATTTGTTTCAAGGTTAATGATGATAGTAGTATTCACCACCTGAAACACATTGTTAATATGTATTGTCTCTATCGTTAGTTAATAGGAAGAAATATTAATTGGTTATTGATGATTCATGAGTGTTTCATGTCTTCCTTGTTCCTTTCCTAAAATTATTAATTGTTTGGTTTGGCCAGTCACCTTCTCAATATTGTAAAAGCAATTATTGAGATTATTCTGGCTGGGTGATTATTTGTGTTATTGATTAGCTATCCGCTTCATGAAGAATATATGCGTATGTGTATCCATTGATTCTTGTATGTTTGAAAAATATTATTATCTAAAAAAAATATACTTAACTGATTCCCTTTAGAATTTTTCTTTTGTCACTTTTTATTTTGTTTTCTGTACATGACTTCTATCGTTTAATGCCAGATTGACTATTTATATCTCAAATTGATTTTATCCTCGCTTTTCAAAGAAACATTGGTCAGGGAGATGTATATCATAGACTCCAATAATTTCTTCAAATTAGTTCTTATTGCTTCCATTATCATTCTCATTCCATACTCGCCCTCCTCTAGCCCACTTACATAATAGATAACCGCACAGGCTAATTTTCCGCCTACAACAAGAAAAATGTAACCTTTCGCATACTCTGGTTTACACTCGGCACGATGTCTTCAGACCTAAATTCCTATATATATTTTTATTTCTTTTTCTATGGTCTAACAACAACTAAACTACTACGAGTAGTTTACATGCAACTTCACAATAAATTAACTAGACTTACCATAATAACATATTATAATTTCCACGTAGTTAGATTTATGACAATATGTACATGCATTCTAATAAATTAGAAAAATATATCCTGTGACAGATTCACCCACATCTCTATGTTACAATCAATTTTCCATCACCAAATTTAATGCAGTTAATAATTCTGGCCTACAACATCTAGCTAAGCCTGTTATATTAAGATAGTAAAATAAAATTGAATCAAATAAAATAAGTGAATTAAATTCACATAATAAACATTAGTCCCAGCGGAAAAATCGTTGATAGACGAACACTTCTTAATCTCACACTATCTCACCGCCCAAACATGAATTGAAACCTTCCAGTTCACCGCCAAGCTAAGATGTTCTTGTGAGGGTATCAACCACCTCTAATGATCCCTTCCATAGATATTTTATAGCTTTCTTTCATCATAAAATTTCGGTGGACATTTGTATTCACTCACTGAGGCTTTTGAATAAAATCTCACCTTTCTCTTCCTGCTTATTATCGAAGCTTAGCATCTTTCCTTAGCTAAGCAATTTAATTTATTTTTCTCTAATATCCATTAAACTTATATATAACATTATCTAGAGCTTTTTTTATCATGAAATAATTATTCCAATCTCATTTATCAATGAGATTTTTTGGGTTTTTTTTCTTTGGCAAGAATCACATTTCCAAGTGTCTCATTCCAATGTACTTAGATTCCAATTATTTATTAATAAAAAAAATTATTTAAATAAATATTTCAATGTACCCTATGGCTTATCCACCATTATTGCTAACCTAACTTAGTTTAAATAAAAGCAATATTACAACAAGAGATATTACATTCTTCCTCCATTTTTGATGAGTAAAGTTCTTCCATTGCACTTTAAGCCAATCTATGACTCGATTCTGGAACTAGATCTCTTTCCAATCTAGAATACAGAGAGGTTTTGTCAAGAAGTATCATTGAGATTCCAATCAACAATGTGAGAATTATGATGGACATGTTTTTTATTAAAGATACATAAAAACATTCTGAACTCTAAAGTGATAGATAAGTTGTAGGTACAATTTTGTTCAAAATTTCAAACGGTTCAGAAAACCATGGCACCAATTTTGGATAAGTTCGCATTCTTAATGTACTTTTCCTTTGTTTCACAATCAAATAGACATGATCTCGAATTTTGGAATCTGTTTGCATTAGTTTATTTTTTGCATAGAGTTTCTATTTGTCTTGTGCACTTTTAATGTTCTCCTAAATCCTCTACACTATTTTCTGGGTTTCATGGAAGGCATGTGACATGAGTATCAATTTATCCTTTGGTTGACTCTAGCTATGAGATGTATGGAGTTTTCTGCCATGCATGCCTTCGAAATTGCTCATATTGTTGTATGTTTGATAACTCTTATTGTTATTGTAGGAAAACTCGGCTAAATGGAGGAAATGCTTCCATATTCTAGGTTTATCCGTCACATAAATTCTAAGCATGGCTTGCAAAGTCTATCTGGTTGTCTTGATTTTTCCATCCGTTTGAGGATGATATGCTATACTAAATTTTACTTGAGTTCCCAAGCCCACAAAAAATTCCTTCCAAAATTTTGAGGTGAATTTTGCATCCCTCTCTTATACTGTCATCTTGGTTATTCCATGTAGTTGAAAAATCTCTCTCATGAAGATATCAACAATTTGTGTCCCACCAAAAGTAGATTTTACTCTTATGAGATGGGCTACCTTACTTAAGGTATACAACACCACCATGATGGTGTCATTTTATCTCTGTCCTCGGATGAAATCTAAAGAAAGTATTACCCACTTTCATTCATGGATACGTAATGGATTGCGTAATCGAACAGGATTTTGATGTTCAACATTTACCTATTCACATTCTAGACATTTTGATAAATGTTCATCCAACTCTTTCTTGATTCCTAGCGAAAAGAAATTTATTCTTAATATTGTAATCATCTTTTGATACCCACGATGTGATGCAAAAGGATTCTTATTCTGATATTCATCAAGTATAATTTCTTTCAGTCTTTCACATTGGGAAAATATAATCATTTTTTGTAAATAAAAAATTTACGAGAATTTTCTATCGAGGAATGTTATTCTGCTGTAATTTTTGTTGAATTTCAAAATATTTTGTGTCAGTGTTTATGTTATTCCTAATTTTTTCTATGGGTTTGTATTAACACTCTTAACATACACTTTCATTAAAGTGTAGGCATATCTTCTCAAAGAATCTACTATGATGTTTTATTTCACTTTTATATGTCTAATGTCAAATTCAAACTCACTACGAAATTCCATACACCTAGATTTCCTAGCATTGAGATTTGTCCGTCTAAAGAGATATTTTAGGTTGATATGATCGGTTAACAGAGTGAATTTCTTTCCTAACAAGTAATGCCTCCAAATTCTTAAATCATGTATGACAAAAACCTGCTCTAGATCATATATAGGATAATCTCTTTAAAGTGTTTTCAACCGTCTACATTCATAAGCTATTATTGAATTGTCTTCCATCAAAATCCCCCTAGACCATGCATACAAACATTAATGCCAAATATAAATTCTTTATTTTGATCTGAAAGTTTTAAAATGTGAGCGAGTGTGAGTAGATGTTTTAGTTTATCAAAACTCTCATGATATTCAGTCGTACATTCAAATGTTACTCCCTTTTTTTCTAAAGATGTGAGAGGATATGTTAATTTTGAGAATCCCTCTATAATTCCATAGTAATACCCTATGATTCCCATAAATTATTGAACAATAGATACACCCTTAGGTATTGGCCAATTGACCATGGCTCTAATCTTTTCAAGGTCAACTTCTAGTCCTTCCATCTAAATGATGTGGTGCAAGTATTGTATTCAAGTTTTCTAGAACTCACATTTTCTAAATTTGGCATACAATTGATGTTCTCTTAAAGTTTGCAACACGAATTTTAAGTGTTACTTATGTTCTTATTCATATTTGGAATATACTTGGATGTCATTAATAAATACCAGCCCAAATTTGTTTAAATATTTTGTGCATATATTGTTCATTAAGCAATTAAGGGTTGTTGGGGCATTGGTAAGGCCAAATGGTAACATTAGGAGGTCATAGTGTCCATATCTGGTCCCCAAGTTTTTCTTATGAATATCTTCACTTTTGGTCCTCAATTGATGATATCTAGTCCTTAAGTCAATTTTTGAAAAAATGGTTGCCCCTCTCACTTGGTCAAACAAATCACCAATACGGGGCAATGGATATTTTTTCTTGATAGTAAACTTGTTTAACTGTTGATAGTTGATACACACTCTAAATGTACCATATTTTTTCTTGACAAATAACACGAGAGCCCCCCATGGTGACACAGTAGGCCTAATATATCATTTATCTAATAGTTCCTGTAGCTCCATCTTCAGCTGCAATAATTAGGTGGACTCATTCGGTAAGGTGCTCTAGATACTAGGGCTCCACCTCGTACCAAATCAAAGGAAATTATATATCTATGCAAGGTGGAAAAATTGGAATCTACTCTAGAAGGACACGTTGAAATTCCTTAGTAACCAACATGGTATCTAAGTTTCGTTCCTCACGTTTTCGTTTAACTCCTTCTACATGAACCATAATAATTGACCATATTTTGTGTACTCTTTTTCATTTGTAAGGATGAAATTTGTCTAAGTGATATGGGTTTTCATATGCATTGAATTATTTGAGTTTGTCCTTGCTAGCTCAAACATCTCGTTGTTTTCTCTAAACAATTTCTGATGGTCCCTTTATTTTCCAACCAATTCATGCCTATTATTACATCATCTCATCCTATGAGAAGTACCATTAGGTCCAGATAAATGAAATAACATTTTAAATCAATATTACATTGATTTACTTGGTTGGTTTCTCTTCTCTTAGTGTTGGTTGCTAACTATACTACCCACGAAGTCTTGTATTTTTCAGTTTTAAGTGTACAACTTTCTACCACGTGTGGTCCAATGTAACATAAACTAGCCCTTGGATCAATTAAAATCGAATCTAGTTGGCTGGAAATAGTGCCCTAAATCTAAATCATTGTTGATTTACATTCTTCTTGTGTATCCTCCAAGGTTGTGCTTATTCTGGGGATATTTTTGGCAATACCATTCATTGTAGTGGTTTCATGGACAACTTGAATGCTCTTAATGGAACTGAAATTATGTGAACAATTCCTGAGTTCGCCACACTCCCAACACTTTAGTGATACCTTTTCTTTTTCTCCTCCAATAATTTTTTTGTTTAGGTCCATCGGTTTTGATACAGTTTGAGATTCAGTCGGTTGATTCACATTCCCGTTGCTAAAAAAAATTCGTTGATGGTCCTTCCCAAAGTTTTTGAGTTAGCGAGGTTTCTACCATTTCGTGCCAATTACAGGTTTAGTTTTGTCCTTATTATGCCAAACCTTGGGTTCTTCACCCTTACTCCTAAACTTTTGATAACAGAGTCTCGCGCTGCTTCATCCATGGTTTTAGTATTATTGAATTCAATCCATTCCTTAGAAATACTGGAAAAGTATTTCACAAAGTGTTGCACCTTGGCATTGTGTTCTTTACTGTAGGGAACATACCATAGTAAGTTGGTAAACTTTGCCACAAATTTTCCCATAGTTAATTGTCCTAACCTTAACTCATGGAACCGTTTGGCATGGTCATCATAATAATATTCACTTAAGTATTTGTTTTTAAACATCTTTCAAAACTCCTCCCAAGATACTATCTTTTCTTCCAGCACATCCACACTTTTAGCTAATTCTCACGAGAGGGTAGCTTTACCTAGCAACTCATAAATGGAAAATTTGGCCTTTAAGTTGCTCTCATACTTGTAGACTTGGAAGTATTTGGTCATATTAAATAACCATGCGTTTGCATCCTCATTTTCCCCATAAAAAGTAAGGGATTTGATTTTTCTATATTCCCCTTATAGTTCTATCTCTTTCTTTTTCTTCTTTATTGTGTGATATGTTCTATGGGAATCTTCCCCATTTTCAAATTGCTCTCATTCTATTCCCCTTGTCATTCCTTTCACTATATCACGTTCCACTATTTTATGACTAGACTTTTCCGTCAGCGCTCGTCATTTTTTCCTATTTAATAGATGCTCATTGTTGCTCCTCAAATATGCTAGTTCTTACTATAAGTTTCTTATCACATCGATGAAGTAGATTCTTGTTGGGTAGCCCCATTTCCCAATTAAACATACAAATCTTCACTTTCAGTGATGGTTGGAGCTTACTAATCCATTTATTTTTATTTTTTCAATTTCCTTACCTTGTATTCCAACAAAATCAAAAATCACTTCTACCTTACGTCATCTTTGCAAACCTATATAATATTGTTGACTTTTTTTTTAATATTATTGTGGCAGTTCCTTAAGGCCAAGTGGTGTACTCGAGCTCTCATACCATCTATCATAACTCTCCTTTTACAATACAAGGAATTTTTTTTTATTTCTTTTTAATGTTTGTTTCTAACATCAAGATTATCATAACTCTCCTTTTACAATACAAGGAATTTTTTTTTATTTCTTTTTAATGTTTGTTTCTAACATCAAGATTATTGGTTTACAAAGTATATATGGTCACTTTTGTTCGTAAAGGAATTGCTTTCTTTTACTCAATCTTTATGGATTTTATGTTTTTGAAAGAAACAAATAATTTTTGAGTGGGGTAGCTTAATGATCAAGTCTAGGCCCTAGTATGGATATGCTATTCATGGTAATGTTAAATTCTTAAAGTAAAAGGATGAAAATGAAGATTAAGGAGAATGTCACTTAAATTTTCATCCTTTTACTTAAATTTTTAACATTACCATGAAATGACTCAGGATGTTTGAGAGTGGTTCCAGCCTCATTGGATTTCATATGGAGAAAGTAGAATTTTAGATTTCATTTAAAATCCAGCAGACTTATCAGTTTTTCAGGATTTCAGGATTGGGAGATTGTAATGTTTCCAGGTGACACCACCTGCCCGGGCTACCCCTGCCACCAGTAGAGGACGTGGTCTACCTCCTATAGCTCCTACTTCTAGTTCTTCAACGTCTAGATCACATCAGACTCCACTGCCATTTCCACCTGCACGGGCACCAGCATCTACATCTAGAGGGAAAGGGAAAGCTGTGGCATTTTCTCGCAAGAGGGGCAGAGGAAATCAATAGGATTAGACTTTCATTTTATTGTATATGACATTATGACATGATGAGATACATTATCATATTTTTTGTTGATATTTTGAGGCTGAGTTGGGACTTACTATTCAGGACATGATTCAATGTTATGTGTGATTTTAGCGCTAGAAATGATATTAAACATCTTATATATTAGTTTTTTTATCATATTTATGTGTCAATGTATTTATTTTATGTTGTAGATGGTTTAGATATTAAAAAAATTGAAAAAAAAATGAATATTTTTGTGCCAAACGATTTTTTCCCGCTTTTTTCCAATTTTTTCCCGATTTTAACGATTTTTTCCCGGCGCCGATTAAATCCCGATCGCGATGTGTGCAACACTGATTGAAATCGCTTATATAAGTTATACCATACATTAATTTTTGATCCTCTTTATCATAAGACAATTGAATCAATTTCTGGTGTACCATGGAATTATGATAGTTACCACTCATTCGCTAATACCGATACTTCATGTGCCATCCCTTCTTTGGCGTCTAACTCTGCAATTGGCTTCCGCGACGTCAGTATTTGTCACATGGAGACCATGCGACTACCGTGATGGCATTGGGACTGGTTGGAGGCAGCATACAAACGGTTGGGATGAGGAATTCATCATAAATGGACATGATGACCTGTGTAACCCTAGACTGATTTTAATCCTAATCTCTTGGTGATCGTCCTTTTTTCTGTCGCTTATTCCATCTAGTGATATCGTCGCATTGCCCTTTGTTCCTCAGTATCTTGGGCTCTCCTGTTCCACGGATACCATGAAACAAAACATATTATGAATGCCTCCACCGCTTGTGACTACCGACTTTCCTAGAGGTATACTTTTCCTTGAATTGGTTGGCGTCCTGTCTACTTTTTTTTCTCACGGTATAAAATCTCACTCTTCGTTCATTATTTGAAGGTTCTATCTAGGGATGCGAGAATAGACTTAGTCTCCTCTCCAGGTGGAAATACCAAATTCGGGGGGTGTATTCAATCAATTCTTTTCTAATTAAGTTTATTTCCATTGATTTAGTTAAGACTGGTAGTTTTCCAGCACTACAACTAGTTTTCTCGCATTGACTGAAGATTTTCTCACTCTGGATTCTTTATGTACTATAAAGGGATGATGAGGATTTCGTCCTCCCACCTTTGTGGCCTCTATTCTTCGGACGAAGGGTAAGATATGGTGCCTATATTTTTACTATGTTTTTGATTTAATTTTTTTCCCATTATTGGACATTTCATCTATACGCAACAGCTATGCCGTAGTTGTCAATTTGTACATATAGGGGTATTGATTTTTAGACTTCTTGATGTCGCAGACTTTATCCCTGGAAAAAAATGTGAGCTCTTCCTAGGTATTTACGAATTTTCTGTGTATGAGGTTGTATCAAATATAGTTACCATTTTACAATTTTGTAGCCAAGAATTACTGTAAAACATGTTTCCTCTGCATTGTTTTAATTGTTCCTATTTTTTTTACCTCTTCAATTGTGATCTTGAAAGCATGTGACTCTGCCACGTGTATGGGAATTTACAACTTCCTCATATACACTCTCCAGAAAATAGTTAAGGGTTTAATCCTTCTTTGCTAATAATTTATGTAATAATTATATCTTCTGCCCTTTTCTGTGAAATTCTAAATGTTCACTATATGATTTTCATCTCCTACGTCTCTGTCTTACAGGTGCATGCATTTCACCATCACTCTTCCTCCTATACGGAAGGGTCGATGTCATCTTGATAGGCAAGAAATCCCTTTGGTTTTCTGGTTGTTCAAATAGTCGTCTTTATGGTCGAATTGTTTGCGCGTCTTAAGGGGTCTTTCTATGCAACGTGAGTTTCGGTGTACAACTCACCACTGCACGAATCGTATGAGCTTCTTAAATTTTAATTTTCATTAAACTATGGATATCCTTTGTTTCTCGATAGTTTTCTGCACTAGTGAATCTTAGTTCAGCCTCATTTTTCTTGGTCATTATTTGTTTCCTTTTTCCGAGCTAGAACTACAAGCGACCCTTCACTGTTTTAAAATAATCCTGACACTATGGTGCCTTCCAGAATTATTTGCATCACATGCAATAGTCCTTATGTAGTGTGTGCTAAGGACATTGCATTGTTTAATGTTAAATAGTTTCAGTGTTTCTGTATTTAGTGATTGTATTTAGACTATGGCCTGCTCCAGGAATTTTCCATATTTGTTGAATTTGGATGATAGTGATGTAATTCTGTTCCTAGCGTCTGACATGTATAAACATATATTCAATGTCTATTTTTACTCCTAATATTGTGTAAATTAAATGGATGTTTCCATGATTCAATTTGGAGTGTTTTGCAGTTGTTTTAATGTCAATGATGATAGCAGTATTCACCACATGTAAGACATTGCTAATATGTATTGTCTTTATCGTTAGTTAATAGAAAGATATCTTAATTGGCTATCGACGATTCATGATATTTCCTGTATTCCTTGCTCCTTTATTAAGGGTATGAATTGTTTGGTTTGGCTATTCGTCTTCCAAATCATGTAAAATAAGTTATTGAAATTATTATGGTTGGGTGTTTGTTTGTGTTGTTGATTCTCTAGTCTCTTCCTGAACAATATACGCCTGCGCATATCAACTGATTCGGGTCTATTTGATAAAGACTATTATTTAAATGAAAAGGAGATATACTTAATCGTTTCCATGTAGAATTTTTCTTTTGTCACTTTTTATTTCATTTTCTTTACATGACTTTTGGCGTTTATTTATAGAGTCACTATGCATTTCTGAAATTGATTTTATCATGGCATTTAAAATAAACAATGATGAAGGAGTTGTGTATGACAGACATCAATAATTTCTTCACACTAGTTCTTATCACTTTCATTATCATTCCCATTTCATACTCTCCCTCCTCTAGCACACTTAAATAATAGTTAACAGCATACGTTAATTTTCTGGGTACAACAAGAACATGTTACCCAGTGGATAATGTGGTTCACACTAGGAACGATGGATTGACACCTAAATTCATATATGTTTGTTTATTGTTTTTTTTCTTTTTTCCAACAACTAAACTACTATGAGTAGTTTACTTCTGACTTCACAATAAATTACAATTTCCAGAGGACTAAATTTATGATAATAGCAAATTATAGCTAGATTTACAATAATAGAAGACTATAATTTCCACACACTTAGATTTATGATAATAAGTCCATTCGTTCTAATAATTTAGCAAACTCTATCCTCACACAAATTCACCCACATCTCTACATTACCCTCAATTTTCGAGGAAAAAATTCTCTGTGGTTAATAATTCTGGCATACAACATCTACCTAAGTTTATTATTTTAAAATAGTAAAACAGAATGGAATCAAATAAAATAACTAAAGAGAATTCACATAATAAAAAATATTCTCACCACAAAAATTTATCATAGATGAACACTTGGGAATCTCACACTTTCTCAACACCCAACCTTTAATTGCAACCTCCGAGTTGACCCCAAGTTCATATGTTCTTGCCAGGGTATCAATAACCTCTATTGATCCCTTGTATAGGTATTTTATACCTTTCTTTCAAGATAAACTTTCCTTTAGGGCCATCGAGCTTTTGGGTACATTTTTATTCACTTGCCTAGGATTTTCCATAAAACCCGGCCTTTCTCTCCGGTGGCACTTTATGCTTATCCAAGCTGATCATATTTCCCCTAGCCAAGATATTTAATGGAGTTCTCTCTCCTATCCATTAAACTTATCTAGAATTTTATTTAGAATTTTTTTAATCATGAAATAATTATTGAGTCTCATTTATCAATGAGATTTTTTTATTTTTCTTTCTTTGACGAGAATCACATTTTCAAATGTCCCATCCCATTCCCAAGTACTTAGATTCCATTTATTTATTAATAAAAGTATTTATTTACATAAATATTTCAATGTACCTCATGGATTATCCACCATTCTTACTAACATAGTTAAGTGTAAATAAAACAACATTACAATAGACGAGGGATATTACATCAAACATGGATTGCGCACATAAATGCCATCAATACAAGCCAATGGAAGGCACATTACTCATGAATAATAGTCAGACCTTAAAAAAATAGAAAAGAGACACCTATTTCTAAGTGCAACATTTGAAACTACACATTAAAACACTTAGAACGTAAGTTACGATAGAAGTGACGATTGTGGCCAAAATCTGTGCTAAGTTATAGGAATGTCGCTAGCATAGATTCCAATGATATTTAAGACCATCTAATGTAAAAGAGTGTTCTAGAACCAAATTCAGTGATGCATAAAGGTGCAAAACATGGAGGAGTGAAAATCCCAAAAGTGACACCTTCGAGATGAGGAAAATATAAGATGACACTTGAAAAATGTGAATGACCATTAACATGACACATGCTAGAGTTAAGATAACACGAAAATTCCACTTATCAAAATGAAAATAAGAAAAATCTATTGTCATGGATGTGAAAGGGACAATTTTTAAAGGAAAAGTGCGCGAAAAATGACACATAAGAAAACTCATCGTATTAAAAGTACAAACACAACCAATGTGAGGGAGGATATAAATAAGAGTGTGCGCTCACCGTCAACTTGAGTTGAATTTTGGAAAACAAGTGTGTAGAGAAATGATGTTATTCTTATTCAATCTTGCATAAAAGAAGCGTGCTCATGCACCCATCGGAGACTGAGCATGTGTGTGGAAGTGACTTGACAGTCTCAAACTAGGAAGAAGACATAAAGGCTTTACAAAACATCAAACGATCATGGATTAATGATAGAACATAAGATCCTTAGTAGGCTCCAAAACTCAAGTGTGAGAAACATTTTTGAGGGTGTTGATCACAATGGCAACAAATACTTATGCAATAAATGTATGTCCATAGTTTTATGTCATGTTGTAGCTATCAATTTCACATAGTGATCATGCATGTAATTAGTGTTATCAATAATATCTGTCTAACTCCAGATCTATCATGCGCTCAGAGGGATCAAATCCCTCGAGTTGAAAACCTTCTTTTTGGAGTGTAAAATTAGAGGAAAGGTTTTCATATCAAGGGATTCAATCCCTCTCTGTGCATGATATATCCATAGTTGGGTGGACCTAGGTTGGTTCTAGGTAACAGAAACAATGCAATATTTTTAGATTGTCATTATTATGTATATGTTTTAGATAAACTTTATTCTTTAAAATTTACATTATGTTTTCTTTGACTCATATGAACATATAATTATGTTCTTTAATTTAGTCTATGTTGCTTGCCTTCAATGGTTTATACGTCTGTGTTTGGATGTTTTGAGTGGTTTATGTGTGTCTACATTTAGATGCTTTGAGCGGTTTGTGTGTTTACCTGTTTGGATTTGTATGGTAATATTTGTTAATGTTACAATTTTTGTGTTATATTTCTATATGTATATGTAATTGTCTATTAGTAATTAGTATGTGATGAATAAGGAAGACACTCTTGTCAATAGCCTGTAGGAGAATTGGCATTGCACATCTTTTCCATTTAATTTTAGGTATCATGGATTTTGATGACTAATTAATCCTTAATAATGTCCCTATACGTATTACAAACTATATTGAAGAGTAGTTTTAATTTTAAATTTTATGAGTTACCTCAAGTTGTTGAGATGATAGATATTGTTAGTAACTTTGAATATAAAAAATGATGAAATAATTTTTTGAATGCAAAGTGACAATGTAATAATGTTGAATGGAAAAAATGTGAACGATAAAGCCTCATTGTGATCAATCTCAATTATTTTCTTCTACTATTCTTTTTGTCACCCTTGTTACTTTTTCCATATTTTCATATTGATTATATGAAAAGCGCATTTGAATTCGTAAACCATTCAAATATTTAACATGAGCTATTCTAGTAAGCATCTTACCTTTTCTCACTTGCTCTCTAATATTACTAGGTCGAATTACTATAACACAAAAAGAAATGCACATTGTCAATAATTTTTTGTGCTTACGCTAAAACCAATGAAATTGTTAATCTAATCACTTTAAAATTAATGTATTGTCATACATCCAGTTACACCAAATCAGAAATGAACATCTACACTGAAATCGATGCATCTAATCCAAGAAATCAAATACGGTTAGAAGCAAAATCCACATTGAAATCAATACATCTAATGAAAACAACCAAATCAGATTAGAAATCAAAATCCACTCTGAGATTAATGGATCTAATACAAGCAATCAAATATAATAAAAAGTCAAAATCTACGCCAAATTCATTACATCTAGTGCAAGCAATAAAATATAATTAGAAATCAACATCTACACTAAAATCAATACACCTAGTGCAAGAAATCAAATAGAATAAGAAAATATCTACACTAAAATAAATGCATCTAGTCCAAGTAATCAAATAGGATTAGAAATCACACTTAGAGTGACATCATTGCATCTAGTGGAAGAAATCAAATATCATTAGAAATCAACATGTACATTGAAATCAATGCAAATAGTGCAAGAAATAAAATAGGATTGTAAATGACCACATACAATTAAATCAATGTATCTAGTGCAAGCAATCAGATAGGATGATAAATGACCATATACAATGAAGTCAATGTATCTAGTGCAAGCAATCAAATAGGACTATAAATAACCATATACACCAAAACCAATGCATGTATTTCAGGAAATCAAATAGAATTAGCAAAACATATACAATGAAATCAATGCATCTAGTGCAAGAAATCAAATAGTATTATAAATCACCATGTATGCTAAAATCAATGTGTCTAGTGTAATAAATATCCTTCCCTCTCTCCCTCTCCATATATATCTATATCTCCCTCCATCTCTCATTCTTTGTCTCTCTATCTCACCCATAAACATACACACACTCTCTAAATCTCTCCCTTGTCACACACACTCTCTCTCTCTCCCCTCTTACCTCTCTCCCTATGTGATTATTTTTCCCTCCCTCTCTACCCTTCCAACTATATCTCTCCCCTCTCTCTCTCTCTGCCCTCTAACCCCGTCACTTTCTTCATCCCTCTCTCCCTATCTCTCGTTTAAACTTCTCTCCCTCTCTCACTCGTCTCCTCTCTCTTCATTCCTCCTCTCTCCTCTAATTTAGTTTATTTACTTCACTGTAAGAAATAAAATAGTATTATAAGTCACCTTCTACATTGAAATCAATGCATCTAGTCAAATAAATTTTACTCCCTCTATCCTCCCTCAGATATATCTATATATCCCTCCATATCTCCTTCTTTGTCTCTCACTACTACATAAAGGGGGTTTTAAAACATTTTTTGAGTAAATTGTATTAACTTGAGCCAAAAAAAACTTGTAAATCATCTTAAATATTGTCTTTAAGTGGGTGTCACAAACTCTCGTCTTAAAAAATTGTCTCTATAAAGACAATATAGAACACAAGTATTATTGTCTTTTCACAAACAATTCATTTTTGTATTTCAAGAGACAAAAAAAACTTGTAAATTGTCTTAAATATTGTCTTTAAGGGAGTGTCTCAAATTATTGTCTTAAAAAATTGTCTCTATAAAGAAAGTATAGAACACAAGTATTATTGTCTCTTAAGAGACAATTCATTTTTGTCTTTATAGAGACAATGTGTCTTGTATCCTTGTCATTGTCTCTATAGAGACAATATGTATTTAATCCTAGTTATTGTCTCTCTAAAGACAATAAAAAATTCTCTTTCGAAAGAAAATATAGAATGTGGATTTTTTTTTCTTCAATGATTAATTCATGCTAGGGCAAGATGGAATCAAACCACCAACATCCTTCTTGAAAACTAAGTACTCTTCCATTCAGCCAGCACCCTTTAAAAAAATGTGTTATCTTGATCAGAAAATAAAAATAAATGAGGTAAAATGTACCATCATATTAGTGAAGAAAATTTATGTTACCTGTTGCAGCTACATGATGATTTTGGTACAAAAAAATTGCATATTTCAATAGAGTTGGTTGAAGCACCCCTCCTTATCAACTTTGATAAGTAGAAGTGGTTATTGAAAAGAGTCAATTCCCAATACAATGTTTTTGGAATGGGATCTAAAGGTATTTTTTTTTTACTTGGAAAAATTTCACACCCTCGTCATACTTACTAGCAACATAAAGCTCAACTGATGCACCATATGGTAAATATTTTTTTTTGGTATTTTCTAAACTATTCTATTTTGGAGAAGGAAATTTGACTCGGTTATTTTAGTTCTCATGCCATTAGAGTACATAATAACAAGAAGCCAATTCACAATATCATATGAGGCATAATGACATAAAAACAATACTGACAACAAAATAAAAATTTGCACTCAAGTTGAAAAATATTATTCCAAATTCTAAAGTCCCTCGCCATGCAATTCTAAGGATGAATTTCTTAAATACCTTATGTTCCTCTAGCATTCCATAGCAACAATTAGATATTCCAAGGCCCAAAAAGTACCAAAGTTTCTAAGTGGAATGAAATTACCACAGCATAATACACAGATAAATCAGAGCCAATGAGAAAGTCAATGAGATTTCTTGATGTTCACCCTTGCATGATATGACATATTATATTGTTAAATGGTTCCATGTAAAGTAGCAGGCCTTTTTAGATTATATGTGAACTCGAAATCTCTCCAAAAAATTTATTAGGGATCAAAGTTTGATAAGATCACCAAACAAGTCTCCAACCCATATATTTAATTACAATATTTAGATTAATCATATCCCATAGACAATTCCAAAAGGGTTTATTGTTAGATTTAAGTATCCTTAACATTTTCAAGAATATTTTATACAAGCCTCTTAGCGAGGAGGATCCTTCACACACACTTTCATTTTCATATACTAAGGCACCATGCTTCAATACATTTTCTAGATACATCACTCGTACTCAAACTCAAAGGAAATGCCTGGCCAAGAATAGTCTTTTCCAAATTACTTCCAATAATAAAATCCCTTAAAAGATGCCTACTCTAATTGCTAACAACCTATTTTTAGCTAATATTCCAAATTTAGCTTATGACCACAGTTAGATACCAAAACAACAACACAACTTGTAAGATATTATGCTAAGTTTTTCCTTCATTCTTGATGTCTATGATGACACATTTTCCTTCATATGCACCTTGAATTATGTAGTTCTCCTAATGTTCCATTTCCACTCATGGAATTACATAATTTAAGTTCTTTTGTCTCTTTTTTCCCAACTATACACCAAAGTTCCCATGTGAAGTTAACTATCCCATGAGAAATGAATTTGGTAGCCTAACCAAAACTATACCAGTGAAATATTTGCATCTCAATTTTGTAATAATATAGAAATTATACAAACACTCAAACAATTAGCAGTCAAAGAGCTCAATGTGCTAAGGAGATATATAAAAAACCAATTAAATTAATAGTAAGAATATATGAGTGTAAAGTTGAAAACCTCAAATTTGGAGAACAAATCCAATTGCCATAAAACATGAGGCTACATTGAAAGATACAAAATTCCTTAATTATCATGTTTGTAGAGATCTCAAAATTATGTACAACAAATCTAAAGAAAACTAGAATTACTTGATGTTGCCAAGAAATATAAATTGGAATAAAAACAAGAAAAAGTTTGCAACTGATTGTAATTTCTTTAGAAACTACAAAGTAGTAACAAGAATATTGATAGATTAAAACTGAGAAAATATAATATATGCTAATCCAATATTTTCTCACGAACTTCAATCTTCCTGTAAAATAGGATACATATTAATAAGATGGTCGCAGAAAATAATGATTTCAGTGAAATGGGGAAACAAGGCTTGTGTGAAAGGCTACAAAATCCTTTAACACTGACAAGTCCCGTGTAGTTCTACTAACAACTATATACATCCAAAATGCCAGAACAAAGTTTCTCACGATGAATTCATGATTTACTAAGGCATGTCATACCTCTTCATTTGATATCTATATCTATATATATATATATATATATATATATATATATATATATATATATATACATATACATAATGTGAAGTCCATGTGACTAGAAAACTGAAGCATGCCACCTCATTCAACAAATCTATTATTAACAAAACAAGAAAATTATGCCATGTTTTGAGGGTTCAACTATAGTCTACAGACGATCAATTTCAACAAATTCTCCAACTAGTCGAGGAGTACCTCTTATATATGGACCAAATTTATTCCCAAACAAACTATCTAGAAGAATCATTGCAGAAATCACAACCTTTCATTCACACACCTCACACACAATTAGCTTCTATAGGGTATGAATAAATACCCCTAACCCATATTCGTTATTCAGTTTGGATACTATTTTGCACAACAATTAACCTAGATTTGGTTAGATGGTAGTAGAGGATCTACAAGCCTGAAATATTTGCTATGAACACTCTCAATATAATGCAATATTTTGACCCCCATGAACCACTCGCTGCATATATTTATTTCCAGCATAGAACAGGGATTACAAGAAGATTGAATACTTAAGGGTGCAGACTTGGCCACTTGGCATGGTACTCCAAATACTAAGAACATGCAGGGTATCAACAGAGTGAAGTAGTTCAATCATACACTATACATATATTACTGCTTAAGTACCTCAATATACGATATATACTTGAAGGAATATATTATAGTGGTGTTACGAGAATGATGAAGGACAAAACCAGATTGCTACTATGAATAACTCCACTGATATGTATTGAGCTCATAATTCTACATTTTGACTAAGGCATAATATCATTAAGCTACAAGTCTGTTTACACTTGTTACAACGCATGATATTATCACTGGTTCCCAACCAGATAAATAGGGGCACTTAGAAATGAATGATAGATGTTAGAGTCTAAGCCAAAATTATTAACAGTGCAGAGAAACATTTCATGGGAACCTTAAGGTACTTGAATGGTGTTAAAGGTGGAACAAATAGCACAACATTACACATAAATTGTAGAGGAACATTCCTTAATATTTTCACCATATTGAGCACACTCTATATATGCAATAAAATCCCCTTAGGCCACAAAATACTAAACATCTTTCCATCCAAACGACATAGACTATGGAAAATACAAGTATAATATATCAATCAATGGAGTGGTTAGTTTATTTCTGCTTATCACTTCAATTGGTTTATCACACCCACCACACACACACACATATCATAATTAAGCACAAGCATAAGATGAAGGAGAATCAAAGTTGTTAAGAATTGTCTCTGTTTATCTAGAGGCAGGAATAACTACAAAATTATGATTGAATTAATGAAAATAAATGTACCTAATAAGCCCAAATTAATTTGAATATTTTAAATCGATTATGTGTGTTTAGTCACGTAGGAAGCCAAAATTCATTTAAATATCTTAAGAATGATTGCATGTGTTTAGTCTGGAAAGATCACCGTACTGTTAAATAAGACAAAGCTTTCCAGTAGATACATATTTCCTATCTCTCAAACTTATGTTCCCAAATGGAATGGGAAACCCAGTGAGGTGAATGATATTGTGTAGAGATAATTATATCCATGATTTTCATACCTTTCGCGATTCAATTTAGTCATGCTAGAGTACTAGGAGAAAAAGAAACATAATCTAGGTAAGTACTTTAACATTCCCTTTCTAGAATCAGTAGCATGAGTGAAACTCCTACATGTTGTCTATCTATTTTGGTTTTTTAATACTAGCTTATAGTATTCTTGTGCTTGGCCACATTACTATCATTTATATTAATTGGTATTTCCTTGAGAAAGAAGTTATGATAGAAACATCCTCTTCTTACTTGGCTAGGACATGAAGTCTTCAAACAATATGACATCTTCCTATATTCAGAATTATGCTCCCGAGTAAGTGGAAGGTGGATGGGGGTTGTGTCCTAGAATAACCCATGATTAATCATTATTAATGCACTTAATCCTTGGTTACATTACACTTTGTTGTAGGCAATTTTTGGTCATATATGCATATTTTCTTTATGTCAGGTTTCTGTCATTGTTATTTCTAGTAATTCAAATGAAAAATGGTTTTACACAAGAAAACATGAGTAGGGCATACTCCTAACTTGTTGATGATATCCTTTACCAAGCTTACTTTCTCTCATGAATTTTTTCTTTGAAACCTATAATTTTGCTACAGATTGTGTTTACAGTAGATATCTTATTAGATTGCAAATTCTAATATGAAATCTCTAGCATAACCCACTACATTCCTTAGGAGGAAATAAATTATATGAATGTCCACCGATTAGGTCATTTAATTCCATTTAACAAAATTTTAAACCCTAAAAATAGAATTAAATAAAAAAAATTTAGGAGAATGTCACAAGTATCATAGAACTAAAATTCTTGGTATCAACTTAAAAATACATCACAATTTAACACAAGTCTTAAAGAATAGAAAATCAATACAAAACCATAAAATTTAGATCCTAGCATTCATCATTACCTCCACAAACATTGTATGCTCCATCATGCTATCCTTAATGAAGAAAACTTCCAAAGATTAGAATCTAGATGCTAGCATTAATTATTACCTCCAGAAATGTTGCACGCTCCATCCTGCCATCCTCAATGAAGAAAAATTCAAATGGAATATTATCATTAAAATACCAAACATGTTGTTTATTACTTTTTACTTCCATGTGAAAAGAGCGTTTCCTAGTCCATGAGATATGTTTTGAAACAATACCATTGGTAGCAGTGTGTGTGCTGAGCTCCAAGGCTGCAATGGTGGCACCTAATTTACGAGGAATGAAACTTAGAAAAAGGAATCAAAATAGATATTCATCGACATCCTATTAAACTAGCAATATTTACAGTAAATAGAACTAATATTTTAACTATTTTCACATTTTATGAAATACACATGTAGAGGTCCAGTAGCTGCAAGACCGAAAGAGTTATTCTAAAACTTCAAGTTGTAAAAAATTTGACCATCGCACAATATAACTTGCACATTGATATAAAGGACTTGACGTACTGATGATGCCAGTAAAACAGGCAATGGATGCCTACACAAAGAATTAACCAAATATCACAAGTTTCTTTAGTTAGGTTAATGCTTACCATAATAAATACAATTCACATCTAACAACAACAAAACTATTTTTTTCCATTTATTCTTTACAAAAGGAAATAGAATTTACTATCTAATACCCACCAAGAGAAGGTAACAATTTACTTGCATGTTTTGGAGGTAAAAAGGTACATATGGACCACACCTAGTACATACCCTAGTCCTCAAAATGGAGTCCCCATATAGAACATGTTCCAAAAGCTTAGGTACACATACCAATGTTCCATTAGTTTTTCCCATTTTAATATGGGGATTTTGTTAAATACTTTTATTTTTTTTCTCTTCTCAACCAACATTCATGCCACCATAAGGGAAACAACAAACCTTTAATCAATTACATTTCAAATTTGTGGATAGCCTAACTTAAAATGCTATTTTGGCAACCGATAACTCTTTTAATAGATTTTTATTTGTAATAGTAGGGGATTTGTGAAGCTATAAAAAGAGTGCTTGATTGACAATGAAATTCTTCATATAGATATGTCCACAATAGATAGAAATAAGATGTATAGGAAATAACTAAATGAAAAACAACACAAAATATATGACTTAAGTTGCACCATAGGCTGATGTAGATAGGATTCAATAATAATAATATTAAAAATAAAAAGGGGTGTGTTGCAATTTTTTAGTGAATAATATGCTAGGAACCATCCTTTTGCCTTCTATAATTAGCTTAAACCCTCTCTCTCTAGTTTAATAATCCTCTAACAAACTAGGACTCCAAATGTGAAAACTCTAAAAAGTCGTGGACTTGATGAATTTATCCAAAAGGTCCATCTTTGGAAAAATGTCCTAGAAATGGTGTTTAAAGCAATAATCCTGAAAAAGGGAAAGGGAACCATATCTCTTATCGATCTGAGGCTAGAGAACCAATCACAATCCAAATTGAGAGTTTGAAAAATCAAACACCAAGGTAGGTATAAGTTATGGTGATCTTAATCTCCACTTACGAGAAATGGAAAATCATAATCTAATAGGACATTATTCAAGCCATTAAATATCATAAACCATAATTTTCCTAAGGTTGATCCTTTGAATACCCTCCAACATAGATGCCAAGATGGCCGCATCATCAATACGAGGAGAATGGAGACCAAGACATGTTGAAAGAGGCAAGGTTTGAATATGCTCCTACAAAAAAGAATCTTGTTGATTGATATATATCTTGAACAGTGTGGGCGAGAGATGATGGTCATGCCCCACCCCAATGCTCTTCTTGATAATACTAGACAATCCACTCATTATTTATAGGGACCCAAAAACAAACTAATAGACATATAATAGTAGTAAACAAAATCTTTGAAATTCCAATGTCATCCATGGAACAATGCCTCTCTCAAGATAACATCAGGAAACTTTGAAAAACCTAGAAGAATTATTTGAAAAGAAATGTCTCCCCTCCTCCATGATGGCATAAAGCTTGGGGATATGGTTGATGGATCGATGTTGAAGTCAAAATCCATCCTTCACTCTTGAGCCAAAGAGGTCTTCCCTCAATTATCTCTAATAATACCCTATGAAGAGGCATAGAATTTAGCTTAGAATGTATGAACCACCATGATCATCTAATAATTAATTGAAATAGTATCACACCCAAATTTAGGTTGTAGCAAGCCCCTTTATCATTATTTATTTATTATATAATAATTTTTTATTTTTTTTGTCAACCATGATAACCCTTTACTTCCTAGTTAGAGCTATGGACCTAAAAGCATGCTTTTGTGGATCTAAAATCACACCTCTCATCTATTGTTTTGATGATGAGAAAATTTATAGGATCTCTCCACAAATTGATCTGCAAATTATAGCCACGTCATCATATCCCTCTAGTCTCCTTTGTGCTGAATTTAATGTTGTCCTAGTAAATTGTTGTTGTTACATGTCTCCTAGTCATGCTATAGGTCTAATCCTCATAGAAAATGCATCGTTTTTCTGCTACAAAATATGGCCTATAAAGAGCTAATATTGTTCTAAAGTAATAGAGTTACTATCCATGGCCTTTTATGCTACCAGAGAGTCACAACAACTAGAGTCCCCCCTAGTGGAGATAAGTTTGCAATATATGACACTACAAAAACATGAGATATGAATCTCATAAAGGCTAACTTCCTGCCACATGTGCCTATAGGAATTAGGGTTTACCTATAGTACCTCCTATGAAAATTCCATGGGGAATTACTTGACTATGTCATTGCAAACTCATTCCTACCATAATGATTCTAGAGCCAACACCTACTGATGCCTTCTCCTTAATTTATTATAGGATAAAGATGAGCATATTATCCACGTATCCTTAGATTCCATTGAAGTGTAGCTGACAGGACCACCTTTTGAAAGTCTCGATCCCTTGCACAAATATTGCATTTTCAGACTTGTTTCTAGAAATAGGGTATAATTCAAACCTCTAATGATATACTTTGGCATAAGGTCAATTACAGTACCATATTACAGAGGTGTAAGTAAGGCATTAAATGTTTATAAATATGGTGCAATGGAAGGATGTGCAAACACCAATTAAAAAATATATATTCTGAGGCTTCAACCATCCTTTTGATCTGTTCACCCCTATTGTAATGGGTGTCCACAAATTTTGTTGACTTGTGCTACTCTATTGCTTGTATATCAAAAATGCTTATCTGGGGCCTACAAACACAAATAGTATTACCTTACTATGTGATAACATCACTAGAAATATCTAGGGAACACTAGTGGATCTACATACACCATTAAGCGATGGATTATATTAATCCATTGGAGACCATATCAACATATCCTACTCAATGAGGCAATAAAATTAAATGGCTCATATTAAATCCATCTTGTGGTGTGATGATCACCATAAGCAACAATGTCCAAGAAGAAGTTAACAAATTTCTACACAGGTCTTAGAATTACTATTACTCTTACATATTGCACTTACATACTCTTGGTTAAAATCAACACACAATGATTAATCAAGTCATTCTTCAAGGTTGAACCAATTACGATAATAAATTCTAAAGATCAACCATACTAAATTTATGTAGACTCAGTTTGAGACAATGCATGTCAGTTTCTCAAATAACTTCACTCGAATCTGGAACATCCTACTTGGCTATGTTAAATATTATAGAAATCTAAGGCTACAGAGATATAGCATCTAGAATTACTACCATGGATGAAATAAGACAACTATATAGTAGCTCCAAGCAGGTAACATGCTCCATGCACAAGCCTTAATAGGTATTAGTAACATCAATGTAATTTGTTGTATACCAACAGTGGCACTGTACTCACAGAGGTCCAAAACTAGAGAATAGGGTTAGCATATTAATCTATTCTATGTGAAGGCATTAATAATTACTAGTGACAACAGAGTCCCTTAAAAGTTGTATAAAGCTTAATGAGGCATAGAATATCTATTGCAGCATTGTTGCTAATAGCAAGCATCTTAGGAGTATACTTGTAGTTAATCTATGTTACTATATATATGCCAACAAAAGTGTTATAAACCACATTATTTTCTCTAAGTATACTTTGTGCATAAAATAGATAATTCATTTCTGATGGTTTCAGATCACTGCCATGTTTAATGCAAGGAGTTAGTACAAGTTCCCCTAGGGTAAATTTTGGGCGAAAAGCCCAAGTTTTGGGGCAGAAAGCCCAAGCTTATGTTATGTAAAGTGGAAAGTCTCTGCAAGCTATGGTCACAGATCACGTAGATAGTAAGTGTCATCAAGGGATTTTCCCTTCTTTTATGTAAGTTGTATCAGCCTTAATAGATCTACCCATGGTCCGTGGACCATGGGATTGTATAAAAAGGAGAGTCTTAGAGAGTCTAAGGAATAGTAATGAAGAGATCAATGAATGTAATGGGTCATTAAAAAGTGAAGAGCAAAGAGTCATAGAGTAGAAGACAAGCTCTGCAGCTGAGTCAACAGAGGCCTAGAGTGGAGTCTGGAGCTTAGTGCACAGGGTAGTCTTGAGTCTGTAAGCAGAACTAAAGTATTAAAAAAGAGATTATTATGGAAATATTTGTGTTTTGTCCATTTAATCTTGTTATGAATGAATGATTTTATGTTATTTTGAATTATGGGTTTATGATTTAATATTGTACTACTATGCAATTTTTGATGGTTTACATTGTTATATGAACAAATGTACTAATATTTGTTTACACGAAGAATATCTTAATGCATGTTAAAGATATTTGATACTTAGGACGATCTGGGTAAATACAAAACTAAGAGTAATTACAAAGGTGCGTAAGTAGTTGATTCACCTATTTAGGGTAATCGATTTAAGCGGACGTATGTTTATGGTATAAAATGACATCGCGCTCATCTCTGGGAGCAGAAACTTGGTTCCATCATACCCACATACTACTTCAGGTCAGACTTCAGTCTGCGCTCTATGGATTGATACCGAAAGGGCGAGTAGTTTAGGGATTTATTTGGGAAACTTAACTCTAAACATGCGTCAGGATCCACTAAGACAAAAAATAGTTCCATTGCTGGGACTAGGATCTGCATAAAGAGATGTGTGTTGTCACATCACTGGAATCCAACTAAGAAGAAAATTGATGATTGGTTGGATAGGAAGTTCCATGAATTCGCGGAGCAAGATAACATAGATTCGTGATTGATGAAATAACAGTGGTTGGAGAGGTATTTGTACACAGGGAATACATGAAGTTTTATTTGGTTCCTTTTGGTTGAATTATATGAGTGGATCACTAAACTAGCAAACATAAAAGGAAGCTGGATTCTTGACGGTCTAATAGTGTGGACCTAGGAGTTGGTGAGAAGATTGGAAGCCTCTGAAGACAATATTGCGCACGTTGTCGGTCATCGGCTTGATTGTGTCCTCGAAGAGTTTCTGACAGAGTTTGCATTTGATACCTCAGTCAGCTATAGTAAAGAAGAGTGGCGCTTCTTCAAAGGACCGCGAGGTAAGTATTTGAGATATGAATACTTGGATTAAAATGATCTTGTGTGAAAAGCGTGTTATGCAATTACCTTGATTTTTCGAGGTATGTGAAGTGGAAAGTTACTTAGGGATAGGAGGAGAACAGGTCTTGAATATAGCCTACTCATTAAGCCTCCTCTGAGTGATGACAAAGAAGCTACATAGGCTTCACCATAGAGCATTGTCCAGTTAATAAGGCAAGGGTTCTCGCGAATACCCCATCTATCTATTAGGAAACCAGCTCAAGAAAAGATAGAAAAGATAGATCAACGCCTTAGAATTCAGCCTCTTCGAGGGGGAAACCTCCTTTACATTACATAAATGAACAATGCTTTGATGATTCAAATGACAAAACCTCCTTTCTATATATAGGAGTCTAGGGAGTCACAATATAATCCAGCTGACCTAACAATAATATAAAGCCACAAAATAACAATAGAGGGATTCTATGGAGCATAGTAATAACAATATGTGGCCAATAGGGGCACAACAATATTAATAAGGGGTATAACTACAATAGTAATGGGGTAATCACTAGTATTATAGGGACCCAACATGCTCCTCTCCTTCAAAAAAGTGTTGTCCTCAACACTTGAGTAGTTCTAGATACTTCTGCATAAAATTCTCATCCTCCCATGTGGAATCTTCAGCGAATAAGTTCTTCCACTTGATAAGATACTCTGAAATTGATTGATTTTGTAGTTGTCGAGTTCTTGTTTCTGTGACTGCTTCTGGTTCCAATATAATTTTTCCTTCCTCGTCAAACTCTGGCAATATTGTTTGAACTGGGAGCTTGTCACATATAACCTTCTTTAAACATGAAACATGGAAAACTGGGTGCAATCGAGAAGATGTAGGAAGCTCCAATTTGTATGCCATAGTACCAATCTTTTGCAACAACTTGTACGAACCATAATACTTCGGTGATAATTTATTATCCTTCTTAGCTTGCTTGAGGGACATTTTCTGATATGGTTGTAGCCGTAGGAATACCCAATCACCTACATAAAAACTTCTTTCAGTGCGATGTTGATCTGCCTGTTGTTTCATTTTATTCTGTGCCAACACGAGGTTACCCTTTAAGAGTTGGAGGACTTGTTGTTGATGTTCGATGTGATGTTCCACTGCCTGAACCTTAGAATTTTCTCTTAAATATGATGTGATGGATGGTGTTTGATACCCATAAAGTGGCATAAATGGGGTCATTTTTGTTGTTGTATGGAAGGAAGTGTTATACCACCATTCAGCCAAAGGAATCCATTTGCACCATTGTGTCTGTTTATCAGATACAAAGCGACGAAGATATCCTTCCAACCATTTGTTTACCTTCTTAGTTTGCCCATCAGATTGAGGATGATAAGGTGAGCTATGAGCTAATTGAGTACCAAGACAAGAAAATAATTCTGTCCAAAAACTTCCAGTGAAAATGGGATCTCTGTCACTTACAATAATCTTTGGGTTTCCATGTATCTTTTGAATTGTTTCCATAAATGCAGTAGAAACTATACCGGCTTTAAATGGTTGTGATAATGCACAAAAGTGTGCATACTTGGTAAGTATATCAACTACCACCATGATGACACTCTTTCCCTCAGACTTGGGTAAACCTGTGATAAAATCCATTGAAACCTCCTCCCAACATTGGCTTGGAATGGATAAAGGTTGTAATAGACCCAGTGTCTTAATTGTTTCAACTTTATTTTTTTGGCAAACCAAACATTCCGCCACAAACTTTTGAATATCTGATTTAAGGCCATCCCAAAAAAATTCCTTCTTAACCCTGTGGTAAGTTTTTAAAAATCTTGAGTGCCCTCCTAAGGGAGAAGTGTCCAATTCCATAAGAATCTTTTGTTTTAGCTGGGAATTCTTACAGAGGTATAAGCGATCTTTGTACCATAACAAATCATTTTTCCAGCTAAATTTATCAAACATACTGGAATCTTGTTGTAACTTTCGAATAAGTTCCCACACTTCTTCGTCCTTCTTCCATTCCTCCCTTGCTTCATTTATCCAATCTCGTAGGATGATAAAAATGGCGCACAACAATGCTTCCACATCCTCATCCTTTCTTGAGAGTGCATCTGCCACCACATTTTGATTCCCTTATTTGTAGATGATTTCAAAGTCATAACTCAACATCTTAGTGACCCACTTTTGTTTCTCTTCAGAGGATAATCTTTGTTCTAAAAAGTATTTAAGGCTATCATGATCCGTTTTTACCTTGAAGTGTCTTCCCATTAGGTAGGGTCACCATTTCTTAAGTGCATGGAGTATTGCCAACATTTCCTTCTCATAAATAGCTTTGCTTAAAAACTTTCCCTTGATTGGACGACTTTCAAAAGCAATGGGTCTTTCATCTTGCATTAAAACAGCACCAATTCCATTTCCTGAAGCATCACATTTCACAATAAAGGTTTTTGTGAAGTCCGGTGTGGTTAAGACCGGTGCTTGGCACATTGCCTCTTTAAGATGTTCAAAGGCCTTTGTTGCTTCCGGAGTCCATGAAAATGCATCTTTCTTCAATAATGTTGTTAGAGGTGTTGCTATTCTCCCATGATTTTTAACAAACTTGCAATAATACCCTGTCAACCCGAGAAATCCTCGCAGATGCTTTATGGATGTGGGTATTTTCCATTCCTTAATGGCTTTAATTTTGCTAGGGTCTACCTTAACTCCTTCATGAGATACAATATGACCCAGATATTCCACCTCCTAGACTCCAAAGAAACATTTGGACCTTTTTGCATATAATTGTTTCTCCTCCAATAGTTGTAGCACCCTATCAACATGTTCAACATGATCCTTCCAAGACTTGTTGTAGATTAGTATATCGTCAAAAAATACTAACACAAATTTTCTAAGGAATGGTTTTAAAATTGAATTCATCAAACTTCGAAATGTTGAAGGTGCAATGGTAAGGCCAAAAGGCATGACCAAAAATTCATAATGACCCTCATGAGTTCTAAATGTTGTTTTTAGAATGTATTCAATCTTCATTTTGATTTGATGATATCTTGAACGAAGATCCAAGTTGGTGAAGTAAATTGATCCATGCAATTCATCCAGTAATTCATCAATGACAGGAATGGGGAACTTATCTTTAATTGTGATCTTGTTGAGCTCCCTATAATCTGGACAGATGCGCCATGATCCATCCTTCTTGTGCACGAATACTACTACAGCAGAGAAAGAACTTTGACTCCGTTGAATTATACCAGCCTCTAACATTTCTGCAACCATATGTTCAATTTCACTCTTTTGGACATAGGGATATCTGTACAGCCTGATGTTTGGAGGAAAACATCCTGGAATCAGATGAATAGCATGATCATGATCACGCATATGTGGGAGACCTTTCGGAGTCTCAAATACCTTGGAATGATTGTCCAGGAATTTTTGGAGATTTGGAGAAATAGATGATTCCGATGTGGAAACATCTAGCAAACATAATTGTACAATTACACCTCTTTGCTCCTTTTTTAGAAGCTTTGTCATACCATTAGAGCTGATTATCTTTCCTGGTTTCCCTGCAATACCCCTTAATTCAACTTCCTTTCCTTCTGTAGAAAATTTGATGAAAAGTTCTTGAAAATTAAAAGCTATTGTACCCAAGGATTGTAGCCATTGGACTCCTAGTACAACATCATCACCTCCCATTGGAATGTAAAGCATTGAGATAGTCAATACATATTCTCCCATTGATAGCTTGATATTATGCACTTTCCAGAGAAATTTATTGTTCCTCCATTTGGAATCATCACTTGACACTCTAGCGTTGGATATAGAAAGAAATTCAATTCTTTTGCTACCTTACAATGAATAAAATTGTGGGTGCTTCCTGAATCAATCAACACTATTACCTTTTTCTTCTTGATTTGTCCTTCTATCTTGATGGTTTGAGGAGTGGTAATTCCTACCAATGCATTACAAGATATGGTCGGATTTATTTGTTCTTCATCTAGGCTTTGTTCCTGGAGTATATCCCCTTCTTTTGACCTTTCTTTCTCCTTTTCTTCTTCCTCTTCACAATCTATGTAGAATAATTTCTTCTCAGCACACTTATGACCTTTAGTCTATTTTCTATCACAACTGTAACAAAGCCCTTTTGCTCTTTTTTCTTCCAATTGTTCTGGTGTCAACCTTATAGGTTGTGGAAGACTAGGGGCAACAACACTTCCATCTTTATAGTTGTGAGTGTTATGCTTCCTGGTTGCCATAATTTTTCTTTCCATTTTTCTTGCTAACCTGAATGATTTCTCTAATGAATGAGGTTCCCAAAGGCGAACATCATGTTGGATATTATCCTTTAAAGACCCTATGAACACATCAATCCTATGCTCCTCTGGAATATCTTTTACCCTTATGTTCAATTTTTGGAACTCCTCAATGTGCTCCATTATTGAACCCTTTTGTTTGAGAATTATCAATTGGCTAAAAAAGGTGTTGCTTTTTGTATCCTCATAATGTGCTATCAATTCTCCCGTAAAAATTGCCCAAGTGATAAATTGTTTACGAGAGAAAAGAAATTTATACCATACAAATTGATTTGGTTCCAAATATAAAGTTGCCATACGTACCTTTTGTGCGTTTTGCACATTATTGAGATTGAAGAATTGCTCCATCTGTAATATCCATTTGGCGGGATCCTTGCCATCAAACTTCCTCATATCGATTTTTGGAACATGGTGAGTCTTCAATCCAAAATTAGAGTCTATGGAATCATGACTAACATTTCTTTTGTTCTCATCCTGAGTTTCCTTAAGTACCCTTTCACCCTTAGTGACCATTTCTTGTAGCAACTTATTCATATTTATCTTCAATTCTTCCATCTTATCATCCATGCCATCAATTTTAGCATCCATGCCATTCACCATAGCTTCCATGCCATCCATATTAGCTTCTACGCCTTTCTTTAAACCATTCATCTTAGCTTCTACCTCTTTCCTTAAACAATACATCTGAGATTCTGTTGCTTTTTGTGCAAGTGACACTTGTTGCACTTGTTCTTGTAATTTTGTTATATCATATAACATTTCTTCTTCTTCTTCATGAGTCATGGCAGAGCTTTCAGGTTCCTTAATAGGTGTTTGCATTTTCTTTCCTCGGGGCATCGGTTACCGATAATAATGCTCTATTATAGCCTTTTAATTCCTTCAAAATAATTTTTCAAACCAATCTTAAGAAAAAATTTAAGAAAATCTACACACCTTTTTTCACTTTGTAGGAGCTCGATATTGCCTCTGATGTATCCCTGTACTTTTTGATCATCTAGTTCTGAATCTGTTACCTGTAGTATCCCTCTGTATCCTCTCTCCAATGCCACAAGTCTGACCCAAATTGGATTCTCCAAGGAAGAGTTATACGAAATCTACCACAGTGACTTGATTATAGACTAGTTTAGTATAGCGAACTTGTACAATGTGCCACGAGTCACTGTTTCAACCTTTGGATCTGAAAAATGCATAAAAGAAACTATACTCCATCCTATTTCTGTACCTTCTTACGAAATTTCAATCCGATCCCGAGAGAGAAAGTTATGACGAGTTTCCCCTGGTGACCTGTTTGGAATGTAATTCGGGAGTCTTCAAAAAGACCAATTGCCTCAGATCATATCTCCACAAATATAGCATGAAGAGCTCTGAAATTCAGACCTAAGGTTGAAAGTGATTTCTTCTCAAATGGGTTTTTTTTGCAACTTCTGAAACGTCACAGAAAAAACGTTATAGCGAAAATTCCACGATGACCTGTTTGGAGCAGTGAAACCCTAGAATCCAAAGCTCTGATACCAAATGTTAAGAAACCAGCTCAAGAAAAGATAGAAAAGAGAGATCAACGCCTTAGAATTCAGCCTCTTCGAGGGGGAAATCTCCTTTAAATTACATAAATGAACAATTCTTTGATGATTCAAATGACAAAACCTCCTTTCTATATATAGGAGTCTAAGGAGTCACAATATAATCCAGCCGACCTAACAATAATATAAAGCCACAAAAATAACAATAGAGGGATTCTATGGGGCATAGTAATAACAATATGGGGGCAATAGGGGCACAACAATATTAATAAGGGGTATAACTACAATAGTAATGGGGTAATCACTAGTATTATAGTGACCCAACACTATCCCACCACCTCCATATTCACCTCCATTGTACACACCTTCGCCCACACTGCCACCACCTCCACCACCTCCACCACCGTTCAATATGGATAATACAGTGAAGTTGCCTATTTTTAAGGGCTTGGTAAATGAGGACCTAGACTAGTTTTGGTTCGTTGCGAAGGTATTGTGGCAAGCTCAGTACATTATAGATGATCAGATGAAGAACTTAATGTTGGTTACCACTAACGTGGTACATTAAGTATTTCACCGATAACCCGATAGCTGTGTTGGCAGACATTCCGATTGCATTGAATAAGGAATTCAGGAGGCCCAAGTCTGAAGCACAAGCAATAGTTGGATTCAAGGAAATCATGATGAAGCATAGTGAGACACCCTGGGAATTAGATCAGAGATTTAAATGCAAGATCCGTGAAGCTAACATGAATCTTATTTATGGGCAGCACCATGAATGGTTTGTGGCTTCCCTCTTGCCTCATTTAATGGTTTCTTTATCACAAAAAAATATTGGGACCCAGGCGAAAGCCTCAGAGATTGTGATGAAATTGCATGAGACACCAATTCAATATGTTTCTTTGGGAGTAGAGTAGATTCATGCAAATTTGCATAATCTCTTCCTAGAGTTCCAAAGTCTAAAGAAGGATAGAGTGGCTCGGCCTGAGGTGCATGAAGAAGTTTGGTGTTTAAAATGTAAAAGTCAGGGGCATGATAAAGATTGTTTCCCTGTCTTCACTAATTACGTTGTAGGAGGAGGTTCGATGCCTTTGAGTCTGGAAGTACAAGCAGTGCCAAGTATAGGACCCGTGTTTTGGTGTGCTATGTGTCAGTTAGCTAGAAAAAATGTGACATACAATTGTCACCTAATGCAGAAATTTGTATAGACACCACAACAACTCTTTTGCAACTTCTGCAAATTAGTAGGTCACGATGAGTGCAATTGCCATAGTTATGAGTTAATGATGGGGAGAATTCCCATTTATCGAATGTAGACAGAAACTTGGCCTCAGGGGTGCAGACCAAGCCGAGGTAGAGGAGGAGCTAAGAGAGGTGAGGTACAAGTTATTTGCTACAATTATGGAGGGCCAGGACACTACGGACGAGAATGTATGAACCCGACATTCCTATCGTGCCGATACTATACTTAGTTTCACCATGCGACAAAAGACTGTCTTGTATTAATAGCTAAGATGTGCCAAAATGGGATGTAATCCTAGCAGCCTACCCAAAACCTGCAGATGATGCGGGTTGAACCCCACGAAGAGGATTCTAATGTGAATATTGTGCTACAAAATGGAATGATGACTAGTGAAGATAAGGAAAAGTAGCTTGAAGAAGGTGAATGGGTCGGAAAATCTCTAGAGAAGGAGGTTGGCTTTGTTCTAGAATGCGCAAAAGAGACTTTCATGGAAGTGAAGAAAAGCTTTGCTGAGGCTTCTACCTCATGATGTTAGGATAATCAGTTTTAATAAATGGACCCATCCATGCTTATTACCTTTTCGGAGACTTGTATGAAGTTTCTCTGTGACAACAAGGTTGTAAAAGGATTACAACAGTTGATCAATAAATGTGCTGGTAAGGAAAATTGTCCTGAGGGACCATGCATGGTCAAGAAAATTGGTAAGCATAAGGCAAGAACGCGGTGTGAGATGAGGCTCACTATGGAAATAAGAGAGTATGAAATGCACCAAGTTATTTTGGATCTTGGGTCAGATGAAATTTTTTTACTGAAAAAACATGGAAGAGAATGGGGAGGCCTGCGCTGCAATGGTATCCTACTCAATTGAGGATGGCGAATAAACAAAATATTATCCCCATGGGAAGATTTCATGGAGTGACAATAGATATTGAAGGCACGAGTGCATTGGCTAATTTGGAAGTGATAAAGATTTTCGATGACAACAATCCCTAACCCGTGCTCCTTGGGATCGATTAGGTTTTTTACATGAATGGGGTGATCAATTTGAAGAAGCAGATGATGTCATTTGAAAGAAAATTGATCCACGTAGTAGTACCTTTGGACCCTATAGAAGGACCGCGCTATATGGAACCAGTCTGCAATTATGAAAGTGACAATGATTTGGAACAAATTTATAACATAACGGTGTGAGATCAACATTGGGTGAATCTAACAGTTGATGGATGTATTGCATGGGATTGTGAAAGCTCCTACACACCGGATTCAAATCATTAGTTGGAACACTGGAAAAATCGATTGCACGAAGTGTCTATGCTATGCTGTAATATGATGACTACGTCACTGCCTTGTGTATCATTGGAGGTAAGAAGCTTGCCTTATTATCATGGTTTAATTGACATTGATAAATTTTTGAATGCATTTGAAAGGGAAGTTCAAGATAAGCATCGCTTCCAACCCTGGGATTTGGCGCTATGCGTTACACCCGCAAGATGGTGGGTTACGCATAAAGATAATTTTGATGGATGGCACGAATATAGAAGAATGGTGAGAGTGAAGCTTGGTCGCACAAAGGTGTGATTGACAGAGAAATACGATGGGAGGAGTGATCCGCATGATCACTTAGAAAAATGGATTGATGCTTATGGAGTAGAATTATAACTGCAGTGGGCACATTTGTTCTGTCAAACTTTGGACGTAATACCAATGAATTGGTACTTGGAAAAAAAGCTCTTCCATGGCATGCATGAATGGGATATTTTGAGACAGGGATTCCTGTTGACATTTAGCTTTGAGGATGGATTCGAGTGCATTTGTGAAGTGTTGTAGGAGGTCAAGGCAGTGATCATCAGATTCTCGTGAGATCCCTTGGATTTGATTCAACCTGACTGGACCACCGAGTTGTGCCATGCACTGGACTACTACAATGTGACTACTAAAGAAAAATAGGAGGATTATAGGAACATTAATTTACCATAGGAATATGGCCATCGCGAAGTTGAGGTGTCGTAGATAGAGAATCCAGATATAATCTCGCTGTTGAAAACTAGACAACTGAACATTGGAATAGAGGCAGAGCCGAAGTTTGCAAAGATAGGGGACTATTAGGGTGATGCTATGGTGGATAAGGTCGTTGATTTGTTCCATGAGTACCAAGATTTGTTCCATGCAAAGTTTTCAGACTTGAAGGGGATAATAGGATATTTAGGATTAATGAAAATAACATTGAAACTAGACGTGAAGCCTGTGAAGTAGTGGCCATATCACCTTAATCATATATACAATGAAAAGGTCCTCTTGAAGTTGGACAAGATGTTGGCAGCATGTATTATCCAACCCGTGGAGGATTATGGTTGGGTAAGTCTAATGGTAATTCAGGAAAAGAAGCAGAAGGATGATGTAAGGATTTGTGTAGATCTGAGGAAGCTGAACGATGCTTGCATTCATGATCCCTTTCCAACTCCATTCACGGATGAGGTACTAGATAATGTTGGCAGATAGGAGGCATATTCATTTACTGATGGGTTCTTAAGATACCATAAAATATATATCACGCCAGAAGACATGAGTAAGATGAACTTCATGACCTTGTGGGGATGGTTTCAAAATACTGTAATTCCTTTTGGACTGAAGATTATGCGAGTGATCTTTTCGCGCATAGTCATTGCGACGTTCAAAGAGTTCATTCACAAGTTTCTGGAGCTATACTTTGATAATTGGACAGTGTTCTGGCTCCTAAAGCACCATGTTGCTAGTTTATAGTTGATGCTAGATACATGCCGGAGGTATAAACTCATGCTAAACTTGAAGAAATTTCTATTTTTCATCCCTTTCAGAATCTTGATGGGTCATGTAGTGTGCAAATAAGGATTAATGGCAGACCCAGCTAAGATCATGGTTATAATCAATTTGGAGGTGCCAAGGATTGTTAAACAATTGTGCGTAACACTGGGTCATACTGGATACTATAAGAAGTTCATCAAGAGTTATGCCTAGATTACGACACAATTGGAAAAGCTATTGAAGAAGGATGCTACATTCTGTTGGAAGGAAGAATGTTAGTGAAGCTTGGATGCATTGAAAGAAAAAATGGTCACCACACCGATCTTAGTCTTCCTGGATTGGAAGAAGGAATTTCATTTGCATGTGGATGTGTCATGTATTGCATTGGGAGGAGTAATGACATGAGCCAGTGAAGGAGAATTCGATCACTTGATACCATTTGCAAGTAGGAAATTGTCGAAGGTTGAAAAGAATTATTTGAAAATTGAGTGCAAAGGGTTGGCTATGGTATACGCACTCCAGAAGTTCAGACAGTACTTGATAGATAGACACTTTATGATGTATATAGACCATTATACATTAAAATACTTGCTCAACAAGCGTGTGTTTTGGCGGGGGGAAGATATGCAGGTAGCTGCTGCTGTTTCAGTAGCATGATCTTCAAGTCATTGTGAAACTAAGGCAATTGAATGCAGCACCAGATCATCTATCGCGGATTGAAATAGGAGAGGAGCCTACTAATTTCGAGGAAGGATTTCCTGACCTAGAGCTCTTTGTGATGTGTGTGGAAGAAAATCATTTTCCAAACATTAGCCACTTCCTAACTACAGGAACGGCTCCAGAGGGTCACACTAGTCAACATAAGAAGTAATTAGTGATGTGCGCAGTATACTTCTTTGTTATTGTAGATCATTTGTATCATATGGGGTCAGACAAAATATTGTGACGTTATGTGCCTGATTTTCAATGAATCAGTATCCTAGCTAAAGTTCATGGAGGGGCTATGGGAGGCCATTATGTAGGAAAAGCAATAGCACATAATATTTTACGTGCTAAGTTGTGGTGGACAACATTGGATAAGGATTCCAAAGCATATTGTAGGGTGTACAATGCATGCCAGAAGATGGGCAGGCCATTGCAGAGGTATGAGCTACCTCTGAATCCGCAAGTGTCATTGCAACTATTTGAGAAATGGCCAATTGATTTTCTATGACCGATTCAACCTCCGGGAAGGAAGACAGGTGCACAGTATATCATCACCACCACTGAGTATTTGACCAGATGGGAAGAGGCACAACCTGTAAAGGACTGTAGGGGAAACAACAACAAAGTTCATATTCGAATATGTTTTTACCAAGTTTTGTTGCACGAATATTTTGATGAGTGATTGCGGTATGCACTTCCTTAATGAAACGATAAGCACACTGACTGGAGAGTTCTAAGTTTATCATCAAAAGAGCACGCCATATAATCCTCAATCTAGTGGAACAGTGGAAGTGTTTAATAAGATATTGGAGAATGCACTGACAAAGGTTTACAATGGGCAGAGGAATGATTGCGATGATATGGGCTTATAGAACTACTTGTAACAAGTTGACTAGACAAATACCTTTTAGGTTGGTCTATGGCGTAGAAGTGGTGATGTCAATGGAATACATTGTGACTAGTCTACGCACAGTAGTGTTCAAAGGTATGGTGGATCGCAGAGCCTTAGAAGAGCATCTTGCATAGCTGACAGAGTTGGAGGAAGATAGATTCTTGGTTGGGTTTCATCAACAAGTTCAGAAGGAATGTGAAAAGTCATGGCATGATCGACACATGAAACTGCATACCTTCAAGGTAAATGATTTAGTTTTATTATATGACAAAAATTTTTATAAGTTTCCAGGAAAATTAAAGATGCATTGGCTAGGGCCATATTTGATCAAGGAGATTAACGATGTTGGAGCAGCCAAGCTTGTGGAATTAAATGGAGATCCATTTCCTGGAAAGGTAAATGGTAGCTGATTGAATCCATACACCAACAATATGCAAAGATGACCAAATGAGGGTACTACATGGGTTTTAGAGCTACGCAACGAGGGGTCTATGCAGAATAGGAGAGTGTCATGGTATTAGCAGAAGCACGAAGGGAGCTACACTACAGGAGGAGAGACCACGAAACGCAGCCAAAAAGTGATCATTATTGTCACTGTTCATGATTTGACTACCAGAAGATGGTTAATATGAGTGAGTGGCTAGCATCTGAGGAATTTAAGGCTGAAACCAGGTGTGAAATCTTTGGAAATATGCTGCAAATCTTGCATTTATGAACCAATTTTGGGGGCAATGGTTGAGTTTAAATTTGAATTTTCCTATGAATTAGAGATGGCCATCCAATAAGAAACAATTTGCATTCTGAGAATTTCTGAGTTGTGATGTCTATTGTGTGATATCTTTGATAATTTGCTTGCAAGCCCTGCGTTTGAGTTGTATCGTGAGTCCAATCAGAACCTTATTAATAATGTCATGTCTACACCAACTCAGACCGCTAGTACTAGGGTGTTGTTGCATTTGAGGTAGCTGCCCCTGAGGTTGTGAGTATGGAGGTTCCGGCAGCCGTTCCTGAGGCCCCGAGGTCTCCTAGGCAAAAGAAGGATAATCATAAGAAGATGATGTCGGTATGTGAGTCACTAATGAAACATGCAGCTATATAGGTATAGTGGAAATAAAAGTTGATCGTGCAGGAGAAAGGAAAAGTGGTAGACTTTGTGGTCAAGGAGGGCACGTAAGACATAGATATTGAGGGGGTAGGCCCTATTTCTAAGCTGCCGGAGTATATCCCTCCACACCAAGGAAAGGCGAAGGTCTCAAAGGACCCAGATGATGGACAATTCCTCCTTAACACACCCCTACTACTAGAAACTATAACTTTTGAAGGTCTGTGCTTGGCTCACATCACACATCTGAAGCTTGAATATTGGGATTTGGGGGACATTGAGTGCTTCCCCCACTTGGCTATTGATACCTTCATAAGCGAGTGTTCTACAAGGACTCTGCTCTCACCACACTAGAGCCAATGAAATGGATTCATGGGGTAAACAAGCCAAGATTATTGAACCTGCTATGGGTGCCTCAGTACCACCGCACCCCCATAAATTTGATAGTAATTAAGTAGTTGATGTGCCTAGAGCATGATGGTGCTTGTGGTTGACTGAGACAATACCAATCATTGATATGTTGATCCATAGGATCACATTACTCCCTCATTTAGGAATAAATCCGAAAAAGGCATTTGGTGGAAAGATGGGCGAGTGTGACATTGACGAGAAGACTAACGACAAGTTCAAACTAGTAAAAAAATTCCCCAAGTATTCCATTTCCAATATTACTGACCCTGAGGGGAAGGTGGCCACCAAAATTTTGACTAGAAACATGATGAGAAAGTTTTGCACGAATGAGGTGCTAGCATCAGTGGTTTTGTTAGTGGCCCAGTGCGCGGAGGGCATACAGTTAAACTGCGCGTGCTACGTGTGTAGTGACTTCCTCATGTATTACTGAGAGACAAAAGCAAGACTTTCCATTATTGTTGGATATTACTATCAATTGTGATGGTCACATGGGAATTGTCAGAAGACAGAAAGCTTCCTTCGATTGGAACAAAGTTACCAGAAGCAATGAAGTTTTATTCGTTACGGGCCACCAAGGATGTTCCGTGGGTTTGAGAAAGTAATGTTTTTAGGCTATTATTGGAGATGAGAATTCATATGGCCATCAACTGAAATCCACGGTTGTCACCAACCATCTTTGAATAGTTATCTAGGTACACGAAGTTCAAGGTGGAGTTCCACCATGTTTACATCCAGGAGCTGAAGCATCGAGAGTAGAATTGGTATGTGTTGGAAATAATACTGAGAGGGCTGGGGGGTGGAGTGAATCAATATTAGAAATTCAATATAAACTTCTTTATTTCCATAATCAGATTCATATACGCTACTTCAGTGAAGGGAAATTGCATGTACACGCAACTATATTTAAGGCAACTAGCATATATCCAGCAAACTTAAGATTCAGTTAATTCATCATATGTTGATCTTTAATAATTGCATCAACACTTAATTATTCATATAAATAGTAGCCAAGTGCAGTAAATATAGAGCAAAACATCACACATAACAAACACACATGAACACTAAGATTTAAGGTGGAAACCCAATGTGGGACAAAAACCACCTGTTGTTGTCTTCTTTTTAATATAAGAAAAACCTGTTTACAATCTTGTACTAGTGCAGACTCATACCGGTACGCAGAAGCCCACCTGTAGAAGGATACAAACTTCTCTTTTTCTCCAGCTACTACTGGAAGGAAGCTACAAACCCCTAGCTCTTGTACTAGCTGATATGTTTACTAGTACGTAGGCACCGACCTACTGAAGGCTCCAACCTTCACTCATTTTCCAGCTACTACTGGAAGGGAGCTCCAACCCCTTGGCTCTTGTACTGGAAAATATGTTTACCAGTACATAGGCAACCACCTACAGAAGGCTACATCCTTCTCTCTTCCTCCAAGTACCACGTTTCATAAATTTTCATACTGGATACTCCTGAAACACAACACCATAATCTGAAGGTCGAGTTTCATTCAATTTTCATACTGGACCCATCAACAACATTGAAGCTCAAAATCAATCACCACTACAATAGAACCATTGCATTAACCAATCATTGAATACTCAATCATCAATCCTTGAATCACCCAACAACTGAATCACTGAATCCCTGTCATCAAAACACAGTCACTAGAACATAGAGAAGAACCCAGAACTCTGCAGCATCCACTAGAACCAACTGCAAATTTAGATATCATATTTCATAATATATACGTCGCTATGATGAGGTGAACTAGCATGTATATGCGCTTTTATAAAAGAAAACCCACGTATAGATCTGCAAATACTAACTTAAAAACTTCACAGCTATTTCAAAATTCAGTCCTACCGAGATCATAACATTTACAGAATAAAACATGCGTCAGTATTTAGATATAGTATATCCATGATCAAAACACATAATGATAAGACATTCCAAGCCTTAAGTTCCTGATCCATCATACATCATCCTCCACATAGGTGCATCCTTGGTTCAGATCAAGCAAAGCATCACAAACCCATAACCTACATACTGGATGTTGGCTTATATAGGCTTGACCCAGGTTTGGAAAAATTATTTAGCCAAACAAATCCCGCAGCTACTATGCCTTTCGACAACAGCCCATGGAGCGTGGACTTAGTTCTCAACCGAGGTAGAAAAGGGGGTGCTGAAACCAGGTTTCTGCACGCTCGGCATGTCTAGGTGTGGTCTGGAGTTTTCACAGACCGTTCCACAGCTTCGCGCTGCTCTGTTTCACATAGATTCCAAACCGAGAATAATCTTTACTACTTATTATTTCATTGTTTATGTATTCAATCTAATTTTGATCTTTAAGCAAATAGTTATCAGAGTTAACTAGTTTGTGTATTTAGAATAGACACATATTCATGTATTTATAAGAGGATGTACATAGATCAAATAGTTACAGTAAACATACAAAAGCTAGATCCACAATAATTCAGATTTAACATAGAATTTCGGAACCAACTAAGCTTTATTCAACCTCTTCACCAATACATCCTGATTCACCCTACGCACTCAGCTGCAGGGGTCTGCACACACAGCTACGGACTCTTCCAAGCCTTTGCACACATAGCTGCAGAGCCTCTATCCACTACCTAAACGCTCAACTCCAACTTACAGACACTTCAAAACTGTCCTTCTCAAAAACCCATTACACATAAGATCCAAGATTACATACCAAGAACTAAGTTACCTCTACCCATAGAGCCTCACTCTATTTATACATTTCCATGATCCATGGGTGGGCTGACTCATTTACATTATTTTTGGGTGGACTACGCCTTTGACTCCATTTATTACAAATCGTGCTCCGAGCATCTCATGGAGTCTTTACCTTATCTTTACCCAAAATTTCGGGCTTTGTGCCCCATGACCATTGCACGAGGCTTCTGCTACCCAAAAGTGACACAACACAATCATTGTGACTCGTCCCGAGTCACTCAGCTAGTGTGGTAATCTTTGTTTGGAGGTCGGTTAGTAGTCTCTGTGCTTCACTTGTAGTGGCAGCAAACTATTCCATCATTCATTGTATCCATTCCACACGTGTCACTGACACATCAGTCTCTTTCTCGGTTGGCTCTCTGGTGGCATATTCAATCCGCTTATGTGCTACCTTGCACTCTATGGTGGCCGAGACTGCAAATGCCTCATCCAGCCATGGCTGGTGACGGGCTTTAATCACCACTTCCTTCTATCTACTAGCGTCGACTTGAATTTTCAGGTCTTGGGCCTCCCTTATCTTGCCCAAGTGCTACGTAATAGCCACGGTATGTACGGTTCCTTTGATCGCATCGTAGGCTTGCTGGAGCTCCTTGGGCTCGGTTTCCAATCGTTAAAGTGTTGGCTCCTTCCAGAGGGAGGTGAGCGTAACAATCAACTAGGTTAGTAGGTTGGTACATTCCTTCATTGAATGTGTGAGCATCACGCACCCAAAGGTAATGATGTTTCAGTGATCTCTGGGGGTGTCGATGGTAGAACCTGGAACTACAAACTGAGCTCCAGCAGAATCTCCGTGGCCTTCTCCTTTGCTTGACGGAACCCGGTAGCAAATTTGTGTATTCATGTCTCAATGGGCAGTTCAACCCCAATCTCTAGCTCAGGGGCCCTCAAGCAGTCTTGCACTACTAACTGCTCCACCTATTGATTTTGTATGACCGCTTTGTCCCATTGGAGGTGTAGTTGTTGTACATTAATTTTCTGTTTCAGAGTATTTTTTCGGTGCGGCCTTCTCTGGCGCGGAGCTCCATTGTGGCGCTGTCCTTGAGTTGTTGAAAAATTTCTCGCAGTAGGGTAGCCACATTTAATCTGAGTCGTGTAAGCCATCCTAGCACAACTCGGTCCTCCGTATTTGTAGTGATCAATACTCCTGCTGGAATCACGATGGAATGAGCCATTTGGGCCTTTAGCAACGGTTCAGTGGCTGTCATATTGGGAACCCCCATAGTAGCTTTGGTTCCCATTGGCATGATCCTTATCCCCAGTTCTTGTAGCTACGTATGAAGTTCCCCCAACATAATCTATGCCTCTGACATGGCCTTGTCGACTACATCCTGAGTGGCATCCCGAACGGTGTTCTCTATGTCATTTAGGTCACCCTCGGTTAAGGTGGTCACTTCGCTATCCACTTTAGATGCCTTCACCTTCTTTCGTTGCTTTGACCATTCTAGTTGCTCTAGCCGCTTCAAAGGCACACTCGTGGTAGTTGATGGTGGTTCTTCCATGGCCGTCTTAGTGGGTGCCTTCTGACTACTTTTGTTCATTGTTGACACAGCCCCTCCTGGTGGTGTCTTTCGTGCTACCACCTGTGCCACCCCCCGGGTTGCCTGAACCTCCGTGGGAAGCTACTCATTTCATTTTTGTTGTGTGTCATGATTAGCTTCCTCGTTTTATTTCTGGATAGCGGCCTTGTTGCACTCTACTGCCTCTATTTTGTGCCATGCTGGTGGCCAAGTATCCACAACTATGTCAACAACATCATCAATGGCAACAAAGGGGAGTGAGGTCCATTCATGGGCCAAGTCCTTGCGCACCCTTATGTAGATACAATGGATGTCCGCTTTAAATTCAGCAATATGCTTCATGCATTCATAGATGTCGTTGGATAGGCGGGGTTGCGTGTTAATCCATTGGCCACATTCGCTTCTATCAGTATCCAAAAGATTTTTATGTTCCAGATTCATCCAGTGTCCCTTGTCACCCAAAGGGAAGCATATCTGGTAGCTTCTGGAAAATCTTAGTCCAAGACAGGAAACTGGATGTCTTCGGGTAAGTCAGTGGTGACCAACATAATGGACAGGAGTAGCCACACATAGTGGAAGGTCTTTGCCTCTTCCTAGACCTCTCGGCAGTTGGTCAGAAATTCTTCACAAAGGAACTACGACCAATTGAACCATTCTCCAGCGACACATTCCTCAGCGAGTGCAATCACTACTGCCAGAACCTCAGTGCCACGACATTTCCACATCACTTTCCCTCCTAGCAACTAGGTGGCGAAGCGCACTGCATTATCTGAAATTCTATCAATGATGTATCCTTGCTACCACTTCTCATGCTTATACTTCTTTTTTAGGCTGTCTATCATTGTGACATCCCCACTTCTATCAACAATTTCCCAGGGGTCTCTTCCTTCATAGGGAATTTATGAAACTCAATGAACAAGTTCAGCTGTGATGCGGATGGGTTTACCAACCCATAATATCTCATCATGGACCAAACAGAGCAACTACCTTATGACTAAAATTGTGATAAGGGGCCAGAGAAAGTGAGGAATAGACAAGAGACAAAGAAACCCAAAGTTTTCCACCTTTCGCAGCCACTCCTTTGGCTGTAGTGTCATCACCATCCCTTCTACACTCTGCTCCATTAGTGCATCAGTCGCCAAGTGGCGAAATTTTACTGTATCTAACAAGTCGTAGTCTTCAAATTTCATTATCGCAATATGGCCAACCATCGAGCTTTCCACCAGAACTGCTTTTGGAAGAGACGAGGTAATGAGTATACCGTCGACTTCATCCATATTTATACCTACCTTCACCTTCCCCTTGCTTGTAAACACATACTTGGCTTATCATACTAGCTGTATGGGATCCTCTCCAGTGTTTACTTCTTCAACATATGTGCGAGATACTTCTTTGTCCTCGTCGCTTTCAATTGTGACTGTTTTACCCTTTTCCTCCATTATGAACTTGCTAAATTGCAGGTGTCATGGCGACCTCCTTACTGATTCTGGAATCTAAGGGTCCTTCCTGGTCCGTGGTGTCCGGGGTGATTTAAGGTGCTTGGTTGCTTGATGTGTGGCTTTCTGCAGACTATCTGCAGTAGGGTTTATCGCCTTGAGGATTGCTTCCCGGTAATGTTTTGGCAATTCCTGAAACCACGAACTTTCTTCTCACACTTGTCTTGGAACCAGGGCATCCTTCTTGTGGAATGGTAAATCATGGTGGTGTGAACCTTACTATGATTATATATGATTTCGAATTTAAAACAAGTTGTTCACCCTTGCTGCAGCTCATTAATGTGATTTTGGCGGTTACTCTTCTGTCTTAATTTCCCGCCGCAAACTCTATTGCTATTATCGGGAAATCTAGTGTCCACTCGGAGCTTCTAGTCCCACTAAGAATAGTAGCTATCTTAGAAACAAACAAATGAAAACTACTTTCACTTTCCTTTATGAGAAGTAGATAAGAGGGGAACAAAGGACACCAACCTCAGTCTTGCGCTTGGCTCCTTGCTTGATTCCTCTCCCTTTTGGCAGATCCTTGCTGCCTTTCCTTCGTCTACCCAGCTTCAATGAGCACCTGTGGAATCAAAGCAGCATAATACTATCGAAGAACAGAGATCTACAATCATAAACAATATAGGACCAGATATATATTGACCACACAAATGCATATATCATTAAACATACAAGAATGTGGAGGAAAACTTGAATAGCTTTATTAGTATCAAGAACAGCAAAGAGGATTACAACTAATTGTTCTAACCTAGTGTCATCCTCTCAGCATGAAAGCCCTTCTTCACCTCATGAAAAGCTTAGATCACCCAACACTATGATATTCCACCAAGAAACCAACAACACTTCCTTACAAGATACAAAATTCCAGCCTCTCGATCTCTGGGATGAGGGATCCATATATAGATGATTACAGTGGGTGAGTCAGCTTCTGGGATTTTGATTAGTGTCTTCTCTCTGGTAGTTCTTGATTCCTCTTAGAGATTGATGATCTCTTACCCATCCCTGGGCGACTTCAGGGAGGCAAGTTTCATCGGAGAAGTTTCTTGAAGATTCCATGACGATCCACCTTGCAAACTGTCTCTGCCATTTGTCTACTATCGCCCATCGCACCCTATAGAAGGGCTTTCCACTATGCATCACACCCTTTACATTGGGCAGGTGAGATGTATCACACCCTCTGCACTGGGCAGTCTGTATGGTCCATCTTTGATTAATTCTGAGTCGTTTTCTATGGAGAACTTCTGGGAGATGATGTAATTAGTTGACCTTGTTCCTTTAGGGTGTGAAGCAACACTTTTAGGGACTTAGGAGCCCTTGGTTTATGGACATAATGATTGGGGTTGCAGGGCCCAAAAATGTCTATAACAGTTTCCCCCTAAAGCATGAGTTTGTTAATCTTTTGATGTCAGGTGAAATGCTTTATCATGAGGATCTGATGCTTTTTTGACCTGGAAGGTGACCTGTAATAAGATACAATACAATACATTATCTTCATAATATTTTTCATGATCTAGCTAAGGCGAGCATTCCCATGCTCAGCTTTATACATTCATTTTCATGTACATAAGACAGAGAATCGTTTGTGTGGAAGACTAACGATTCTGATAGAGCCATCATCCTTTGATTCAGATGATCATCTGTGCAACAATGATGTACATTTGATGTCTTCATTTTCCTGAATATATCATAGCCCAGATGGATGAAACTAGATTTTGGGTCTTCAAACTCGTCCAATCTTCAATCGGAGTACAAGTCGATCCATGTGAAAGATGTTCTGGAGTCAAACATGGAAAGACATCACCTAATTACTAGCCAATGATGTAAGTTGTTAATAGGTGCGAGAGGAATCATCGATAATGATGATGACCCTCAAGGTACTACAGTAAAATTCACGTGGTGTGAAAAAGGGACTTGGCATCAAACACCATGCAAAATCTTTCGGTCGAAGGCCATTGATGTAAACCTGTCGCTGGAAGTGAGAAACATGCCATTGAGGCATGCAAGCTTCACAGTACTGAAAGGATTGTTTCTAAGTCGACTTCTTGGATAATGAGCTGATGTCAACAAGAAGTGACCCGTCATAGGAGGGCCTTAATGAATCCCACATCTATGACATGGAACAGAGTAAAATGATTTTGTGGAGGTGAAAACAATCTGATGATACGAGGTTCAGGGAGGTGGTCATGAAAGAATGGAGTGTGAATGTATTGCAGCGGATGAGACACAGGTGAATTCTCTTAGCAACTTCTCTTAAACATACCGGCGACACTTACATGGATTGGTAGTGTTAACCCCAAATATCGATGGTGTGATGGACAAATAGTGATATGACCGGTGAACGAAATAACCCAACCCGACTCGAACATGGAGTGAAAGTGTCATGTTCAAGAGTGACTTGCTACCAATAAAGTTTCTTCAAGCTTTCTTCCCAATTTTCCCCAGTCATTGCTGACCAGTACCTCTTTATTTTTATCAATATTGAGGAGGATAACATATGCTTGCTCTATAAATTTCCCTTCAGGTGAACCCGTCGCTATGTTTTAACAAGCTTAGCGACAGTGAAACTCGTTCTCCTCCATTTGGATGAGTTTGTCGCTATTGATTTTAACAAGTTTAATGACAATGATAACTTGGTGCTTTTTCAATTTTAGAGAGTTTGAAAGGGACGGAAAGGAAACTCCAAAAATAATTTTTCGTCATGTAATCCCTTAAGTCCAAAAAAGTATAAAATAATATGAAAGGGATGAATTTTTGATAGTTTTAATGAGCCAAAGATGACAAGCGCTCGATCTTTTTGTGTAATAATCCCTCAGGTCAAAAAATATTAAAATCTAGAGGAGGGACAACACTTCCGGTAGCTTTAACGAGATAGAGAGGCCAATCGCTCGACAATCTTTTCATATTTTATGAGTTAGATGAAAAGAGCTTAAGGAAGACTCATTTTTTAAGGAACAAGTGATAATTTCGTGTAGCAGCTAATTCTAGGTAAGGTTTGGAATTTTCCAATCACGACAGTGTCACAAGGATGGAAAATAGAATCACTCATTGTAGATGTTCCTCACAAAGGGAAAACAATAAAATGGAGGCATATGATCGGCAAAAACAGAGTGGAGGTGATGATGAGAACACGACCAAGGCTCAAAAGCTGATGATAATGCATTCACAATGGTTATTTACCAGAGATTGGTTCATTTTCTAATGAGCTTAAAATTTGGGGGAAACATTTGCTCACTCCCTATGTTTAACATTTAACGAGCTTTAACCTTGTGGTAACACTGCTCGTGATAAATTTGCATGCCCCCAACATAATAATGCAAATCGAGGTGCATGCCCCCCAAGCTTCATTGCATTCAACGTGGTTGTTGGAATGAAGGTTTACCTTCGAGATCTTTGGAAGACTCGATTTGGATTTTACGAGATTGTTATCAAAGACTCGATTTGGAAAGGGAGTTGTTTCATTTTTTAATGAGGTTGACAGAATAAAATAACTATCCTCATTACTCCTTGTTTCATTTTTTAACGAGGTTGAAACGAGATAGGAACCATCCTCTGAATCCACAATATTTACAGTATTTGATAGAAAATCAAATGCTGAAGGATGATCAAGGTCACTGGAACTATCTTCCTTACAATCTGGAAGATGGGAACGATGGTGGTAATATTCCCATGGTGCCCCATCAATCATCATTGACTAAACAATTCCTTCGTCTGTAAAATGTACTTGCGACCAGGGATCTGAAGGGGTACCATATTCCTTAGACCTATCTACCCAAACACTCGATGAGCATTGATTTGGGTTTGCCACCAAGGCCAATAAAATTGATTGCTACAATATTTCTAAAATGGCGATGATCCATGCTGACAAAACGTTCAAGAATCTTCTGAATCTAGAAGATATCACATTGTAGGATCCCATCGTGGCCACTTCCGCCAGATTGTTTGCAGGAGGTAGGGCAAAAGTCCCCATTAATGTAGGGTCTTTTAGTAGGCCTACTCTGACATTTTGAAGCAATTGAGAGCTTCCATGTATCATTGAAATGTTTCCTGTAACTTGTGAACTATTGGGGAGGAAGTTTTCTTGGTCGAAGATCGTAATCGCTCCTTGGAAGGGAAATGTAATATTTCTGAAGTATGTCGACACAACTACAGCCATAGCATAAATCCATGGCCTTCCGAGTAGGATGTTGTAATCGAGGTTTCCATCGATAACCTCAACATCAATTTCTACTGTTTTGCCCCCTAGTTCAACTTGCAAGTTACTTAAAATCATGTATGGAGTGTATGATCGTCTATCAAATGCTTTTAATGTTGTTGACGATCATGACAAGGCTGATGAGCCTAATTTTTCTAGAAACTCATCGACATAATACATGTAGATGCCCCCTCATCAATAATTGTTCAATGAACAACTTTGTTGAGGGCTTTCACTTGAATAAGGAAAGCTAGTTGAGCTGGTAACTGAGGGTCATATCCTCTATGATAAAAGGCCACAAGATTGGAATACGTTTGGTCAATCCCACCTATTTCTGATAATAAAGCCTACTTTTGGGAGGGGAAATTTTGTAGTACCTCAAGTGTCGACATAGCGGACGGTGATTGGGCCAAGTCCTCTACTATATTATAATGCTGTGCTACTCTGGCACAAGGATTAAATGTCGATTTGTGTACTACTCCCTTTGGCATTTTTATTGTTAGTTCAAGAATGATGTGTGGTGCAACTTTGGTCAAAGTTGTTGTCGAACTACCAGATTGATCAGTAGCCTTGTTTTTTGACAGCTGTGGAGTCGCATAATTTTTATTCCTTGTCGATATCAAAGCATCATTTCACCGTTTTGAAATGGAAAACATAAGCACTTGGGATCGGGAAGCATTTTGATTAGCAACTAGTTTGGTTCCTGGGTTTGGAAACGGATCAGCCAATAACGGTGAGGTTTTTGAACTCTTAAAGTGTTTCTTAACTTTAGCTTTCTGTGGACAATCTCTCGTCCGATGATCCTCATTGCATATCTGACACCCCACAGGGAGTTTCCTTTGCCCAAAAGGGTTTGCAGAAGGCTTTTGAGGAGATGACTGATCCTGCTTCTTTTTCTCCCTTTCTTTTTCTTCTTGCCCCCTGGTTGCTTGAGTTGTTTTCCCTTGTTGGTCAACATGGAATTTACCTCAGACGCGAGAATTTCTTCATTTGCATTTTGATAAGAAATCTTTTGGGCTTTCTTAGATGTAGCCTTTGTCGATTTCGTACTTGTCGTACCTATCACACCATCGCCGACATGAGAGTCTTTGCTTGATTTAAGAGGGGGAGGAATGGAAAATTCTAGTCTAGGAGCATTAGGGATTTTATTGTAGAGCGTCCCAGACTGAGTATAGATCAAGTCTAGATATTGTGCATGAGCAATAACTTGCTCTTTAATGACAACTCCTCCCTTTGCCACATCTTCTATAATAGAAGGTAACGATTACTTAATAAACCATTCAACTAACAGCTGATCAGGAACATATGTTCTTACCATTCTATGACGACATTGCCACTCATGAATATGATTGGATATGTGAGTGGTCATTGTCTGCTTGAAATTGGTAAGAAGCTCTGTTCCTGTTTCGTACCTTATGGGTAACTGAAAATGGGTTAAAAAGGTTGTGGCTAGGGTGCTGAAGTTATTGAATGAAGCTTTAGGCAATTCGATGTACCATTTTGTTGCTAGACCAATTAACGTTCATTGAAAAAGGCGAAGCCTAATCGAATCATCATTTAGAGTGTTAGATGAACACCACAGATGAAAGGTCATCACATGATTCGACGGGTCTTCACCCGGATTTCCATTAAATTTAGGAATATCTGATGAAACTTTATGCGGAATTGTTGGCCACCAAGGGGCGTAAGTAATTGGATCATTCATCAAATGGTTTAGATCTAGTAATTCTAGAGTTGCTACAAAGGGAAACTGTTGATTCAGGTTAGGTGAAGCATACCCAGGATAAGATGGAATCGCCTGAGCAGTGGGTCTTTGCATACTAGCATAATGTATTTGATGCTGGTAACTTTGATAAGGTTGATGGGCATAACCATTATAGTATGTTTGTTGATAACCACTTTGGAAATGCGGTTGTGCATTACTTACAAAGACTTATTGCTCAGGTCCTTAATATGATTGCTGGAATTGTGGTTGTTGGGATTGAACCAACCATGGTTGTTGAACCATTTGCTGTTGTCCAATACTGGATGATTGACCAAGATGAGGAGTGATAGTACTTGTTTGAGCCTAAGTCTCTCCAGATAAGGAGGCACTAACCTCAGGTTGTAATTGAATTGCTGAGACGAGAGGCTGTTGTATTGCAACCTGAGAAACTTGGGGTTGACATACAACAGGTAGCGCTTGTACTTTCGATGTAGTCACGGTAGCAGGTATAGTGGGAATATTCCACACAGGATGGACTGGTTGCATTGAATATACAACCGGTGGTTGCTGAGGCAGCATTGGTACCCAACCGCTGGATGTCATTCCAGTTTGACCTGAACTTTGTTGTAAACTCCCATATGGTTGTTCTCTGGGAGGGAACAATGAAAAGGCATACTGTCCTCCATATGGTGGCAATCTAGTACTTAAAGGGTAGATTTGCCTTTGAAGACACATTGGATCAATTTGTTGAGTTTCAACATAAGAAATACTAGATGAGAATCCGGATGAAGAAATAGGAACTAACCATGTCATCGAAACAGTCCCTGATTGGACTCCGACTTGTTATTGATAACTTGTCGGGACAGATGGTATACCGGCGAACATCATTGGAGTAGCAACAGGACGCTCTACCACTGTTGTGTAGGATGACACAGTCCTAGATGTCGACGGTTTTTCAGACATATCTAGTCTATCCAAAAGATTTTCTAGTGATTTCGATTTACTTTCTTCCACGATTGAGGATTACTCGATCAACTCAAAATAAAGAAGAAAATGATTCTGAATTAAATGAATTTTAGACTCTTTGACACAACTTTTTTTTTCAATTTATAAGAGTCGAGAAAAAACAAAATATGACTCTAGTCGCCTTCGATTTTTAATTAGCCTGAAGTGACAAGTGCTTAGATGGACCTTTTTCTTTAAGGAGTCTTAAAAGGAATGAAAGAGACTACTCTGGAAATTTAGATAGAGGGATTAGCAAACCAATCACAAAACTACAAAATACTTTTTACGGTACAACAATCAATCTTCCCGAATGGTGTGTTCAGTGCATTGCGACTGATAGGGCGGCAGACACGGCTTCCTATGGAAAAAGGATATAGCCTATTGTGGTCTCCCAATATATACTTGACAGTACATGGGAGCACAAGTCTGTACTGGCACTTGTCATCTCAAAGACGAGGAATCACCCAACCAACAGTGAAAGCGACAGTTACCAGGCTTTGCGATACCAGAATACGTCTCTGGCCTAGACTTCTAGATGTCATGCGTTAGGTTCCAAAGCGTTTTTATGTTCATTGAATTTGTTTTATATTTGATCTTTCTTAAGAAAGTTTCCTTTCAGGTTCACCACGTGATGTTGATATACAATTCCTAAAATGCAATCTAAGATGATAAAAAATCGTTTAATCTTCTTTTTGCAATGAAAATCCTAGCTACTAAAGAAAGAGAGATGATATTCTTTCAACATAGAGCAGAGAGCACACACTAGATGCACTGTCCTAAATCAAACCAACGAGAAGTCTAAATGCAAATGCACATGCATGTATTTGTTTTCAGCTTTCTTAATGTGTGAATGAAAAGAAGAATGCTAAGTACAAATCTGAATTATCTTTTCAAAGCGACAGTACTAACAAATTTCTCTTCAAAAACGAAAGGAAGATAGTGGCGACACTTTGTTATTTTGAATTGAAAACTGCTTTCGACACTTGAAAAACTACTAATTCAAATCAAATACAAGAGTAACTGTATAATCGACCATCAAGAACAATATAATTCTTTTGTTTGACTGAAAATGACACTTGCGACACTTTCAAATCAAAAGACGACAGTTTGATTATGCTAGCTTTTGTAAAAGAGAACTGTAAATGGCACACAATACATAAAAAACATTTACAAGTCTTTGCACAATGGAGATGGAATGATGGAAAGGAAGGGGGTTTCCACAGTGGTATACTGATCAAAGACAGCGAAACTCCTAAACAAAGCTGAAGAGAGTGAACACAAAACCAAAATCTAAGAGCAGAAGAGGTCTTGTCTGATCAGTGCACCTGCAACATAGGGAAAGTGCAATGCAGTGCACCTACTGCACATGGGAGGTGCGATGCATCTAGATTCCCAAGAGGAGAAAGTGTGATGGTCCAGGGACAGGACTTCAACTTGGTTCCATGTCACAGTTTGCAGCTCAGTTCAGGGATTTAGGCCGAGCAAGTGATGTTCAGTAAATATAAATCAAAGGGGTTGACCTAATGAGTTTACTAGAACCGCCACTAAGGCAATTGAAGGTTTGCAAATCGATTTTTCAGTTTATAGACAAAACCCGGAGATAGACTGAAGCAGTATTTATCTACTTTGCACTTGCATAGAAAATGCAGTTCGAAGGCTAGCTGGCTTGACTTTAGGCTCCGTCTGTAAGTTTATGAAACAAACAAATATAGACAAGCAAACAATCTATTCGTTCCCTAGCGGAGTCGCTATTTTGTTATCGGGAAATATAGTGTCCACTCAGAGTTGCTAGTCCCACTAAGACTAGTAGTTATCTTAGAAACAAACAAACTAAAACTACTTTCACTTTCCTTTATGACAAGTAGATAAGAGGGGAACAAAGGATACCAACCTCAGTCTTACGCTTGTTTCCTTGCTTGATTCCTCTCCCTTCTGATAGATCCTTGCCACTTTTCCTTCATCTACCCAGCTTCAAAGAGCACTTGTCAAATCAAAGTAGCATAATACTATCGAAAAACAAAGATCTACAATCATAAACAATATAGCACCAGATATATATTGACCACACAAATGCATATATCATCAAACATACAAGAATGTGGAGGAAAACTTGAATAGCTTTATTAATATCAAGAATAGAAAAGAGGATTAGAACCAATTGTTCTGACCCAATGTCATCATATCAACATGAAAGCCCTTCTTCACCTCATGAAATGCTTAGATCACCCAACACTATGATATTCCACCAAGAAACCAACATCACTTCCTTACAAGATACAAAATTCCAACCTCTGGATCTCTAGGATGAGGGATCCATTTATAGATTATTGCAGGGGGGTGAGTCAGCTTCTGGGATTTTGATTAGTGTCTTCTCTCTAATATTTCTTGATTGTGCTTGGAGATTGATGATCTCTTACTCATCCCTAGGCGAATTCAGAGAGGCAAGTGTCATAGGAGAAGTTTCTGGAAGATTCCATGACAATCCACCTTGCAAAATATCTCTGCCATTTGTCTACTCTCACCCATCGCACCCTACAGAAGGGCTTTCCAGTATGCATTGCACCCTTTACACTGGGCAGGAGAGATGCATCGCACCATCTACACTAGGCAGTCTGTATGGTCCATCTTTGATAGTTCTGAGCATTTTTCTGTGAAGAACTTCTGGGAGATGATGTAATTAGCTAACCTTGTTCCTTTAGGGTTTGAAGCAACAATTTTAGGGACTTAGGAGCCCTTGGTTTATGGAAATAATGATTGGGAATGCAGTGCCCAAAAATTCCTATAAAAAGTGTGCCTTAAGTGGGCCATCATATCATGAACAGTGCCTGCAACGGTTGCTTTCCATACTACCCCCGCGGCAGCGGATCCCCAAGTACGCAGGTGTGTTTTTTGTATGTATGTTGTGGCCATGTCACACTGCTTCTCAGTAGCCTATTTTATAAGCTCGCGCCCTCTTCCAATTACTTTGGGCGCCACGACTGGGCCTCCTACAGATAGTCAGGTGGGGAAACCCCTCGTGCGGGTCTTCCATTTCCTAACTAGCTCAGGCTGCGGGCACCCTTTGCGTTCCGTTGATTCTACTAATGGATTAATGTTTGTGCATCCTTGTACTCCCGGGTGCAATCACAACCAGGCTAGCAGGGTCGCTACTTGTAGCAGCGTAGGAGAGCCAGCCATGTCTATTACATTAGTTAGTTCCTTTGTGTAGTCTGTGTAGGTGAGTTCTAATTGCATCTTATCAATTGCTTCATCTAGTTTTGCACTTTGTGCTCGGAGTCTGGCCCCTGTTTCTTCTAACTTACCAAGTTGCATTTTGCGACGCAAAATGGCTGTCCGGAGCTGTCGAATCCTTTCATGGATGTTTTCACCAGTATGGTGAGCTCTATCTATGCTGGTTCGTCTAGTCGTAAAGAGACTTCCCTACCCGGCCGTGCAGATCGAGTTGGATTGATGGTAGTCTAATGTGCGTCCATATACATCATTGAAAGATCGCTCTACACCAACATGGCTGCCACTCATTTCCTCCAATCCGTACCTGGAACCCCCTCCTACATCTCAACTTCTTCGCCCCCCCCCCTGGGTGCATGCAGCACCTCTTACGACGCACCAGGCTATCCCTGTGCTACACATAAAGTGCCTTGCTTGACGAGTTGCCCCTCATTTATTTTGTTGTTCTTTGCTGGCTGTTGTCTTTCATCTCTAGTTACGTGTCACAAGGATCGCATCATCATATTACAGTTAACTGTCGTAACTTCTTGCAATCGGTTCTGCCATCACTCAGTCTCCTCATCGGAATGCACTGTGCAGGTGCTATCGCACTCCCATGAGATCCATCCATCGTCTGTGGAATGCACCTGATATTGGTCTTGCACTGTTATCTAATACATGCAATCCAGTATGTCGTCACTTTCCTTATCGCACATGGGTTCGGTATATCACTCCCCTTCCATTTGGTCCAACATAACTACTACCCGCAGTGACTTCTTTTCGAACATCATTTTCTCCATCTTTAAATTAATGATCCCTTTCATGTTTATGGCCCAATCAATTCCAAGCAATGTAGGGTAAGGATTACTATCATCAACAATATTTATGACTTCAAAGTTGGTCTATGTACTTATGTCTTCGATGTCCACGATCACTCCTTTCATTTGGCCCGTTCGTAAGATCTTTTGTTGGTTGGCCATTCTTAGTTGAATCGGGGACCATTGCAGTGTGGACTTGCCCATGTGCTCGCATGTTTGCTTAGGCAACATCTTCACATCCAAGCCTAAGTCGAGGATGACTTGATCCATCTTGTAGTCGCCAATTTGAGGTGTTAGTCTCATTTCTCATCCGATGCGTAGATCATGTCTTCCTATTTTCTGAACTACGTGTAGCTTGCCCGATCCAATGCACCTAGTGATCAGCTGCTCTAGTCCTTTAACGGCTTTACTATCACGCAGCAGCTTCATGTGGGTTTCAAGAAAGGTAGTAATCATGTAGGGGTCCAATCCTTGCTACGTTTAGCTCCTCCTATCTGGAGTAGAGGCTTCCATGAAGCTCGTCTGAGCTCCCTTAGTCGTCTTCATCCCTTGCCCCGGTTCAGAGTCAGGTCCCTTGGTAGGTATGTAGTGCCTCCTCCTGCCTTCTCCAAGCTCTTTTCGCGTATCACCTCCTATGGTTGTGCTACTCCTCAACACCATATTTATACTGGGGTCCTCTTCGCGAGGTTTTGATCACATCATCTGTACATTCTGGGTTAGTGTGGGTTGTAACACTCCCTACTCATGCATTTGGGCAATTAATGTTGGACAGTCTACCATTTCATGATCAAACTGCTCACAATAGGGGCACGGGATCCTCGTCAGGTTAGTGCAGTCATGAGCGTAGTGTCTTGGCCCTCCATAGTTATAACAAATCAGTTTTCTGTGGCCCCGCCCAGGTCCCATTCCTCTCCCTCGGCCACATGTTTGAAATCCTCCTCGCCCTTCAATCTACATTTAGTAAGTTGGGGTTCTTTCCATCATTAGTTCATAACTTCGACACATTCGATCATCGTGACCTACTGACCGACAAAAGTTGCAATACAGTTGCTGTGGGGTCTGGGTATACTTTTGTAATAGGTGGCAATTATGTGTTGCATGTTTTCCACTCGCTTGACAAATCATGCACCAGAGCACAGGTGTGGCACTGGGTCCTGTTTGTACTCTACTTTTAACGGCATCGAGCCTCCCCCCACTAGATAGTTCGTCAAGACATGGTAGTGGTCCTTATCATGCCCTTCGCTCTTACATTTAATACAGCCTACCTCTGCACGCGCCTCTGGTTGGGGCACCCTTTCTTGCTTCAAGCTTTGCATTCCTAAACTCAAGTTTTGAAGTTGCACGTGGATTTGTTGAACTCCCAACCTTCGAACTGATATTTGGATTTCGTGCAACCTCATTGATTTCTGCAGTGCCTCAGCTTGGGTTGAGATCTTTTGTTGTGATAGAGCTGTCCTCAGGTGTGGTGTCAATGGCGCCACAAACCACGTGTAGTGTTGCACATTTGTCAAGTTCATGTTAGCTTCGCAAATAGTGCTTTCTAACTCTTTGTTTAGCACATCCTGGATTTCTACTATTCCCTCATTTGGATGATCGGTCGAGTAATTTATGTATCACGTCAGCGTGGGGTCCTGTAGTGCACTAACTAGGGTTACCTTCTTGATGTTTTCATGTGTTATGCCTTGGGCATCCCATATAGACCTTATCACAAACTAGAATCGTCCTAGTTCCTTATTCCCTACACCCCTAAATATTGGCAGCTTGATTGCACTCGCCATCCCAACCTTTGGTGGTGGTGGGGTTGGAGGTGGGGTCAGGGTCAGTGTGGATTGATTTGATGTAGGTGTTGTGAGTGGTGGAGTGGACAGAGGTGGTATCGGTGGGAATCACTCCCTGATCAATCGGACTGCACTTCTTAGTGAGAACCTCATGAGCTCCTCCTCTCTTTCCCATGAAATAGAAGCCAAAGGACTATTTTCTACCCCTCCCATTCTGTGGTAACCTCTTCTGCTATGCATTACTCCATACATCAATAAATGCACATAATCTATTTTTCACATAACAACATCTTAATCCAAGCATTCAATGATTTGATATACTTACCCCGCAGTCCTTGAAGAAATCACCTTTGTGCTTCACTATAGCTAATAGTTGTATCTATCATGAACTCAGTGATAAATCCTCCTATCACTCGATCTAGCTAATGATCTATGGCATGTCTCTTTTTATTTTCGATGGCTACTAGCCTATGCACTATTTCTGGAGTCCACTCAATAGGCTAATCTAATCTGCACCTTCCCACATTGTCAGCTAAACTCGTGATCCACTCATACAAATCTATTGGAAATGTCACAAAGAAGACTTCGTGAATATCTGTGTATATATAATGGTCCAACCAATCTTCCTCCAATATCCACAGATTTCTGTTTTCCTGAACTGCGAACTCGTGGAGTTTCAGATCCCACCACTCTTCAATCTCTTTCTTTGTAGGGTTCCAATATTCCTACATTAGACACACCTTAGCCAGATTTGAGTCCCAGCAACAGAACCATTTTTTGGCTTATATGGGCCTAACCGAGGTTCATAAAAATTATCGAGCCAAACAAATCCCATAGTGATCAGCCCTTTTAGCAACAGCCATGTAGCGTGGACTGAGGTCTCACCTGAGATAGCTAGGGGGGGTGCTGGAACTAGGTTTCTACACCCTTGGGATATCTAGATGTGGTCTGGAGTTTTTGCCCATTGTTCCGCAGCTTCGCACTGCTCTATTTCACGTAGATTATGAACCCAAAATAGTCCTTACTACTTATTATTGCATTGTTTATGTATTCAATCTACTTATTGTGATCTTTAAGAAAACAGTTATCAGAGTTAACCAGTTCGCACATTTAGATTCGACACAGATTCATGTATTTCTAAGTAGATGCGAATATATTAAATAGTTACAGTAAATATACAAAATCCGAATCTACAATAATTCAGATTTAACATAGAATTTCAGAACCAACTTAGCATCACTCAACTTCTTCAACAATACATCCTGATTCGCCCTGTGCATTTAGTTGCAGGGGTCTGTACACACAGCTGTAGACTCTTCCAGGCCTCTGCAGACACAGCTGGAGAGCCTCTATCCAGTACCCAAACCCTTGACTCAGACTTACAGACACTTCAAAGTTGTCCTTCTCAAAAACCCATTACACATCAAATCCAAGATTACATACCAAAATCTAAGCTACTTCTACCCATAGAGCCTCGATCTATTTATACATTTCCATGATCCATGGGTGGGCTGAATCATTTACATTTCTTTACATTATTTTTGGGCAGACTACCCCTTTCATTGCACTTATTACAAATTGTGCTCCACGCATATTGTGCAGTCTTCACCTTATCTTTACCCAAAATTTTGAGCTGTGTGCGCCATGACTGTTGCGCGGGGCTTTTACTACCCAACACTAAATCTCACACTTTATTAGATATTCAATACTTGCACATCCTGGCCTAATGATCTTCTCCTTCTTTTATAGTTTGTAGACCTTTCTCAATACCATGGACCAAAAGCACTTCGGACCAATACCTTGGACCAAATACCTAGGGTCAATACCTCGGACGAGATACCTTGGACTAATAACATGGATCAAAATACCATGGAACAAATACCTTGGACCAAAAGTTAGTTTTCCAAGATATACATGTTTTTCTTTCTATGAAAGTGCGTGTGTACGTTATACCCTCCTTTTGTTATGTTAACCCATGTGTATATGCTCCTTTGTCAACGTGAACCTGCGTATAAATATCTTTATTCATTCTTTGTAGTCTAATCATCAACTCCTTGCTATTGACCTGTTGCACTATGATTTGTCATCTGAGTGAGTTTCCATCAAGGGAAACACATGTATCATAGTGCCAACAATCTCCCCATTTGGACTTGATGGCAACAACAACACTAAGTCACTCTCCCCCTTTGACATCAAGGGCAAAGGGCAGACCAAGATATTCTATCCCTTTGATATAAATTATGTTGTCCATACTCCCCTTAAGTACATGTTGAAATCTCTAATTGAGCTCCCCCTTTGTCCATGCTGAGATGCACTAAACTATCCATGCTCCCCATGAGCATATGCAGAGTCTACAAAAATATATTCAAAAGAATAACATGACTCTATAAGTCAAATATGTGAGTATGACCTTCCTATCACTATAGACTCATACATACATCAATCTCCCAACCAAGTGGGGATACACCATTTTTGACTCATCCACCCAACCAAGTGGAGATATACCAAATGTTTATATGTGACTGAAATAGAAATTATTACATCATCCTTCCCATGCAAAGTGGGGTTAAAAATTAGGTCTTTGTATGACATTTACACCAAATGATATACATGACTTTTATAACGAAGACCATCAATCTAAACAAGACCATGATAGTCATCAACAACTATCATATGCCATATATGATCTGCACCATAAGCATCTGTCAATAACATCCAGACCTGTAACCTGCAATACCATTCTCTTGACCAACCAACAATAATATGCCACTTAAGTGATCATCCATGAATCTGATCTGAATACCAACAATGTGACCCCAAGTATCATTTGAGATAGGAAGATGTATTACTTAACCACATAATCATCATCACCAAAGACTTCTAACCATAATGCCAACAATGCATTATCCGAAGCATATGCTCCTCCTAAGCCTATTCCATTTGTTCACTGTCAAATCCAATCATGCATATATCAGCAAGAAGTATGAAGGCATCATCATGAATCAGATATACATCAAGTTAACTTGTTAGTATCAAAATCACTTCCAAATAACATGTTATGGGTACCAACACATTTCCACACATCATTAGTAGATTGTAACCATCATCAAACAGAGAAAATAATTGACTAAACCATATCAGACCATTTTTCTTGAGTCTATCGCACTGCTTTTCCTCAAACCAACATATACGCCATTGTGTACCTTCGAACTCGTGTATATACGCAACTCGTCTTCATTAAACTTGTGTATGAGATTTAGAAAACTGAAGTTTCAAACTTTTAGCTCCCTCTGAGTCTGTCATGCCTGTACACTACACCATGCCACATTTTTCTTATTGTACTTCCTTCTTCTTCCATATCTTCCAAGCTTGTTACATGCATAACATCTCATATGTTTCATATTCCTTCTATAGTAGTCAATGGCTTTGTGACCAAACATATTGCAAGAAAAAAAGAATCACTTAAAGTAACTGGAACATGATGATCTTTCTATGTGACGGTCTTGAACCATTCTACTTCTGCATCTAGTTGCAACACGTCCAAAATTATGACATATGAAACATTAAACATTATTCATCAGAGGAAATAACCGTCTATCACTTCCAAAGTTAGGAGTAAAAGATTTGCTTTGAAGACTTTCATTCCTTGGTTGTTGATTTGGTTGACCTCTTATCTCCTTGTTGAGCATTTCAAGTTTTGAATTAGAGTTCTTTGCCTTAGCCTATGAGATAGATTCACCTTCAATAGATTCATAAAAACCAAGACCGGTTTTGATAGCTGGAGATCTTTGACTACTAAGAATATCATCCAAAATCTTAGTACTCTCTTCAAATCGTCACAATTTATATTTTTCTTCTAATTTACTTTTTAAGATATTTACCTCAACCTAATGTTGTTGTTCCTTTTCCAGATGTTGCTTCTTCAAGATTTCATCAGCCTTTCTTCCTTCTTCCACTTGTTGCCTTAATTTGAGAATCTCATTTTCTTATTCTTTATCTGCTTGAGGTAGTTCTTCACTCTGCTTATCTTTTAATGATATCACTACATCCTGCAACATTTGACGTACTTTGAAGGCACACTCTAGCAAATATTTTAATCTGGTAACTTCTTCTTTGAGGGCACACTACCTTTTGTTAAATATATCTTGTTGATCTATGATTTTATATAATTCTTCATTTGCTTGTTCATCTTCAATCTAAGGTGATTCAGAATCTTAATACTTGCTTCCACCTAATGGCCAATTGTCTCTCCTTCTATCATTGTTCCTTTGAGCCGTCTTCTTCTTCTGAGGTGCTTTCTTCTTTAGCTTTTTTCCCATTCTACGTATCTCCTTCAAGCGATCAAGCTTCTACCAAAGTACTTTCCTTGATACCAATTGGTGGAAACAATAATGGGGGGGGTTGAATCAGTATTAGAAATTCAATATAATTTTTTTTATTTTGAGCATAAGATTCATATACTCTACTTCAGTGAAGGGAACTTGCATGTACACACAACTGTATTTAACGGAACTAGCATATATCCAACAGACTTATGATTCAATTAATTCATCATATGTTGATCTTTAATCATTGCATCAGAAATTCATTAACAATATAAATAGTAACCAGGTGCGATAAAAACAGAATAGACCATGACACATAAGAAACACACATGGACACCATAAGGGACACGACCGTGGAAGAGTTTGAGCAGCAGTAAAAGAAAGCACTTGTCTCTATACAGACGAGTTTGTGCGAGCTTCAAAACTAAACAACTAGACTATAGGGAGGTGCTAGGAAGAGCAGCGTGATATCGACTAGTTTGGTGTTGGCGACCACTCAAGCAGTAGAGTTGGTTCGATCCTTGGATCTCTAAAATGTCACGCTGCTGAATGGAGCTCTAAGAAGAGAGGTAGAAGCTCACAAGGTTAATGTCAATGATTTGAAGAATTTTGGACTCAACTTGGCTACACTCCCTAGTGAATTCATTCACACACTAAAAGAAGGTTTGACTGCAGAGATGAGGGTCGTAGAGAAGCATGGCTGAGCATGATTAGCAAGCAGGAATTCAACAACAAATAGATGCTCGTTGAGAAGACAACAATGATAGAAGCATGGAATAAGGTTTACGAGAAGAATGAGCAAACCGCAGCTGTGGTAGCCGACGAATGCAGAACAATTCCAGAACTGCACATACCCGAAGAAGCGACATTGGAGGCGAAGATTAAGAAATTGGCTGCAGGTGTGTGTGATGAAAAGACAAAGATGGCCAAGGTTCAATTTGGTCTAAACCTTAAAATCACAGATCTTTAGATGAAGTCATAACCTTCAACTCTACCAGAGGACATAGAACAATGTGAGGCAAGTGTAAAGGATGCAGTCGCAATAATAGATGTCACGGTGCTAGATTGTACCACGCTCTATGGGTAGTCTATAGAGGTTGTTACAACTCTGCAAAGGTTGAACACTAAAGCCTGTGAATTGCAGCAGCAGTACGAAGAAGCAAGAGCAACGGCACACACTCTCTCTATATCACAATGATTGGCTAAGCTGCATGAGGCAAAGAAGTTTCTTGAATACATGGAGGCAATGCAAAGGAAAGAGGTGGTCCTCAAGGCTAGGTTGGGGCCTTGAATGGATGAGGCCTATTTCATCTCTGCCACCATTGAGGGGAAGTTGGTGAGCCTAAAGAGGACACAATAAAAGGTAAAGGAATATAATGCAAGACCAACAACTGAGAAGCTCGTGGAGCAGATCAAGTAGGCATCCACGTACAGCGTAACTGAGGTAGCATTGGCACAAGTCAAGCTTAGAGGTCTCCGTAGAAAGATCTCCATGCCATCAAAGTGACTCGAGGGTGAGTCATGATATTTTTGTTGTGGGCTTGTTGGGATAGGATCCCTTAGGGTAAATTTTGGGCCAAAAGCCCAAGTTTTGGGGCAGAAATCCCAACTTTTTGTTACGTAATGTGTAATGTCCCCACAAGCTATGGTCATGGAGCGCATAGATAGTAAGTGTCATAAAGGGTTTTTCCCTTGTTTATGTAACTTGTATAGGCTTTAATAGATCTACCAACAGTCCGCGAACCATGGGATTATATAAAAATTATAGTCTTAAAGAGTCTAAGGCATAGTAATGAAGAGATCAATGAATGTAATGGGTCATTATAAGTGAAGAGAAAAGAGTCTTAGAGTACAAGAGAGGCTCTGTAGCTAAGTGCGTCGAGGCCTAGAGTAGATTCTACAGCTGAGTGCGCGGAACCCTACAACTAAGTGTGGAGGGGAGTCTCGAGTCTGTAAGGAGAACGAAAGTATCAATAAAGATATTATTCTAGAAATATATGTGTTTTCTACATTTACTTATGTTATAAATGAGTGCATTTATGTTATGGTGAATTATGGGTTTCTTATTTAATACTCTACTGATGTGCGATTCAACATGGTTTACATTTTTATATGGACGCAATTACTAATATATATTTACGTGGTTTATATCTTAACGCATGTTAAAGATATATGATACCTAGGCCAATATGGGTAAATAGAAAAATAAGAGTAATTAGAGAGGTGTGTAAGTAGTTCATTCACCTATTTAGGGTCCGCAAAAGACAGTCATAGACCTTTGCGAAGGTATAGAGGTTGGTAAGAGGAATCTATATCAATAAGCATTAAGGGCTTATTGATCTGTACGAAGGTAGGTTTAGGGTATAAAATGACATCACACTCATCTCTAGGTGTAGAAACGTGGTTTCATCATCCCCCCATACTACTTCAAGTGAGACTTCATTTCGCGCTCTGCGGATTGATGACAAAAGGGCTAGTAGTGTAGGTATTTGTTTGGAAAATTTAACTCTGAACCTAGGTCAGGATCCACTATTCCAACACAAGGGTCGATTCACATCCTCTCTTCACAAGATCTTTCAAGTATCAGATTACAGTGTCTCGTGATCTAGGTTTCAGGAGATTTTAACTTTAGGTAATGCAACTATTTCCCTAAGAGAGGATAATAAGCATACCTACATTATGATTTAAGCAGGTAGCTTTAACATGTAAGTTAATAACAATATTTAAGTTATTGGGCCCCTCCTACTACAATTCATAACCTTGAGAAATGGATTGTTCAGACAATTCAATAAGATTATTATATATGTACTATTCTGATTCAATCTCCTACATAAATAAATTCACTCACTAGCTTATATTATGATCACTCTAAAAAAGAATCCATGCACAAAAGCTAAATCCTCAAAATTAGCAGAAGACATATTTTTATAGAAAATATTGAAAATCAGAAAATTGTATTACTTCACCTAACTGACAAATTGTACAGTTCCTTTTAAATGGTTAATCTTCAAGCATACAAAATTGTACTTCATATCATCTGCACTAAGGTGATTTATAAGAAAAAAATTAGAAAGTGGTATCATCCTTGATAGGACTGTGATTTTCATTGTTTGATACACTTGTGTACTTGGAAAAATGCAAGGGTTAACTTTATAAAACTTTAAGAATTCTACTTTTATAAGACACAAGAGAATGTGTACCCTTTAACACCAAAGTGTAAGAAATATACGAAATCCAATATTCTCACACGATATGGCATAAAATAGTAGAGACAAATGAATTGGACAAAGTTATAAATAAATTCCCCATCATATTTTGGAAGTTGTGTAACTCTAAAAATATGTCAGAGTTGAAAATCCCAAGTAGTCACACCAGAAAATAATATAAGGCATGAAACAAAAGTAGAAATTAAATCCCATCACCTAATGTAACACAATCAATGTAGTTAGCCTTTGTTAACAAAGAACGTGTTTCTCGAATTGCACTTATGGGACTGGAGAAGATGAAGAAAATTTTACACTAAGCTTAGAGATCCTTCCTAGTAGTGATTGAACTCTATCAGCAATACCTAAAGGGTGGAAATCATTTCCAATAGATTATACAAACTATTCACTTGTTGTAGAACACATGTCATGACACCTTTAGAAACCTAAAACATAATAAAAGCCCAATCTAGCCACATAAGTAGATGTTATGAGATTCCTTTCATGAACCCAAAGAGCCTTTATAGTTGGTACAATTAACTTATATTCACATATCCTCAAATTTTAACTTATATTTGAAGGTAAGAGTTAACATAAACCTTCTTTTTATAAATAATAATGGAAATACGTAGAACCAAATAGTTTGAAGTGAAGACGCTTTTCAATTATTAAAAAATGAACCTCGTTTTGATTATCTAGTACAAAGGTTTAGTATAAGCTATAACTATATGTAGATATAGTAAACTTTTTCCTAATATTGCACCACATTCTATTCAGTTATAACTGAAACCATGTAGCTTGCTAAAACAAAAACTGTACAAGCCTAAAAAGTGCTTAGAAGAATATATGTGTGCTATGACTTCTTAGTAACATCAAGGAAAGAATATACGTGTGCTCTATACCTATTACTTACCACTTTAGATAGAAGTTTTGAGCATGGCAACTGCCAAAAAAACATATTATTATTAGACATAGTAGAAGAAAGCTCCTTGAACTAGGCATAAAATATAACAATAATACTGGAAAAACCTATACAAATGCGAACATCTCAAACAGTGACAAATGAACTTAAGCATTTTGATTGGAATAACTTACCACTTCTCTAGTATGTATTTTAGAATCCAAACTAAATCCCAAAACTTAAAATATTGACCATTCTTGAACTTCTTTCCTTCTCATTCTCGATCTCAAAATGGTGAGCCCCATGCTTGTGGTCATAGGGCATAAAAGAAATGGCAACAATAATTCAGATGATGCGATCCACTACAAATCCTTATATGCTAAGTGTTTATTTTAACTTTTCGGTAAGATATAGAGCTTGTACCATGCATAAGAATGATACAAATGACTTCCTAATATCCAAAATATCTTTGTTAACTTTGAAAAGCAGATTGTCATCATTTGAGGTTTAGGAATCTTCTTGACCATACACAAGGCCATGAATATCTTCTATAGAGTGAAAATATTCATACATATCATATGCCATCCGTCATAAGAAATACTATAAGGCAATAATATATTAAAAATAAAAAATTTAGCTCACAAACTTGCCAGAGCTCAAGCTGAGTTGTAGCCTTCAGTTTCTCCAACTTTGTATCAAGGTAAAGCTACAAACTCTCACAGAGATTCATGTCAGGCTTGTCTCTTTGATTCCTATACTTATTGAGATTCACAAGATGTTTGTGTATTATTTCAATAAGCCAATGAAACTCTGTTGTCCATTGATATTACAAACATAATTGAAAGGCTCAATGTGAAGTCATCTGTCAGTCCAATTAGGATTGTAGTTAGCCATAATAGAATAAAGACCTTATTCAAAACACTCTTCAACGCACACCTAAAAGATAACACAATAGGTTTCCTTTACGTAATCATTAGATGTTATATACACTGCACATTCTCTAAGGAGTGCAACATGTGTCTTTGTCATTGAAACAAAATATACACTTTGTCATTGAAATAGAATATATAGAAGAGATTCTGTCATACATTCCATAGACAAACACCTAAAGCCACTAAAACAAGATACCGTAGGATCAATCAATGTCAGTGCCTCCACTGTTGGGATTGGGGCAAGTTGTTTGGATTTTTTAGTGAAAGAATTAAGTGGAATATATTTTAACAACCATTACTATAAAACTATCCAAATTAGCAATTGTTCCATCTATTCCAACACTAGTTAACATGCACTCACCGCAAATGAGGCTTCTAGTATTGAATTGCTATGACTCATGAAGTATTTATGTATGGTCCTGATTAGACTTGTCTTTCCTTTTCTCTCCATTGACATAAAGGAGTGTAAAGTCCTTAGGTGTCTTCATTGCCTCTAGGTCCTCAACATCAAGAGAAATATTAGATGTCTGTGCTTGACCTTGAGCCTGTTCAGCCTTATTACTAGAGAGAAGGAGGAAATACTTGATAACCTCCTCGAAGGAACTGACATTCATTTGCAGGCATACAATGTGATATTGAATAAGTACATCCTTTGTAAACCTACCACACCTCATATCCACACAAATTTCCACATATTTGAACATTATCCTTTCTAGTGTCTTTTTCCTTGCTCTATACCATTTTGATGTTATCAAGTTGTGAAGTGCTTGTAATGTTGCCTACTTCTGGATGAAATTCATCAACTCTGCATACAATTTTCAATAAAGCTCATTAATATTCTATTTCATTACTGAAAGAGTTAGGCACATATTTATACTTCTGAAAACAAATTACCATGGTTTCATTTCTTCACATCTAGGCACTAAGTACATGCCATTTATTTTTTATAATTATTTCTCTGAAATATTTCAACTCAGACCTAGGATAGTGAGAGAAGCTCTTCTTATGTATTGTTCCTTATGTCAAATCACAAAAGTGTCAAAATTGATAAATTATTATTCTCCATAATTTCTGAAATAATACAAGATAAAAAATATTGAGGCACTCTTAGGACATAAATAATCATGATAAATCACATAAGAATTCTTAATTTTCTATATAAAATAATAAAAGTTCAAATATCCTCTCATCAGTTAATGTGAGAGGAATCATAAGAGTATATCCCTAACAACAAGTGTATCCTTTCCCTAAGTCACACACTTCAAGTTGAATTTTAGGTTCAAGAATGATTAGGTTCAATTCGAGTTCAATTTTTTCGATGATGTTCAGATGAGGTTTCTGATTAGGTTCATTTATATAGTATACACATTTTCTATATATATGATACTATTGAGTTGGAAACTGCTACGATAGACTATAAGATTGAGTTGTGACATGATGTTATATATGATCTTGAGATATGGATTTGGTGTACGAAAATAAGGTTTGTTGAACTTCTATTTTTTTTCAATTACTCTAAATTTCAAATCTTAATGTTGAAGTTTAGAAAAACCTTGTAACGTAGTCCTTGCCTAAGTGGTTTGGAAGTGAAAATACAAAACAATTGTAAAGAAATAAAGAGAAAGTGTACTATACTTGTTATAATTGTTTTGTAACAATAAAAAATATAACCAAACAAGGATGTCATATCTCTATCTTATTTCTGTAAAAAAAAAAAAACATCGATCAAAATAGTCATATCAGCCATTAAAAACAACATAAATTAAAATTTATTTTCTGCAATCCTGCATAAAAAGGAGAAAACCAATTTAAACAATGGGAACAGTAGACACACAAATGAAGAAGTGGAGAGTATCAATATAAACAAGTAAAATGATTCACTTTCATTCCAATAACACTGAATTTGATTCAAAATCTCAATTTTCTATTATAAAAGGGATAAATAAACTAGATATGTCCTTCAAGTCCTAAATACACAGGAATTTTAGTATGTCGAAATTGGCATAACCTAAAAGAGTGGGCTCAAAGCTATAGAAAAGACTACAAAAAATGAATGCTTATACATACTACCCTAAAATGGTCCTTACAAAAACTCAAGGTACAAAATATCTCACAACAAGGGCCTACTACAAATATGAAGGGTTTAAAGCAACCTCTACAGTTGAAACCTTAAAATACCAAAAAGACAACATCGAGTATAAGGCCAAAAATGAAAATAATGCAATGGCAAACCTTTGCAGAAGATACTCTGAATATTCAATGTCCATTATCATATCTATTAAATACACATCCTAAACATTAATTATATGTGCAATTTTTGCAGAAAATAATTAGAATTTCAGAAATAAAATAGACAATTTTGAAACAGAACCCTAGGACTTGATGAACCAAACTAGTACAAAGAAGCACGAATCCTTCTTAATCTCAAGACCCCATCTAGATGAAAATTTCATATAATTTAAAAACTGCAAGAAAATGGATTGTAGATTTCTGTGGTTAGGTTTTTTAGAATCTGAACTCAGATATTCCACAGTTTTCATTTTCTCTTTGTCGATGTTTCGAGTCTAGACTCGAAACGTCGACAAAGCAAAAATGAAAACTGTGGAATATCCAAGTTCAGATTCTAAAAAACTATAAGAGAATTCATATATATGATTTTATCAAACGGGCTACTAAAGCTTATAAAATAATACAAATTTAACAAATATTCGCAAAAGAAAATCCATGTAACAAGAAATATCTATGAATGATAAATACCTTTGACCCAATTGAGAGAATTTTCCAACTTGGAAAAGGTTCTCATGTTGATGAAACCCCACAGAATTCAAAACATCATGAACCCACCAACATTATAGATAACTACTGGGCTATTAGAAACATATAGGGGATTTATGCAAACCCTATGTCCCAGAGTGCAAAAAAGGCACCAACGCAGACTACATAAGGCATCATGCGACAATCTGGGGGCCTCACAAAAGAAAACACCTGTGATTTATTTTTTTAGTTCCTGTGTCATTTAGAACTTAAAGAAGTCTGTGACGATTCACGAGCACAACTCAAACCTAGTGCCTTGCCTATGTGAAGCTCAAGCTTTTATGAAAGACCTCTTACTTTGGGGTCGAATGGGATAGATACTTTTGTATTGGATAGTAGAACTGAAGAAGTAAAGTCATGAATATATTTGTCTTTATTTTTAGCTTATTAGAAGGAAATCTACACTTTCATTTTTTTATCAAATCTTACCTATATGATTTTCGTTTTGGCATTGATGGAGGGATAGAAAATGGAGAGTTCCAAATTTCATTAGAAACTGAATCTTAAATTGTGTTGTGTTATTATGTTGTTTTATTTTAATCTTCATTCTAAATACATAAATTATACTTTTTACAAATAAAAATATATACAGTAAAAATTTCCAAAACGAATATTTAATCTCAAATTATCAATTTGGCTATGAATTTTATTATGAATTAATATTATTCATATATTTATATGAAAATATCAATGCTAAATTGAAGAGATTGTGGACTTATAGTTTGGCTTCGATTGAGATCTCGTGGAACTATTTTTTCAAAAGGTTTGATGATATAAATTTATATGCTATTGAACTCACTAATTAAAAATTCTTTTAGAAGAACAAGAGGGTGTATGAAGAGAAAATAGCAGAAGGATTGGATAGATTTACAGTGTTAAATTCTTGGCTCGATGATCCTACCAAAATTAGAGAGTGTGTATGTGCTTAACGGGAATTCAAACACTTTTCAATTTTAATTGAAGTAGCTTCTACTAGGATGAAAAATCCTAGACCATATAAATTTAACTTTGTTGGATAGTAAAGGAGGGTTGTGACATATTGATAAAAGATTTTAGCATTCCATTAGATCCACTAGAGAATAAACTAGGAAAAGCAAAGCAAACTTCTATTACATTGTCACATGATAAGAAGATTAAAGATGTGAAATTTATATATCACGTGGAAGTAAATTATAGGATTTGTATAATAAATAAGTGGTTTCTTACCTTTTTGATGAACAATAAGCTAAAGATATCATTTTTAATGAAAATACAAGAAAGTTTTTGTTGGAAAAGGAAGATCCTCGTAAACATGAGAGTAGGGTTGTTTGTCTATTAAGTTGGGATGAAAATACTAATTTTTCCCATTTTTATGCAAGCCAAAAGAGAAAAATCTCTAGTATTTGGAGGGTGGAGAGAATAGATGGGCCAGTGTCTTCTAATTTTGAGAATATTTCTTATAGATGGGGATATAATATTTTACAAACATCTATAATGTTGAGGGAAAAGCTATTATAGAAAAGGTAATCAAGAAAAGCTATTTTTCCCTAGCTTTGTAATTGCAGTAAAAATGACTTATATAATGGAAGAGGTCTCCAAGGAAAATTTGCATTTTCTGCTACAAAGTTTCCAAAAAGACATAGGTCGGAATCTATATGGGTAGACAATGGAGAACTACGTTGGAGAATTATTGCATAGGTTTGGCATGGCTGAATGTAACCCTCATTCTACTCTAATGGAAATAATTTGAAGTTCACATAAAAAAAGGAAATGAATTTAAGGATGCAACCAAGTACATACAACTTCTCAAAAGTCTTATTTACCTCAGCACCACCAAATTAGACATTTCATTTGTTGTTGGGATTATTTCTAGGATTATGAAAAATCCTTGTGAATGACATTGTTTTGTTGCAAAAAATGTTTTGAAATTCTTAATGGGATCTCAATATTTTAGGCTGAAGTATACCAAGATCCACTCTAAAAGCATCAATATGGATGAAAAAGAATATAATGATCCAATCTAGATCAGTGAATTTGTTAAAGACATGGAAAAGTTATCTACAATTATGTATAATGTTTAGAGCAACCAAACAAATGTAGATTTTGTGTGGTAACAATTGTAGCCCTAGATACTTATAGGTTGGTGATAAGGTATGATTATATCCTTAGAAACAACACTTTCATTTTGTTGAACATCATAGTTTCATCCAATCCCATGGGGGCTTCATCTAATGAACTTGTGACATAACACCCATGTCAATGGAATATTAAATAAGACGCCTAATTTCACTAGGTGTTGATAAATACCTTCAAATACCATTTTATTAAAACTCCAGTTGAAAACATATTTCTAATAAAAAAATCCTTATATTGGATATCCTTTAATGTCCCCAAAAACCTATAAACCCTATGGTACACTATACCTCCACAAAATACCTATAATACATTCACTTTATTATTTTCAATTTTGAAAGTCCCTTTATGAATGAACATGGCAATATATTGGTCAACAAGGAAAACTCCCTTTCTGCACTCCATTATTGTAAATATCAGATTCTATAGTAGGTTCATGAAATTTCATTCAACCCCAAGCTTGCTCTACAATAGGGTACTCTCCAATAACTAATTCCTACAATCTCAAACTATATCAACCCTCCCATCTAGACAAATATAATCCTATATCTAATTTAATGCATAAGATTTTAGATTTCTAGCCTCGATTCAATAATGATACCTTCTTAAAGGTGTGCCATAAATCTACTCAACATGACATTATAACTATTTACATCATAGGAAATATGGGTAAACTCCCAACCAAAGCTAAATGGTTTCTAGAAGATGATTTTGCTACAATTTTCGCTCATTCTATTTCACAAGTAGGGACACTTGCATCTTCAAATAAGGAGGAAATAACATGGATACCAAAAGAGGAAGAAATTGTAGGATATAATAGTATTTATATGGTGCTAGCATGGATCCAAATTAAGTTTGAATATATAGATGCCATTTGTCATCTCTATGTTTAAAAAGGAAGGAATTATATATCAATGCCTATAACTTTCTTGTTGCATTTGTGAAACATATTTCACATGTCATCTACAATTATGCTCTTTAGTGTAACCTAACACACATCCATATGTTTTGTAATCACTATCACATCCCTAGATCCTTATAGGTTAGTGATAAAGTATCATTATATCCTTAGAAACAACACTTTAATTGTGTTAAACATCATAAGATTCATCCACTCCCATGGGGCCTTCACATAATGAATTGTTACATAGCACTTGCATTACGGAATATTAAAGAATACCTTCCATTTCACTAGGTATTGATAAATACCTCCAAAAATCATTTTTTCATACCCCCCTCCCAATACATATTGCCAATAAATCAAGCGTTTATTTTAAATAGATATCCTTTAAATTCCCCTCAATACCTATAAACCATTTGGTACCCTACAACTCCCCATAGTACTTATAATTTATTGACTTTATTCTTTACAATTTTAAAAGTCCCTTTATCAATGAAAATGGTAAGATATTGGTCAACAAGGTGAAGCCCCTCTACCGAGTCCTTTATTGCAAATATTGAATTCTACAGTATTGTTGACAGTGTTGGAACCACAAAAATTCAAGGGATCACCCCGATATGAAGTCCCAACTAGACCTCACACTATTTGGTGTGTGAGTCCCATCCAATATGATGGCTGGGTTTCCATTATCTTAATGATTTGCCTCAACTCTTGATTTTTAGCACAGGAGAGTGATCTGATTTTTATTCAAGAAGTGAGGTTCACGTGACTAGTGAGTGTAAATGTCACTTGTGTCAATGGTTCTTTCAATGTAGAGGGAGAGGGTGAGAGTGAGTCCCAAATAAGCTGGGAAGTCCCAAATCTGCTAGGAATGCACAACAAAATAGGACATGCACAACTTTTGGAGGAACAGTCCACATGGATGCGGCAATCACAACACACATGGGGAGATGACACATATAACAATCAGCAGATTAGTATACATGAGTGTAACTATTTTTATAGAAAATTTCATGTGAAAGGTCTGTCTGATGTTTGGGAGAGTAGTCTACACCAGCGAGACAATGTTAACATCATATATAACAAATTTTCCTTAACATATGTGTATTACACCAAGTGAACTAGTTAAAGTGTTAAACACAAGTTCAAGCAACATGCATTACAAGTGTTAAAAATTAGTCTTACAAAATATTCAATACATGTGTGAAAACGCACTAGCCTGTTAGTAGGCTTCTCAATTAAGAAAAAGTTCCAAGACACATCATTACACCATACATCACTAACCCCATCTGAGGGGCATTGGAGCCATTGCTTACTCCTCAAAGAAAATATTACATACTCTCTTGGCTATGTGGGAGGAGCTGAGGTGAAAATTCCTTTACATGTACAAATGAGGGGGTATTTATAACCAAGGATGAAACTAACCCTTGTGGCTGTTTGACTACCCTCACGACAATTTGAATTACATTAGTTTTCGACTTTACATGACTCATTGTACAACAAGCGGGTCTCTTAGACTTTAATGTTACATTACATTGATTTGGAAACATGGACCACAACGGAGATGTGGACAACATGACTCATGACATGACTTGGCACGACAGTGTTGGTACAATCACATTGGTGTTGGAGTGCATATCGAGTTGGAGTGCAGCTAGGTGATGGATGTTTTCAGGTGTGCCATAGATCCACCTCGGCATGGAAAAGTGCGTGGAGTTTGCGATGGTCGTCGGCTCGCTTGATGTTGCTTTGGCACATTGCTATTTGCTTGTATGTTGGAAGGCTTGACAGGCTCATATGTTTGTGAAAGGTGCATGTTTGTCTATTCATCTGTCTGCGAGTAGATCTTACATGTTTTCGCATTAGTCAATTGACGAACACATCTTCTAATGATCATTTGTTCATGATCACATCTCTTCGCATGCATCATTAATTTATCCATTGGGTAACCTATCCTTCTGCACATGCTGCCTTTGTTCATGCCATTCATTGTCATGCCATGTCCGTTGGTGTACCTATACCTGCGGTCACTCATGACGAGATGACATAAAATCTAAAAGCCTCCTAGTATACCATTACACATGATCATTTTGGATGCAGGTGACTGGGAGAGGCAGTAAGGTTGTGAGGCGGGATGATGGCTCCAGGTACTGCTGATGAAAATTGCACAAGAGTCACTCGGTGATGAAGATGGGTAATCCAAGTCGACAGTGACTGTCTATGAGGTTTGGTTCAACTAGAAGGAAAAATTGCGCAAATTTTGGGAGGGACAGCCCGGGCTACAAGGAGGAAAGGCATATAGAATCTGCAGATCTTCTATAATGAGTGGGCAACGAGTGCGTCATAGCAAAATTTGCCCAATTTTCTATTGGAAGATGATGGGCTGCATTGACGATCAACAGGCAAAAATTGTGCAGTTTCTTGGAGGAACTGGAGGGAGCCTAGAAGCAAAAACTACGCAATTCCTGGAGGGAACTAGTGGCTGGCTTCTGGGACACTGGTAACAGGAACTGTACATTCCCCAAGGGGAACTCATAGTCAGTTCCCTAGAGCTTGGTAATAGAAACTGCATAATTCCTTGAGGGAACTATCAGTCTGCTACTGGGAGTTGCTAACGAGAGAAATTACACTGAGGCTAGGAGGTCACCCTGCTGATCATCTCTGCATAATTTATGAGCTAAGTGGATTACTGAGTCACAGAAGGCCTACTCATGAAAACTGGGCAATTTTTTGGATGAGCAGTTGGTCGACTATCGGGAGCACTAACTGGTAAAATTGCACAATTTGATGAGGAATATAGGGTTCGGCACTGGGTGTCTGTCCAACCTATATATGCAATTTCCTCACTCAACAGAGCGGGTAAGGTCAGTAGCCTCTGCGCAAATTTTGAGGCGAGTCAGTCTTGGGGTGGCTGTCGGGCCTGACTCTCTGGGTGGCTAGCACGAAACTTGATTGGATCGCTTGTGACCAATGCAACTTGAAAAGACTTGCTTGGTGCTTCTACACTATTTTTGGTGAAAATCGATTAAGTCAATGGCAGGGTGATGGTCAACCTGCCAGAGGGGAGTTTGGTTGTCATAACTTCAACAAAATGACTAAGTGTGTGAATGAGTGAAAGATGTAAATGTGATCTTACAACACACACCCTGATGACTTGAAGATGAGATGACTCAAACCAACGAGAGACACATGTTCAATGTGACTGAATAATGGTGTAAGCGACAAGTGCAACACTCGTGATTGATCATTGATCGACCATGATGATGCTTGCACAACAATGAATGGGACTCTATGTGTGAGTGTGAGAGATGATTTCATAGCAAACATAACATGTAAACACAAAGCAAAGACCTTGAGCATGACCATAACATGGTCGCAAGCAAGACATTGACATCAACATGTAAAATCTTAGCTGGAATGAACAAGAAGGTGTGTGGGAAGGCTCACACAAGCTCACAGAGTGAACAGAAGTGTATGCAACCATCATATGAAACTCTCAAGGGAGGCTACAAATTTGGGTGCAAGCCAAGATTTTGGAGGGTTGTTTTAGCTGTTGCAAGAAGTATATTGGTGATAATTCATTCAAATTAGTGGTTCCTCTACAATAGGGTAATCTCCACTAATTAATGCCTACAAGCTCAAGTTATATCAACCTTCCCATCTAGGCAAATATAACCATATATATCATTCAAATGGATAAATTTTTAGATTTCTATCCCTCATTTGATGATGATACCTTCTTAAATTTGTGTCATAGATCAACTAATCATGGAATTATAACGATTTACATAATATAAAACAAGGGCAAAGTCCCCACCCAAGATAGTAGGTTTCTAGAAGATGAATTTGCTACTTATTTCCCTCATCTTGTTTCAAAAGTGGGGGGACATGCATTTTTGAATGAGGAAATAATATGGATTTCAAGAGAGGAAGTCATTGGAGGATATAGTGCCTCTATGGCACTAGCACACATCCATCCTAACTCTAAATATATAGAAGTCCCACTCCATTCCATCATTATATCACATGATGGTTATAATTTGAAGTACAACTTAGTAGCTTAAGTTTTGTAGGAATTCAAGTTAGAGAGTCTCAACCTTGCTTGGTTGCATGGTTCTTTGCCATTTCCCAATATGTATCGCATGGCCTTTGCTATGATATATTCAAAATTTTCATGTGCTCTTTTTGATTTTTTGAAAAAATGTTAGTTATGGCTCAGAATACCCTGGATCCCAAACTCTAGCATCATCTTTCATCCATCTCCAACCATTTTTTGACATGTTCAACAATCTTTGGTTGACTCTACTTTATATTTATGAACAATTCAAAATATATAAGCTCTTTTATGCCCATAATATGGGTTTCTAATCATAGAATACACAAATTTCATTGTGTTGTAGATATAGGAATTGGGGTTTTAATAATTATATAATTTTTGTAATGTGGATAAATGCAGTTCGTGGGACCAAGGAGACTTAGGTTCATCACCCACTATGTGAGTTGGTGATTCTTCGTGGCTAGACCATGCCTTTCCACTGATTGACATTTATGACAAGGATAATCTTCCCTGAATCATTTATTCTTATCTCATTTTAGATGAGGATCTGCTAGAGTAACTCTGGGTTGTGGTTGTTATAGCCAAGGTTTGTCTCAATCCTCGATGATTCAAGAGGCCAACCATGTGGCATGTCTTGAAATCTCTTAAAAATCCATGCAATATTGTCGATGTTGAAATGTTAAATGACAATGTTACATTGAAAGCATCATCACATAGCTCAAGAGGCCAACCATGTGGCATGTCTTGAAATCTCTTAAAAATCACTGTAAGATTGTCCATGTTGAAATGTTAAATGAAAATGTTACATTGAAAACATCATCACATAGCTCATGGAATGAGGATTTTGGTAGTTCAATGAGTTCCAACACATCCTAGCAGCAAAAATATTCAAGGATAATTCTAGGAACTTTGAGGAAAAAGTACTTGTCAAGTGGAAATTCCAGGGGTAGAAGATGTAGAAGAAGTAAAGTTGGACATGGTTCCAATGACATTGTTTCTAACCATACACAAGAAGGGGCTCCCTAAAATATAAATTTCAGAGAAATGAATTGGAAAAAATTTGTAGGAGAAACATTGTCTTTCACTTTAATGTGTCATCTCATTCAATTAAGGGAGAATCCCAGGAAAGAAACATGTATTTTTCAGTTGTCTATAAAAGTGAACCAGTTCTTGCAACTGAGCCTACAATTTGAGGGGTCAATATAATTACTATCTACTAGAATTTCAGGTAAATTTTTTATTAGTTAGAAGATTATAATGACCCATTGTTGTCTCTAGAACATAATCTAATTTCTATGCCTAATCACTCAGTATATCAATTTATAACCTCTAATACCTTAAAGGTCATTGTGTGTAACTACGGCCAAGTTGCATATTCTCTAAAATTCACTGAGATCTCTCATGTAATTTATTTAGCGAGCTAGTTCACCATTGTAAGAACTTAAAAAATTGTAGGTAGGAACTATTCTAAAATCTTCAACAAGTTCCTAATATGCATACCCCCACACAGAAAATAACACAGATGCACTCTCATAGATATGCCACCAATTCATGGCTTGTCATCGTATGTGCTAGAAAACCAGATAACCCAACCTTCAAATTTCATTGAATAACATATACAAGATTCAACTCAACCAAGCTCTCTCTCAAATAAACCTTTCTCATTAAGACGATATGCTAATGTTACGTAGGACATATCATCACTGGTTGTTCAATTCCAGGACAATGTAGCCTCAACAGGGAAAATAATAGTAAGAAAATGTAGAAGCAATTTGGATTGAAAATATATTTGTTCACACTTCAGACAAAATTAGAGATTTTTAGGTTACAGTTTTTTGTAGGATTCCAGGAGTGGGAAACTAAGGAAACAATTCACATAGCTCAGAATGAATTTGTATTAAATATGGGTGGATCTCTTTTGGAATTGGATTGGTACCGTAAAGGAAATCAAGGTGATGGAAACCAAATTCCCTGTGAGTACCTTGCAGTTGGAGCACACCAACTTGGCTATTCATATCACATACTTGTTTTAACTATAGCTGAGCAAGGAATTTTTTAAATAGCGTCCATTTTCAATGATAATGTGAATGTCAAAGATCCACCTTCCAAATGAAAAAAGGCAGGAAGATACTCTGTTCCATAACAGGTAGAAGTTCTAGGAAAAAAACGTTTTCATGAGGGATCTAGTCATATAAAATGTGTTGAAAAGATAGAAGAAAAAAGGAATCTAATAAATATACCCATCAAATTATAAATTGATCCCTTAACTGCTCAACCCTAAAAATCTCTCAATTCATATAAAATATTTACACAGGCTTGTATATGTTACTTTTATCAATTGTAAGCACCAGAAAGAAACTAAATTTTCTCAACTTGTTCTGTTGTCCGGGCGTTGAATGAAAGAAGCATTGTTAGATCCTCATCAGTTTTCTAGATCTCACTCTCTCCACTCGTAAACCATGGCCTATTCCTTTCAAGGACATTGACTATTTTCAGGGTGAAGAAGAAACCATATTCCCTCTCTTTAAGTCACTAATCAAATGGCATGATTAAAGAAAACCAAAAACTACACTCTTCAGGCCTAAACCAGAGGGGAAGCCATGGTATTTGATCCTCTATACTCCCAGCCCTACACTTTGCGCCATTCGTATTGGGACAGGTTGTTTGGAAGATATATTAGGAGGCATGCACCAAAACATCTGTTCTCCTCTCATGGAAGTCATTAGTTGACACCTTCGTATCTGACATCCTCCTTGGCTTCTTCTGGTTATATTTACGCTATGAGAGAAACAACTACTACCACACTGGGAAAGCATGCAACCATTGAAACGCTTCCAAAAAAGTATTATATTTCTCATGCAGAACTTGAACATTTGTACCATGTATATTCTTTCTCTTACCACATCACTTTGGCTGCCTTATTTACATTATTTACGCAACTGAATTGATACACAATAGATCAACTCCTCGCACCCTCACTGATACCCCATGGTTTATGGGAATGCAAAAAATGTGGATGGGAAATGCCTTCACTGTACACCCATTGATGGCATGGAGGAAATTGTGGAAAGGGAAATAGCTAGTTGTGCATCCATTGATGGCACTGATGCACTTGAGGAAATTGTAAATGCCCTGACCGCGTACCCATCAAGAGCATCTATAGAATCTATGGAATGGGAAATGGAAATACCCTTGTGGAAAAATTCCTTTTATTTCATCCCGTGGAATGGGAAATGGAAATGCCCTAGTCGAAAATAGCATTTCATTTCATCGTGTGGAATGGGAAATGGAAATTCCCTAGCGGAAAAATGCATCGCATTTCATTGCTAAGAAAATGCAAAGCGTGGAATGGGCAATGGAAATCCCCTAGTGCAAACTGTATTTTACAGGTAATGAAATTGAAAATAATCGCTATAGAGACCACAAAGGACAAATAAAGTTTATGTAACTAGAGGGATGCAAGAAAATTAATATTTATTAATTTGAATAAATCAGAAGAGACCGAAGAAAATAAATATTTATTAATTAGGATAAATAATAATTTAAAAAGGATCTAGCTCTCGGCATATGGCATTTATTGGTATTTTCTCATCATATTTGAACACTGTTATTCTCTAGTCATGGGTTTAAGCACATAACGATTAAAGGTAGTTGGTAAAATTTCTTTTGAGAATTCTCGCATCAATTGAAGGTAGTTGGTAAAATTTATTTAGCGAACTATCACATCAATAGCGTGGAAAATATCTTGTTGGGGTCTTGTGCCATTAGTCTAGCTGGGAGAATAGTGTTTCAAGGCTCTACATAGTGAGTCAACTCTAAGGCTCCATCAATTGTGGAGAAGGTAAGGCCATGGCTCTTTTTCAAATCTTCGATAAATCGAGAGTCTCCCAAAACTTCATCCTTGCGTAAACCTTGGTTGAACAAATGTGGAGCCAACAATGCCTATTTCTATAAAACCTCCTTACCCAACAATAAGATGCCCAACAACAACCGAGACTATGGATGTTTTTTGAATTAATGTGCATCGATTCATATTTACTTTCATGGAAGGTATTCAACGTTCATTGTGGAAAGAGCTATAGGTTATGGTGGATCAACTACTTTAGAGTTGATACAAAGTGAGGTAGTTTTAGTCCAAATTAATGAAATCTTATCATTAATTTGTGTATCATTGCTAGAAACAGGTTGGTTTAAGTTCCATAATTTTATTAGTACTTGGTGGTGTGTTAAAGGATTGACATTAAGATATATTTTAATGGATTAAATATGTGTAGGTGGGCATACATATCATTCCATCCACCTAGAGGACTAGATAATGATATTTTAAATTACTAGAACTCTTGGATAAAGAAAGAGAATGTTAAGGGTGAGATAATCTCAAATAATATTGAGGCTTCTAAAGTACATATTAATTTTCCACAATTCATGTTAGAAGAATCTCCACCACTCAGCAATGAGAGTAAGCTTCTAAAAATTCAAGAATTTTAACCATCTGTAGAAAGAAAAAATGTAAGAACATTAGTTTTCAATATACATTACAATGGAACAATTCTCTACAGGTTTAAGGACTCCCAGTTTAAAATAAAATGCATGGCCGCAATATCTTGAATACAATTGAAGGTTATTTTTGTTATAATCCTAATTCAAAAAAATGTAATGGACTTACATTACATCATCCATGAATAAGAGTGACTACATGAGATCATTGAATATGGAGTCATTAAATTATTCTCATCGTGAAACATTGGGTCTTAGTGATCATGCTAACGTAGCTGGATTGTGGGAATATGGTTACAAATATAATGGATTTGATTTAGGATATTTCAAGTGCTTATACAACTATGAACAATGTAATTATGGCACTGAAAATAATTGTAGCTATGTGCCTCCAATTTATGATGTGAGAGAATAATATGCAACCATTCATTTGAAGTATAGTGAAAAAAATTCACTAAGATATCTCAAGCAAAACCAAAAAATGAGATCAATACAACCCAATGAACAAGAACATAAAATGTGAACAAAGTTTTTTAAGATGCAAGAAATGGAAACAATGATATAACAAATAAATTGATGATAATAAGCCAAAGATTAGGAACAGAGCACTTGTAACCATACAAACTTTTTTCACTACTTCATTGTCTACTCTAGGAAAGGTATTTCTTGAAGATATAGAAGCTTCATTTACATCAAAATATGCATGCCAAATCATGAATACGTTTAGTTAGACTTACAATTTTTAATCAAATGATCTAGAATATAAAACATCAATATGAAAACAATGGTCAGATGAGAAAAGGGGTGGATTTTAAATGCATGTAAGGACCAAATCCTGAGTTCAAAAATCTAGACTTTCCATTATTCTGGGCTATTACTGTCAATTGTGTTGGTCACGTGGGAATTGTCGGAGGATAGCAAGTTTCCTATGATTGAAATAGATTTACCAGAAGTAGCAACGTTTTCTTCGCTACAGGCCACAAAGGATGTTGTGCGGGTTCAAGAAAGTAAATTTTTTTAGGGTTTTGATGGAGATGAGCACTCATATAGCCATGAGCAAAAAGCCAAGGTTGTCACCAGCCATATTTGAGCAGTTACCTGGGTATGCGGAGTTTAAGGGTGACTTCCACCATGTTGACATGTAGGCACTGAAGCATCGAGACCAGAAGTGGTATGATCTTCCCTTCGCCCCAAGCAGAGGACCAAGAACAGTTTGACCAAGGTGGTGGAGATCTGGAGAGAACTCCTTTCTATGTAAATTGACATAGGGAACATGAAAAGGAGGGGCATCGAAAGAAGACCAATGCCTCCAAGTCGTTGCTAGATCCAATCACCTTATTGGAGGGTTACTTCGACAATATTGGTGACAAGGTAAGGGACATGACCGTGGAACTGCTACAGTAGTTTGAGCAGCAGAAAAAGCAAGCACTGGTCGCTATATAGATGGGTATGTGCGAGCTTTAGATCGAAACAACTAGACTTCAGGTAGGTGTTGGGCAGAGCAACGCGATATCAACTAGTTTGGTGTCAGGGACCACTCAAGTAGCAGAGTTGGTTCGATCCTTGGATCTTCAGGAAGTGGCGCTGTCGAATGGAGATTTAAGCACGGAGGCAAAAGCTAACAAGGTTACTGTGAGCGCTTTGCGGAATGTTGGGCTGAACTTGGCTGCGCTCCCTATTGAATTCCTTCACACACTACAAGCATGTTTGATTGTAGAGATGAGGGCCTGGGATAAGTGTGGCTAAGCATGATTAGAAAGGAGGAAGTCAACAACAAACAGATGTTCGTTGAGAAGAAAACAATGCTAGAAGCATGGAATAATATTCAAGGGAAGAATGAGCGAACCATAGTCATGGTAGGCGAAGCATGCAGAACCGTTCCGAAACTGCACATACTCGAAGAAGCGACGTTGGAGGTCAAGATTAAGAAATTGGTTGTAGGTGTGTGTGATGAAAAGATAGAGATGGCCAAGGTTCAATTTGATCTGAACCTTAAAATCATAGAGCTTGAGATGAAGTCACAACTTTCAACTCCACCAGAGGTCCACGAATAGGGCAAGGCCACTGTAAAGGATGCAGTCACAATAGAAGCCTGTGAATTGCAGCAGTAGCATGATGAAGCAAGAGTTATGATGTATAGTGTCACTATATGACAACGATTGGCTAGGTTGCATGAGGTGAAACAGTTTCTCGAATAGGTGGAGGTAGAACAAAGGAAAGAGGCGGTCCTCAAGGCTAGATTGGGACCTTAGCTGGACGAGGCTTATGTTATCTCTTCCACTAATGAGGAAATGTTGGCAAGCCTACAGAGGACACAATAGAAGATAAAGGAAGACAGCGCAGGACCAACAACCAAGATGTTGGTGGAGCAGATCAAGCAGGCAGCCACGTAGAGCGTGACTGAGGTAGTAGTGGCACATGTCAAGCTGGGAGGTCTCCACAGAAAGATCTTCATCCTATCAAAGTGACTCGAGGGTGAGTCATGATATTGTTGTTGGGGTCCTATTGGGATAGGGTCCCCTAGGGTAAATTTTGGTTCAAAAGCCCATGTTTTGGGGCATAAAACCCAACGTTTTGTTATGTAAAGTGTAAAGTCTCCGTAAGTTGTGATCGCAGAGTGTGTAGATAGTAAGCGTCATAAAGGGTTTTTCCCTTTTTTTAAGTAAGTTGTGCAGGCTTTAATAGATGTACCCACAGTCTGCGGACCATGGGATTGTATAAAAATTAGAGTCTTAGAGAGTCTAAGGCATAGTAATGAAGAGATCAGTGAATGTAATCGGTCATTAGAAGTGAAGAGTGAAGAGACATAGAGTAGAAGAGAGGCACTATAGCTGAGTGCGCAGAGGCCTAGAGTAGAGTCTGCAACTAAGTGCACAAACCCCTACAGCTAAGTGTTCAACATAGTATCAAGTTTGTAAGAAGAACTAAAGTATCAATAAAGATATTATTCTAGAAATATTTGTGTTTTGTCCATTTACTTCTGTTATGAATAAATGTGTTTCTGTTGTGATTAACTATGGGTTTATGATTTCATACTGTACTGATGTGTGATTTAGCATGGTTTACATTGTTATATGAATGCAAGTACTAATATCTATTTACGCGAATGCTATCTTATATTTGAAGGTAAGAGTTAACATAAACCATCTTTTTATAAATAATAATGGAGATACATAGAACCAAATAGTTTGAAGTGAAGAAGCTTTTGAATTATTAAAAAACGAACTCCATTTTGATTATCTAGTACAAAAATCTAGTATAAGCTATAAATATATGTAGATATAGTAAAATTTGTCCTAATATTGCACCACATTCTATCTAGTTATAATTGAAACCATGTAACTTGCAAAAACAAAACATCATGAAACCACCAACATTATAGATAAATTCTAGGCTATTAGAAATATATAGGGGATTTCTGCAAACCTTAAGTCCCAAAGTGCAAAAAAGGCACCAACGAAAACTAGATAAGGCATCTTGAGATGATATAGGGGCTTCACCAAAGAAAACACCTGTGATTTATTTTTTTATTTCATGTGGCATTTCGAGCTTAAAGAAATCTATGATGATTCAGGAGAACAACTCAAACCTAATGCCTTGCCTATGTGAAGCTTGAGATTTTATGAAAGACCTCTTACTTTGGGGTCGAATGGGGGAGATAGTTTTTCATTGGATATTAGAACTGAAGAAGTACACTAATGAAGATATTTTTCATTCTTTATAGCTTATTAGAACAAAATCTACACTTCCAATTTTTATCAAATCTTACCTATATGCTTTTCGTTTTGGCATTGATGGAGGGATAGAAAATGTAGAGTTCCAAATTACATTGGAAACTTAACCTTAAATTGTGTTTTGTTATTGTGTTGTTTTATTTTAATCTTTATTTTAAATACATAAATTATACTTTAATAAATAAAAATATACATGGTACAAATTTTCAACCATACAAAATTGTACTTCATATCATATGCGCTAAGAGGCTTTATAACAGAGAAATCAGAAGCTTTTATCATCCTTGACAAGACCATGATTTTCATTGTTTGATACACTTATGATACTTGGAAACATGCAAGGGTTAACTTTAGAAAACCTCAAGAATTCTACTTTTAGAGGACACAAGAGAATGTGTACCATTTAACACCAAATTGTAATAAATATACTAAATCCAAGATTATCACACCATATGGCATAAAATAATAGAGACAAATGAACTGAACAAAGTAATAATTAAATTCCCCATCATATTTTGTAAGTTGTGTAACTCTAAGAGTAGCTCACAGTTAAAAATCACAAGTAGCCACACCACAAAATAATAGAAAGAATGAAACGAGAGTAGAAAGTAAATCCCATCACGTGTTGTAACACTATCAAATTAGTTAGCCTTTCTAAAGAAAGAATGTGTTTCTCCAATTGCAGTTATGGGACTGGACAAGATGAAGAAAAATTGTCACTAAGCTTACAGAGCCTACCTATGAGTGATTGAACTCTGTCAGCGATACCTAAAGGGTGGAAATCGTTTTCCAATAGATTATAGAAATTGTTCGCTTCTTGTAGAACACATGTCTTGACACCTTTGGAAACCTAAAACATAATAAAGACACAAGCTACCCACATAAGTAGATGTTGCAAGTTTCTTTTAATGAAACCAAAGAGCCTTTCAATTTAGTAAAATTAACTTGTATTCACCTATCCTCAAACGTTAACTTATATTCGAAGGTAAGAGTTAACATAAACCATCTTTTTATAAATAATAGAGATACGTAGAACCAAATAGTTTGAAGTGAAGAAGCTTTTGAACTATTAAAAAACAAACTACATTTTGATTATCTAGTACAAAAATTTAGTATAAGCTATAAATATATGTAGATATAGTAAAATTTGTCCTAATATTGCACCACATTCTATCTAGCTATAATTGAAACCATGTAGCTTGCAAAAACAAAAAATTGTACAAGCCTAAAAAGTGCTTAGAAGAATATATGTGTGCTATGACTTCTCAGTAACATCAAAGAAAAATATATGTGTGCTCTATACCTATTACATACCACTTTAGATAGAAGTTTCGAGCATGGCAACTGCCAAAAAAAAATATTATTATTAGACATATTGGAAGACTACTCCTTGAACTAAGCATAAAATGTAATAATAATACAGGAGAAACCTATACAAATGCAAACATCTCAAATAGTGACAGATGAACTTAAGCCTTTTGATTGAAATAACTTACCATTTCTCTGGTATTCATTTTAGAATCCAAACTAAATCCAAAAACTTGAAAGACTGACCATTCTTGAACTTCTTTCCTTCTCATTCTCCATCTCAAAATGGTAAGCCCCATGCTTGTGATCATAGGGCATAAAAGAAATGGCAACAAATAATCTAGATGATTCCATCAACTACAAATCCTCCTATGATAAGTATTTATTGTAGCTTTTTCTGGATGATATAGAGCTTATACCTTGCATAAGCATGATACAAATGACTTTCTAATATTAAAAATATTGTTGTCAACTTTGAATAATAGATTGTCGTCGTTTGAGGATAAGGAATCTTCTTGACCATACATGAGGCCATGAATATCTTCAATAGAGTGAAAAGATTCATACATATCATATGCCATTAGTAATAATAAATAATATAAGGCAAAAATATATTAAAAATAAAAAAAAAAATATCTCACCAACTTGATAGAGCTCAAGCTCAGTTGTAGCCTTCAATTGCTCAAACTTTGTATCAAGGTAAAGATACAAACTCTCATGAAGGCTCACATCACGCTTGTCTCTTTGATCCCTATACTTATTATTATTCACAAGACGTTTGTGTATTATTTGAATAAGCCAATAGAACTTCGTTGTCCATTTATATTACAAACATAATTGAAAGGCTCAATGTATAGTCATCTATCAATCCAATTAGGATTGTAGTTAGCCATAATAGAATAAAGACCCTATTAAAAACACTCTTTAACACACAACTAAAAGATAATGCAATACTTTTCCTTTATGTAATCATTAGATGTTATATCCACTGCACATGCTAGAAGGAGTGCAGCATGCGTCTCTGTCATTTAAACAAAATATATAATATGTCATTGAAACATAATATATAGAAAAAAATTTGTCATACTTTGCATAGACAAACATTTAGAGCTCCTAAAACAAGATAGCTCAGGATCAATCAATGTTATTGCATCCACTGTTGGGATTGGGGCAGGTTGTTTGAATTTGCTAGTGAAAGAATTAAGTGGAATATATGTTAACAATCATTACTATGAGATTATCCAAATTAGAAGTTGTTCCATCTATTCCAACACTAGTTAACATGCAGTCACTGCATATCATACCTCCAACTTTGAATTTTGATGATTTATCAACTTTTTATGTATGGTCATATAGGTTTCTCAAAGAAACTCAAACCATGGGGTAACCGGTTCACGATTAGACTTGTCTTTCCTTTTATCTCCACTGATATAAATGAGAATAAAGCCCTTTGATGTCTTCTGTACCTCTAGTTCCTCAAGATAAAGAGCAATATCAAATGTCTCTGCTTGACCTTGAGCCTATTCATCCTTCTCACTAGAGAAATGGAGGAAATACTTGATAACCTCCTCCAAGGAATTGACATTCATTTGTAGGCATACAATGTGGTATTGAATATGTCCATCCTTTGCAAACCTGCCATACCTCATATCCACACAAAGTTCCACAAATTTGAACATTATATTTTCCAGTGCCTTTTGTCATGCTCTGTACCATTTTGATGTTATCAAGTTGTGAAGTGCTTGTAATGTCCTCTTCTGGCCAACATTCATCAACTCTGCATATAGTTTATGATAAAGCTCATTAATCTTCTATATCATTATTAGAAGATTTAGACACATATTTATACTACTTAAAAAAAATTATAGTGGTTTCATGTGTTCACATCTAGGCACTAAGGACATGCCATTTATTTTTTATAATTATTTCTCTAAAATATTTCAACTCAGACTTGAGATAATGAGACAAGCTATTCTTATGTGTTGTTTGTTATGTCAAATCACAAAAGAGTCAATATTGAGAAATAATACAAGATAAAAATAATAATCTATCAGACTTGAGATAATGAGACAAGCTCTTCTTATGTGTTGTTTGTTATGTCAAATCACAAAAGAGTCAATATTGAGAAATAATACAAGATAAAAAATATTCAGGCACTCTCAAGACATAAATAATCATGACAAATCACCTAAGAATTCTTAATTTTCTATGTAAAATAACAAAAGTTCAAAGACCCTCTCATTAGTTAATGTGAGAGGAATCATAAGAGTACATCCCTAACAAGTGTATGCTTTCCCTAGGTCACACACTTGAAGTTGAAGTTTAGGTTCAACAATGATTAGGTTCAATTTGAGTTCAATTTTTTTGATGAGGTTCAGATGAGGTTTCCCATTAGGCTCATTTATACAGTATATACATTTTCTATATATATGATACTATTGACTTGGAAGCTACTAGGATAGACTACAAGATTGAGATGTAACATGATGTTACTTATGAGCTTGATGTTTGTACTTGGTGAATGAACATAAGGTTCTTCGAACCTCTATTTTTTTGAATGTCTCCAAACTTCAAATCTTAATGTTGAAGTTCAGAAAAGCCTTGTAACATAGTCCTTGCCTAAGTGGTCTAGAAGTGAAAATACAAAACAATTGTAAAGAAACAAAGAGAAAGTGCACTATACTTGTTATAATTATGTTGTGACAATAAAAACTATAACCAAACTACGATTTCATATCTCTAACTTATTTCTATAATAAAAAGAACATGAATCAAAATAGTCATATCAACCATTAAAAACATCATAAATTAAAATTTATTTTCCGCAATCCAGTAGAAAGAGGAGAAAACCATTTTAAACAATGGGAACATTAGACACACAAGTAAAGAAGTGGAGATGATCAGTATAAACAAGTAAAATGATTCACTTTCACACAAACAACACTAAATTTGATTCAAAAGCTCAATTTTCTGCTATAAAAGGGATAAGTGAACTAGATATGACCTTCATGTCCTAATTACATAGGATTTTTAGTATGTCAAAATTGACATAACCTAAGAAAATGGCCTCAAAGATATAGCAAAGGCTACAAAAAATGAATGCCTATACATACTACCCTAAAAAGGTCATTACAGAAAATCAAGGAACAAAAAATTTGGCAAGAAGGGCTTGCTACAAATATGAAGGGTTTAAAGCAACTTCTACAACGAAAAATTTCAAATACCAAAAAGACAAAATCAATTATAAGGGAAAAAATGAAAAAAATGCAATGGCGAACCTTAGATGTGCAGTTTTCGGAGAAAATAATCAAAATTTCAAAAATAAAGATAGGCAATTTTGAAACCGAACCCTAAGACGTGATGAGCCCAACTAGTACAAAGAAGCACAAACCCTTCTTAATCTCAAGACCCCATCTAGATGAAAACTTCCTATAATTTAAAATATACAAGAAAATTCATTTACATGATTTTATCAAAGGGGTTACTGAAGCTTATAAAATAATACAAATTTAACAAATGTTTGCAAAAAAATTCCATGTAACAAGAAATATCTGTGAATGATACATACCTTCGACCCAATTGAGAGCATTTTCCAGCTTGGCAAACATTGTCATGATGATGAAACCCCATATAATTCAAATCATCACGAACCCACCAGCATTATAGATAAATTCTAGGCTATTAGAAACATATAGGGGATTTTTGCAAACCTTAAGTCCCAGAGTGCAAAAAAGGCACCATCGCAGACCAGATCAGGCATCCTGAGACGATCTAGGGGCTTCACCAAAGAAAACACCTGTGATTTATTTTTTTAGTTCACGTGCCATTTTGAGCTTAAACAAATCTATGATGATTTAGGAGAAAAACTCAAACCTAGTGCCTTTCCTATCTGAAGCCTGAGATTTTATGAAGGACCTCTTACTTTGGGGTCGAATGGGGGAGATAGTTTCTCATTGGATATTAGAACTGAACAAGTACACTCATGAAGATATTTGTCATTCTTTATAGCTTATTAGAACGAAATCTACACTTCCAATTTTTATCAAATCTTACCTATATGCTTTTCATTTTGGCATTGATGGAGGGATAGAAAATGGAGAGTTCCAAATTTCACTGGAAACTAAATCTTAAATTGTGTTGTTTTATTATGTTGTTTTATTTTAATATTTATTTTAAATACATAAATTATACTTTAATAAATAAAAATATACATGGTACAATTTTTCAAAATGAATATTTAATCTCAAATTATCAATTTGGCTATGAATTTTATTATGTATTAATATTATTGATATACTTATATGAAAATATCAATGTTAAATTGAAGAGCTTGTAGACTTAGGGTTTTGTTTAAATTGAGATCCCGTGGAACTATCTTTTGAAAACGTTTGATGATATAAATTTATATGCTATTGAACTAACTAATTACAAATTTATTTAGAAGAACAATAGGGTGTATGAAGAGAAAATAGCAAAAGGATTGGATAGATTTATAGTGTCAAATGCTTGTCTTGATGATCCTACCAAAATTAGTCAATGGGTAAGCACTTAAGGGGAATCCAAACAAATTTCAATTTTAATTGAAGTAGCTTCTTCTAGGATGAAAAATCCTAGTCCATATAAATTTAACTTTGATGGATAGTAAAGGAGGACTGTGACGTATTGATAAAAGATTTTAGCATTCCCTTGGATCCACTGGAAAACATCTATTACATTGGCACATGGTAAGAAGATTAAAGATGAGAAATTTATATATCACATGGAAGTAAATTACATGATTTGTATAATAAGTAAGTGGTCGCTTACCTTTTTCGTGAACCATAATCTAAAGGCATCATTTTTTAAGAAAATGCAAGAAAGTTTTTGTTGGAAAAGGAAGAACATCATAAAATTGAGAGTAGGGTTGTTCATCTATTAAGTTGGGATGAAAATACTAAATTTTTGCATTGCTGTGCAAGCCAGAAGAGACACATCATTACTATTTGGAGGGTGGAGAGAAGAGATGTGTCAATGTCTTCTAATTTTCAGAATATTTCTTATAGATGAGGATATACTATTTTACAAACATCTATAATGTTGAGATAAAAGCTATTATAGAAGAGGTAATCAAGAAAAGCTATTTTTCCCTTGCTTCGTAAGTGCAGTAAAAAAGACTTATCTAATGGAAGAGGTCTCCAAGGAAAATTTTCATTTTGTGCTAAAACGTTGCCAAAATACATATGTCTGAATCTAGATGGGTAAACAATGGACAACTACATTGGAGGATTATTGCATAGGTTTGGCATGGTTGAATGTAACCCTCATTATATTCTAATGGAAATAATTTGAAGATCACATAAAAAAATTTAAATGAATTTAAGGATGAAACCAAGTACAAACAACTTCTTAGAATTCTTATGTAGCTTAGCACCCCCAAATTATACATTTCATTTGTTGTTGGGATTATTTCTAGGTTTATGCAAAATCCCTGTGAATGACATTGTTTTGTTGTAAAAAAACTTTTGGAATTCTTAAAGGAATCTCAATATTTTGGAGTAAGGTGTACCAAGGTCCACTCTGAAAGAATCAATATCGATGAAAAAGAAGATAATGATCCAATCTAGGTCATTGCATTTGTGAAATACATGGAAAAATTATCTACAATTATGTATAATCTTTAGAACAACCAAACACACGTATATTTTTTGTGGTAACAATTGTAGCCCTAGATCCTTTTAGGTTGGTGATAAGGTACGATTATGTCCTTAGAAAAAACACTTTCATTGTGTTGAACATCACAGTTGCATCCAATCCCATGGGGCCTTCACCTAATGAACTTGTGATATAACACCTGTGTTAATGGAATATTAAATAAGGCCCCTAATTTCACTAGGTGTTGATAAATACCTACAAATACCATTTTATTAAAAGTCTGTCCCAAAACATATTTCTAATAAAAAAACCTCATTTTTATTGGATATCCTTTAATTCCCCTCAAAACCTATAAACCCTATGGTACACTATACCTCCACATAATACCTATAATACATTGAATTTATTATTTTCAATTTTGAAAGTCCCTTTATGAATGAACATGGTAATATATCGGTCAACAAGGAAAAGTTAGTTTTTCCACTCCATTATTGTAAATATTAGATTCTACAGTAGGTTCATGAAATTTCATTCAACCCAAAGCTTCCTCTACAATAGGGTACTCTCCAATAATTAATTCCTACAGCTCAAACTATATAAACCTTCCCATCTAGACAAATATAATGTTATATCTAATTCAATGGATAAGATTTTAGATTTCTAGCCCCCATTCAATAATGATACTTTCTTAAAGGTGTGTCAAAAATATACTCAACATGACATTATAACTATTTACATCATGGGAAATATGGGTAAACTCCCAACCAAAGATAAATGGCTTCTAGAATACGATTTTGCTACACATTTTCCTCATCCCATTTCACAAGTAGGGACACTTGCATCGTCAAATAAGGAGGAAATAACATGGATTTGAGGAGCGGAAGAAATTGAAGGATACAATAGTATTTATATGGTGCTAGCATGGATCCAAATTAAATTTGAATATATAGATTCCATTTGTCATCTATATGTTTAAAAAGGAAGGAATTATAGATCAATGCCTATAATTTTCTTCTTCCATTTGGGAAACATATGCCACATATCATCTACAATTATTCTCTTTAGTGTAACCTAACACACATCCATATGTCTTGTAATCACTACCATATCCCTAGATCCTTATAGGTTAGTGATAAAGTATCACTATATCATTAGAAACAAGAATTTCATTGTGTTAAACAGAATAAGATTCATCCACTCGCATGGATCTTCACCTAATGAATTCTGGCATAGCACTTGCATTATGGAATATTAAAGAATACCTTTCATTTCACTAGGTATCGATAAATACCTGCAAAAATAATTTTTTCAAACCCCCCTCCCAATACATATTTCCAATAAAGCAAGCCTTTATTTTTAGTAGCTATCCTTTAAATTCCCCTCAATACCTATAAACCATTTTGGTACCCTACAACCCCCCATAGTACCTAGTCCTTTATTGCAAATATTAAATTCTATAGTACTGTTGATGATGTTGGACCCGCAAACATTCAAGGGATCACCCTGATATGAATTCCTAACTAGACCTCACACTGTTTGGTGTGGGAGTCCCATCCAATATGATGCTCGGGTTGCCATTATCTTAAGAATTTTCCTCCACTCTTACTTCTCAGCATCTGAGAGTGGTATGGTTTGTCTTCGAGAAGTGAGGTTTGTGTGCCTGATGAGTGTAAATGTCACTTATGTCAATGGTTCTTTCACTGTAGAGCGAGAGGGTGAGAGTGAGTCCCAAATAGGTTGGGAGAAATCACAAATCTACTAGGAACACACAACACAATAGGACATGCACAACTTTCAGTGAAATAATCTACATAGATGCGGCAGTCACAACACACAAGGGAATATAACACGTATAACCCTCAACAGATTAGTCTACACGAGCGCAACAGTTGTTATAGAGAATTTCATGTGAAAGTTTTGTGTGATGTTCAGGAGAGTAGTCTACACTAGCGAGATAATGTTAACAACATATACAATATATTTTCATACATATGTGTATTAGAACAAGTGAATTACTTCAAGTGTTAAACATAGGTCCAAGAAACATGCATTACAAGTGTTAAAGATTAGTCTTATAAAAGATACAATACATGTGGGAAAACGTGTTGGCCTCTTAGCAGGCTTCTGAATTAAGCAAAAGTTCCAAGACACATCATTACAACATACATCACTAACCCCATGTGAGGGGCGTTGGAGCCATTGCTTACTCCTTAATGAAAATATTACATACTCTCTTGGCTGTGTGGGAGGAGCTGAAGTGAAAATTCCTTTCCATGTACAAATGATGGGGTATTTATAGCCAAGGGTGAAATTGACCCTTGTGGCTATTTGACTACCCTCATGATTATTTGACTTCCATGACTTTTTGACTTTACATGACTCTTTGTACAACAAGTGGGTCTCTTGGAATTCCACATTACATTACATTAATTTGACAACATGGCCCACAATGGAGATGTGGAAAACATGACTCATGACATGACTCAACATAATAGTGTTGGTACAGTCACGTTGGTGCTGGAGTGCACATCGAGTTGCAGTGCAGCTGGGCAATGGATGTATTCATCATGTGTCACAGCTTCACCTCCATATAAAAGTGCATGGAGTCTACGATGTTTGTTGGTTCACTTGATGTTACTTTGGCATAATGCTACTTGCTTATATGTTAGAAGGCTTGATAGGCTTATCTTTACGTGAAAGGTGTATGTTCGTCCACTCGTCTATCCACGAGTAGATCTTTCATGTTTTCTCATTCGTTCATCCATGGACACATATTTCCATGATCATCTATTTGTGATCACATCTCTTCGCATGCATCATTCATTCGTCCATTGGGTAACATGTCCTTCTACGTGTGCTCCTTTTGCTAATTCCATTTATCGTCATGCCATGTTTGTTGGTGTACCTATACCTACAGTCACTCATGACGAGATGACATAGAATTTAAACACCTCCTAGTATACCATGACACATGATCATTTCGGATGTAGGTGAATAGGAGAGGTAGCAAGGTTTCGAGGCGGGATCATGGCTCCAGGCACTGCTGATCAAAACTACACAAGACTAACTGGGTGATGAAGATGGGTAATCCAAGTCGACAGTGATTATTTGCGAGGTCAAGCTTGGCTGGAAGGAAAAACTGTACAAATTTTGGGGGGGACAACTCAGGCTACTAGAAGGAAAGTCAGAAAGAATCTACGCATTTTCCGAAATGAGCTGGTAGCAAGGTCTTCACAATAAAATTTACACAATTTTCTGGAGGAAGAGGACAGGCTGCATGTAGGATCAACAGGAAGAAATTGCAAACTTTTTTGGAGGAACTGGCGGGAGCCTAGCAGCCAAAAATGCGCAATTCCTGGAGGGAACGTGTAGCTGGTTGTTGGTTCACTAGTAGCAAGAATTGCACAATTCCCAAGGGGCACTCACAATCTGCTTCCAGGAGAGTTGCAATAGAAACTGCACAATTCCTTCAGGGAACTATCAGTCTACTACTAGGCACTGCTGGCGAGAGACACTACACTAAGGCTGGGAGGCTAGCCTGTTGATCATCTCTGCAGAATTTCTAAGATAAGAGGACTACTTGGTAGCATAACGCATGCTCATGGAAACTACGAAATTCTTTAGATGACCAGTCGGTTGACTGTCGGGTGTACTAACTGGGAAAGTTACACAATTTTCTGAGGGAGATAGGGACAGGCACTGGGTGTCTGTCCAACCTTTCTGTGCAATTTCCTTAGTTGGTAGAGCGATTAAGTTCAGTTGCCTCTACACATATTTTGAGGGGAGTCAGTCTCAGGGTGGCTGTCAGGTCCGACTCTCCGAGTGGATAACATGAAACTTGATTGGATCACTTGTGATCAGCGCAGCTTGAAAATACCTTCTTGGTGCTGTTATCACTTAAGAATTCTAATTTCAAAACCGCTCAGATTAGTTTGATGGTAAAAAATTCAGTGCTAGTCTAGCTTTGAGCTTTTGTTTGCCTTAGAGCCTGAGTCTAAGGAGTCCACTATGCATCCTCATTCACCACTGGTCTCATAATTTACACAATTTCCATGTGTCAACTTTGTTCAAAGGTTATTATGTGCTACAAAGCCCTTTAGGTAATTTCGTAGCGCATAAGTCAGTTTTAAGTGTTTTCGCAGCGCAATATGTTTCTGGTGATTTCGTAGCGCAGAAACCCGGTCTAAGTGATTTTGTGCTGATCCATAGCAAATCTCACCCAGCTGTCATACTTATCAGAATCCGCTGTGTTTTAGATCGTTAGGTGTCGTGGTACTGGCACATGTTGCAGTTGTTGCTGAGAAGGAGACAAAGGGTTCTGTTTACTATCTGAATGCATTTAATGGAAAGTTGCTTGCTGGCATCAATCAAAAGATTCAGTTATACAAATGGGAGCTCCGTGATGATGGTTCAAGAGAATTGCAGTCTAAATGTGGCCATTATGGGTATCATCATGGGTACACTGCAGCAGCAGAGGCCATAATATTATTAATGTTAATAATACCTGGATTGGACCGCCTAGGAAAGGGCCTCAATGCGGTGGCCCGGAGAGCGTTGAAGCCATTATTGACTGGGGTGCCCTTCTGCCTATTTCTGTTGATGGATATCTACTGAGAATTCGAGACTCATGCTCAAGAGAAGACCCAATGGCCATGAATTCATGCTTTAATTCCGATCTTCAGAAACGATGCGAATGCACCAAGGATATCTCACAGGCTTCTTTTCCCAACAGAGCATATCTTCGGTTTTCTAGATTGCTCAATGAAAATTCAGAACGGAGGAGAGGTATCAGTACATGCTCCAACTTCGAATCCCGATAAGAGATACTGGGAAGCTGGCGGTAATCGCAATTTTTCTATAGCAGCAGCAAGGCTTGGGCTTCATTGTGCTGCCCTTGGTCAAATTGGCAATGAAAAGTATGGTTGGTTCCTTTGGGAAGTTATGGAGAAAGAAGATATGAGTATCATAGGAATCGATAGAGATGGTGAATTCTTATTGGTTAACAATGATGAGATAGTTTTGTGTTGGGTTCTAGTAGATGCTACTCGAAGGCATAGTTTTTGCAGTCGCTTCGATTTTAATAAGGAGCTCGCATTTAGCTGGATAAATAAATTATCTGCAAGAGCTGAGAGGGCAATTAAGCAGTCGAAAGTTTTGTTCTGCAATGGCTTCGCATTTGATGAATTCTCTCCTGGATTAATTGTTTCTGCCCTTGAATTGGCGAGGGATGCAGGGACTACTATATTTTTCGATCTAGGACCACGTAACAAATCCCTTCTTTATGGGACTCCTGAGCAACAAGCAACACTTCAAAGGATTCTGAGCATAAGTGATGTTCTTCTTCTCACTGCTGACGAGGCTGAGTCATTAACTAGACTTACAAACCCTGCTTTCGCTGCTCAAAATTTACTTCATAGAGGACTTTTCACCAAGTGGGTAATTATCAAAATGTGTTCTAGAGGATCAATGATGGTGACATCAAAAGGATTGTTCTATGCACCTGCATTGAAGGTTCATGTTGCAAATACTGTAGGATGTGGAGATAGCTTTGCAGCTGCTATTGTTGTTGGTTATATAAATTTGATGCCTATGATAACCACTCTAGTATTGGAAAATGATGTTGGTGGTGCTACAGCAATGGGCTGTGGGGCAGGCCGGCATGTTGCAACCAAAGAAAACGTTTGTGAACTGCTATTGGCTTCAGAAGTAAACAATGACTACGAGGATTTCTGGAGAAGAATATGTGCCCCTGAGTATTTTAGCAAGTCTAAAATAATGCTTGCAAAAGGATCAATCAATTGCCAGGATAATTCTTTCCATGCCGTTGAAGTTCAAGATGTAGCCAGAGATTGAAAGATGAAATTTGTATTGCTTCTGCTGTACAAGATGGTATAAATCGTGGTGCACATGGTGTGACATCTTTAAAAGATGCAATGTCTTTTTCCAAGCATCAAGCGTTTTGGACTGAAGTGACTAGAAAATTTAAAGAGGAGATTGGGCACTATCTATCAACAGATAAGCTGTTTCCAAAGTTTAGGAGCATGAAGTACAGGTGCTTGAGTATTAAGTAGAGTGATATCCAAGAATTCAACAAGCATTTCAACAATTTCAATCTACTTGAATAGGTTTTTGGCAATGGTAGCTGTGTCACTTCTGATTCAGATATTAAAAGACAAGACAAATCTGGTGCTCCTTTTTCAGGCAATGAAATTAAAGATAAGGTATACAAACAGAGTAGAGTCTAAGACTGTGTTTTTGAAATTACACAGTGGTTTTGTAGCGCGCTACGAAACTGCTGTAGCTGCATGTTACAATTGAGTTGATCATTTATGATTGACAAAGCAGCAAATCTTTTTGAAAGGTTTTGTCATCACACAGGTACATGGGAAAGGCTTACAACACATCAAGGACGTGGCAGTCTACTCCATTTTGGGTAATTAAAGGATAAAGAACATGGCTAATTACTTCCTAATATCTTTGAGGAAAACAAAGGCATAAAAACAGGGACAGTTTCCTGTTTGTCAGCAGAGGTAAAGGGATACGACATTAAGGACCAGTAAGAAGCTTCGAGCATCCGTCATAGCTAAACTAAAAAAGACCAATTGTCAGAGAATGAGCCTGTTTTCTCCTTTTTCTCGTAGGAGCACCATCTTGATTGCAATAAATGCTATGTTCAGCATGATGAAGAATTAGAATGCTAATTGTTTTAGGATTCTAGAGCTGTCAATTAGTAGTCAATTGTATTTATTAGTTAGTTAAAAGGGTTAATAGGTGTCATTAGAAGTAGTTTTCGAATTCCCCTCATGCTTGAGGAGGAATATCGATCAGTTAGAATAAGAGCTCTATATATAGCTATAACAGCAATGTAATTGAGGTTGGAAAATTTTATGATATAGCTTGTATTTGGCTTATGTAAAGACTCATTTCAGTAATATAACTTTGACTTTACTTCTCAGGATTCATGAGGGATTTCTATTGTTCAGAATATGTGATCTTGTTCTTTCCATAATTTTTACTGTGGTATAGATGTATAATCACTCAGAACTCACTGAATGTGCTCTGATTTCCTGTATGCATTTATAAATTGTGGTCCTATATGAGTTATGTTCTGAATATCTAAATGCTGAGTGCCCTGACTTCTATGTAAGGTTGAGTTCATTGTTATATTGAGGTGTTGTTGACTCCATAAGCCCAATGGATAGATGCTTAATGTTTTTCCAGCATTCATATTTTTCACAGTTGTTCTATAAGAGTTAGCCATCTTAGCTTTAATCAAAATCATTAATCCTTTAAGAGAGAGCCCTCTCAGGTTGAGGAGGCTAAGCCTCAGCCTAAAGTAGGTTGAAATAGTTACTTGAAGTCTTCCTGGTCTGCAGCCTTCCAGGGCCTGATTTTGAGATAACAGGGGCTTCTACACTATTATGGGTGATATTCGATCAATTCATTGGTAGGGTGATGGTCTAGCTATTAGAGGTCAGTCCGGTCATCATAATTTAAAAAAAATGACTAAGCATGTGAATGAGTGAAAGATGTAAATGTGATCTTACAGTAGACACCATCATGACTTGATGACAAGAGGAATCAACTAACAAGACACACATGTTCAATGTGACTAAGTGGTGGTGTAACTAGCAAGTCTGACACTCATGATTGATCATTGATCGACTGTGACGATGCTTGCTCAATAGTGAATGGGACTCCGTGTATGAGTGCGAGAAATGATTTCATAGTGAACATAGCATGGACACATGAATCAAAGGCCTCGATCATGAACAAAAGATGGTCGCATGTAAGACATTGACATCAACATGAAAAATATTTGGTGGAATGAACAAGAAGGTGGGTAGGAAGGCTCACACAAGCTCACAGAGTGAACTAAAGTGTATGGAACCATCAAGTAAAACTCTCAAGGGAGGCTGTAAATTTGGGTGCAGGCCAAAATTTTGGAGGGTTGTTGTAGCCACTACAAGAAGTAGATTGGTGATAATTCCTTCAAATTAGAGCTTCCTTTACAATAGGGTAAACACCAGTAATTAATTCCTACAAGCTCAAGTTATATCGACCTTCCCATCTAGATAAATATAATCCTATATATCATTCAAATGGATAACCTTTTAGATTTGTAGCCCTCATTTCATAATGATAACTTCTTAAAGGTGTACCGTAGATCAACTCATCATGGAATTATCACTATTTACATAATGTAAAAAAAGGGTAAAATCCCCACCTGAGATAGTAGGTTTCTAGAAGATGAATTTGCTACTCATTTTTCTCATCTCATTTCAAAAGTGGGGAAAAATTCATGTTTAAATGAGGAAATAATATTAATTTCAAGAGAGGAAGTCATTGGATGATATAGTACTTCTATGGCACTAGCACACATCCATCCTAACTCTAAATATATAGACATCCCACTTAATTCCATCATTATATCACATGATTGTTATAATTTGAAGTATGACTTAGTAGCTTAAGTTTTGTAGGTAGTCAAGACGGAGACTCTCAACCTTGCTTGGTTGCATGGCTCTTTGCAATTTCTGAGTATGTATCCCATGACCTTTGGTATGATATATTCAAAACTTTCATGTGCTATTTTCTATTTTTTCATAAAATGATAGTTATGGCTCAACATCCCATGGACCCCAAACTCTAGCATCATCTTTCATCCATCTCCAATCATTTCTTGACTTGTCCAACAATCTTTGGCTGAATTTACTTCATATTTATGAAGAATTCAAGATGTGTAAGCTCTGTTATTTCCATTATATGGGTTTATAATCATAGAATAGAAAAATTTCATTGTGTTGTAGATATAGGAATTAGGGTTTCAATAATTACATAATGTTTTTAAGGTCCACAAATGCAGTTCATGGAACCAAGGAGACTTAGGTTCATCACCCACTACATGTGCACATGATTTTTAGTGTTTTGGAAAAGTCATACTCCAGATCATTTTAGGGAACATTATCAAAATTAAATGCAATTGCATGTGAGATGGTGACTGTTCATGGCAGACCGTGCCTTGCCACTGATTAACATTTATGACAAGGATAATCTTCCCAAAATCATTGATTCTTATCTAATTTTATATGATGATCTTCTAGAGGAACTCTGGGTTTTGGTGGTTATAGCCAAGGTTTGTCTCAATCCTCAACCATCCAAAAGGCCAACCATGCGCCATGTCTTGAAAGCCCGTGAAAATACCTACAAGATTGGCCATGTTGAAATGCTAATTGACAATGTTACATTGATAACATCATCACATAGCTCATGGAATGAGGCTTTTGGTAGTTCGAGAAGTTCCAACATATCTTAGTAGCAACAATATTCAAGGATAATTCTAGGAACTTTGAGCAAAAAGTACTTGTCAAGTGGAAATTATAGGGCTATAAGTTGTAGAAGAAGTGAAGTCAGACATGGTTCTAGTGACATTGTGTCTGACCATACACAAGAAGCGGCTCCCTAAAATAGAAATTTCAGAGTAATGAATTGGACAATATTTGTAGGAGAAACATTGTCTTTCACTTTAATGTGCCATGTCATTCAATTAAGGGAGAAGCCCATGGAAGAATCATGTATTTGTATGTTGTATATAAAAGTGAGTCAGTGCTTGCAGCTGAGCCTACAATTTGAGGGGTTATCCTAATGACTATGTACAAGAATTTCAGGTAAATTTTTTAATAGTTAGAAGATTGTCATGACTCATTGTTGTCTTCAGATCATAATATAATTTCTATACCTAATCACTCAGTATATCGATCTATAACCTCTAATACCTTAAAGGTCATTGTCTATACCTATGGTCAAGTTGCATCTTCTCTAAAATTCATGGAGATCTCTCATGTCATTCATTTAGCAATCTAGTTGACCATTGTACGAACTTAAAATATTGTAAGTAGGAACTATTCCAAAAGCTTCAACATGTTCCTAATCTACATACCCCCACATTGATGAAAAACATAGACGCAATCTCATAGATATGCTACCAACTAATCGCTTGTCATCGTATGTGCTAGAAAACAAGATAACCCAACCTTCAACTTTCATTGAACATCATATACAAGATTCAACTCAACCAAGATTTCTCTCAAATAAACCTTTCCCATTAAGACAATACGTTACGTAGGACATATCATCACTAGTTGTTCAAATCTACGACAACCTAGCCATGACACGGAAAATAATAGGAAGAAAATGTAGAAGCAACTTGGATTCAAAATATATTTGCTCACACTTTAAAAAAAATTGGAGCTTTTTAGGTTATAGTTGTTTGTAGGATTCTAGGAGTGGGAAACCAAGGAAACAATTCACATAGCTCAAAATGAATCTGTACTAAGTATGGGTTGATATCTTTGGGAATTGGATTGGCACCCTAAAGGAAATCAAGGTGTTGGAAACCAAATTCCCTGTGAGTAACTTGCAATTGGAGCACATCAACCTAGTTGTTCATATCACATACTTGTTTTACCTGTAGCTGAGAAAGGATTTTTCTAAATATGGTCCATTTTCATTGCTAATGTTAATGTCAAAGATCCACCTTCCAAATGACATGAGGTAGGGAGATACTATGTTCCAAAACAAGTAAAATTCCTATTAAAAAAAGGTTTTCATGACAGATCTAGTCAGATAAAATGGGTTGAAAAGATAGAAGAAAAAAGGAACCTAATAAATACACCAAGCACATTATAAATTGATCCCTTAACTACTCAACCCTAGAAATATCTCACTGCATATAAAATATTTACATAGTCTTGTATATATTACTTTAATCAATTGTAAGCACAAGAAATAAAGAAAATTTTCTCACCTTGTTCTATTGTCTAGGCCCTAAATGAAATAGGCATAGTGAGATCCTCATCAGTTTTCTAGATCTCACTCTCTCCACTCGTAAACCATGACCTATTCCTTTCAAGGACATTGACTATTTTTGGGGTGAAGAAGAAACCCAATGCGCTCCCTTTAAGTCGCCAATCAAATGCCATGATTAAAGAAAACCAAAAATCGGGCCCTTAAGGTCTGAACCAGAGGGGAAGGCATGATATTTGATCCTTTGTACTCCCAGCCCTACACTTTGTCCCATTGGTATTGGGGCAGGTTGTTTGGAAGATATATTAGGAGGTATGCACCAAAACATTTGTTCTCCTCTCATGCGAGTCATTAGTTGTCACCTCGGTATCTGACATCCTCCTTGGTTGCTTCTGGTTATATGTACGCTATGAAAGCAACAACTTCTACCATACTCGACAAGCAACCATTGAAATGCTTCCAAAAAAGTATTATATTTCTCATGGACCACTTGAACATTTCTACCATGTATATTCTTTCTCCTACCGCATCACTTTGACTACCTTAGTTGCATTATTTATGCAACTGAGTTGATACACCATAGGTTGACTGCTAGCACCCTCTGTGACACCCCATGTTTCATGGGAATGCAAAAACAATGAATGGGAAATGCCTTCGCCGTGCACCCATTGATGGCATGGAGGAAATTGTGGAAAGGGAAATTACCAGTTGTGCATCCATTGATGGCACTGATTCACTTGAGGAAACTATAAATGCCCTTACCACGTGTGCATCGAGAGCATCTACTGAACCTATGGAATGGGAAATGGAAATTCCCTAGTCGAAAAATACATTTCATTTCGTCCTATGGAATGGGAAATGGAAATTACCTAGTGGAAAGTTGCATTTCACTTCATCATGTGGAATGGGAAATGGAACCTATGGAATGGGAAATGGAAATCCCCTGAGCGCAAACTGCACTTTAGTGGTGATAAAAATGAAAAGCATCGCCATAGAGACCAGAGGGAACAAATAAAGGTTTATGTCACTAGAGAGATGAAATAAAATAAATACTTGTTAATTAGAATAAATTAGAAAAGACCAAAGAAAATAAATATTTATTAATTAGAATAATTCAGAACTGTAAAGGGGGCAAAAACCGTTCTGTGAAAGTAAATATTTATTAATTGGAATAAATAATAATTTCAAAAGGATCTAGCTTTGGGTATATGGCATTTATTGGGCTTTGCTCATCATATTGAACATTGTTATTTTCTAATCACGAGTTTAAGCACATAAACACTGAAGGTAGTTGGTAAAATTTCTTTAGAGAACTATCGCATCAATTGAAGGTAGTTGTTAAAATTTATTTATTGAACGGTCACATCAATAGCCTGGAAAATAGACTTTTGGGGTTCTGCACCATTACTCTAGCTCAGAAAATAGTGTTTCAGGGCTCTGCATGGTGAGTCCACTCCAAGGGTTCCTTCGTTGTGGAGAAGGTAAGGCCGTGGATCTTTTTCAAATCTCCAATAAATCGAGAGACACCCAAAACTTCATCTTTGCGTAAACCTTGGTTGAACAAATGTGGAACCAACAATGCCTATTTATATAAAACCTCATTACCCAACAATAAGATTCCCAACAACAACCGAAACTATGCATGTTTTAAGCATTATTGTGCATCGATTCATATTTACTTTCATGGAAATTATTCAACGTTCATTGTGGAAAGAGCTACAGATTATGATGGATCAAGTACTTGAGATTTGATATCAAGTGAGGTAGTTTTAGTCCAAATTAATGAAATCTTATGATTCATTTGTGTATCATTGTTAGAAACAGGTTGGCTTAAGTTTCATGATTTTATTAGTTCTTAGTGGTGTGTTAAAGGATTGACATTAAGATATATTTTAATGGATTAAATATGTGCAGGTGGGCATACATAGCATTCCATCCACCTAGAAGAATAGATAATGATATTTAAAATTACTAGAACTCTTGGATAAAGAAAGAGCATGTTAAGGGTGAGATAATCTCAAAGAATATTGAGGCTTTTGAAGTACATATTAATTTTCCACAATTCATGTTCAAAGAATCTCCAACTCTTAGCAATGAGAGTAAACTTATAAAAAATCAATAATTTTGACCATCTATAGCAACAAAAAATGTAATAAAATTAATTTTCAATATACATTAAAATGGAACAATTCTCTACAATTTTAAGGACTCCCAGTCTAAAATACAATGCATGGCTACATTATCTTGAACACAATTGAAGGTTCCTTTTGTTATAATCCAAATTTAGAAAAATGTAATGGACTTACATTACATCATCCATGAATAAGAGTGACTAAATAAGATCATTGAATATGGCACCGTTAAATTATTCTCATCATGAAACATTCAGTCTTGTTGATCATGCCAACGTAGCTAGATTGTGGGAATCTGGTTACAACTATAATGAGGATGATTTAGGATATTTCAAGTGCTTATACAACTGTGAACAATGTAATTATGGCACTGAAAATAACTGCAGCTATTTGCTTCCACTTTATGATTGAAGGGAATACTCTACAACCATTCATTTAAAAGACAGTGACAATAATTAACTAAGATATCTAGAGCAAAATGAAAAAATGAGATCAATACAACCCAATAAACGGGAACATAAAATGTTAACAAAGTGATTTAAGATGAAAGAAATGGAAGCAATGATATAGCAAATAAATTGAAGATAATAAGCGAAAGATTAGGGACAAATCATTTGTGAACATACAACTTGTTTCACTACCTCATTGTCCACTCTAGGAAAGGTCTTTCTTGAAGATATAGAATCTTCATTTACATCAAAGTATGTGTGCCAAATCAAGAATATATTTATATCGACTTATAATTTTTAATCAAATGATCTAGAATATAAAACATCAATATGAAAGCAACAGAAATATGGGAAAAGGGGTAGATTTTAAACGCATGTAAGGACCAATTCCTGAGTTAAAAAACCTATATTGTAGTTTTGCCCTCATCCAAGGTCTTCATGCATAGCTCACTAAAGGTGTATCAAGAGGTTATTAGTCTCTTGGCTATAGAATTGGAATTTGTTTATTTGTAACTTAGAGAAATGGAAAAGCTATGGAGACAAGTTTCATTCTTCTTCTTTCACTGGGCCATGACAAATGAATAAATAAAATATTATCAACCCCTTATAAAAGTAAATATTTGAACAAAAAAACACCACAAAAGGCAAAGAATCGAATGAGTTGAAGGACTAGAAAAACATACCACCCACAATGAACCTTTTCAACCCAAGATTATTCCATGTTGGGGCACAACAAAAACTTTCGATAGAAAATATTGTAGCCTACTACTACAAAGGAAATTTGAACCGCAACATGTTGTTCCACTTCTAATTTTACCAAAAATTGCCTCATATATAAAGGTATCACCATATCTTATACCAAATAAAATTCAAAAAATTGATATCCTTTGGAGAAATAGGATCATAAAAAAAATTGAGCCACACATATTAATGCATCTTATTTTATATATTAATATTAGGATGAACCTATTTTCTTGTTGGAAAGAGGGAAAATTCCATAGGTAATAATGAATCCTTATGCATTACCTACATCTGAATGAGTTAACAAAAAATAATGGCACCAGGAGAGCGACGATATTGTGTGTTTGGAGAAGATCTTTTATCTCTTCCTCCAACACCAAGCTTCTGCTTGTCGTTGTAGCAAAAATGGAAATCCCCACTAGGGATTGTTTCCTTCAAAACTACTCCATTTCTGTTGGTGTATTGGGCAAAAAATTGGACCCTTTTCCACTATGGTTGTTAGATGGCATTTGATTAAGCTAAAATTATAGGTGAGAGCTATTCATAACTCACTAAAGGTGTATAAAGAGGTAAAAATTATATTGACTATAGAATTGCACTCTTTTTATTTGTAACTTAGTGAAATGGAAAAGTTGTGGAGACAAGCTCCATTATTCTTCTTTCACTGGGGCCATGTAAAATAAATGAAGCAAATAGTCTCAACCCCTTGGAGAAGGAAAGTTGAGAACAACAAATAGCATGAACATACAAAGAATTCAATGAGCTGAAGGGCTAAAAATCATACAACCCATATTGAACCTTCCCATCTGAAGTAGATTCCATGTTGAGCCACAACAAAACCTTTCGATAGAAATTTATTCCAATTGTTGAGAAATACCACCTTGATCCCACTAAATGTGTGGAAAGGACGTATGAAAGGGAATATTAAAGGATAAAGGGATAAGGAGTGATGAGACATGAGCCTCCACCCACACAGAGTTACAGAGTCCTCCAAATTAAGCTCAAGATACAATTTAGGAAAGGCAACTGCAACTTTCTTTCTTGTCAACTAAACTAAACTAATTTTCCTTTAGAGTTTTTTCCAATATATCATCCTTGTGTTCCAAGGTATACCAAAAATTTTAAGGTCAATTTTTGAAATAATAGAGTTCAAGCAATGTCTTGATCTTCTTCGCATGCCTTCAATGTACAAATAAGGAACAAACATTGTTTGGGTAGACTTCCCTTGTGCAAAGAATCTCTTAAAACTATTTCTCAACTTTCAATTACTTGCTCTTATGCAACGTATATGTGCAATGAAATGGGAAATCCCCCTGGAGCAAAAGATAGCTAGCAAGCGGTTTTTGTAGAGGATCATTTCACAAAACGAAAAAAAAATATGCTCTAAAGGAATTTAAATCCTTGCCAATAAGAGTAGCCTTAATAGGAATGCTACATTTTTTTAAGAGAGACTTATGTCTCCTTTTCAATGTGAAGTTCAAGCCAAATCTCTTTTATATTTCCTCAAAACTATCTCCAAGATCTCTCCACAAAGGATTTTATCACACAATTCCATTTCCAAAACTGATATTTGGGGTTTCTTTGATGGAGCCCGCCAAGGCACCCTACCTTGAGGTGGGGCAGGTGGCCTTCTATTTTTCAATGCTTCCATTATATCAATTTCAAAGCAGATTTGAGATGGGGTTCAAATAACTTCACTGAACTATTAGCTATGAAAATTTCTCTAAAAATTATTGCAAGCAAGGAATTTCAAACTTTCGGGTGTATGGGGATAATCCAGTGGTCATCAATTGGATAAAATGAATCTATAAAATGGAGAAATCAGTAGTTAGTCCTATATATGATGAGTTAATTTTTGATTTTTTTTTTATTAATGAAATTTCCTTATCCATGTCTACGAATAACATAACTATGAAGTAAAATCTTTAACAAAGGATGGACTCTAGTTGGCAGTTGGTTCATGCATATGAAAGGAATCAAAGGATGGGACAGTGGTATCCAAATCCATCCTTCCTTTTCTTTGATTGGGGGGTAGTTCTCACGTGTAGTTTTTCAAATTCTTGTCAAATCTCTTAATATTTATCTCATTGTTGTTGCATGGTTCCATGCCTACAAAGGCCCTGTTTGACCCTTTATTATTTATATTTGAAGAAGAACTTTGCATTTGCATAATTATGATGTAATTTTGGTTTGACTTAAATTTTGTATCTCAAAGAGTTGTTATGTTTGGATTATGTGTGAGGGAGAAAAAGCCTTAGTTTTGAGATCGATTCAATGGGAAATAAGCAATTAGTCTTTGTTTTTCCTCCTTCTTAGGTGCATCTTATAGATATATCATGAAATTCCAATGGAATCTCCAGAATGCATCTCTTCATATTGAATATAATATACAACTACTTTCCAATGTGATTAGAATAAAATTTAAATAATAAAATGAAAATACCCATAGAGAAGGTCTCAATTGTCCCACAGGAAATGTGAAGTGTTACTTTTGTACATGATTTTTTTATTTATGCTAGAGGCCATCAAGAGCTTATTTGTTCATGTATTTTTTGTTAATAGCTGTTTTTTTTGGTTCAAATATATATTGATGATCAAGATCCCAATATGGGTGATGACTTTGATGACATGTAGGTATGTGTTGTGGCATGATTTTTTTACATTAGAAGCCTGTAGGTTTTCCTGTAGATTAAAAACTTATGTAATGTACTAAAACAAAATACAAGAGTCTACCTCTACTTTCAACCAGTGGAAGACAATAGATCGATGAAAATAATAATAGCAAGGGAAATAAAATCAATGGAACATAACACAATAAGCTTTCTTGGGGAAATCCACTTCTCAAAACCCCACCTATCTATATTGCATTAATTATAAATATGAGTGAAAATACAAAGCTTGTTTCCACTTGAACAATTCCGCACAAGTATGCTCAACTCTCTGCCTCGCAAGCCTGCACATAGCCAACACTTAGCAAATTTATGGTGACTTCCAAGCCCCCATTTCATTGCATAATTTCTAGGATGAATAACCCATGTTTAATTGGAAATTGATTCTTCCATGACTGCACAATCCAAATCTAGGTCCTTTCTTGATTGCATGCATGATCTGTACAACTCAGTAAATCATACAACTGATAGTACAATGTCCCTGCACTCTACTATCAACTAGGTATTTCTCATAACTGACATGCATGAGTTGATATGTGAATCTTCAGTTAGCTGGAGTACCGCCTATGGATGCACTAGTGCACAAACTAACTAATGATCTCCTACTAGTTCAATAAACAGTTACAACTAGCTTCACTACCAATAACTTAGTAAATTGAGTTATCTAATTACAACTCAACTAAACTCATCCTGGACCCATAAAATTTAGGAAGAGCATATACATGAATTCAAAAATATTTCCAACTCAAATTTCCTAAGCTAATTAAGTTAATTAATCTTAATTAACTATTTGCAAGTTGCTATGAGAATAGAATTCAATTTTAATTCTCAGTTTAAATTCAAGGAAAAATTTAAACTAGAATTTCTTGTTGCCATTTCTCAACAAGGCCATCTAAAACCTTATTGTCTAGAGAAGGTGAAATAGATGGAGAAATGAGCAAAGTAAAGTCTATAGTCTGAATGGACAAGGATGAAGTCAAACCTTCTAAGCCAATCTAAATTACAATTATTTGATGTATTACAAGTTCAATTTTTTATTTGGTCAATTTTGTCGGTTATATGGAACATACCAATTTAGAACCTTAGTACAAAGATCCCATAGAGAACTAGTACAAAATGGCTAATTAGTTACTAAAAAATGACTAATATTTGCATATAAACGACTATTTTTTAGTTGGTGACCAATAGTAGCTAATTTACAATATCTTATAACCCGACCAACTTTTAGTCATTTTTAACTTAGTCATTAATTGGTTGTCTGAATTTTATCATCTAATAGTGTATTCAATAATTAATTTGGTAATTAATTTAGTCATTGATTTAGTCATCAATTGCCATAATTAATGATCAAATATACAACAAAATATATTACGATATGATCACTCAAGAAAACTCATTAATGATGAAAGAAAGACGACTGAAATGTTTGTTGTGTTATAAGATACTGTAAATTAGCTACTAATAGTCATATTTATGAAAATTTTATTCATCGTTTAAAACCAATTAATTACCAAAGAATATTACCAAATTTTGGTCATGTTATAAGATACTATAAATTAGCTACTAATAGTCATATATATGAAAATTTTAGTCATCATTTGAAACCAATTAATGACCAAAGAAATATGACTAAATTTTTGCTGTGTTATAAGATATTGTAAATTAGCTACTAATACTCATATATATGCAAACTAGTCATCCTTTGTAATCACAAATATATCATTTGTAGTAGTCATTTTTTTTTGTAGTTTCATATACATTATATAAACGAATTACTTAGTAGTTTATATTCATTTCATTTACTTTCATTAATAATCATTATAAAAGAATAATTTAGTCATGTATTCAATTTATTTTTGTTCATCATTAATCAAAATAAACTACTAATTTAATAATTTTAGATTGATCTTATGTGTTCATTATTAATCAATATAAATTGGTATGACTTTGAGCCAAAAAAAAAAAAATGGCATACAATGTGCATGTTCATCTAATATGAAAATGAAAAGTTACATATGTTAATTACAATACTAAATAATATCAAATGCAACTATAAATAATTTCTACTACAAATTATATTATATAAAATGTCAAGTATTAGAATAGGAGTTTCCAACTTCATATTGGTTTGAATACAATTTACACATGAAATATTGTTTCATCACCTCAAAATATTATCACTGTGTTGCAAAGGCATTGCAAGCAAATTCACCTACTCTGAATACTTGACCATCAATCTATATGTGTGTGTCTTCTGCGGGATATTGGCTCTAAGGGTATGACTAGACTGGTTCTCTTCTCTCTCTCTCTCTTTTCATTCATTGATACCGTGTTATTATTGTCCTTTCTTCAATTCCTGCTTCTTACCATCAATATTGAGTTCATCTCCTAAAAACAAAATAAGATAGAATGCATATTATAAGACATGAAAGACAATAAATACTGGAATATAAACTAAAGCAGACTGTGGAAAATTTATATGACATATACCTCAACATCAACAACTTCAATGCCATCAATAACCTCAACATGAACTATCCAGCTTGAAGCACCTCAAAATACCCAGGTTATTACAATATAGGTATAATATGATTGATTATATATGAAGGGTCAAAATTGCAGGGTTTCATCCATGATATTATTTGTCAAGTATCAATGCCAATGAGAGCATGCACATGTGTGAACTCATTAATTCAATGTAAAAGTACATGGTAGGTTGTGTGCCAACTACCTCAAAAAGTTCATATAACTATTTTGCCACCACATAACAAACTCGCCAAGCCTTATCCTATAAAATCAATCACAGTTTTAAAACAGGTTGAGAAGAATTCTAAAATTTTGCTTGAAAAAAAAATTGTAAAATTTTCCAAACTCTATGAATCAAAGGCAATTGTCAAGAATGCATGCAACAATAAACTCGTCTAATGTATAAAAGAAGAGTCACTACGTTACAGATCCATTTGGGAACATCACTCCCATCATCCAAATGAGTATTTTAAGGCTCATCAAATGCTAATTTCAGTTTATACATGCCCTAAACAAGTCACCCTTTTGAATGCCTCCTTCTCAGACAGTGTCATGACATGAAGACATCCTAAAATGACCTCTAGAGGGACTAGTGTAGGTAGGCTCATGTAAGGGTGAGCAGCAAGCAGTTAATTCCATGTTAGGGTGATCTGTAGAGCACTTAAGCTTCCTTTCACTAGAGCTGGGTGAGTTTGAGCAAAATTCACATAGGGTTTGGGGAAGATTCTTATCTTTTGGAGTCATCTAGAAGGTTCCCTCACTTTCCAACTCCTATTAGCTTGAAAATGGATGAGGAATGAGTTAAGATGCATCCTGTTGTTGGCATTATGATGCATGTGTTGTACTTGATGGCAACCCTCTCATAGAAGAATATCTCACTTATGTATAACTGGGTGAATCTTCAGAAGAGATATCAGATGTGACTGATGGAGGACAGCTCAAAGGAATCAGATCATGAATCTTCAGAAGAGATATCAGATGTGACTGATGGAGGACAGCTCAAAGGAATCAGATGATAGTTCTAAGTGTGACAAGTTAGCTTTGCCATCAAGTCCAAAGGGGGAGATTGTTGGCATTATGAGATAAGTGTTGTCCTTGATGGCAAACCTCACTGATGACAAATCATAGTACAGAAGGTCAGCAGCAAGGAATTGATGATCAGACTATAAGAAGAAGAGAAAGTTCATACACGCAGGTTAGTTAAGCCCAAGTCGCGTGTACACCCCGGTTGGCTTCAGCAAAAGCGCGTGTATGTGGAAAAGTACCTTTGGTCCATGGCGGTTATTCCTTGGAAGTTGTGCCTATGGTTTTGGACCTTGGCGTCTCGGCGGACGTGTTGATCCCTAGTTTTGAAGTTGATGGTATTGGATTTCTATGGTTTTGGCCCTTGGTATTGAACAAGGCCTAAGGCTATATAAGGAGAAGGAAATCATTAGGCAAAGGTATCTGAAATGTCTTGAATATCTGATGAAGCATTAGATCCAGTATGCAGGGTTATGGGTTGATGATGCATTGCTTGATCTAAGCTAAGGAGAGATCTCACCGGTTGATGGAGAACTAGATCTAAGGAGAGATCGGGATCAAATGGTTTGAAATGAACTATCTTTATGATGCTTATTCTAGATCTACATACTGACACATGTATTGTTCTATAACTGTTATGAGTATGACTGATGTCTGGTACAGCTGCAAGTTATGAGAAATTATTTTTAGATCTGTACGCGGGTTGTCTTTGGCAAAAGCGCGTATACACGCGGGTTTGATTCATCTAAGTAGCATATACATTGTAAAGCTTGATATTTGAAGTTGCAGATGGATCTGATGGTTATTACAGAGTTCTGTGTCTGCTCTGTGTTCTGGTGACTGTTGTTAACAGGGTTTCAGTGATTCAGAGTTTGATGATTGTTTTGAGCTTCAATGATAGTTATGGGTCCAGTATGAAAATTGGATGAAAAGTGGCCTTGCAGATTATGTGTTGTGCTTCAGTGTATCCAGTCTGAAAATTGATGAAACGTGGTACCTGGAGGTGAGAAGATTGTAGGCAAGCACCTACGTACTAGTATCTAAGCTAGTACAAAAGCTAAGGGAGATCTTTGGAGCATTTGTAGCAGGTAGCAGCCTGCGTACTAGTAAATAGATCGGCTAGTACAAGAGCAAAGGGGGTTGTAGCTCCCGTACTGGTATAAGACTGCACCAGTACAAATATTGTAAAAGGATTTTCTTATTAAGAAGAAGATTGAGATGACTTGCAGCAGGTGGTTTTCACCCACATTGGGTTTCCACCTTATATCTTTGTGTTCATGTGTGTGGCTTTTGTGTGATGATCTGTTCTATTATACTGCACCTGTTTACTGTTAATATGCTTAATAATGATCTGATGCATTTACTGAAGATTAAGCTAACTGAATTATAAGATCTCTGGATATACGCGAGTTTCATTAGACACAGTAGCGTGTACACACGGGTTCACTTAATTGAAGTAGCGTATATGTTTTTGAGCATTGAAAAAGATTGATTGATCTGATAATACTGATTCACCCCCCCCCCCCCCCCCTCTCAGTATTATTTCCAACAATTGGTATCAGAGCAGGTCCTTTGGTAGAAGCTTGATCGCTTGAAGGAGATCCGTGGAACAATGGGAAAGAAGCTTAAGAAGAAAGCTCATAAGAAGAAGAAGACATCTCAGAAGATCTATGACAGTGGGAGAGTCGATTGGGGATTAGGTATAAGAAGTTCTTCAGATTCAGAATCAGATTCAGAATTAGATTCAGAATCATTATCAGGTATGAATGTGTTATCCTCTGATGTTCCTGCTATATTTCCTTGTGAAAGTGATGGAAGTGATAGTGAAACTACTGAACATGCTTTTATGGGTGAGCAAGAAAAGTGTCAAATAGAGGCAATGTTTAGAAGGTTTGCAGACAAAGTTAAAGATCAACAAGATCTATTGAACAAAAGGGAATGTGCTTTCAAAGAAGAAGTTACCAAACTAAAGGCCCAACTAGAAGAAGGAAACAAGGTAAGAAAGCTTCTCAAGGACAAGGAAGACCAATGTCAAAAATTGCAGCATGAAGTGACATCATTAAGAAAAGAAGTCAACGAAAGAAGCACAACCATCAAGAAACTCAAAGATAGATCTAGCTACTATGAAAATCTTGAAGCTACAATCCTCTCACTAAAAGGAGATCTTGAAGAATCAAAGAAGCAGAATACAGATCTACACCAAGTAATTGAAAAACAAGACAACGAAGTCATCAGCTTAAAATCACAGTTGGAATGTGCCTTCAGAGTTCGTCAAATTCAGCAGGATCTGTATGAAAAGCAAGAAAAGGAGATACTCAATCTAAGGCAACAAATGGAAGAAGAAAGAAAAGATGGAGAAGACATGAAGAAGCAATGTCTAGAAAAGGAGGAACAACTTCAAGTTGAGGTAAATATCTTGAAAGGTAAATTACAAGAAAAGGATAAACTTTTGAGATTTCAAGATAGTACTAAAGCCTTGGATGATATTCTTAGTAGTCAAAGGTCTCCTGCTATCAAGACTGGTCTTGGTTTCCATGAATCTGTTGAAGGTGAATCTAGTTCACAAGGTGAGGCAAGGAACTCTAAAGAGAAATCCAAAATGATCAACAAGGAGATGAAAGGTCAATCTCATCATCAACCAAGGAAAGAAAGTCTTCAAAGAAAATCTGTTACTCCTCCTATGAATAATGTTGAATGTTATGTATGTCATAATCTTGGACATGTTGCAGCTAGATGTAGAAGAAGAAGAGTTCAAGACCATTATGCAGACAAGTCATCTCAATCAAGGTACTTTAATGGATATTGCTTTGCTTGTAATATGTATGGTCACAAAGCTGCTGATTGCTACAGGAGGAATATGAAACATGTAAGATGTTATGCATGTAACAAGCTTGGACATATAGCAAAGGAATGCAGGAACAAAGGATGGACATCACACCAAAAGGAGAAAACCTCATCACACTTGAAGATATGGAGGAAGAAGGAAGTACAGTCAGCACAATGTACTGAGACACAGCACAGCACAGACATATCAGACTCAGGGGGAGCTGAAAGTGTAAACCTTCAGTGTCCTGAATCTCATACGCAAGTTCCTTAAATGGAAGTCGCGTGTATACGCGAGTTAGACACTGCAAAGTCGCGTATATGTCAGTCTGAGGAAAAGCAGTGGGGACAGGATCAGAAAAAGGATCTGATATGATTCAGTCTATTATTTGCTCTATTGGTTACAGTCTGCTGAGGATGTGTGGAAATGTTTTGTTACTTGTATGATGTCTAGAAGTGTTTTTGATCCTAACTTGAGGATGATGATGTTTTGATGCTTATTGCTGATATATGCATGATCAGATCTAACAGATGGCACTGGTTGAGGGGGAGCATATGCCTTTAGTAATTCATTGTTGGCATTATGGTTAATAATCCTTGGTGATGATTCTTATATGGCTAAATGATATATCTTGCTATGATGTGGTTGTGAGTTGTCTATGATAAACTCTCATATGATTCTTGAAGTTACATAGAAGATGTTCAGATCAGATTTATGGTTGATTCTTTGATGATGCATATATGGTGCTTACATGGTGATCTTCATAAGGACAAGGAGAAGTACAAAGCTTGAATACACATGATGAGTCACTTATATACTGTGTTGTCATATGCATAAAAATGATACAGTTATGATGCAGGCACTCATATGGATAAGGATTGTTGCTGATGATGATATCAAGAAGTTTTGTCAAATGAGCTTGAGCTCAAGATACATAGTACTGACACATGGACGACTACTCAAAGTTGCTTTATTGGAGACATGGTGATGAGTTCTTATCTATATGATGATAGGTTGATACTTACATATGATGATTGATGCAGATGTTCTCAAGAAATGATACTTGGATCTTGTAGATCTTGACGTTGATGTAATGGCTATGGTGGTTTCACATGTAATGTGAATGATTTCATGATGATGTTTAAAAGGAGGAGTTGACATCTATGTTCAGACATACCTTGCTGCAGGACATTTACAGGTTGTTGATATGGAAATTTGTGTACGCGTGCTGTTTAAAGTATATTCGCGTGCATACGCCGTTTTACAAGAGGATAGTCGCGTATATGGTATACGCGTGTTGCGTAAGGGATATCCACGTATATACGCTTGTTTATGTGTATACAGACGCGTATATGGAGTTTTGAAGAAAATCAGCAGGGACAGATGTTGGTTGCAGAAAGTCTGATATGGGTCTGACAGAGATCATCTGGCACAGGTTCAGGGGGAGCAGATAATCTTCCAATGATGCATTGTTGGCATTATCTTAAAGTTTTTGGTTCTGGTTCACTTTGGTTGTTGGGTTCAGGAGAAGGAGCTCAGAAAGAAATCCTGGTTGCTGATCTAAAAAGATGTTTCTCAGATGCTGCTGGTGACTTTCATAAGTCTTGGTCTAGTTCTTACGTCTCTATGTCATATATCTCTTTTGTGGTATCTCTTTCATGGTGTCAAGGTCATGTAACGGCCTATTTTGGTTTCCCCACTATGCCTGGGATGATTGATGCAATGTGTTTGGTTGTCAGATGTAAATTTTCGATGTATCCCCACTTGGTTGGGTGGATGAGTCATTTTCTTGTTTATCCTCACTTAGTTGAGAGATGGATGTATGTATGAGTCCTAAGTGATAGGAAGGTCTTTTATGATGTATAGAGTCATGTTCTTCTTGAAGAACATCTTTTGTAGACCTTGCTTACAGTCAGGGAGAGCATGATCAGCACACTTCAGCAAGAACAGAGATTCAGCATGTACTCAGAGGGAGCATGGACAGATTGGTACACCTTGGCATATACAAAGGGGGAGACTATTCAGAGATTTCAGCAGGTACTCAGGGGGAGTATGGACAGTGGAATGATTCAGCAAAGGAAGAGAATATCTTGGTCCACCCTTTGCCCTTGATGTCAAAGGGGGAGAGTGATTTGGTGTTGTTGCCATCAAGTCCAAAGGGGGAGATTGTTGGCATTATGATGCATGTGTTGTACTTGATGGCAACCCTCTCATAGAAGAATATCTCACTTATGTATAACTGGGTGAATCTTCAGAAGAGATATCAGATGTGACTGATGGAGGACAGCTCAAAGGATTCAGATGATGAATCTTCAGAAGAGATATCAGATGTGACTGATGGAGGACAGCTCAAAGGAATCCGATGATAGTTCTAAGTGTGACAAGTTAGCTTTGCCATCAAGTCCAAAGGGGGAGATTGTTGGCATTATGAGATAAGTGTTGTCCTTGATGGCAAACCTCACTGATGACAAATCATAGTACAGAAGGTCAGCAGCAAGGAATTGATGATCAGACTATAAGAAGAAGAGAAAGTTCATACACGCAGGTTAGTTAAGCCCAAGTCACGTGTACACGCTGGTTGGCTTCAGCAAAAGCGCGTGTATGTGGAAAAGTACCTTTGGTCCATGGCGGTTATTCCTTGGAAGTTGTGCCTATGGTTTTGGACCTTGGCGTCTCGGCGGACGTGTTGATCCCTAGTTTTGAAGTTGATGGTATTGGATTTCTATGGTTTTGGCCCTTGGTATTGAACAAGGCCTAAGGCTATATAAGGAGAAGGAAATCATTAGGCAAAGGTATCTGAAATGTCTTGAATATCTGATGAAGCATTAGATCCAGTATGCAGGTTTATGGGTTGATGATGCATTGCTTGATCTAAGCTAAGGAGAGATCTCACCGGTTGATGGAGAACTAGATCTAAGGAGAGATCGGGATCAAATGGTTTGAAATGAACTATCTTTATGATGCTTATTCTAGATCTACATACTGACGCATGTATTGTTCTATAACTGTTATGAGTATGACTGATGTCTGGTACAGCTGCAAGTTATGAGAAATTATTTTTAGATCTGTACGCGGGTTTTCTTTAGCAAAAGCGCGTATACACGCGGGTTTGATTCATCTAAGTAGCGTATACATTGTAAAGCTTGATATTTGAAGTTGCAGATGGATCTGATGGTTATTACAGAGTTCTGTGTCTGCTCTGTGTTCTGGTGACTGTTGTTAACAGGGTTTCAGTGATTCAGAGTTTGATGATTGTTTTGAGCTTCAATGATAGTTATGGGTCCAGTATGAAAATTGGATGAAAAGTGGCCTTGCAGATTATGTGTTGTGCTTCAGTGTATCCAGTCTGAAAATTGATGAAACGTGGTACCTGGAGGTGAGAAGATTGTAGGCAAGCACCTACGTACTAGTATCTAAGCTAGTACAAATGCTAAGGGAGATCTTTGGAGCATTTGTAGCAGGTAGCAGCCTGCGTACTAGTAAATGGATCGGCTAGTACAAGAGCAAAGGGGGTTGTAGCTCCCGTACTGGTATAAGACTGCACCAGTACAAATATTGTAAAAGGATTTTCTTATTAAGAAGAAGATTGAGATGACTTGCAGCAGGTGGTTTTCACCCACATTGGGTTTCCACCTTATATCTTTGTGTTCATGTGTGTGGCTTTTGTGTGATGATCTGTTCTGTTATAATGCACCTGTTTACTGTTAATATGCTTAATAATGATCTGATGCATTTACTGAAGATTAAGCTAACTGAATTATAAGATCTCTGGATATACGCGAGTTTCATTAGACACAGTAGCGTGTACACGCGGGTTCACTTAATTGAAGTAGCGTATATGTTTTTGAGCATTGAGAAAGATTGATTGATCTGATAATACTGATTCAACCCCCCCCCCCTCTCAGTATTATTTCCAACACCTGTCCTCTCATCCCTTCCTCCATGGAGCTAATTCTAAGTATGGAAGGCCATTCAATACCACCATTTGTTAAAAATCCTCCTTCATCTCCCTATAAATTGGCCACTCATCGAAGTGATCAGGCGCTGGACTATGTTGAATTGCAAGGAGATAATGTTTCTATCAGAATTGGCTTTGAAGCAAGCATTGTAATGCTGCAATTTTGTCATTCTTTTGATGTGATGTGGATGGGATCCAAGTTGCAGGAATGACTTTGAATTAAACATAATGGTTGTAATTAATTCTTCTATTCAATAAAGTATTTGAACCTTTCTCCCATATATTTGTATTTTCTTATGATGCTTATATGTGTGAAATTTATCTGATTTCATTCACTTGTATTCAATAGATCTTTTGCTTTCATCGGTTTTGTCTTCTATTTGTGTTTACTGGTACTTCTCAAGCATGTTAAGTACATGGAGGAGCCACAAGATCGATACAAAGGAGACAAGAGGAAGGCAAAACTACAAGTAGGTCTTCTCATCTTCTTTGTCTTATCTATTTCTTATAGGAAACGACTAAAATACTTTAAATTGTTGTTCTAGATATGACTACTTATCTAGGGAATTATTATTTATCTGTAGATACCAAATTATCCAAAACAAATTGGTGACTCCACTAGGGAAGATGATCCTTCCTAGTAGCTTATCCTCCTCCTAAGACATTAATGCATACCCTACTTGTGTTCATTGATTGTATTTCAGCTCTTTTGCATTGAATTTTTGGTCAAAACTGTGTCAAATTTCCTTTCGAAATGTCTCACTGTCACCAGCACAAGCTTGTGAGGGACACAGTGCACTACAAAGCACCCTTGCCTTAGGGACAGTGCTCTAAATCACACTATCTCCCATTCAGGGCTCCGTTCATTTGCCTAGGGTCAGTTTCCCACCTTTGGAATGAGTTTTTGCCAACTTTTCTCTGTTTGTTTGTTTGTTGATTGATCAATGAATGTCATGTATTAGAAACAATTTTCTGTCTCCTTTGCTAGCCCTACTTTGACTTGATTGATTAATCTTTCTTAAATGTTTTCTTTGTCTTTATCAATCCATAATCTAATTTACAATATAGTTGGTTAATCTTTGTACAAAAGAAAGAGTCGTAAAAGTCTTCTCTTCCTTCGAAATAGAACTGTCTTAAAGTCTACGTTCTTGTTAAATATTGATTGATTATATGAGCATAGCTTCCCTTTTGTTCACATTCACATTAAGGAAATTGAAAATAAATACATGCATCTTGCATTGAAAACATTTGTGTGTGCTCATAGGAATAGTTTAGGGAAATTCCACTAGATTGTTCTCTTTTCTCTTTGATTGAAACAAATATGATTGCTCTATCCCTAGTAGCTTGGGTTTTCATCGTTAAATTGAATGGAAATCATGCTTATCATGATAATTGAATTCCTAGGAATTTCAGAATACATCAAATGGTGAACTTGAAAGGAAAATTCCTAAGCAAGATAAACTTAAAATTAACATCAGTTTACCTAATGGAGCATTGTCATTAATGCAAAACATTTATTGGCTCTAGGCTAGAGATGTGTTCTGGCGTCGTAAAAAAAAGGAGTTGTCACTAACTTGTCTGCAATACATCTCAAGTGTAATACCTCATTCCACGTATGTGAGTATATCGTAGCTCATCCACGTACCTTTGGGTATATAGGGTGGTGTTCCAATAGGTAAAGGATATGGGAAAACTCTTACTGTGTGGTTTTGCATTAGACAATGATTATACAGATTGGGCCTCCATGTACCTTTAGGTATATATTCCAGGACAACACTAGGTTGCTATCCATCCTTAGGTAACTGAGTTAGCCGCCTTGTACACTATGATACACCAAACACAGTGTTTGCGGGAGATTGCCTACCCATACTTCTTGGTTTTCCAGGAGGTACTCTGCAATTCATAGTTGCTTGGTAAACCTTTTTCCTCTCTTACCCCTTTTGGTTTATTTATTTTTTGATAATAAAATTAATTAGTAATCGTGGACGAAAATCAACCCTTACCTCGCTGTTTATGTAGAACAGCAAGTAAACCGCCTTTGCTGGCCAAAGCTACACCTATTTAGTCAAAGCAGTCTCACTTAACTGAGTCAAGTACATCAAGAACTCATAGTTCTTCATATGAATTACCTAAATCATCCATTTCGGTAATTATCGAGACTCGAGTTACTTCAACTATTTCTAGTGCATCCATTTGTGAAGAAAAAGTTTCACAATTACCTAAGGATATTATCGCTTATATCAGTGAAACAGTAACCGAAGTTGTTCAAAAACAAGTTGATCCTCAACTTGAAGTTTCTCAACAAGAAATTACATCTGAACTTGAATCAGTTCAACCAGAAGTTAATCCAGAACCTATCACGGTTCAAACAAAAGTTACATCTCAACCTGAAGTTGTTCAGGAACCTCTCCTTGAAGCTCCTCTTCTTTTACCAGAACATCTGGACTTCGAATTTTAACATTCAGAAGTTGTTACTTTACTGGAATACGTTCAACCAGTTACCACTTAGGCATCAGTAATTACAAAAATTTCCGCTTTATCAACAGCATAGGTCTATTATGAACCAGATGGTGAAGTTCTTCCACCTCATTTAATTGTTGTCGAGGAAGAATTGGAAGAATATTCTACATCTAGAACCCCATTCCATTTTAGAACTGAGCTTAATATTTTTCTTTATACTCCTCATTTTACTACTCCTTTTGATCTTGCTTTTTTTCAAGTACCCGTTGATTCATTAGGCCAACCTTTGGGTCAGTTAACTATTGTTGAACAACTGTCAACATCCCAGACTATATCATTTGATGCAGCCACAGTAGAATATTCTCTCGTAACCTCTTCGATGTTTTCTACTACACCTAAGTCGCACCTATATGGTGAATTGTCTGTCCCAGTTGGTTACCAATATTTATCTGGATCCCACTCAGGGGTTGCTTCTACACCATGGTCATCACCCATGTCCTCAACCGGAATTCTACCTAGTTCTTCGTTAACGGGAGCTCAACAGTTTGGTCCTACATATCAATATCAAACTGGGAAATCTAGTCAACAAATACCTATGTATCCATTACATACTGCATTGCCGCCATATGGAGAACAATATGCTTCTTCACCTTATCCTCCCTATCATGGAGGACCATCATATGGTAGTATCTCGCAGTGTTCAAGCCAACCTAGAATTCGAGTTTGTCAATGGAAACCAACAATGCCAGTTCAACCAAGGCTTGTGTTCCAACACAACGAAAGAAAATTGTGTCAACTATTCCTACTAGACCTATTGTTACCATTGTACCATAGTCACAAGTTTAAACAGTTGTATCTCAACCTATACAAACTAGTCCTTCTACCTCGGAACCATAGGTTTTAGGTCAAGAAGTTCAAGTTTCTCAAGTTGTTATACAACAACCGCTTGTTTCTGGGATCCAACAACCTTAGGTTAGTATACCTTTATGCAGAGTGACTCAGGTTTAAACTGGTATAGTTTATTCACAACCTGGCCAACATTTCATTGTTGGGAAGAAATAACCATTAAATAAAAAGCAGTTGTACCAACAACAACAACAGTTGATTCAACAACCATGGCAGCCTCAATATCAACAACCCCAATTATAGCAATTCTAACCCCAGTTTTGACCTACCCAATAGGCTCAACCTATGTTTGGACAATATAAATCCTACTAAGGTCCTGGTCAACAAGGCTTTGCTAGTTATGGACAACTGCAAGTTCAACTTGGTTATCAACAACCACCTTATGTGAGGTTTTTTCAACAACCGCCTTATCAAGGTTACCAAATGAAAATGCCCTATGTTGGTATGCAAAGACCTATTTCTTCGCCAATTCCATCATAGCCTGGGTATGCTCAACCTGACTTGAATTGACAATTGTTGTTTATAGCAACTCTAGAATCACTAGATTTAAACTGGCTCACTAATGATCCAGCCTTATATGCACCTTGGTGGTCGGTAATTTTGCGTAAGTTACCTTATGACATTATGAAATTTAATGGAAATCCTGGAGAAGGCCTATCAAATCATGTCATGATATTTCATTTGTGGTGTTCATCAAACTCCTTAAATGACGACTTGGTTAGACTCTGTCTTTTCCAAATAGTGCTTACTGGTCCGACTGCAAAGTGGTACATTGAGTTACCACGAGCTTCTTTTGACAACTTTATGACTATAGCCACCACATTTTTGACCCACTTCCAATTACCTATCAAATACGAGACTGGAACAGAACTCATAACCAACTTTAAATAGACCATTATTACTCATATATCACATCATATTCATGTGTGGCGGCATCGTTGTCGAATGATTAAGACATGTGTTCCTAATCAGTTTTTGGCTAAGTGGTTCATAAAATCCTTATTGCCATCAATCACCTAGGATGTGGTGAAAGGTGGAGTTTTCACGAAAGTGAAAGTAATCCCTCGTGCCCAATATTTGAATTTGTTCTATACACAATCTGGCACACTCTACCACAAGATTCCCAATTCACCCCGACTAGCTTTCACTATTCCTCCTCCTCCACAATCGAGTAAGGACTCTCATGCCGACGACTATGTGATCGGCTCTTCAAGCACGAAAATGGTAGGAAGACCATCTAGTCAAACTCTTGCCATTACCAGTCAAACTACCAATGCATCAAAAAACACTCTTGCTTCCAAATTCAATGTTGTTTCATCTGACAAAGGAAAAAATCAAAAGCAACCAGGAAGTAAGAAGGGGAAAAACAAGAAGAAGCAAGATAATTCCTCTCAAGGGAAATCATCTAATTCCTCTACTTTGGCAAGGGAACCTCGTTATCCATTTCTAATCTATAATGAAGAACATTTTACAAGAGATTGTCCACACCACTTAGAAGTCTCTAAGCTTATAAAAACTTCTAACACATATGCAGTCTTGACTAATCTATTTCCAAACCCGGAGACACATTTGGTTGCAACATACCATGCTTCCACATCCCATGTACTTATGTTATCCATCACAAAGCCAAAAAATGAAGTTTTGATGTCAACAAGAAATAAATATTATGGAAATCCTTTGTCATCATTGAATAATAAGGCCACTGATCATCCTAATCCTTCGACTTTGACTTCATATGAAAATATTCCACCACCTATTTCACTAGAATTGAAAATAAAACCACAAAGGGGAGTTTTGCATAAATCAATGTTTAACCCTCGGGCTCGAGCAGCTCAAACCTATAACATAGTGGAATATCTACCTCAATCATGTTTTTCTATGTCGACACTTGAGGGGTTACAAAATTGTCCCTCCTAGAAGGAGGCTTTACTGTCAGCAATTGGTGGAATAGACCCTATGGATTCCAATGTTGTGGTTTCTAACCATGTGGGATATACACCACAGTTATTGACACAATTAGCTTTCCTAATTCAATTAAAGGATCTCAATAAGAATGTTCATCGAACTATTATTGACGAGGGGGTATCCACTTGCATTATGCTAATGAGCTACTGGAAAACACTTGGTTCACTGCCATTGTCACAATCACCAACAAAATTAAAAGCTTTTGACGGACGAACATATACACCTTGTGGGATTTTGAGTAACCTGCAGTTTGAACTAGGGGGAAAAACAATTATTGTTGATGTTGAGGTAGTTGACGGATGCCTCGACTACAACATTTTACTGGGAAGGCCATGGGTATATGCTATTGCTGCTGTATTTTCCACGTACTTTCGTACTATTGTATTCCCTCATAAGGGTGGAATCATAGTTATCGATGAACTTTCGTTCTTTGGATCTAGTTCTCAGGATACGAGAAGCATTCAGTTGGTACACGGACCCCCGCTGTCACTTCAAAGTGTTGATGTAGGTCACTTTAAAGATCCTTCCCTAATGGGTGCTTTTACACTACCATCACCATTAGATTTGGAGGAAGTGGAAAGAGTAGAGACTTGCAACATGATCTCCTCTACCTCATCTGATTTAAGGAGGATTACGAACAATTATGAAGTTGATAGTAATACTGAGGTTATGCCGCTAAGCCCCATTGAGCTTGCATAACAATCAATTTTTCTAGCTTGTGTGGAAAACCCAAATCCACTTTCATCAATTGTATGGGTAGACCATTCGTTAGAATATGGTACTTCTTAGGATCCTTTTTCACGTATACATTCTAGGGATGAAGGAATCATCCAACCAATGATGCTAGGAGAGGAACCTTGGGAATATTATCCTCATCATTCCCATATTCCATATGACATTGAAGATTATTCAAATGAATTAAACCATCCTTCAGTTGTTGATTTCCTTTCAAATTTAGTTTTCATAGACACAGTAAATTCTGAGCAAAACCTGTCAAATTTTGAAGAAATGATTTCTATTAATATTTTTACCAAGCCTAATGTTGTAGAAAACATTCATGTCAGCAAATAATGTTCTCCATCAGAACTTGATAGTTACCATACTCTCTTTCATGAATTTAGAGATATATTTGCATGGTCATACGAGGAGATGCCAGGAATTGACTCTAGTATTGTTGAAGATGAAATAAGAATGTACCTTGATGTCAAACTAGTATGAAAATGAATTCGACCTTTTCATCAAAAGAAAGCCACTGCCATTAAAGCGAAAGTTGAAAATCTTTTGCGTGCTGGCTTTATTTACCATGAACCTCTTACTAATTGGGTTTCCAACATTATTCCTTTCATGAAGAAACAATGGACAATTCCAGTGTGTGTCAATTATAGGGATGTAAATTAGGCATGTCTAAAGGACAATTATCCTACTCCTTTTATTGACAAGATTATTGATCAATGTGTCAGATGCGAAATATTCTCATTTATGGATGGTTTTTTTGGCTACAATCAAATCAATATCCGCCCATAGGTCCAACCTAAAACTGCTTTTATTTGTCCATGGGGCACATTCGCATATAGGAAACTCCCATTTGATTTGAAGAATCCAGGGGTGACATTTCATAGGGCAATGAACTATGCCTTCCATGAAATCAAGCAGATTGTTCGACCTTACCTTGATGATTTACCTGCTCATTCACGAAATCAGACTGATCACCCGAAAGATTTGAGAGTAATACTTTTATGGTTCCGCCACTACAAGGTACGACTCAATCCACGCAAATGTGTGCTTTGTGTTGGTTCTGGTCGATTGCTTGTATTTGTAGTTTCCAAAGAAGGAATTCGACTCTATCCATTAAAGGTTTAGGAAATTATTGACTTGCGTCCACCTTCAAATCTTTTACTGTTACAAAGACTCCAAGGGAAGGCTAACTTTCTGAGGAGGTTCGTTACCAATTACGCTAAGATGGCTAAAGGTTGTACATTTCTTTAGAAAAAGGGGATACCCTTCCATTGGGATCAGATTGCACAAGCTTCCTTTGATGCTCTTAAAGATACCTTGATTAGAGCATTATTAATGTATTATCCTAATGATGAAAATGACTATTACCTGTATCTCACTATTGTAGATACAACCATTGGCATGGTTTTAGTCCAAGAGGAAAATGGTATTGAACATATGATTTATTATTTGAGTCGCAATCTCAATGACACAGAAAGTAAGTACTCTTATGTCAAGAAACTAGCTTTGGTAGCTGTGCAAGATGTTCAGAGATTTCGTCATTACATATTGCTCCATAAGACCACTATCATTTCGGATTCCAAAACTATGACATAAATTTTTTCATGTCAATTGCTACGGGGATAATACTCAAAATGGATAGTCATTTTGTAGGAGTTTGATATGGAATTCATCAAGTCCAAATTAAAGAAAACTCTCATTTTCTCTAAGCTACTTTGTGACCTTCCCTCGAACTCCATTGTTTCAACATCTGAACCATTGATTTTAGATGAGTCTCTGTTTCTCATATCGTCATCTGACCCATGGTATCAAGGTATAGTGATCTATCTCTAGACCCAAACTTTCGAGCCTGATACCTCTCACTCGTAACAACGATGTATTCAATACCAAGGCAAAGATCATCTGACCATTGGTGACACTCTTTACCATCATAGTATCAATACAATTTTACATAGGTGCCTCATGCACGAGGAAGCTGAGAAAGTATTGAATTATTTCCATTTAGGTTCTTTGGTGGACACTTATCTACATATGCTACCAGATAGAGAATTATTTGTGACGGTTACTTCTAGCCAACTATATTCAAAGATTGTAATATTGTCGTCAGAAGTTGTCATGCATGCTAGATTTATGATAAAAAAACTAGATTTCCACCTTCACTATTGCATCCAGTCATTGTTGTTGGACCATTCGCAAAATGGGGCATTGAATTCATGAAATGTAACCCCAACTCGACCAGGGGGCATGGGTATATTATAGTTGTCGTTAACTATTTTACCAAATGGCCTGAGGTGATGCCAACATTAAACAACAGTGGTGAAATGGCTGCTCTTTTATATTTTAACCATGTCGTTACCCAGTCTGGTGTACCACAAGCCATAGTTACAAATCATGCATCACATTTTTGCAATCACATAACGATTGAGTTGACCGCTAAGTTAGGAATGTCACATGAATGTTATACCCCTTATTATCCGCAAGTGAATGGAAAAGTTGAGGCCATCAACAAAGTCCTGAAGCAGATGTTGCAAAGAATGATAGGGGTTCATAAACAAAACTGGCATTTAATCTTGTACTCTTCCTTATTAGCATGTCGAACCTCATTGAGAAATGCAACTTGATTTGCACACTTTCATTTGGTGTAAGGTTTGGAAGTAGTCTTATAATACAATGCAAAATTTCATCTCTAAAACTTGTGATTGACCTGTTACCCAACACTTCAGAAGAAGAAGCGTGTTTCTTGGAACTAATCCATTGGAATGAAACACGCCATGATGCCACGTTGGCTAACGAAGCACATAAGAAATGAATCAAGGCACAATATGATACAAATGTCAAGCCTCGTCTCTTCTAAGAAGGAGACCTAGTCTTGCTTTATGATTAGGAAGCTGATAAACTTGGAGCAGGGAAATTTGAACCAATGTGGATGGGTCCTTATATTTTCAAGTGTGTTTTGGAAAAAGGTGCCTACGAGTTAGTAGATTATAATGGGATTCCACTATCGCAGCCCTGAAATGGGTTGTACCTGAAATGTTACGATGCTTTATTAAGTGTAGTAAAACTCACTGTATATATTCTTTCATTGCATGTGTGTTTGTGTGCATCTTAGAGTTTTCATCTGGTTATTACTCTGCTTTGGATTTGTTGAGGATGTCGGAGTCTTCAGAGCTATTTTTTGGTTATGTCGATGGTGCTAGTCATAGTATGCAGAACCTACATTCTACAACATGGGCCATTTTAGCTCCAAGTGGCGATTTAGTGAGTTTTCAAGGGATTTGTATCAATCGATCAACAGACAACATAGCTGAGTATAGTGCATTGATCGAACTTCTATCTGATGCAATTTCACTTGGCATTCACTGAATCGTCGTTAGGCTAGACTCACAACATGTTGTACTACAACAAGAAAGCATTTATAATTTCTGAAATCAAACAATTCTTCTCATGTCCCTTAGAGTTCGTATTTTGGAAAGGTATTTTGAATATATTCAATATAAACATATTTCTAGAAACATTAACACATTAATTGATTCTCTAGTGACTTATGTGTTAAATAGATATTTTGCGACACACGTAAAAATAATATTTTCAATTCACATCATCAATTAAATAGGATTGTGCATAACCATAGAAACCTATGAAAGTAAAATAGATAGGTGTTTTAAAAGATTTTAGAAAATTTGTGTCCAAGACACATTTTGTCATCTGACCCAAAAACAAAAAATGCATGCAAAAACATTCTAAGTAGATCTAGTGGTGCTCATCATAACAGGTCACAGTGTTTTCTATCATACGCAAAAGCCTCACCCAATAGCTAGGAACACCAATAGTGTGGCACTGCAGCCTCATAGGTAACTCCATCAAGAATAACAAGGGTTAATCCCTCTATGTGATCGTGCAAATCTGCCAAGGTTTTGGCCAAAGCCAAGTCCTGGAGAACTACTCTCCCAATGTTTCTCTGTGCTGGCCCACTTACACCTTGTTGGTGACCCACAGGTCAAACAGTACCCACATCTGCATGCATGAGAATGATTTTAGTTTAGTCTTGGAAACATTAAAAACACAAAAAATATGTAGAAACTTGAAAAATCAAAAAACACTCTGGTCAAACAATTTACATATAGCACCCCATTGTGCTCGAACTGGTAGAATAAAATATGGAACTCCACGGAAATCCATTGCTGAGTATGGATGCTCCTCGATGACGAGATGTTGTCGATCGAGCCAACTGAAAAATGTAGTGGAAAAAATGATTGTTGACTGACCCGCATGTCGAGTCATCAATTCAACCCGCCTCTGCATACGTGGATCTCTAGGACCAACTACACCCAGTGATACATGTTGTGGTTGTATCAATGGGATTCTCTCTAAGGTAAAAGTGATTAAGATTGAACCATAGCAGAAATTCTTCATCTTAACACTTTTTAACTTGGTCAGTTGTTCTTTCCATGAAGAAAGCATGAACTTCCACCAATTTAATACCTTTGACTCTAGAAACTCAAGTAAATACTGCATATATGATTTGTTTGCCAAATGTAGTGTCACACTACTAGCCAATTTTGTGATTGTGAAGACGATAGTTCTCAAAGGCAAGCCACCTACATCCTTGATGTCTATTTTACCATCCTTTCTAGGCAGTATACCTGGCCGACAAAACTATCGAATGTAATCTCTCACCAATTCACCTCCACAGGCAAATCCAAAAAGTGAGATGGGGGTACCTTGCCTCGACAGTCCGGTAAGAAAGTAAATATCATCAATGGTAATAGGGACCATATTGTCCCTTATGTGAAATGTATGATCTGTCGAATCCAATGCATGAACAAGGAACTACAATAGTTCTATTTTTTCCCTCATTCCGGGCAACTTGAAGTATTTGAGTAACCCAGAGTTCTTGAGGCCCTCAATTTTACCCAGATTGTTTAAGGAAACCATTTATTTTCAATCATGCTCTCTTTCTCGCCATGTAATGGAAATTCTAATCTGGTGAAATCCTGAAAAAAATCATAATCTTAGATAGGATCGTCTCCATGAAAAAAAAAAGGCTAAATTTTGGAGCAAACAACTAAAACAAATTGGGGAAACTCGCCCAGTGCAGCCCAGGCACAGAGACAGTGCATTGCATAATAGGAAGCCTTCTATCTAGGTGCTCTTTAGGATAGTTTTCGATGTGAAATCCTACGCTGATCCCATGACAAAAAAATGAAACCACAGAGGCCCCAAAAAACCGTAAAACATACATGAAGTGACAAAATAATGACCTGAAAAGAAGGAGGATGGGTAGATCTCCTACCTAGTCCGGATGACACAAGAAATGTTCTGTAGAATCTCTCGCAATAAGTTGATGAAGTTTGAGGTAAAAGACTAGTCCACAGCGCAAAGCTGAATGGTAAGTTCCAAATGTTCAAATTTCATCGTAAAAACTTGTTTTATGTTTATTTCATGTTCATTAATCGAGTAAACATTAGTATTTCCCTATTTTTTCCGATGAAACAGGTATTTTTAATCCATTTGGTGGTGTTTTAAGCAGGTTTTATAGCTGACTTACAGAATCTTGTGTGCTCACCTGTAACTTGTACCTTTTACCACAGAGCATATTTTTATCTCTTTTTCGAGCTCTGTTAAAAACAAAAAAGGAACCCCCTTGGCATCCTGCTTAAGCTCATTTCAGTCTCTCTAAACATGAAAGGATTGTCGAGTGCTTGTCCTTTTTAGCTCGTTAACGGATTGAAAGCGACACCTTTCTCGTATTGTTTTACACTTTTTTGGGCTTGAGAGATTAATTTACCAAAAATAACTTGTGGAGTTTTCTTTTTGTCCCTTTTTAAACTCTCTAAATATGAAAAGGGCCGAGCTATCTTGATCATTAAATTCATTAAAACATCAAATAGTGACAAACTTTTCCATCTAGACAAGACCGAGTTTCACCTTCGCTAGACTCGTTAAAACATCTAATAGTGATGGATTCACCTGAAGCATGGAATTATACAACAAGAAAATGTCATCCTCCTCAAGCTTGATAAAAAATAAGAGGTACTAGTCAGCGATGATTGGGGAAAATTGTAGAAAGGGGAAAACCACTTTATGGTAGCAGGTCGCTCTTGAACATGAAACTTTCACTCCATCACCGTGACTATTTGGGTTGGGTTATGAGCTTGATGTTTATCATACCGTTGGTCTATCATACCATCCATCACTTTGTTTTGGATCAATTCTACCAATTCAATTCAGTGTCGCCAACATGTTCAAGAGAATTCATCCTTTGCAATACCATAAACCTTCATTTTCATGACCGACTTTCCTAAACTTTGTGTTGTCAATCAAATTCTGTCTGGAACATCACTACACTACTTTCCTGTCATTGATGTGGGATACATCAAGGCCCTCCTGCGATGAGTCACTTCTTGTCGACATCAACACATTATCCAAGAAGTTGACTTAGAAACACCCTTCCAATACCTTGACGCTTGAATACATCAATGGCAGGTTTCTCGCTTCTGGCAATAGGTTTACATCAATGACCTTCGACCAAAAGAATTTGTATGGTTTTTGACATCAAATCATCCATTCACACCATGTAAAATTTATTGTAGTACCTTGAGGATCATTATCATTATTGGTGATTTCTCTCGCGTCTTTTAATGTCTTACATCATTGGCTGGTAATTAGACGGTGTCTTCCTATGTTCGACTTCAGATCACATATTCACATGGTTAGACTGATACTTGATTGAATTATTAAACAAGATAGATGACCCCGGATCTAGTTTCATCTATCCGAGTTGCGATTTCAAGAGTACTAAATCATATGTACAATGGCTTTACATTAATGGTCATTATTGTTGTGAGGCTTCTGCGATTAGTGCATTGTGTGTAGTTTTCTTCCGGAGTTCTCGCATTCATGATTGTTTGAATCGACATTTCGAGCCATCCACTATGACTAATCATCAGGATCTTATATGTTTGAATACCCGAACTTCTTGTAATTTCTCCCTTCCGTATAGGGTTGAAATTATTGTTTTGAGGCTTCTGCGATCAGTGCTTTGTTTGTATATATCTGTAGACAACTATTTATGTACATGTAATGAAATTTTATAAGCTTAGCATGAGTATGCCTTCCCTTAGCGATTCATGTAAAAATCAAAATATCATGATATATGTATTGTAATTGATGCAAGTCACCTTCCACTTCAAAACCTCCTCATCACATTGTAAAGCATTTCATTCTATATTGGCATTTTTCCGACTTCATGATTTAGGGGGCAGCTATTATAGATCCATTTGGGCACATCAGTCTAATCATCTAGATCAACATTTTAGGGCTCATCAAACCCTAAACAAGTCACCCTTTTGAATGCCTCCTTCCCAGACAGTTTGATGACATGAAGACATCCTGAAATGACCTCTAGAGGCACCACCACATGTAGGCCCATGTGAGGGTGTGTTGCAGAGTAGTTACATCCATGCCAGGGTGCTCTATGGAGCACTTGGGCTTCCTTTCACCTGCGCTAGGTGAGTTTGAGTGAAATTCACATAAGGTTTGGGGAATATTCTTATCTTTCAAAGTCATCTAGAAGGTTCCCTCACTTATCAACTCATATGAGCTCGAAAATAGATGAGGAATGAGTTAAGATGCATCCTATCCTCCCATCCCTTCCTCCATGGAACTAATTCTAAGTATGGAAGGCCATTCAATACCACCATTTATGAAAAAACATCCTTAATCTCCCTCTAAATTGACCACTCATCTAAGTGATCAGGGGTTGGACTATGTTGAATTGTAAAGAGATAATGTTGCTATGAGAATTGGCTTTGAAGCAAGTATTGTAATGCTACAAGTTTGTCATGATTTCCATATGATGTGAGTGGGATCCAAGCTAGAGGAATGACTTTGAATTAGACACAATGGTTGTAATTCCTTCTTCTATTCAATAAAGTATTTGAACCTTTATCTCATATGTTTGTATTGCTTTATGATGCTTATATGTGTTAAATGTATCTAATTCCATTCACTTGTATTTAATAGATATTTTTCTTTGATTGGTTCTTTTTCCTATGTTTTTGTTTATGGGTACTTCTCAAGGATGCTAAGTACAGGAAGGAGTGACAGGATTGATACAAAGGAGACAAGAGGAAAGAAGAACTACAAGTAGGTCTTCTCATCTTCTTTGTCTTATCTATTGCTTATAGGAAAAGACTAAAATACTTTAAACTATTGTTCTAGATATGGGTACATATCTAGGGAATTAGTACTTATCTGTAGATACCATATTATCTGAAACACACTAGATGCACCAAGAAGAGACAAAGACATAAAAAATAAAAAAACCTCAAATATGTAATTAGTTGATACAAATGAAAATGAATATAATGGATTTATCGATGTAATCAAGAATACAAAGTGAGAAATAGAAACATAATTGATTTTAAAAAAATAAAAAATCCTATGAACCCTCTTGGACAATAGAAATGTTCTTCTCATCATTTTCCATGCCTTTCAAGTCTAAATTTATTACAGGCTTGAAAAATCCTCAACCTACAGGTAAACATTATACTTAAAGATTCACTACGCCCACATTATTCAAGCCCAAGATTAAGATTATTATGGTTAGAGATTTACTAAGCCTCCACTATTCAAATATGCAATTAAGATTATTATGATTAAATTTTGAATAAGCCTCCACAATGCAACCATGACCATAACATTGGAGGAATCAATTTAATTCAATTAATAATAAATTTCATAACATTAGATTTAGTCAAATCAAGGTCAAAGGTGTATCAAATAAAGGTTTAGGGATAAATTATGCATGGAATGCATGTCAACATAGTTTGGGGAACTGGAATCTCTAAACTAAAGGGCATTTCTTTTGCAACTAAACTCCAAATACTCTGATGTTTCTTTTTGGTACTTGTAATGACATACAACTATTTGACAAATGAGATTAAAATATATAACACTTAGTTGTTTTAAATACTTGAACAACCTGTATTGGGACATAGACTACAATGTTGACATTATTGCTTTTAAAATACTTGAACAGGTTGAATTGGTGGCTTTAACTGAAATTGATGGGATAGTAGGAATCAAAATTATTCCTTGTATCTACATCTAATTCTATTTTTTTCTCATCTAAAAGAGGAGCCCATATAAATTTTCAAGAACTAACATTCAAAATTGTTCTGTATTAGGTGACGAGTAATTCCTATCCTCATATGTCTACCTAAGTCTTAATACATTTCTAATTACAAAGCATGTACTTATCATTTCACTAGGAACTAGCAACACTAAATGGTAAAAAATGTTTCATCTTTAACTGAAGGATATACAAGAATATTGCAAAACATGTATTTTTTACTGACATCCATGTGCCAATTTCAATGAATGCATGCATTAAAATTTTCAAATTTTGATAGTTATACATTCTTGCATGGACTGAGCATCAAACAAGAGTACTTTGGTTCAATAATAAAATTTGATATGATTTTTGTTATTCATCTATAGTAAAAATAAATTTAGGTTATGCATAAGTATACACAATTCTAGTCAATAGTGCAAGGAGTATTTTTATAGTGCAACGACAATATTTTGATCTTTTTAGGAGGAATAGTCATCATATATCAATATTTCTTCAAAATTAAATTAGAAACTACAAGACATGCTTGAAAAGGACATTTATACAATCTCAATATACATTAGTTGCATGCGCCATGAAGGGATTGTATACTAGAAATATTTGAGTGAAGTTTAAAATCAAAGGATATCCAGTTCAAGGATTGCACTTTTATCTTCACACTACCTGCAAAATGAGATACATGCTTCCTCCAAATTGATACTGATGACAATCCCCATAGATCCTTCTTTCATAAGAGCACAACCTCAACTTTTTGGTCTATGTTTTGTTTCCAAATTCTCTCAAACCACATAGCATGACCAATGCTTTAAAACTCAGAATCAACTTTGGGTCAAACTGTACTTGGACAAGAGTCAGTTGATGGTTCTACTTATAAACCATTTCACTAAAAATTTCCATAAAATATGAAAAGTTTAATCAACAAAGAAACAAATACACACACACACACATCAATCATTCAATGTAAATTCAAATCATTAGAGACAAAATATGCAAAGTTTGTTCATGTATATACAATTTAAGGGTGAATATAACAAAATGGAACTAAGAACAATGCATATCCAAAACAAAATGCATAAATAGTGAGGCTCTAGATGGCATCTAGCATCCAAGAAAAAACATGCCACTCATATATATGCCATGTAAGGGCGAATATAGAAAAGTGGCACCAAGTGCAATACAAATCTGAAACAATATACATAAACAATGATGCTCTAAGTGTCCTCTAGAATCCAAAACACAAAATGCTACAAGCTACTACATAACAACATTTTATGGTTTTAGGGGGCTAAGGGATTTCATATTTTTTTTTTAATTGCTTCAACGTCTAGATTGTTTTGCAGCCTCACCCACACTGGTTAGAACCTAAACTAGTCAATATGACAAGATTGGTTTCTAAACTAGTCATTTTAGTATGGGAAAGGTCATAAAACCAGTCCAAGGGATAGTTTAAATGGTTCTACTGTAAAAAGGATACCAAATTACATGATATCCAAATCCTTTTATGTGGTTTACCAAATTAGAAATCAAACCAACAACAAAACGTAATGGCATTTGTCCCAAATGTCCATACACTAACGAGATACACACAAAAAGGTCTACTAAAGAAGACTTCATTATGCAAGGCATTATGCCACACTATTGGTAAATTCCAAGTGTAATAGAAAAACCATAATTTAACTGAAAGTTCATGAGCTTGCCGAGGGTGCCACGTTGTACCTTAATCAGGACTCTTGTGATGGATGCAAAGGAGAAGGCGATGGAAGCACTCAAAAGCACAAGCAAGCGAGTGGGAGCACGTTGCTTAATAAGATAAAAAAAGGGGATCTACAAATCAAGAGTTGAAGAAATTCAATCCAACATCTCTGTAAAGAAATCTTCTACACATACCACAGGCTATGCACTAGAATGCTAAGTAATCTATTTTTGTGGTTTGATAAAGGAGAAAGAGGAAGGGTTTTCTTAAGTATGAAGACATGTATGAGTTAGCGGCCTATGCTCGCATCTAAAAGGCCTCCAGGTTCAACAATGCCCTAGGAATAATAAAAGGCAATAAATTTAGGATGTGTGATTCAATCAACAACAACGTGGCCCTTCATGGAGAGAATAAGGAAAGCCTCAGTTCACGGATTATAGGAACAAGCCATTTTCATCCTCCTAGAGAACATCATAGATAGTTTCTATGGATTGAGGTCATTATTTTGATTTAAATAGGAAACATGATGTACTTTGAACCTTTGTGAATGGACCAACTCATTAATTAAAATGAACCAAGAGATGCAACCCATATGAGTGAACTTTGTTATCAATTGGCTAAGTATTGCCTATGTCATTTTAGTTCTTTTAAATTCTAGTCATTAAATGTGGATTTTAAAGATGAACCTTTAGCACTAATTTCAGATCAATGAGTAAGAGGTTTACAAGTCCCAACATGTTCAAATTCCTCATGCAAAATTCCCAGCACCTTCAATGTTCTTACCCTATTTTTTTTTATCACAGTTGAGTAAGAAAAATCTAAAGTTTGAAACCAAATGAGAAGGAACTCGATTTACTATATTAACAACATGAAATTAAAGTCATATTTAAAAGTGGGAAAAAGGCCTTTATCGTATCGATACACAAAATGAGAGGGCCTAAGGCAAAGTGTTGTTGCTCAATTTGGGACAATGAAAAGAACTAGACTAGAAAAATATTATTTTTGTATCATTGCTTGTTGAAGATAGAATTGGACTTCACCCTTTTTTTGGTTTTCTCCGAGGCTCATTGGATGAATAAAACACTCGATGATGTCATCTCCTACTGTTTTATCTTTTTGACCTTTATATTTCAAATTATTCCAAAGAATATTCACTGATAGATTAGAAATGGTAGTCGTAAAATAGAGATATATTTAGGTAGTCAGTACAAGTCTTATTTCAAAGAACAACTTATAGATATCCTCCTTATCTAAGGCAAGTTCAAGATGTTTTTCCATAGTTGCATTAATCTGAAAAGTATTTGTCAGTATTTTATATTATTAATCAGCATTAAAGGAGAAAAATGCAAGCAACAGGTAGAAGGAACAAATGGTTGGGGTTATTCGTATGTAGTGGGAAATTAATTGTTAACATGACAATAGTTGCACATAGATACTATTGCAAGAGGGAATTTTGTAGGTAGCTACAACGTTACAGGTCATCAAGAAAAATCATTTCAACCAGTAAAATGGTATTGTGTACAACTAATTCAGCCTCGAAAAGGTTTCATAACTTCCACTTTGGCCATGCTCTAAGAAGGCGAATGCTAGAATAATATATTGCTACTAAGATTTGAAGGCTTATATCAGTGTCAAAGACCAGAAATAAAAATATTGCATGATGATTTACAACATTGTTTGAAATAAAAATAGATAATGTTTGGAAAAAAACTTTATGCCAGTCCTCCACTCTCAAATATGGTATGTTATAGGAGGTCATGAAAACATGGAAGCTGCAAATTTATGTATTGTTGATTTTTCGAAAAATATATGACCAGAGCTCCTTTGGTCAATGTCGTGTTGTCTTTTTGATGGACATGGGGGAAAAGCTACTACCCATTTTGTTAATGACAATCTATCTAGGTTCATTGTGAGAATCCTGATTTTCCTTTAGCACTGGAGAAAGAAATTAGAATATTTTTCACAAAGAGAGAAAAACATTTGCTAGGGCTTTTCTACTTCAAATTGTTCTCTCATCAAGCACAAGAACCCTAACTACAATGATTCCTAGGAGAACTCTAAAGGTTGTAAATGCTGGAGACTATCAATATGTGTTTCCTAGGCATGAATGGGCTATAGAAATGTGATAGCAGCCCAGCCACTCCAGGCCGCTCTTACCAGGATCGTTGACCACCGTGCACAATAAACATGCACCTCAACACACACTCCAGGGTGTACACTTGAAAATTTGAAGACTAACTTCAATCGTTGTAATCTTATGACAAAAAAAACCATGCTTGAATTTTTACACACGGGCTAAGATACCCATACTCGTTTACACACAATGCTCTTGCGGAACTCTTAAAGAACCATGGCCATGCGCGTATCCACTTACCACAGCAAATCTTTGGTACCGGCGCTGGTTAAGGTGTGGCTTCTAAACAAAAGTTCGAGGGTATAATTATATCGCCTTTACTTTAAACAAAATATGGGCATCGGAACACATGCATCGCTTACCATCGATAAGGCCCATACATAACTCTACTCTGCTTCTCCATAACACAGATGCATAAATTGCAAACGCAAGACAAGGAACGGAATTACATGTGCAATTATATGTGGAATCATAAAGCCGATTCCACTTTTCTCCGGTTGATGAAACTACAAGAACAGAGGTCTTTTGGACGGACCCGATACATTAGATGCAGACTTCTAATACGTCGCCAATCCCACTGTTCAACGACGGCTCCACCTGCGACTTTCGTTCTGCCTTAATCTATTTGTATGTACAGAAGTCAATACTTTCATAGTGTCGCTGCCGCTTTACTCTACACAAAGACTCATAGATATAACGCAGATATATCACACATATTATTGACCAGATACAAATTGAATACGCCTTCAAAGACTTTACCAGTTCCGCATGACGGTTCTCTAACACATACAGTTGTGAATTCTATTGTTTCGCTCCCAAGCTCCGGGACTCGCCACAACAACCTCATACAATACAATACGCAGATATGATCCTTTAAGATTTAACTTTCGAAGCGTACAAACGACCAACAGCCGCCTCCGAAATTCTTAAAAGAATTATTCAATTTGTTCTCACAACATAATAAAGAGATATGTATTACCATATACATATCCTCACGGCATCACCTGCGCTAACACTGATGAATATAAATATATACGCCCTCATTACAGTCCGCCGGTGAATATACAATCTCAGACCTGTCTATACATCAACTGAAAAGAAAACCATCATCACCGTGCCATTCAACAATTTATAACTGTATATATGTGCGGTTTCAACATTATATAACAGCATATATGTGTGCCATATAAAATCAACCCTGTTTATATATCAAATGAAAAAGAAACATCATTATTCCACAGCAGAGAGCGCATGGGAAAATAAGGCCATTATCCCTTTATGCAAATTATATCCATACAAATAGAATTCCACATAAACAGATTCACATTAAAACAAACATTTACACAGAGTTTCTTCATGGCCAGATATGCAAATCCATGGCCCTTTTACAAACTGCCCGAAGGCTCCCAAGGAGAATCTTCCTTACTTCTCACACTCACTCTCACTCTCTCACTTTTTTCCTCTATCTTTCTCTCAAAAAACCCATTCCTATTTACACACTGAACTAATTAAATGCTCAATCCCCTTAATATCTCCACACCACTAGAATATCTCAACAAACCCTATTATCTAGAATTTTATCCCTTCATATCCTTAACCAATTCCCTCATATCCTCTTAATTAATTAAAAGGATATTTACAAAATCCTCACCTTCTCCCATTTTAATAACAAATTAATTAATAAAATATTAAAATTGTCACACCCCCTTTATCACATATTTACAAATGAAAAGATGGTCTTGATGCTCCTGCATCAGACTCCCAATGTTGAATTTAAACATGATCAACTGGTCATGTGTTCGGATTTGTGTATGCCTGGATCCCATATCTTGTGTTGTAACTTTCTACTTGTCGCTGCTTCTTTGTGATTTTCTTCTCCAGGTTTCCACACTTTATGCTGCATCGCTCCACTGGTTGTGCTTTTGCAATCTTTTGTTGTCTTTCTTTTGCTGCTGCTTCTTTGTTTCACTGCGGATGGCCTCTTCCGGGATACTTTCATCATCAGCCTTCTGATGGTTTCAATCGCTTGGTCCAATAAATTGGCCGGCTGTTGGTTTCTTGCTGTCTATTGAGCTAAGACGGCTTGCTCAGTTTTTACTCTCTCTATTGGTATTGTCACTTGCCGATTTCTTGCTTCTATGCTTGTTTCTGTTCTGACTACCACCCGATCATCCTCACCCTCTTGTCTTCTGGAACAGAGAACTTCTTCTCCCTTCATTTGACTACTCAACGGAGTCAAATGTTCTTCAGTACCAATACCTGCATTCACAAAACAATTGTTAGAATAAGCAACATAAGGCTTTAGTGCCTCTTCTGTTGCTGGCAACATTTGAGTATGCTGCTCTGAAATTCCTTCATCCATCAGCACATCAGTATGCTGATTCAATTCCTCTGTGAGACTATCAGTTGGTCCCTTTTTCACATCATCTGTTTGGAAAATATTTCCCTGTTCTGTGTCTTTCAGCAACTTTCCCTGAACATAGATCCTCTGCTTTTCCAACTCTCTCTTCTGAAGATCTAATTTCAGATACAACTGAACAATATCACCTGGAGTAGAACTCGGAAATTTTACACAACTTTCCATACCTTCATTTTCTGTTGACCAATCATCACATTCCTTCTCTAAAAGGAATCCTCTACCAGACTTTACCTCAAGAACTTCATTTTCCTTTCTGACAGTTCCATCAGACTGCTCACCATCTATCGCACATCTTGCAAACATACATGAATTGTGAGAAAATTTACAAGGCTTCATAGCCTTACCTGTTTCTCCCATCATTACCTCTTCAGATTCTTCTGAACTATCCCAATAGTTCATGAGATCTTCCTCATTGATCTCTTCACCCAGAATTTCGCCATGTTCCGGGCCACAAATGGAAACATCCATTTTCAACTCAGCCTCTCTGAGTTCTCTACAACTCAACATCTGCTCGAGCTTCCTTAGCTCCTCCATCAACTGTATGTTTATCTGCTTTTCTCTTCTTGCATGCAACTTCTGCCACTTTACCTTCTTTCTCATGGTCCAACCATGCATCTGGTTTTTCACTTTTTCCTGCAACAACTCCATTAACAATTCAAGGTGAATTGTTATTTCAACTTTCTCCCGCTCGTACTCTTCATCCGTCAACTGTTCACATATGCCACTTACCTTGGCATTTTCCCTCTTCCTTCCTCTGTTGAGGTCTTTTCCAGAACCTCTGAAATGACTATCAGCAGTCATCTTCTCCTCTTTTGTGAACCTCATCTGTTCACCTGTGGATTTCATCCAATCCTCCCTTCAGTAATCCTTCACGCTTGCTTCTGCGCCCATAGCACATTTACCGATGCGCTCGTTAGTTTCAAATCTTCACCATCTTCAGACGAGATCCCCTCCGCACTTGATGCTTTGACTCTATCCCGATTCGGGTAGGAACCCATGCAACCAGTTCATCCACTATAATTACCATGCCATTCGAACTCAGTATTCCACAATACTCCTCATTACCATCAGCAATTCTACAATCAATTCATTGTTCCAGTAATACACGTCCCTCTTTGACAATCTACGCAGAATGCGCCTGCCTGGTCCCTGGCATAATCTGCTGACTGCGATTAGGTACTGAATTCCGCCCAATAAAATTTACATCCTCAATACTGATGAGAATGGTCTCCTCAATAAAAGTTCAAACCGAAAATCACTGATATTCGGGTTGCATCCTTCTCTGGTTCAAACCACATGCAATTAACTAAATTAAAAAAAAACTTGAATCCTCTCCCAGAGCCATTCCAGCTCTTCAACAAAACCTTCTGTCTTCATTCAGAAAATAAACATTCTTTCAATCTCAACAGAGCCAAGCTCTGATACCAAAAATGATAGCAGCCCTGCCACTCCAGGCCGCTCTTACCAGGATCGTCGACCACCGTGCACAATAAACATGCACCTCAACACACACTCCAGGGTGTACACTTGAAAATTTGAAGACTAACTTCAATCGTTGTAATCTTATGACAAAAAAAAAAACCATGCTTGAATTTTTACACACTCGCTAAGATACCCATACTCGTTTACACACAATGCTCTTGCGGAACTCTTAAAGAACCATGGCCATGCGCATATCCACTTACCACAGCAAATCTTTGGTACCGGCGCTGGTTAAGGTCTGGCTTCTAAACAAAAGTTCGAGGGTATAATTATATCGCCTTTACTTTAAACAAAATATGGGCATCGGAACACATGCATCGCTTACCATCGATAAGGCCCATACATAACTCTGCTTCTCCATAACGCAGATGCATAAATTGCAAACGCCAGACAAGGAACGGAATTACCTGTGCAATTATATGTGGAATCATAAAGCCGATTCCACTTTTCTCCGGTTGATGCAATTACAAGAACAGAGGTCTTTTGAACGGACCCGATACATTAGATGCAGACTTCTAATACGTCGCCAATCCCACTGTTCAACGATGGCTCCACCTGTGACTTTCGTTCCGCCTTAATTTATTCGTATGTACAGAGGTCAATACCTTTATAGTGTCGCTGCCGCTTTACTCTACACAAAGACTCACAGATATAACACAGATATATCGCACATATTATCGACCAGATACAAATTGAATACGCCTTCAAAGACTTTACCAGTTCCGCATGACGGTTCTCTAACACATACGGTTGTGAATTCTATTGTTTCACTCCCAAGCTCCAGGACTCGCCACAACAACCTCATACAATACAATACGCAGATATGATCCTTAAGATTTAACTTTTGAAGCGTACAAACGACCAACGGCCGCCTCCGGAATTCTTAAAAGAATTCTTCAATTTGTTCTCACAACAGAATAAAGAGATACGTATTACCATATACATATCCTTACGGCGTCACCTGCGCTAACACTGATGAATATAAATATATACGCCCTCATTACATTCCGCCGGTGAATATACAATCTCAGACCTGTCTATACATCAGCTGAAAAGAAAAACCATCATCACCGTGCCATTCAACAATTTATAACTATATATATGTGCGGTTCAACATTATATAACAGCATATATGTGGGCCATATAAAATCAACCCTGTTTATATATCAAATGAAAAAGAAACATCATTATTCCACAGCAGAGAGCGCATGGGAAAATAAGGCCATTATCCCTTTATGCGTATTGTATCCATACAAATAGAATTCCACATAAACAGATTCACATTAAAACAAACATTTACACAGAGTTGCTTCATGGCCAGATATGCAAATCCATGGCCCTTTTACAAACTGCCCGAAGGCTCGCAAGGAGAACTTCTCACACTCACTCCCTTCACTCTCCCACTTTTTTCCTTTTCTTTCTCTCAAAAAACCCATTCCTATTTACACACTGAACTAATTAAATGCTCAATCCCCTTAATATCTCCACACCACTAGAATATCTCAACAAACCCTATTATCTAGAATTTTATCCCTTCATATCCTTAACCAATTCCCTCATATCCTCTTAGTTAATTAAAAGGATATTTACAAAATCCTCACCTTCTCCCATTTTAATAACAAATTAATTAATAAAATATTAAAATTGTCACACCCCCTTTATCACATATTTACAAATGAAAAGATGGTCTTGATGCTCCTGCATCAAAATGTCAAGGGATCACAAGCCTTGTTGCATAAGATAGAAAATACATATTCAAGAGGAGTACATGTGGATGATTTTTATTTTAATTGCCAGTTAAATGTCACAAGGGTTTTGGGTGATTGGCATACAAGGTATGAAATATTTTACTGTTGGTGGTAGGCATTTGAGTGCAAAGCCTAAGGTAAAGAAAACAAAATTGTCAAACAATGATGAATTTATTTTCATGTATCTGGGAAGTTTTACAAGCCAAAATGCAGTTCATTTTTCTACGGATAAGCAATAAGAAAACAATGATCTGAAAACATGTTGCAAGAATCTTATTGATGAAGCTATAAAAAGTAAAATTGTTCACAATGTTACTATGTTAATGGTTTGATTACATTATGACCCTTCCCCGAATGTCGTTACCAATAAACCACACGTTTTGAAAAAGTATTTCTATAGAAGAATTGTACAGACTGCAAGGCTTTTCAGATAGCTTGCATGAACAATATTATTATGGGTTGACGTAAATCTAATAAATAAAGGAGAGTGCACTAAATAATATAATAATGAATTCTTGTGATTCATTTAGAATTCATACCACAAATATTGTGGTTTCATCAATCACAAAAACAACAAACCCAATGCAAACTCCAGCTGACGAGAAAGTTTCATGGGAAATTGTTCAGAAGAATATCAGTCAAAAGCAAGGACATGCACCTGCCAAAATCAATCCTCTCGGAGGAATATATCAAATCAAGGCCAAACCTCTATATTAGCTACTCACGAAAGAAAAACTGCAAGCTTAGTTGATCACTATGAAATCTTGTCCCACAAAGATTCCAAACCTTCCCCATAATTTATTGATTCCAATTTTAACCACATATGGTGGCAAAATAAACAAAGGGAAAACACAAATATATAGATGGGACATCAATGGTTAGAAAATACAACTCATTTCTAGAATTTTCCAATTTCCAAGCTTTTCAAACTGGAGCCTCTTCAAGTATATGGGAATTATAATAACATTAGGCCACCCATCATCTATTGTTTATGAAGCAAGATTAAGAATAAAATGATTGCCTACAGTTCTCAGTGGTTAAACCTGACTAGTAGAGTATTTCTCATAAAATATGTCCTATCCTCTCTTCCTCTATATCAATGCTCAACCCTTTTACAAGGGGATAAAAAATTTTCAGTGTCAAAGCATAAAATATAACAATAAAAGGTTTCATCATTTAACATGGAACATGGTCCAAGCCCTGAAGGACAATATTAGTCTAGAAATTAAGGACCCTTGCTCTCATTAATATTTCCCTTGGTGCCAACATCCTCTTGTGGCTTATCTTTGGCACCCATAAATGGTGGAAAGAAAAAATAGTCACAAAAATATGTTTTCCCCAGCAGAAAAATGTTCTATAATATTGATAATCCTCTCCTAGAGGAGCAAGGGTCTCCAATCTTGTGGTTGTAAAGTAGCAAGTCCCCTATTAGAGTCTTATCTGAAATGGATTCCAGGTAATAGAAAAATGATAAAAATATGGGAGTATGGTATAATGAGGAGAACCACTACTTAAGAAAAAACATGAGTTGATTGAATTAAGAAATTAGATGTTGGCTTAGGGAATCAAAACTATTTCTGATCTCTCAATATGGGAAGAAGAAGATGAAGGCATATGGTTGGATGGAGAACTATGTCTCCTCCAGATAAAATTCTCCCTCAATTGGTTGCTTTCCAAATGCAATTCAATGGTATAGCTCATGTAGACAAACTCACTCTTGACAACCATGGTTGTGGTAAAATCTAGTGAATACATATTAAAACTAGGTTACATTGCTCTAATTTCAGATATGTTTACACCTCCGTGTAACAAGATAGAAAACTAGATATGGAAAAATGGTGGTTTGCCAAAGGTGAATATTTTTAACTAGCCATACTTCATAACTGACTATTGACAGTAGAGAATTTATGAAACATGATATCTAGGACCCCTCCAAACGTGTCTTGCATAAAAAGTTGGAAGAGAATCAAATATATTTCTTTGATTTTGACTTCACCATTAAAGTTTGGCATTATTCTTTTGAAGAGATTGATAGGAGAAAGGATATGCCTTGAACATGGGCAGAGATGTTCATATTTACGAATAAAACATAATTTTCTCAACCATTTTAATTGAAGAAGTTGATAAGTAATAGAAACCTCATAAAGCTAGTTGAAGTATCTATTGAACCTGAAATTCAAACACTCAACTGTACAAACTTTTCACAACATTTAAATGCATAATATAGAAATCAATACCAATGTGCACTTTAGCCCAAGGATGACATTGTATCTTGTCTTTGGGTCCTCATTTATCCAAGAGCTCATTGTTTCTACACATAACCATGGCTTCACATCCTAGGGTCTATCATTATCCTTGTCAGAGATGTAGTTTCCTCAAATTAATCTCATTTTGTTCCCTTTACATCTTTACCTTGACCTCATTAAATACCTTTGCCAAAGTCTAATAGCCATTTTATTGTTACCTTGATCCAAACTGAATTCTCACCAAACTTTGTAATATGCACGTAGTTGTTTTACTTTTGTAAATTTTTTAAACATGCCATCTTTTATTTTACTTTGTCTTGGTTAGAGAATTGGAAATGGTAATGAACCATTGTTATAGTTGCCCTTCCAAAGCCAACCCACTAAAACAATGAAGGTTGTAGTGAGAACATCAATGTGGGAGCTACGAGAAGAAGTTGGGAAGTTTATAAAGATCAAATCTCAAAGAGTGGATCTTGGTTGAATATTGGTGGAAAAAATAAAGGAGCTTATCCATGACGAGAAAATGTGTCTTTGAGCCACGACCATCTTCTTTTCTTAAGTGAGTAACAATGCATGGAATTTATGGGCATGAAATTTTTGGACAAGTAAAATATTGCTTCCTAATGTAATGTAAAATTGGTATTGTAGCTCCCTCGTTGTACATTAATGTAAATCCTTTTGTACTTTGTATTATGCATGCCAATAAATAGACTACATGCTTAGAAAAATGTAGGAAAACAGAAAGCCATCTTAGCAAGAATTCATATTTGGTTTGTGGGATTATGAATTTTAGTCCTACCTTTTCCAAGGGAGCATAGGCTAGAGGTTATGGTCACAAGTTTCGGGAAGCCCTGAGATACCTGGAGTTGTGTAAACAACACAATATTTCATATAAAAATTAAATCTTGCTAGAAAAATTCTTACCTTTGGGGGGAAGGAAACCAGAAATTCATATTATTTTGTTTAGTAGGCATAAACAACAAGAATATATTCACATGCTACTACAAATTCTATTCCAAAAGAAAGAGGGTCTACTGCTGACAAATTAGTACACAAGAGCTTCACATTTTTCTAAGTCTTTATCAATTACATTTATATATTTCAACAAGTTGAAATGTAATTCCATTTCCAACTAGCCTTCGGTGCTTTATGATATATCAACAATATTTTGTCAAGACAAGAAGAAAAAGAAAGGAACCTGATAATATTTTTAATCACAACCTCTAGTAAGGTACTTCTACTTGATGGACTTGGAAACATGGTCTAACACACTGTAAATGGCCCAGTTGAGACAAATTTAGCAGAAACCATGGGATAACACTTTCAAATAACAACTCCAGTGCAGTAGGAAGAGTAAAGGGAAAAAAAGAATGGAGATGTTTGACACAAATGGTGTCATATCATTGTATCAAATTTTTTTTCTCAAAATAAGATTGTCCTACAAAAGTTTCCCACTCTAAAATGTTATTGAAAGTTAAAACTGAAATATTCATAGACATGGAGAAACCTAAGCAAAAGTAAGAAACCTTCTTAAATAGTAAAGAAAAATATTCACAGAGGAAAAATCGTAACAGAAAGAACACATAACAAAGGTGACCAATGATTTGGATCGAGAATTATAAATGGAAAATTATTTGACAATTTAATTACTTCTGAGTACAAGAAATGGTCTACTGCTTTCTCAAGTTGCACATCAAATAGCAACAGAAAACTAGCCCGTGCATGGAAAGAAGTGTTATAGACATTTTTGTGCCTTACAGCATGAAGCATGAAATGTCCATAATCTAAGGGATCCAAAGTCCCTAAACATGTTGTTCCTACCCCTAGAGGAACAAGGTCAGCAAACCACAGCACTGAATAAAAGTTCTCCACCTGAAAACACTCAAAAACAAGGCAATTCTGGATCATGTAAACTGCTCCACTGAGCATTTGCGCTGAATGTCAACTGCTCCACTGTCTACCTGCATTGAATGTCAACTGCAAAGAAAGCTACCTACGCTGGGTGAGTTTGGACATGTGGCACAGTCATTCGTCAAGGTGTCAATGCCCAGGAAGCTTCCAAAATGACACTTGGATCAGGGAATTCGACTGGTGATGAGTAAGAGGTTCTAGATCTCCAAGTGGAAGAAAGAACCTCCAAGTGGACTCAAGAACTGAAGAATAACTGAAGTGAGAGAGGACACTAGTCAGCTTCATGCCAGCCTCAAGATGACTCATCCTTTCTCCAAAACTCCTATATATAGATCTCTCTCATGAGGTCTAGGGAGGCTCGAATCTTGTGAATGTAAAGAATTGTTGTTGGTTTGAGTTTAGAACTATTGGGTGATTTGCTTTGAAGGAGGTGAAGAGGAGATTTCTTTCTGCTAGGAAGGTGATGCTGGATTGGGCCTTTTATGGTTGTATCACTTCCTGAACCTTACTTCTTCCATTAATAAAGCATTTGAGGTTCTTCTATATGCATGTGTCTCAATGGTGTGTTGTTATACTCGTGTATTTGATTTATTCTAATCCTTGAATCAATTATGAATGTATGCTTCTTGTAGTTTCCCTCTCTTGCCATTTTGCAGGATCTTGGTGTAGCTGGGCCAGTGAAAGAGCAAGGAGCTGGGAGCAAGCAGTAAGGAGAGAAGATTGGATCAACCATTAGCGGAAGACATCGGTTAGTGGATCTCTTTCTCCCCTCTTTTACATCTCATAAAGAAGTAATCTCAGATAGCTTTGCTTTGATTGTTGCTAAGGAACTATCACCTTTAGAGTGGGATAGGGTCATTCCGTATTGGATACTTCTCCCAACAACAAATTGGCGACTCCGCTGGGGATCGTATCTTGTTGGTTGTTTGTGTTTTTGCTATTCATTTCCTAAACACAGGGAGTACCGAATCGAACTGTATTTGAATCTTTCAAATGCAAAGTAGAGGGGAGCTACTCTAGCTGAGTTTCTGGGCATGTTTATGATTTGAAGAGCTGATCCACAAGGACTTTGAATAGCTCTTAGTGATAGCTTTTCATCCTCCTTTTCGTCATTTAGTGTGTACTTGATTGATAGCTTTGATTTGGCCAAAAACTGTTGATTTTTTAGCAATCTGTAACCCAGAAACCAAGAGAAATGAGAGTTTCTCTCTTCATTGCAGGCACTGTGAAGGCAGTCTGCATTTCATCGCAGGTCCCGAAGGGGCTACCTGCGTTGAATGTCAAACTGACAGTGTTCTACCTGCGCTGAACCAGTTTTGCCTTGTGCAGCTGGGGTTCTCTGCTTTCTGTTGCCCTGTTTTCATCCCTGTTTTTGCAGCCTGTTATCAGTCAATGTACCTATCTGAAACCATATTTCTTTTCCACTATTCTGCCTCGGTTGTATAAAGAAACTGTATTTGTTCTTTGTGTATTTCTTACATCATTTGCAGTTTCCCATAACGAAAGTGAACTAGTTTTGCTGTGGCCTCTTACATCTAGACCTGTGATAAGTGTCGTTCTGATCTTAAGAGTTAGTTTGTTTGTTGTTCATAGCTGATTGAGCTTTTGCTTTCATCATATGGTTTGAATTTATGTATTTCTAGTGTTGAAACAAGTAAATCTTAAGGTGTCTTTTGATTTTGGACAAAAGCTTGTTTGTTTTCACTTGAAATTGAATGCAAAGTTATACAACAACTTTCTTTTTGTAGTACACCAACATTAAGAAAGAGAAAAGAAATACCTGCATTGTGCATTTTTCATTTGATAAGTTTGCATGTCGGATTTAGGAAAAAGTGCATTAGTGTGTGCTCTATGATCTGTGTGAAAAGATGATGTCTTTCTTTTCCCTCAGTAGTTAAGATTTTCATAAGTCGAAAAGATTGAAAAAGCTTGCTTATCATCTTAGACTGCATTTAGGAATTTGTATCATACATCTCATGGTGAACCTTGAAAGGCAAACTTTAAAAAGATCAACTTAAAATATATTGAATGAACCTAACAACGCTTTGAAACATAACGCAAACACATAGAGGTCTAAGCTAGAGACGTGTTCCGGCATCGTTAAACGTAGTGACTGTCGATCTCAAAGAAGGTGGGTGATTCCTCCTGAGAGTCAGTGGCACTAATATGGATTATGCTCCCACGTACCGTCGCGTATATATTGGGAGACCCATATAGGAACAAAGCCTTTATCCATAGGAAGCCATGTCGGCCGCCCTACTGATCGCAATGCAGTGAACACAGCATTCACGAAGATCGACCACCCGTACCGTAAAACGTATTCTGTGGTTTTGCAAAAGGTTTGGCACACCCTCTGCCTAGATCTCCAGAGCAGTTTCTTTTGGCCTTTTTCAGACTCTATAACAGAAAAAGTCCAGCCGAGCATTTGTCACTTCGGGCTCGTTAAAACATCGAAGGAGACTAGAGTCATCTTTAGCTTTTTCTCGACTCTTTAAAACTGAAAAAGCAAGTTGTGTCTAAAAGCGTCTAATAAAATTCATTCAATTCGGAAACACAACTTTCCCCTTTTAATATTTTGGTTGATCGATTAATCCGCAACCGTGGAAGAAAGCCAATTGAAACCCCGTCATTCGCGGAGGCTTACGAGTCAATCGTCTTTGTCTCCGGAATCGAAAACAGTACGGACAAAGCGAACTCGTTTAACCAGTTCGAAATCTCCTATAAAAGTTAGAACAAGTGTTCCAACTACATCTGAGGTTCCGGTTACTCCAAACATTTCTGGAAAGCTTGCCTCTATAGAAGAAGTTCAACAGCCATAGAAGGACAGTAATACTGATCCTAGTCTGGGGGCAAATACTTGTATAACTGAACCAGTTCCATCTGTAACCGGTCCAGAGAGTTTTGTTCCTCAAACAACTGTCGCTGTCGAAACAACCACTTCTTCGGCACCAGAAATATTTTACGGACCTGACGATCTTCCTCTTCCACCGAGTTTGATTGCAATAGAGGAAATTGCAGAGGATCTGCAAGCAAGTACTCCAACCCATTTTGGAGTCGGGGTCACTCTATTTCCTTCATCAGAAGTTAATCCACCATAAGTGGAGGTTCCTGTAGAATTGCTAGGCAATCTGTTGGATAGACTTAAAATGTCTGAACAACCGTCATCATCTAGGACTGTGTCAAATGACACAGTGACAGCAGAAGCCCCTGCCGTCACTCCGACAATGTTTGCCGATGTACCAGCTGTCCCGACTAGCTCACAACAGCTAGAAGGAGTCCACCAAGGGACTATTTCGACAGTATGGTCTGTTCCAGTTTGTTCATCGGGAGTAATATCTGGCAACTCTTATGTTGAGACTTGCCAAATTGATCCTTTTGGAGGTCAATTTGGGCAATCCAGTTCCCAAGGACAATCAATCCCCTTGAGTTCCGGATTGCTAACATATGGGGGGCAGTATGCCCTTTCATTACCCCCTCCAGGAGGGTACCCATACGGGAGTTCACAACAGTATTTAGGTTATACTGGAATTGCGTCAAGTAGTTGGGTACCTATGCTACCTCAACAACCAAGGGTTGTATATTCTATGCAACAGTGTGTACCTATGACGAATATCCCAACCACACCGGCTATTGTAACAGTGTCACAAGTTCAAGCGATGCCTGTTGCATGTCAACCTCAGGTTGTAATGCAACAGCCCCTAGACCATCGGTCACAACAACAATCGCCAACTGGTGGGGCGACACAGGTCCAAACGGGTACAATTACCCCACACCTGGGTCCAACGGTTAGCATAGCACAACAGAACATGGCTTCACAACCGTGGCTAGTGCAATACCAACAACGACAATTCCAGCAAGTATACCAAGGTTCTGAGCAGTAGATATTTGCGAACAGTGGACAACCGTATATCCAAAACGGTCAAAACCAACCACTTTACAGTGGTCAAGTCCACCAACCGTATCAGTCATACCAACATCAATTACATTATGCTGGTATGCAAAGGCCCACTGCTCAAGCGATTCCATCGTACCCTGGTTATGCTTCGCCTAACCTGAATCAACAGTTACCATTCGTGGCGACTTTAGAGTTACCCGATTTACACCGGTTAACCAACGATCTGATTGCTTATGCCCCTTGGTGGCCAGCGATTCCTCATAAACTTCCATCTAACATTCCTAAATTCAATGGAAATCCAGGTGAAGACCCATCGAATCACGTGATGACTTTTCATCTGTGGTGTTCGTCAAACACCCTAAACGACGATTCGATAAGGCTTTGCCTTTTTCAGAGGACATTGACAGGTCCAGTGGCTAAATGGTATATTGAATTACCTAGAACCTCTTTCGACAATTTTAGTTCCCTAGCCACGACTTTCTTAACCCATTTTCAATTACCGATAAGGTATGAAACAGGAACAGAAATATTAACCAACTTCAAGCAGACAACTGCCACCCATATATCTGATCATATACATGAGTGGCATCGTCGTCATAGGATGGTGAAAACATATGTTCCCGATCAGCTGCTAGCTGAGTGGTTTATAAATTCGTTACTTCCTGCTATAACGGAAGATGTGGCAAAGGGGGGAGTCGTAACAGAGGAGCAAGTTATCGCTCATGCACAGTATTTGGACTTAGTTTATACTCAGTATGGCACACTCTACGACAAAATACCTGACGCTCCTAGATCGGAATTTTCAATTCCTCCTCCTCCTAAATCCAATAGTGACTCTCATGCCGGTGATGGCGTAATTGGCACAGCAAATGCGAAATCGATAAAGGCTTCGTCAAAGAAAGCCCGTAAGTATTCAGATCAAAATGCAAAAGAAGAAATTCTTGCTTCGGAAGTAAATGTTGTATCAGCAGATAAGGGCAAAGAAACCAATCAACCAGGAAGCAAGAAGAAACAAAACAAAGGGAAGAAGAAGAAACAAGGTGAATCATCTCCTGGAAAAACTTCTTCAAACCCTCCTAGGAAAAGGAAACAAAATTATCCATGTCAAATATGTGATGAAGAGGATCATTACACAAAGAATTGTCCATTCAAAGCTGAGTTGAAGAGATTCTTTAAAAGTTCCCAAACCTCAGCTGTGTTAACTGATCCATTTGCCAACCCAGGTCAAAATCTGGTTGATAGTGGAAATGCTTCCCCGTCCCAAGTACTTATGTTGTCGGTTTCAAAACAGCAGAATGATGCTTTGATTTCGACAAGGAACAAAGATTATGGGAATCCTCAGTTGTCGAACGACAAAGGTAAAGATCAACCAAGTAGTTCGACAACAACTTTGAAAGAAGTTGTACCACCCATCATTCCTGAATTAACAATAAAACTGCCAAAGGGTGTAGTACACAAGTCGACATTTAATCCTCGCGCCAGAGCGGCGTAGCATTATAACATAGTGGAAGATTTGGCACAATCGCCATCCGCTATGTCGACTCTTGAGGTACTACAAAATTGTCCATCCCAAAGGCAAGCTTTGTTATCGGCTATTGGTGGGGTTGATCCTAAGGATTCCAATCTTGTATCCTTTGATCACAAAGGATACGATCCTCAGTTACCAGCTCAACTAGCTTTCCTTATTCAAGTGAAAGCCCTCAACAAAACCGTTCACAGAACAATAATTGATGAGGGAGCATCAACATGTATTATGTCGATGAGTTGCTGGAAAACTTTAGGATCTCCGACCTTGTCGCGATCTTCGACGACATTAAAAGCTTTCGACGGAAGGACTTATACCCCATACGGTATCCTTAATAACTTGAAGGTTGAACTAGGAGGAAAAACAATAGAAATTGATGTTGAGGTCATCGATGGAAATCTTGACTACAATATCCTACTGGGTAGACCATGGATTTATGCCATGGCAGCTGTTGTGTCAACTTATTTTAGGAAGATCGCATTCCCGTTTGAAGGAGGGATTACGGTCGTCGACCAACAGAACTTCCTCCCTAATGGTTCACAAGTTACAGGAAGCATTCCCATGATCCATGAGAGCAACCATTCGCTTCAAGATATCGGAGTAGGATTATTGAAAGACCCCACATTGATGGGAACTTTCGCGCTACCACCTCCTATTCGCATAGGAAATATACCGTTTGTAGCATCTTGCAATATGATATCTTCCACGAAGGTCGCAAAAGACAATGTCAACATGGATCATGAAGTTGTTCTGCCCCCAAGCCCTTTAGAAATATTGTAGCAATCAATGTTTCAAGCATGGGAGGCGAACCCAAATCAACGCTCGTCAAGCGTTTGGGTAGATAGGTCTAGAGAATATGGTACCCCATTAGATCCTTGGTCGAAAGTACATGGGACTCACAAAGGAATCTTACAATCAATGTTGATTGAGGGGACACCATGGAATGATCACCACCATCGTTCCCTTCTTCCGGAATACGAAGAAGATACTCAAAGTGACCTTTATCACCCTTCAGTTTTTGAATTCCTAACAAACACTGTAAATACGGTGGATTCCGAACGAAACTTATCCAATATTGAAGAGACTATAGCCATAAATATCTCGACTAAAACAAATGTTGTAGAGAATATTTATGTCGGCAAAGGTTGTTCCCCTTCAGAACTGGAAATATATAATGCTCTTTTTCGCGAATTTAGAGATGTCTTTGCTTGGTCATATGATGAAATGCCAGGCATTGACTCGAGTATCGTTGAACATGAAATTCAAATGTATCCTGATGTCAAACCAGTAAGACAACGGCTTCGGTAGGTGCACCCCAAGAAAGCCGCTGCCATTAAGGCGGAAGTTGAGAAACTTCTCCATGCTGGATTCATCTACCTGGTTCCTCTAACCGATTGGGTATCGAATATTGTCCCTGTTATGAAGAAACAAGGGACGATCAGAGTGTGTGTCGATTATAGGGATGTAAACCGAGCTTGTCCAAAGGACAACTACCCTACACCCTTCATCGACCAGATAATTGATGAATGCCCCGGATGTGAAATCCTTTCATTTATGGATGGATTTTCTGGGTATAATCAAATAAATATCCGCCCACAGGACCAGTCAAAGACTGCATTTATTTGTCCGTGGGGCTCATTCGCTTATCGAAAATTACCCTTTGGTTTGAAGAACGCAGGGGCGACGTTTCAGAGGGCAATGAATTATGCCCTCCATGACATCAATAAAATTGTTCAACCTTATCTCGACGACCTTCCGGCTCATTCGTGAAAGCGGACTGATCATCTGCAGCATTTAAGAGTGATATTTCTACGTTGCCGACACTACAAGATAAGACTCAATCCACACAAATGTGTGTTTTGCGTCAGTTCTGGTCGTTTACTTGGCTTTGTAGTCTCTAAGGATGGGATTCGTCTCGACCCCTGCAAGGTTCAGGAAATCATTAATTTGCCTCCACCTTCAAATTTGCTTTAGATTCAGAAACTCCAAGGGAAAGCAAACTTTCTGAGGAGGTTCATTACAAATTACGCAGAACTTGCTAAAGGTTATACTCGTCTTTTGAAAAAGGATGTACCTTTCGTCTGGGACCAGGTGGTGCAAGCCTCCTTTGATGCTCTGAAAGATTGTCTAGTAAAAGCATCATTAATGTACGCCCGGGCTATCAAAGAGATTTTAACCTGTATCTGGCTGCAGCGGATACGACCATTGCGATGGTTTTAGTTCAAGAAGTCGATGGAATTGAACATCCTATATATTATTTAAGTAAAAACTTAAATGATACAGAAAGTAAATATTCTTATGTTGAAAAACTAGCGCTTGCAGCTGTTCAAGCGATTCAAAGGTTTCGACATTATGTCCTCTTTCGGAAAACTACCATCTTGTCAGATTGCAACCCCATGACTTATATACTGTCGCGACAGTTACTGGGGGGCAAATATTCAAAATGGATAGCGATCCTTCAAGAGTTTGATCTGGAATTTGTAAAATCCAAATCAAAGAAAGCTCTAGTTTCCGCAGAATTATTGTGCGATCTCCCATCGTTGTCCAACGATGAAACATCAGAAGAGTCAATCGTGGACGAAAGTTTGTTTCTGATATCTACAAGCGATGAGTGGTATGGAGATATCATAGTTTATCTCCAAACACAAAAATTCAGGCCAAACACCTCTCACTCCGAACAAAAACGTGTACGATACCAAGCAAAAGACTACATGATCGTCGGTGATACACTTTACCGTCGTAGTATCAATACAGTTCTGAGGAGGTGCCTTACCCATGAGGAGGCCGAAAAAGCCCTGAATGAATGTCATTCAGGCACGTGTGGGGGGCATCAATCTGGATATGCAACATCACAAAAAAACTTACGAGCAGGATACTTCTGGCCAACCATGTTCAAAGATTGCATAACCGCAGTCAGAAGTTGCCATGCTTGTCAAATTTTTGATAGCAAAACCAGACGGCCACCCGCACCTTTACAGCTGATAATTGCTGTTGGGCCCTTCGCCAAATGGGGCATCGATTTCATACAATGTAACCCCACCTTGACCGGGGGCATGGGTATATTATAGTCTCTGTTGACTATTTTATCAAATGGGCCGAGGCGATGCCTACATTGGATAACACTAGTGAAACAGCTGCCCTTTTCTTTTTCAATCATGTAGTCGCCAGGTTCGGCGTACCACAGGCTATAGTGACAGATCATGGGTCACTTTTTCGCAATCACATGATGGTCGAATTAGCTGCCAAGCTAGGGCTATCTCATGACAGCTCTACCCCATATTATCCGCAAGCCAACGGACAAGTTGAAGCAATCAACAAGGTCCTGAAGCGTATGTTGCAAAGGATGATCGGAGTTCATAAAAGAAGGTGGCACCTAATCCTCTACCCAGCTTTGTGGGCTTACCGAACGTCGGTAAAGAATGCGACCGGGTTCACACCTTTTCAACTGGTGTATGGCCTGGAAGCAGTCTTGCCGATCCAGTGTGAAATTTCGTCACTTAAACTCGCAATTGATATCCTCCCCGGAACTTCAGAAGAAGAGGATCATTTCTTGGAATTAATCCAATTGGATGAAACCCGTCGTGATGCTGCTTTGGCTAACAAAGCCCATAAGAAACGAGTCAAGGCTCAGTTCGACAAAAGTGTCAAACCCCGTGTCTTCTCAGAAGGTGATTTGGTCTTGCTTTATGACCAAGAATCCGATGAATTGGGAGCAGGTAAATTCAAATCCTTATGGATGGGCCCCTATATTGTTAAAAGGGTGTTAGCAAAAGGAGCCTACGAGTTAATGGATTATGACGGAATTCCACTGGCGCAGCCCCGCAACGGGTTGTACCTCAAGCGGTACTATGCTTAAATAGTAACCTGCATGCCTTTGTTGTATTTTTTTTTCGCTAAAGTATTTGTTCTGGTCGAGTGATCCACCTTTTTCATTTGTGGCAGATGTCGAACCTTCCGGAGACATGTGTTGGATATGCCGACGGAGCGAGTCGTAGTTCGCGGAACCTATCCTCCGCAGCCTGGGCCATTTTTGATCCAAGCGGCGAGTTAGTAAGTTTCAGAGGTGTGTGTATTGGGCACTCAACGAATAACATCGCTGAGTATAGCGCGTTGATAGAACTACTCTCTGATGCCATCACACGTGGCATACGCCGACTAATTGTCAGGCTAGACTCACAGCTCGTAATACTACAACTCAATGGTATATATTCCGTTCGCAATCCAGCTATTTATCACATGTTCCTAAGGGTTAAGATTTTGGAAAGACAATTTGATTCAATTCAATACCAGCATATTTCCAGAAACTTAAACACATTAACCAACTCATTAGCGAATTATGTGTTAGATAGACATTTGCGACATCTATAAAAGAGACAAATCATCAATGATTGTACATATGGATCATATAACTCAACCAGAATAAAAATCGAAAATCAAAATATATATAAGTTGTTTATAGTTCATACATAATGTTCTGTAACCAAGACAAAATTGGTCATATGACCTAAAGCTTAAAAAGATGTTACGGGGCACCCTAGCCTAGTGGTGCTCATGATAGCACGTCACGGCCTGTACAATCATGCGCAAGAGACGAGTCCATCGTCTAGGCACACCAGTAGTGTGTCGCTGCAGCTGTAAAGGTAACTCATCAATCCTCACATCGGGAATGCCGAGAGTAAGGCTCTCAACCTGCTCCTGCACAGTTGTAAGGGTCTCAGTATCGTCAAGGTCGCGGAGAATAACTCTCCTAGCAGGCTCCACTGCCGGGGCAGCAACTGGCGGTCTCGGACGAACTGCTAGACGGACAGGGCCAACATCTGCATGCACCCAAGAGTATGATTAAAAGTCTTGATAGAATAAAGCAAAACAACATTATGAATAAGAACAGTAAACAATGATATGGTCAAAGAGTTTACCAATAGCGCCCCACTGTTCACCATCCGGTAGCACCAAATCCAGATCACCTCGGAAATCCATACCCACATATGGATACTCGGAAAAGACTATCTCCTGGCGCTCGAACCACCTGAAGAAGGCATCAGTAAAAGTAATCTGAGGTTGACCAACATGCCTAGACATGTGATCAACCCACCTCTGCATGCGTGGCTCGGTCAGAGAAGGAAAGTCGAGTATAATATACTGAGGCTGCATCAGTGGGATTTTCTCCAAGGCGAAGGCAGTCAGAATAGAACCAAATCCAAAGTTCTTCAGCTTCCCGTCCTTTACCTTGGTCAACTCACTTTTCATCTGAACAAGTACTGCATCACACCAGTTGAATACCTTCGGTTGGAGACACTCCAAGGCGTGCTGCACATAAGATCTGTTGGCAACATGTAGAGCTGCGCTACCAGCCATCCTACCAATGGTATACAGAATGGACCTGAGAGACCTGTCAGTAATCTCGCGGATAACAACCTTGCCGTCTCTGCTCGGCTGGGAACCTTCCCTGCAATACTGGTGGACATAATCTCTCACGGAGTCGGTCCCCCGGGCTGTACCTGACAAAGAAATGGGGGCACCTCGCCTTGACAATCCAGTCAAGAAGTAAATGTCCTCTATGGTCAAGGGGATGGATTTTCCCCTAATCTGGAATACTTGGTTAATGGGATCCCAAGCATCACGCATATACTGCAACAAAGTGATCTGTGCTCTCATGCTAGAGATACGGAAAAACTTCAGTAGGCCACAGTTCCGCAGCGCGTTCACCGTGACAGGGTCATGGAGGGCAATCATGTCCTCCTCTTCATGTTCTCTTTCTCGCCATGTAAGGGACATTTTGTTCAAAGATCCCTGCAAAACAAACAAGAGAAGGAGTAAGTTCCTGAGTTTGATGAGAAACTGGCGAAAATTCATCAAAAAATGAGCTGAAAACTCAGTTTTCTGAGCCCAACGCAGGCAGAGAGTGTCCCACCTGCGTTGAAGGTCAGGATGCCTTAAGGCAGCTTGACATTCAATGCAGGTTTCGAATGGGAAACCTGCGCTGAAGTTAGGGCGCCCTGGGAAAACCCCTGAGGCTCAGAAAAGCTGGGAAATAGGCACAAAACTGAAAAAGGAAACCATGAAAAGAAAGAGCTAGGGTTTAGCTCCTACCTGGTCCAGACGGCGCTGAAAATCGTCCGCAAAATCTCCCAGAATCAGCTGGTGAAAATCAAGGGGGAAGAGGCACCTCTAGAGCTCCAACAAACCAAATGCAAATGAAATGGTAAAATGAGAGGTAAAAACTCCTTTTAATGGCTTTTTACGTAGTTCAAAGCAAAATATTAGGGTTATAATCTCATTTTCATGCAGATATTATTCATTTCTAACAAAGTTTGTTGCAGCAATTGAGAATGCAGTACTATCCTTGAAAAGAGAAAAGCTATTTATGGTAAAAATCAAAATTTGACTATATAATCGAGCAGTTTTAGCATAAAGTTCATGCTCATTAAAAAATAAACGCAAGATCCGAGCAGTTTTAACGCGGTCTTCATGCTCGTTAAAAAATAAATATAAGCAGTGAGCAATGTTTCCTCCAGAGTTTAAGCTCATTTTTAAATAAAAAATGAACCTATCTCGGTAAATAGACGCTGTGATCGTAAATTTATCAGCCATAAAAGCCTTGGTCGTGTTTGCACCTGCCACCTCCACTCTCATTTGGCCGATCGTTCACCTCCATATGATTGTTTACCCATTTTGAGGAACAGCTGCGAAGAGTGATTTCACCTAGCCATCCTTGTGACACTGCCGTGATTGGAAAATTCCAACCTGTACCTGGAATCAGTTGCTATCCCTGTTTATCACTCGTTCCTCAAAAGACGAGTCTTCTTTGAGCTCTTTTTAACTGACTCGTAAAATATAAAAATATTGCCGAGTTTTGGCCTTCCAGCTCGTTAAAAGGACCGGAAGAGCTATCCCTCCTCTAGATTTTAATCTTTTTGGACCTGAGGGATTATTGCACAAAAAGGTCGAGCGCTTGTTTTATTCGGCTCGTTAAAGTTATCGAAAACTCATCCCTTCTGTATTGTTTTATACTTTTTCGGACTTAAGGGATTAGATGACGAAAAAGGAATTTTGGAGTTGACTTTATGTACCTTTTCAGACTCTCTAAAAATGAAAAGGACCGAGTTTTCCTTGTCGTTAGACTCGTTAAAATGATTAAATAGTGACAAACTTGTCTTTAGATGAGAACGAGTTTCCCTATCGCTAGGCTCGTTAAAACATAGCGATGGGCTTGCCCAAAGGGCAGGTTATGGAACAAGCATATGTTATCCTCCTCAAGCTTGACAAAAATAAAGAGGTATTGGTCAGAAATGACTGGGGAAAAATTGGGAGAACCTCAAAGCTTTAATGGTAGCAAGTCACTCTTGAGCATGACACTTTTCCTCCGTACCACATCGGGTTGGGTTGTTTCATTCACCGGTCTCATCACCATGGTCTCGGCAAACCATCCACATTTGGGGTAATGCTACCGATCCATCGCATCAGTGTCGTTATATGTTCAAGAGATGTTGTTTAGAAAGAGTCAACCGTGTCCCATCCACTGCCATACATTATCCTTCATCCATTCATGACCGCCACCCTGAATCATATGTCACAGATTGTTTTCACCTCCATTAAAATCATTAGCTCCGTTCCGTGTCACTGATGTGGGATTCATTAAGGCCCTCCTTTGACGGATCGCTTCTTGTCGACTTCAGCTCATTATCCAAGAAGTTGATCTAGGAACAACCCCCTTCAGTACTTTGAAGCTTGCATGCCTCAATGGCAAGTTTCTCACTTCTGGTGACAGGTATACATCAATGACCTTCGACCAGAAGATTTTGCGTGGTGTTCGACGCCAAGTCCTTTATTCACACCACGTGAATTGTACTGCAGTACCTTGAGGGTCATTATCATTATCGGTGATTCCTCTCGCGCTTGTTAACGGTTTACATCATTGACCGGTAATCAAGCGATGTCTTTCCATGTTCGACTTCAGCGCAATTCTCACATGGATCGACTTGTACTTAGAGTGAAGATCGAACGAGTTTGAAGACCCTAGATCTAGTTTCATCCATCCGGGCTGCGATATATATTCAGGAAATATAAAGACATTTGACATGTACATCATTGCAGCAGATGATCATCCTACTCAAAGGATGATAATTTTCACCAAAATTATCAGTCTACCATCAGACAGGTCGTCTGTTCTATGTACCAAAATGAATTTATAAAGCTGAGCATGGGAATGCCCGCCTCAGCTAGATCATGAAAGCAGTATGAAAAATAATGTATTGTATTGTATTTTATTATAGGTCACCTCTCAGCGATTGAATGAACTTCGGATCCTCTTGATAAAGCATTTCACCCGATAAACGACCTCATACTTTAGGGGGCAACTCTTATAGACATTTTTTTGCCTTACAGCATGAAGCATGAAATGTCCATAATCTAAGGGATCCAAAGTCCCTAAACATGTTGTTCCTACCCCTAGAGGAACAAGGTCAGCAAACCACAACACTGAATAAAAGTTCTCCACCTGAAAACACTCAAAAACAAGGCAATTCTGGATCATGTCAACTGCTCCACTGAGCATCTGCGCTGAATGTCAACTGCTCCACTGTCTACCTGCGTTGAATGTCAACTGCAAAGAAAGCTACCTGGGCTAGGCGAGTTTGGACATGTGGCACAGTCATTCCTCAAGGTGTCAATGCCCAGGAAGCTTCCAAAATGGCACTTGGATCAGGGAATTCGACTGGTGATGAGTAAGAGGTTCTAGATCTCCAAGTGGAAGCAAGAACCTCCAAGTGGACTCAAGAACTGAAGAATAACTTAAGTGAGAGAGGACACTAGTCAGCTTCATGCCAGCCTCAAGCTGACTCATCCTTTCTCCAAAACTCCTATATATAGATCTCTCTCATGAGGTCTAGGGAGGCTGGAATCTTGTGAATGTAAAGAATTGTTGTTGGTTTGAGTTTAGAACTATTGGGTGATTTGCTTTGAAGGAGGTGAAGAGGAGATTTCTTTCTGCTAGGAAGGTGATGCTGGATTGGGCCTTTTATGGTTGTATCACTTCCCGAATCTTACTTCTTCCATTAATAAAGCATTTGAGGTTCTTCTATATGCGTGTGTCTCAATGGTGTGTTGTTATACTTGTGTATTTGATTTATTCTAATCCTTGAATCAATTATGAATGTATGCTTCTTGTAGTTTCCCTCTCTTGCCATTTTGCAGGATCTTGGTGTAGCTGGGCCAGTGAAAGAGCAAGGAGCTGGGAGCAAGCAGCAAGGAGAGAAGATTGGATCAACCATTAGCGGAAGACATCGATGAGTGGATCTCTTTCTCCCCTCTTTTACATCTCATAAAGAAGTAATCTCAGATAGCTTTGCTTTGATTGTTGCTAAGGAACTATCACCCTTAGAGTGGGATAGGGTCATTCCGTATTGGATACTTTTCCCAACAACAAAAAGCAAGACTCTACTTGGCATTCTCCTCTTCCCCTATTTATGCACTCCTCTACTGCAAGATGAAGGGAGATTCATATGTAATTAACATCATATGTTGGTGCAGCTATAAGAAACCAACTATTTTCCTAGCAAGGACTTGTGTGGGTTTGCTTCAAGCAATCATGGATGAATGAAAGAGCCTATTCTTATCCAACTGCTCTTGCATAGCTATGTTTTATTAGAAATCATTTGAATTATTTTTCCATTACAAAGAGATTTTGTTTATGAGAACCATCTCATATTTTTCTATGAGAAAAATCTTGGATTGAACCTAGGTAGAGTTCATCAAGGTCACGGCCGATTCAGCCTAGATAGTAGAAAAAACTTCAAGATCTCATTTTTGGAAGCACATACAGAACATTGTCGGCATTAGTTTGGGGGCTGGTTTGTTGTTTATAATAATTATGTATTTTCTCTTTCCCCTTCTACGAAAGAATCATCGGCTAAGAGAGATGGAATATCCCAAAGGGGAAAAACAATTCTTGAAGACGTTGTCAATTCTGCTACCCAAATTCATCTTTGACGAACTGAAGGAAATCATGCAAGATTTTAGGTAGAAGCTTGGTTTTGGTGGCTTCGTCTCTGAGTATGAGGGACTACATAGGGTTGGAACTATGGTAGCTATGAAGAAATTAGAGAGTGCTTTGTAGGGCTACAATGAAGTCTGAATGGGGATAGCGACGTTGGGAATCATGAGCCATGTCAACCTCATCCGACTTCAACGATTCTGTGCACAAAAATCCCACCATCTACTGGTTTATGAATACATGGTGAGTCACTATTTGGAATACATGAGTTGTTTTAAGATACTTTTGTCAACGGAAAGAGGAGCATGCCAAGGAGAGGCTTGCTTTTTGTCAATGCTCCACTTTCTCACTATATATGATGCTAATCCCAATATGTATCTTTTGCTACATATTCGGTTGCTCAAACTCTAGTCTGCAAAAGCCCTTGTTAGAAAATACACTTATTGGAGTAAGGCAGGATACAAATTAGGGCATGTGGAAAGAAACTAAGTGGGAATTGCATGGTCCACGCCTAGTGCTACTCAAGATATGGAGGAACTCTGATAAAATCTGGAAGCCTCTAGTACCGGTGCCGGTGCTAGTGCCTGCCATGGCATACATTCCACCTGTAATTATGACATCGATGTGAAACTGGTCTATGATCTTTGAAAATTGAAACTGATTTCACAGTTTTGGGGAGTGAAAAATTATGTCATGCCGAGAGATGAATAAAGGATATAAGTATATAAGAAGGAGAATATCAAAAGGAGAAGGTCATAAGTAATGAATATATAATGAAGTGTTAGATCAAAATAAATTATGTATGATGTGGGTTTCTGATGATTTGCTTGATCTAGGCTAAGTATGCATGTGACAGTTTGATGATGGATGAGATCTAATGGTGGATCTGGATCATAATGACTTATCATTATGAGATCTAATAATGGATAGGCTAGATCTGACTGTTAACCAATGTTTTGTGCTTTAAATTCTATGATATGGGTATATATGGAATAGTTGTGAAGTTATCAGTTTTTATCTACATATTAGTACGTTGGTTCGCCTTGGTGAAGGCGCATATAAATGTTGATTCGATGCTTCCAAGTAGCATATGCAAAAGAAAATCTTATTTTTCAGTGGTATCTAATCTATCTAACGAGGGCTACTATTTTACTATTGTCTCTCAATGATGTTTTCTTAGATCTGAAAGTAGAACTGAATGCATAAGGAGATTGAGTATGGTTGACTGATTGATTAAGTGAGAAGGGTGATCTCTGTTGATGTCTATTTAGATATCTGTAATTTGATAGTAGATGCTCAGATTGTTACTGGTTGGTACATTTGTTATTCATAGGTTTTATGATTCAGTATCTTTATAGGTATACGCAGGTTGGACTAAAGGAAGTAGCGTATACACATAAGTTGGCTTCATTGAATGAGCGTATACATTCTAACACATTACTTTTGATTTTACAATTGGTTCTAGTTGTTGGTGTAGTGTTTTGGGTTTAGATCTATGTACTAGCTATAGTGATTTGTCTATTCTAGTTGATTAGTTGAATTTGATTAAGTTTGGATGAATGGTTCATTCAATTGTGGTTGTTTGATTCTATGTGTGAAAGGTTTCAGTGAATGATTGATTCAGTTGTGTCAGAGGTTCAGTGATTGTTTGATTCAGTATGTTAGAGGTTTTAGTGATTGATTGATTCAATTACAGTTGATTTAAAGATTCATGATTGGGTATTAGATATATCAAAAATTGATGACTGAGTTCCAACGATTGGTTGATTCAAATGTATTTGATAGGTGTATTCCAATGGTGATTGATTTTGAGCTTCAATGTTATAACTGATGGGTCTAGTATGAAAATTTGATGAAATGTGGCCTACATATTGATATTTTTTGTACCAAGAGTATCTAGTATGAAAATTTATGAAACGTGGTCCCTGGAGGATAATAAGGGTTGGATCCATCAGTGAGGAAGTTGAAGCTTCCTGGTGGTAATTGTTGGTGATTTTATCAAGGGGTGTTGCACTAAAAATTGTCATCTTGACATTCTGCAATCTATGTGAGTCCATTACCACTCATAATTTCCTCCTTTGTAAGTCTAAAGCCTCAGTTCTTCATATCAAGCCTTGAAAGGAAGAGAAAAGCCCTAAAAGTCTCTAAAACTCTAGTTCCGCACTTTCTATTAGTCTTACTTGCGGTCCTGCACATAATGGTCATGTCCGTTGTGCACCTGACCACTCTATCTCTGTGTTATGGTTGTGGACCCCTGTAAAAGTTAAAAGGTGCGAGCATATTCTAAAAAACCCACTTTCAGTCATTTCTAGAAGCTTCTGGAAGGGATCTTGAGGTGGGAAGTTCGCTCTCTTAAGGTTCATGCATCCCATACCTTAAGGAGCTAACCCCTTGATGTGAGGAGCTTATCCCTTTGAAGGAGGACTTTATTCTTTCATAGGTGGACCTGTAACCTCCTCCTCTGCACTATAAAATGAAGCATTGGGATAGTTATTGGAGAGCTTTAAAGCTGAATATTTTTGAGGTGAAATGCTACTGGAACTTAGTCTTCTTAGTTGATATTTTATGAGGAGAGATTACATACCTCCAATATCTCATTTGGAATAGTAAAAGTAAAGGAAATTATTGTTTTTGACCCCAGGAAGAGCTTGTTCAACATCCAGGCTAAAAAGGTTGTAAGGTTATTCTACCTCAAAGTTAATACAAATACGTTTTCTTTTCTCAATAAGTTGTTCATTTATAGTTTATTTTATGGATTCCTTGATCAACATAATAGTCATGATTTACTATTTCTCTATGCAGGTGCTATTTGATGTCTTCTTGTTTATGATTGTGGGTATTTAAAGATATCTCTTTCGGACGATCGAGGGATGACTACAACGAACAAGCATTGGATCTAAGGTAGGATCGTAACACCTCTATAGTCTATATTTGTAAATTACATATGTCTAGAGAAAGATAGATTCATTTGTCTGTTTGTTGCTAGATTATCTTGTGATACTAGGGAGATTGGTCTTGTCTGCGAGAACAATTTATCCAGTCAACAAGGGTTTGGATCTCCCTTCTAGTAGTACTTGGAGAATGAGTGAAGTTTGGAGCCTTCTATAGGCTGGTGCCTACATACTAGTAAGCATATCAAATTAGTACAAGAATTAGGGGGTTGTAGCCCCCTTCCAGTAGAAGCTGGAGAAAGAGACAAGGTTGTATCCTTCTGTAGGTGGATTCTTGTGTACTGGTATCATTCTACACCAATACAATATTGTAAAATGATTATTATTTGTATTAAAAGAAGACAAAGACAACAACAACAGGTGGTTTTTCTCCCGCATTAGGTTTCCACCTTAAATCTTAGTGTTCATGTGTGTTGCTTTTATGTGATGGTTTATTTTGTTATTACTACACATCGTTACTTTCTAATGTTTAATAAAGTACTGATGCACTAATTAAACATCAACATATGATGAATTAACTGAATCATAAGTTCACTAGATATACATTGGTTTCCTTAAGAACAATTGCATGCACACGTGAGTTCCTTTCACTGAAGTAGTGTATATATATCTCATTATGGAAACAAAAAAGTTATCGATTTGTAAATATTGATTGACCCCCCCCCCCCCCCCCTCTCATAGTATTATTCCAAACAATTGGAGTCAGAGAAGGTCCTTTGGCAGAAGCTTGATCGCTTGAAGGATATATGTATTAACAATATGAAAGAAGCAAAAGAAGAAAGTGCCTCAAAAAAAGGAGACATCTCAAAGGAATTGTGACAGTGGGAGAGACGATTGGCCATTATGTGGACACTACTCCTCAGATTTATAATCACCTTAGAATGAAAATGAATAGGAAAAGGAATTATCAGGTACAAATTTCTTATCCTCTGGTGATACATTTCTTTGTTGATTTGTAGATAATGAATGTAACAACAAAACGATTGAATTTTATCTTATGGGTGAAAGAGAAAGAAATCAAATAGATGTAGAATTTAAAAAATTCATAGACACAATTAGAGATCAAAAATATCTAATTGATAAAAGGGAACATTCCTAGAAAGAAGAAGTTACCAGTTTAAAATCTTAGTTGGAGGAAGGAAACAAAGTAAGGAAGGAGTACAAGGAAAAGGAAGATCAATGTCAAAGGTTTTTAGATGAAGTGACATCATTAGGAAATTAAGTAAATGAAAAGGATTAAACAATCAAGAAACTTTTAGAAAGATCTAGTTACTATAAAAGTCTTGAAGTTGAGATGGTATCTCTAAAATAAGATCTTGAAAATTCAAATAAGAAGAATGAAGAACTGCCTCAAGTAGATTAAGGACAAGAAAATGAGATTCTCAAATTAAAACAACAAGTGGAAGAAGGAATGAAATATGAAGAAATCATGAAGAAGTAGTATCTGGAAAAGGAAGAGAAATATCAGGTTGAGGTAAATATCCTAAAAGGTAAATTAGAAGAAAAGGGTAAATTTTTGAGTTTTCAATATAGTACTAATATTCTGGATAATATTCTCTGTAGTCAAAGGTCTCCTGTCATAAAATCTTGTCTTGGTTTCCATGAAACTGTTGAAGGTGAATCTAGCTCACAAGATTAGGTAAGGAGCTCTAATGCAAAATCTGAAATTCTCAACAAGGAGATATCAGGTCAACCCGATCAACGACCAAGGAAAGAAAAACTTCAAAGAAAATCATTTACTCCTAACTATGGAAGTGATAATTGGTTATTTCCTATGATTAATAATGTCGAATGTTTTATATGTCATAATTTTGGGCATGTTGCAGCCAGATGCAGAAGTAGAATGGTTCAAGCTAATAACCAACACACAAAAAGATCATCAGGTTCTAGGTACTTTAAGGGATATTGTTTTTCTTGCAATATGTTTGGTCACAAAGCCATTGACTGATTTAGAATCAATATGAAACATATAATATGTTATGTTTGTAACAATTTTGGGCATATAGTGAAAGAATGCAGGAGAAAAATCATAACACTCCAAGGTATGGAAGAAAAAGGAAGTACAGTCAGGAATATGAGGCATAGCTTAGTATACAGATAGAACAGACTCACGAGGAACTGAAAGTATGAAATTTTAGTGGTCCAATTCTCATACGCAGTTATCATGAAGACAAACAGTGTATATAAGTGAGTTAGAAGTTGCACAGTCATGTATATGTTGGTTTTATGTAGAAGAAGTAAGACAACCTCAGAAAAATGGGTTTGATATGGTTCTAATTGATGATGATTACATTATGTTAATGATATGTAGAAGTGATTTTGACCCTCATAAGTTGTTGATGACTTGATGTATAAATATTTGATGATGATTCCTTGGTGATCCTCTCTCATATATGCAATGATCAGATCTGACAATCAACAAATGGCACAAGTTCACGGGGAGAATATGCTATGCTTCTAATAATGCATTGTTCACATTATGTTTAGAAGTTTTTGGTACTTGTGTTGTTGAAGTGTTTAAATGATACATCATGCTATGTTGCAGTCATAAGTTTCCTATGATGAAATCTCAGATGATACTTATATTTCTTGAGCCACATAATTGTTATTTAGATCAAATTTATGGATGATTTTGGATGACCCTTTTTTATGATCCATACAATACATATGGTATGTTGCTTACATGGTGATATTTATAAGGAGAAGGAGAAGAACAAAGCTTGAATAAAAAAATTCATTATTTGATAAGTGTCATTTATTTTATGTGGTTGTCATAATGCCTTCAAAGATGCATAAACTTCATATGGTGCAGTCATGGTTGAGGATTCCTATAGTTCTTGGTTCTCACATGGTTGACGATTGTTGTTGTTGATGGTATGAAGAAAGCTTGAAAAATGACTATGAGCTCTGGTTTTCTAGATACATATTGCTATGGATTTGATGGATACACATTTTGCTAGATACATGGATGATTACTTAAGTTGCATATTGATAAATATTATCGGTCGGGCAAGAGAATGGTGTTATTACAGGTCACTTGAAGACATATCTATTTGAAGACATGGATATTCAGAGACATGGAATACTTAGTCATATAATGACGATGACTTCTTGCATTATGATGAATAGGTTTGATATTCACATATGTTGATTATGACGGTTGATGCTTATCAGATGTGGGATTTTCCCTAGTGATGATACATGGTTGATTTATTGATGGTTCTTGTGGAAAGATCATGTAGTTCTTGATGATGACGTTATGATCATAGATGATGACTATGGTGTTTTCACATACATATGATATCATGTGAAGGATTTTTTGTTACTTCTTGGAGATGTGACACATGCTTAGTTGATTCATGGAAGGTTATGATAAGGCTCTTTCTACTAAGGAAACAAAGCAAGTTGATCTTGATGAGATCAAGAGGATGAGTTGATGTGTATATGTGGAATACTTTATCATAGGTTGATTATATTTACATTACCACATCTTTGGAACTGATGATGGACATATACAGGTTGTTGGTCTGGCTATTTTTGACAGATGCTTATGATGCAGATCATATATGGTGTATGATAGTTGCTGATGACTATCGTGGTATTGTTTAGATATTTGGTCTCTATTATAAATGTCATGTATATCATTCAATTCAAAGGTAATATAAAGACCCATGATGTAATAAGATGTCTCTGTCTGTCCTAGTCTTTTAATGAGTCTTTTCTGGTTAAATGATGTAATTTTTACCCCCACTATGCATGGGAAGGATGGTGTAATAATTTCTATATTTCAATAATGTATAAACAATTGGTATATCCCCACTTGCTTTGGTAGATGAGCAAAAATTTGGTATATCCCCACTTAGTTGGGAGACTGATGTATGTATGAGACATTGGTGATAGGAAGGTCATATTTACATAGTTGAGTTATAGAGTCATGCTATTCTTTTCGAAAATATTTTTTCAGACTTTGCATGTGCTCAAGGGGAGCATGTATGATTCGATGCATCTCAACATATATAAAGGGGGAGTTTATTCGGAGAATTCATCTTGTGCCTATGGGGAGCATGATTAATATTCATATTCAGCTGTCAGATACGGAAGTCTTCTTTTTGGTCAACCCTTTTCCCTTGATCTCAAAAGGAGAGAATATCTTAGTCCTCCCTTTTTCCTTGATGTCAAAGGGGGAGAGTATCTTGGTGTTGCTTAATACATCTAACAGGTTCTACAGCTTCAAGTAATCAACACCAATATGGTTTCCATCAAGTCCAAAAAGAAAAATTTAAACTTTGAAACAAGAACTGATACTGTTACCCATTTCATAGAGACAGAAAAAAAAGGACCTGATTTTGAAAAAGGGTGATGCAGAACACACATGTTTTTTTTAGAGCATAGTTTTTGGCACTTTAATATTTTTTATGTACATTACGTTTTAGAATGGTAGTTATTTTCATGCTCATTTAAAAAACTGGTAATTCTGCATCAGGCCCTTTTTTTAAAAGACCTATTTTTTGACTTTAAATTTTCTAATGTATTAAATGTAAATTATTATTTTCTAAATTTAATATTTTTTTAAGTGGTCCTCTTCTTCATATTTTCTTCTTTTGATTTTAATTTTTTTTTTTTGTAGTGAGGTTTTTATTGTTTTTCATATTTAAAGAAGAAGGTCGATATTTTGAATTTTCGATATTCTACATATTTATACATCGTTAATTAATATCTCAATCCACATAAAATAATTATCTCTAGAAAACAAGAATTTTTAACAATTGACATAAAAATAACCATTTTTAACATAAATATAACTAAAAGACTACAAGTTTTGATAATTTTTTGTAATTTTTTGCTAGAGATGGCATGTCAAAATCACAATTTTTATAGGAAAATTTTAACTAAAAATGGCTAAATAATATTTTTTTTTATGAATTTCACGTCAAAAAAATAATAATAATGATTGTTTTTTCAAAAAATAATAATTAACATAAAAATTAATGCAAAAATCACATCATAAAAATATTCAACGCATAACAACCTTAATTGATTGCTTATTCTTCTCATTAAATGTCAATGTGAAAACATTACAAGTATAACTAATTAATAGTTACAAAAAATGAGCTTGATTTCCAAGCATAACTTAAATTTAATCAACAATATCACATAATCCAAACTCTTCGTCCTCTAGTGTTTCATCATTGTCTTCTTCCACAATATTTTTTGGTCCATTTGGCTCATTTGCCTCTTCTAATGGATCTTTGATGTCTGTGAATCTCCCAATGTATGCCTTTCCAATCATTCTATGTAATGGTGGTTGGGGTTCCTTTGCCTTTTTTGCCACACGTGATTCACTAAAGTACCCGTTCTTCAATCCAATTTCTTGCATTGCATCTGGATGAAATTGAAGAGAATTAACTCTTTTCTTAATAAAATTTCATTGTATTGGATCTTTTTCAATTGCAATGCAATTTCTTCCTTTTTGAAGGCAACATGCTGGTGTTGTACCTAATTATCAAGAACAAAAGAAATAATGAAGTAGATTAGTACAATGACATATAAATTAAGAAATAACATAATTAAATTGAATTCCATATAATAAAAACTTACGTGAGTTATAAAATAAATCTAGAACCCAATCTCCTTCATTTCAACATATATCTATAAGATAATTAATTAATAGATGTTGTTTTTTATAAGTGTTAACTATCTCTCTTTTGTCTTCTTTGTATTCATATGTTAGTTCTCTCACAACAACATCATAAGTCAGTAGGATATGACTCCTTCCATCTACCCAATTAAAAATCATAGATGTATAGCTATCATATTTTTCCCAACTATCAATAAGGATGAACTCACAATCATTTATAAATGGTTGATCTTCAAGGTTAAGAAGATTCGACTTTTGCCTGTAAAATGAAATAGTAAAAGTACAATAAAATTTTACATCAATGAATTTTTTAACATTAATCAAATATACATTTTAAATGTCTTACCATGTAAGTTACATCCTTGTATTTTCTTTCCCCTTGAATCTTGACAATAACATTGCCAATTGTATGTCTGAATGAAATGTCACAAATCTCCATAATGGTGATGACGTCATTTCTAGAAATCCTGCAACAACTTTACTAAGAGCTTGATAAGTATAAGGGTCACTATCATAGTCAATTTTTGGAATATTAAAACCATGGGGAATATCTGCAATAACTAGGGCATAATTTGTTTTGGGTATGAGTTTAGCAATGTCTTCACAGTCACCTTTTATTACTTGATATTGAGTAGTGTCAATCCCATTCCAAATGAAATGAGTAATATTTGGATCAAGTTCAACATTATTAAGACATTGCTTCTTCAGTCTTTCGATCTTTATTTTTTCAATAAAGGTTTTGAAACTATCTAGTGCTCCATTTTCATCCTTCTTCATCTTTTATAAAATAAACAAATATATGTATAACGTATACATTAAAAATAGTATCCAGATGAATAAAAATGAATGTATAAATCATCATACATTTTTAAATGCAAGATAAAAAGAAATTAATGTTTATGTAGAACTTGAATCTCGATAGTTACGTACAACATCATCCCAACTATCTTCATTGAACAATTTAACCATTTTTTCTTGAATTATCATGTAAACTTTGTGACTGCATAAATAAAGTAAAAAAAGTTAATATAATGATATGTATAAAAAATACTACCAAGAACAATATGTTATATTTAAAATAAAATTATAATCTAGAAATGAATAAGAATAATTCAGCAAACTTACTTTTGAAATTCCTCATACATTTTCTCTGATGATAATTCCCCTGACCTCACATGAGATAATATTGCTTTGACAGGTTTTTCGTCCTTCACTCCTTGCAATTCTCTCCAAGGTGTGATAGTCATATGTTCTGGAAGCTACTTCATTTCAAGACCTGATTTACTGTTGCTACATATCAATGGTTTAGACTTTTTTACCTTCTAGTTTTTAATGCCAATGTTATCCCACATCCTAAAAATCTCATTAATCAACTCCCATATCTCTCCATTTCTAAATGCCAAATGGAAAATGTTATCAACACTTTTGAATAAATCACTAACTTTTCCGCCTTTTTCACCTTTTGAATTGATTTTATCTTCAATTTGATAGCCTATTTCCATACAACATTACTTTCACAAATCTACAGCAACATTTATCCTATCCCCACAAAATTTTTCTTCAAATTCACTATGAATAAATCTAACCCTTTGGATGAAAGTCATAGAAATGCTATATTCATTATCTGAATTATAATTCCATGCCACTAACTTTTATTCTGTATTTGATAAACCAACGGAAATGCTTGATTTCATTGTTTCAAAATGTGGGTTATTGGGATATTCCTCCATCAAATGTCTTTGAGATTCAACAGAATTGTTCCCCCAAACCACATAATGATTGTATTCAAAACATTTTGACTTATCAAATGCTTCTTTGTTGGGAACTTGAACTGGATGAACAAGAAGCACATAATTTACCACATGAGCATGTGGATTGTACCTCGTCAATGCCTTCAAGTTGTGAACATGCAGATGGTGTGGATTTCTAATTTGATATTGACATTGTCCTTCACTTGCCTAATAGATTTGTCTGACATTAAGCAGAAATGTATGACCACCCTCAATTAAGTTTCTCTTTTTCAATTTCTATCGAATGGCATTTTGTTTTGTTTTGATAATCTCATCCTCTAAATGAGCTCCTGGTGTAATGATTTCTCTGCTTTCTTTTGAAGTTTCACGAGGTTCTTTACTCTTCGTAATGACTACTTCAAAATGTTCAACTTTACTTTTCTTCATCATAATATTCTCATCATTAACTATAACAAATTTATTCATGGGCATTGTTAATTTTGGCCTTTTACGGCTCCTCTTAGTTCCAAGGTCATCCTCAGTAACAACAACATATTCTTCATTGCTAGTTTCAACTTCCTCGTCTTCAAAAGTAACTTTTCTACCCTTGCTAGATTTATCCACTAGAGGATTTTTTTCTGATCCCTTGGATGTAGTTTTGTAGTATCATGAATTATTACATTTTTCTTGCTTTCCATATCTTCTTCTAACACTGAGTAGAAACTATTGACAACTTTCATAATATCATGCTCTATGAAATTAATGCCGCCCAACCTAATTGAATAGCTTTCAACAAAATTCTGCCAAAAAAATATGATATGTCAATAAAAAAAGTTATAAAAATATAGTGAGACAGTTAGAAGAAATAAAAACACAAATATAAATAACAATACTTACGATATTTTGTGTCATGTCATTTACGATTTGTTTACAAAACTTTGTACATACCTCTGTCGTGTCATGCAATGAATATGATAGCTGGTATTTAATCCTTTCATATGACTTGGTGGTTTTGTAAGTATGTAAATGACTTCACACTCTGATACCGAACACATGTCTATGACTTTTCCCATCACCTCATAAATTCCATTATCATTAGGTATATCAACATATAAATATATCTGCACATTTTGGCTTTCTCTTTCTTTCACATACCATACATTTGATGGAAGTTTCACTTCCTTTTATTTCTTCCAGTATGAAATCATCTTCTTATCATTTCAGTCACTTGAAATATTTGTAGCCATCAACTCAGGTGGGGTTCGTTCACCAATGTTTTTTGAAGATCCACCTTTAAGAGTCCTTGGTCAAGAAAGGTTTGCAGAAATCCTCTTTGATCCCATTTTCCTGAAAAAACACACATATAAATCAATAAATCACAAAAACATAATAACTTAAATTAACAATGAAAACCATAAATGATAATTAATTTAATAAACAATAACAATTTCAAAAATACATCGCCCTATCGCCGCACCCTAAAAACTAGCTCGCAAACCAAGCTGATTTTTGGGTCTGGCCCCCTAGCCCACCCTGGCAACCCAACAACTGCCCCCTGCCCCACCTTGGAGGCCTGATGGCCGATGGGGTGGCAGACTAACTCTATAAACCCTTTAGCCCACCCCGGCGCGGCTAGCCCCTCGCCCCACCCTGATGGCCTCATGACCTGCAGGGTTCGACAGAGGGCTGCGGTAGCACTTCGCCCCACCCGGGTAGCTTGATAGCCTACTGGGTGGCGGGGTGATGCGACAGCCACTCGCCCCACCCTAGTAGCCTGATGGCCCGCAGGGTGGTGGGGCGATTCCGGGAATCGTCGCGCCACCCCGTGGGCAATTCGGTGGGTTATGTGGGGTGGAGGGCTAGGTAGCTAGCCCCACCGCCCCTAACCTATGGGCCTATTTAGCACCGATGAGAATTGCCATGACTACCATGCCCACTATGGACGTAGTGTGTAAATTTGGCCCACAAAAGTTTTAATTTAAAACATAAGAATTAAACTTCATTAAATTTATTTAATTTTAAAATTTGCAAAGCAGGAAAATTAACTAACCTTTCAAATGCAAGAATCCTCTATTGAATTTGTTGTTGATGGCAATGTAGCTACTCCACAAATTCACTCCAAGTATTTTAACAAACCTTAGAAAGGCTTGATGTGATGTGAGTAATAGTGATAATGAAATATATTATGTAGGTGAAATTACGTAAATGTTTTACTGTAGAGTTAATGTGGGACTAATTTGTTTTCAAAAGAAATTAACATGTTTATTTTGTTATGGTGATATAGGAAACTATGATAAAGACAATATTATGGAATTGTTTTAGAGCATGGTGAATGTGGAATTAATTTGTTTTAGAAGGTATTATAAAAATTAAAAAAAACACTCACTTGTTTAGTAAATATTATATAGTTTAACTATTAAAATAATTTAGGTAAAAGTATTAGTTTACAATTTTTTTTTTTTTGTAAACTAAGACATTTCTATTATCTACATCAAAATTAAAAATACATACTAAGAAACCTCAATCTACCCAAATGGGAAACCGGATATGTTGGTTCCTCTTCATCAAACATTCAATACTGTTTTTCGTTCTACATACTGTCATGAAAAACTTGCAGGACATTAAACCTTTTTAATCCAAATGTTTCCAGAAACTATTCTTTCAAAGATCTACTAAAAGACCTATCTTCACTACTGTTGATGAGACATGCAAAAAAATTTCCAAAAAATAAAGTAGTAGCATCTAAATTCAAAAAAAGACAGTTAACAAGCCTTTCAATTCTCCGCGCTTCCCCTTTTGATTTCATTGTTGTCTTTGGTCTTTACCAGCTCCTTCAGCATCTCCCGAATCTCATTAATATGTTCATTCTATTGATGCAGTATACCTTCAACATTCGCCACCTCCTTCTTCGCTGCTGACCCTTCCTGAGCCATTTCCACCATTTCTGCCGCGACTTGCTCCATGGCCTTGGCCAAAAGATGCTTCAGGGCCTAGTACGTGTGAAGAGCTCGATGGTATAGAGCTAATCTGCCTCTGGTGTTGCCTGGGTCAAGCATCTGGGTTGTCCATTCTTCCATCTCAGGGTCCGACGGTTCTTCCAGGACTCTGTTTTCCATAACTTCAATGATTTTCCGGATGTCCTCATTCATTTCTAGATTGTACGCCTGTTCTGCCTCATGCACCGTCCTGCGGATAGATTTCCTTCCCCTTTTTCACCTTCCCTGAGGCTGGTTCCCCTCCTCTCCATTGTTTGCTTGCCGGGGTCGACCTCTGCCTCTTTTTTCGCGAGCTTTCCTTCTTCCATATGTTCTACCTCATTTAGCAGCTTTGCTGCTTTGTCCTGTTTCAAAAGTCTTACTTTGAAAACCCTGATCCTGGTTAAGATCCATGTCTTCTGAGCTTTCAACTTCAATTTTTATTGTGCTCCACTCTAATTGTCTGCCTCCGAGTTCCTCCCGCTCTGCCTGGACTCCTTTATCCCAGCTCGCTGCCATCTTGATTCATTTAAGGCATTGATTTTGGTTCCTCAGCCAGGTCGCTCCTTTCCTCGCCACCTTCTTCAACTTCTTGCTGCCTTTCATCCTTCTCTTGTTCCGCCTTATAGATTTCTCGCCACCTTTCTGTTTATGATGAGTCACTTCCTTTCTCCATTGTAACTCAAATGTTGCTCTCTTCGGTGTTTTCTGAGATTTGTTTTGGATTGCGTACCTGCTACTTTGAATTATCATTAATTGCTATAGTTAGGGAGGTGTGGCCACCGTTCTTCTGTCCTGTCTTTGCTGCCGAATACACCTGCCTTATCTTCCCGCTCTGGATCTTCACGGTTTTTTGATTACCATTATGTTGTTTCATGGTTATCGTTGTCTATGAGTTGTTTTAAACTATCCCATCTTGTCATCACTATTTGATTTGTCCAGCTGTCATCCACTTTCCCCATTAATTCCTTACTTCCCTAATTGGCCAAGCAATCCGCAGGCTTATTTCCTTCTCTCGTGACATGGGAGGTGATCTTGTATTCAATATCTTTCAATGTTTCTTCAATTTCTTGGACTATGCTCGCTGTCCTCCAACTTTTGACAACCTGCTCCCACTGTTTCCCTTGTATTAAGTTTCTAATGGTGTTTATGACCACGGCTGAATCACCTTCGATCTCTATCTTTCTATATCCGTTTCATGTAGCAATTTTGAGGCCCTGGTAAGCTGCCATAAATTCCACTTCGTTATTACTCATTGTTCCTCCATGTTCTGCATAAATCCATTCTACATCTTCTTGTTTGTTTCTAAATATTCCTCCATATCCTGCTAGACCTGGATTCCCCTTGGCCGCTCCGTCAAAGTTAAGCTTGATAAACCCTTCCTGTGGCCTTCGAAAGACTGCAAGACTTTGGCCAACGATAGGTTGTTGTTGCTTTGTTTTTTGTTGAAAGACCATCCCTTGTTCCAGGTTCAGCCTTTTTAGGATTTCTGCTTCTTCCTCAGAGGTCTTCCAATTGTCCTCTGTCCAATTTTCTGCAGGGATTGATTCCCTGATTTGTCTCATGGTCCTTTGCCAAACTTCTTCTGGATTTGTTATTTTCCCCTCGAAAATTCTTCCATTTCTCTGTTTCCGAATATTCCACACATTGAAACCTACCACCATGTTCCAGGCTCTTCTTACCACCGAGCTTTTAAACCTTCCTTCTCCCCAATTACACAGAGTTTGTATGATATCCTATGGATTTCGTTCAGTTGTTGAAAATAGATCTTTAGTCTTATCCCATTGGAATTGGGCCATTCTGCAACCATTTAGGAGGTGTTCATGGTCTTCTTCGTCTTGGTAGAAGAGACAACATCTTGATGGGCTTGAGAATCCTCTTTTTTGGATTCGATCCCAAGTTAGAATGCGTTTCTCCCTACCAACCACACGAACATCTTTATCTTCGGCCACCATTTATTTTTCCAAAGTTTCCTCCATTTTTGCTCGTCTTCCCTCTGCTCTTGCTGGATTTTTATATTATATGCTTCCCTAATAGTGAAATTTCCTTTAGTTTCTTTTCCCCATCGTAGAATATCATTGCCTCCTCTATTTTTTATTTTGTTGGACTCTAATTCCTTACTGGACAAGGTTTTTTGTTCCTTCGTTGCATTCCTATTCCAGTCTTCCATTGTTTTCCATTCCCTCCATTCTTCATTTTCTCTTCCTTCTATCCAATAATCTTTGACCCGAATGATTTCTCTGTCCATCCATGTTCTGTAGATATCCTGCATTCCCTGTAGATTCACCATTTTCTCCCTTTGCTGCCACTCTTCCTCCCAAAATCTCGCATTCTGGCCCCCTCTGATTTCCCAAAATATATTTCCATCAACTAATTATCTGCTTTAATTAGTGAGGTTCCATATGTTTTATCCTCGTGGTGTTTCTTGTTTCCTTAATATTTCTTCAGGAGTTGATGGCATATTATATTTTTCTGTCCATATTTCTTTCCACAGGTCCTTCCCTCCTTGCATCCATCTCCATCTTAATTTGGCTGCTAGAACTTGATTGAGGACCGATGGGCCCCTTAGACCTAGTCCACCTTCTTCTTTTGGTTTGGTTAGGCTATCCCATGATCAGAGTGCCCATTTCTTTTGTTGCTTAGGCCCTCCCCATAGGTACTTTCTGTATATCTATATCATCTTATTTCATATCCCTTTTGGTGCTGCCATTACTGATAATGGATATATCGGAATCGCCCTAATGGTTGATTTGAGCAAAATGACCCTTGCAGCAAGATTCAAAGTACGGAAAGACCAATTTTCCAGTACTTTAATGATCTTTTCCAAAATGGATTTCCAGTTTCATATTTTAAGGGATGATGAGTCTAGCATAGTTCCTAAATACTTTTTTGGAATCCCCCCTTTTCTATAGCCCAAGGTCCTGGTTAAATGATTTTTGATGGGTTCCACTGTATTAAAAAAGAATGTTCTTGCTTTTTCATTATTTACCTCCATACCTGCACCTTTCATAAACACTTCTAGAATTCTCTTTATCCTTCTCACCTAATTCAAGGATACTTTGCAGTATATCATGATGTCATCCATGAACTGTTGGTGAGTGACAGTAGTATGATTACCCCATAGTCTCAGACCCTGGATTTTCCTTTCTCTTAATTCTTTTTTGAAATATCTACCTAATCCTTCTGCTGCTATTATGAAGAGAAAAGGGGATAGGGTATCCCCTTGTCGAAGTCCTCTTGAAGCATTAAAAGTATTAGATGGGGCTCCATTTAGCATGATGGAGAAATTCGGCATGGAGATCATGCTTAAGACCCACTTCACCCATCTGTCGCAGAATCCAAAGGCTTGAAGGATGGCTTCTAGATATCTCCAGTTTAATCTCTCATAGGCTTTTGACAGATCTAATTTTATCAGCATTCCTTTTTCCTTTTTCATTTTTAATGTGTGGATAACTTCCTGGGCCACCACTAATCCATCCAGAATCTGTCTTCCTTCTACAAGCCCAGTTTGTTCTGGGGATATTATGTTCGAGAGAATAAATAACGTTACATAAAGCTATAGGGCGAAAGCCTTCAGCTTGATCCACTTGGGCAGTTTTAGGAATGAGAGTTAACAAGGTTGAGTTTATACTTGGCCATATTCTTTGATTGATTCTAGCTTCCTCCACCACTTCTAGGACCTCTTCAACAAGGAAGTGCCATCCTGCATGGTAGAATTCTACCGTGTACCCATCTGGCCCAGGGGCTTTGTTCCTTTTCATATTCCTGACTATTTCCTCCACTTCTTCCATTGTAATTTTCCTCATCAGAGCCAAATTCTATTCTCTGGTTACCAGTTTAGGGATCTCCTTGTTTATCTTCGTTATAGCCTCTGTTCTATCGTCTTGAGTTTCATTTAGCAAGTTTTTGAAATGATTAACCAGAACCTTTTCAATTTCTTCATGCTGGAGGACTCGCTGACATTCTTGGTTTTTTATGGAGAAAATTCTGTTTCTTTGTCTATGTTGTATCATTTCTTTATGGAAGAACTTAGTATTCCTCTCCCCTTCTCTAAGCCACTGAACCCTTGACTTCTGTCTCCATAAGATCTCTTCTTGTTTCCTTCTCTCTTCTAGCTGATTTATTATAATTCCTCCTTCCTTTATTCTATCTTCCTGTATACCTTCTAGAATATCCATCTGTTGCAGCTCTTCCATTCTTTGCTCTAGGCGCTGTTTCTCTTCCAGTATATTTCAAAATTCTTCTTTATTCCACTTTTTTATTTTGTCTTTCAGCTCCTTTAATTTGAGTTGGAAGGTGTGCATTTTATTTTTCCCTTTTTGTTCACTCTTCCTCCACCATTCTTCAAGTTTCTCTATCAGCCCCTCATTTCTGAGCCAAAATGCTTCAAATCTAAAAGGTTTGTTATTTGGTCTTTGCTTGAGATCTATTTCCATTTTAATCGGCCAGTGATTCGATCCTACAACTAGAAGAATTGTGGCTTCTATGAAAACATCTTTCATCATTATTTGTTCGGAAATTAAGAACCTATCAAGTCATGAAGCAATTTGATTAACTCCCCCTCTTCGGTTGTTCCAAGTATGGTTTCCATTTATAGTTTGAATTTCGATCAGTCTCTACTCCCTTATCATATCTCCGAATGGTTCCATGGCTTTATCCATTCTCCTTAGCCCTCCTCTTTTCTCCGCTAAGCTTTTAATCAGATTGAAATCCCCTCCTACTATCCACTGTCTTCCAGGGATTAGACTCCTCACTGCTTTTAGATTTTGCAGAAAGTTTTCCCGTTCTCCTTGGGTATGGGGTCCGTAAACCCCTGTTATAATAACCTCCTCTGTTGTTCCTATAATCTTTGCAGTTCCTGTTAGAATTCTTGGAAAGCTTATCCAATTGCTTAATTGTATTTCTTCAGGGTTCCAAATTATTACCAAACCCCCCGCACTCCCAATCGCATCCTGTCCCATCATTTCATATCTATTCTTGTTTCTATTCAAAATATCTCTCATTTTCTCAGTACTTATTTTTGTTTCTTGTACTATCATTATGCTGGGCTTATCTTTTTTCAGTCTGTCATTTAAATACCTCTGTTTGCCTCTACTATTGAGGCCTCTTATGTTCCATCTTGTGATGATCATCGCAAAAGTTTCAGAGGGGTTTGAAATACCTCTGAGAGAGGTATAACTCTTCCTGAATTTACTAACATCTCTCTGACTTCTTGAATTGTTTCACTCATTGTTCTTCTACCTCTTTTTTTGCCTCCCTTGCCAATACTGCTCATTCCTAGATTTTGTGTTTCCTGCATCTCCATTTTCCCACCTCTTCGATCTTCAGTTATTCCTTTTTTCTCTTTGTATCTTTGAAAGGCCTCTTTGTACATCTGTTTCTGATCCTCTGGAATAAATCTTTCATCGAGCCTCTTCCATTCCTGCAAGAGCTTCGTCATTACTTGTTCTTCTTCCTCTCCTTTTTTTTTCTGTGGGTCTATTTCCATTCCTCATTGATCCTCTTGGTTTTCTATTGGATCCTCTGTCCTCTCTTGACCTTTATCTACTTGATCTGCATCTTTATCTGTGTTTTCCTTTATGACTTCCATTCCTTCTATTTCCTCATCTTCGTTCTCCTCTGTTTCTACTTCTTCATCTTGTAATATTTGGAACTTGTTTTGGATTCTGTAATATGGATTCCTTTTTGTTTGTCCGTCTGTGTCTTGTTGTTCCCTCTTTTTTTCTTCCTCCGCACTTCTCTGAAGTCCTCATTCTCCTTTCCTTATTTCTTTGTCGCATTTCTCCTCTCATTTTCTGCTTCCTTTTCCTTTTCTGATAACATGATAGGGCATTCTTGGTATAGATGTCCATACTCATGGCATCTTCTGCAACGAAAGGGAATGTGCTCGTAATCAATTGGTTGATGCCAAATCTCATCGTGATATTCCAACTCTATTGTGTCTGGGAGTGGCTCTGTTATGTTCATATACACACATATTCTTGCGTATGTTGTATATCTCCCCCTCTTTGTCGACTCTGCCACTTTCACAAAAGATCCTATTGCGTTACCTATACCCTCAAGGATCTCTAGGTCCCAGAATTCTGTTGGTAAGCCAAAGAGTCTGATCCATACGGGGGATGCTAACATTCTTTGCTTATCTGGGTTGTAACAATCTACACACTGTCTCATAAATAATCCAGCATTGTTCATGAAGTAGGGTCCTTCCTCAAAGATCCTTTCCCTACCTTCTAGATTGGAAAATATGACTGTAAAAAATCCCTTCGCCCGCAGCTTTATTTCCACATGTCCTTTTGGTTTCCACCTTTGCTGGATCCATCTGAGAAGATCTTTCTCTGCTGGCCAGTATCCTACAAACTTACAGATCAAAGCATAATCCTTCATGTAACTTCTGTATTTCTCTAATCTATTATGCAGTATTACAAACTTGGGTTTGTTCGTTTCCCTCAACAGACATTTACTTGTTGCTCTTGTTCTCCTTTGCGTTCCTACTGCTGAGGTCTCTCCTTCATTTGTTATGTCTCCTTCCTTATGCCATTCCTTCCTCGCTTCTCCCGTTGTCACTTCTTTGAAGCAGGGGATCTCTCCCCTCCGCTGCGTCGTTTCCATTTCTTTCCCTCAGATCTTCAGCTTCTATTTATCCCCCAGACTTTTGGTTTTTGTCCTTTTCTTGCTCTAGTTCCTATAATTCTGATTCTCAAACTCGAGTTCTGCCCTGGTGCGCTGCTTCAGCGATCGACGACCCTTCTACCCTACCTTTGACGAAACCCTCGCCTACGAAACCCTCATCCGTTCAGCGGTCGCTAACCAATCCTTTCAACCGAAAAGGCACACCCTATTAGTTTACAATTTTAAATTTAAAGATTTATTTCATAAAAAAGAAATTAGTTAAAATTTTTCAATAAATTGTAGAATAAAATAATGAAAGGAAACACATGAAACAAAACTTTTGGAGGGAAATATTTTGGCAAAAATTTTAGAGGGAAATTCTCATTCTCTAAGCTATATAATATCATTAGGAGATTCTGCATTTGTATCATTCCACCTCTTCTATTCGAAAGGGATGGATTTTTCTCAAAGTGAAGCTTCTCTTTGTCAAGCATCAACATCTTCATCGCATAAAAATTCTATTCATATTGATGAATATAATGGAAATTATTCCACTATGAATAGAAAGTCAATTCTTCTACTTAGTCCTAAGCTTAAGGACTATGAGAGCAGCATTGATGAAAGAGGGGATGAGGAATTTCAAATAAATAAAGAGTCATGGTTTCCTCCTAGTATTAATCCTAATGATTATGAGAGGAACAGTGATGAGGAGAATGATGAAGAATTTCAAAAGAATGGAGTGTCACAATGTCCACTTAGTCCTAATCCTATGGACTATGAGAGCAACAATGATGAAGAGAATGATGATGAATTTCAAAACAATTGAGTGTCACGGTGTCAAATTAGTCCTAATCCTATGGAATATGAGAGTAGCAGTGATAAAGAGCATGATGACGAATTTCAAAAGAATGGAGTGTCATAGTGTCCACTTAGTCCTAATCCTAAGGATTATGAGAGAAACAATGATGAAGAGCATGATGAAAATTTTCAAAATAATGGAGTGTCACAGTGTCCTCTTAGTCCTAATCCTATGGAATATGAGAGCAGTAGTGATGAAGAGCATGATGACAAATTTCAAAAGAATGGAGTGTCACACTGTCCACTTAGTCCAAATCCTATGGACTACGAGAGTAGCATTGATGAAGAACATGATGAAAAAATTCAAAAGAATGGAGTGTCACAGTGTCCTCTTAGTCCCAATCCAATGGACTATGAGAGCAGCAGTGATGAATAATTTCAACTAAATAGAGCGTCACAATGTTCAGTTTGTCCTATGCCTATGGACTATGAAAGAAGAAGTGGTGAAGAACATGATGAAGAATTTCAAAGGAATGAAATGTAATAGTGTCCACTTAGTCCTAATCGTTTTAACTATGAGAGCAGGAGTGATGAAGAGCATGATGAGCAATTTCAAAAGAATGGAGTGTCACGGTGTCCTCTTAGACCTAATCCAATGGACTACGAGAGGAGCAGTGATGAAGAGCATGATGACAAATTTCAAAAGAATGGAATGTCACCGTGTCCACTTAGTCCTAATCCTATGGACTATGAGAGCAGTAGTGATGAAGAGCATGCTGAAAAATTTCAAAAGAATGGAGTGTCATGGTTTCCTAATAGTCCTAATCCTATGGACTATGACAGCAGTAGTGATGAAGGACAAGATGAAGCACTTAGTCCTAATCTTAAGGACTATAAGAGTAGCATTGACAAAAGGATATGATGTAGCATTTTTAGTAAGTAAATAGTCACATTTTCAATGTAATCCTAATTGTATGGACTATGAGAGCAGCACTAACAATGTAGATGAGGAAGAGTATCCAATAAACATCGAGTCAAATTTTCCATTTACTCCCAATTCTAAGGAATATGACAGTAGCACTGAAGAAGGGGAAGATGAAGAATATGCTCCAAGTAAATATTTGAAAAGCACAGCTGATCATAGTGTGGATAACATTCCTCATAGTGATGATGAAAATGCTTATACAAATGATGAACCAATGATGGAGATGTTGCCAAGAAATATTGTATCGAGGAGTAGGGGCAGAACTTTTCATATCAATTCAAGATGTTCTATTTATATGAGGGGTAGAGTAGAATATCTGACAAGAAGAAGTTCTATCAACGCTCAAATTTCAACTGAATGTTGTCAAAAATATTCCTTGAAACATACAAATTTCAAATTTGCATTAGATAAAAGGAAGAGATATTTGTCAAGGAATAAAAGCATGCAAAATTCATATTTAGTTTGGTGAATGCAATCTACATTGTAAGGTTATGATTATCATATTGGGTCTTTATTTATCTGTAGAAAGGATTTCAAAATCTTTCATTCGATGGGGATTTTTGTCTCTCAAGAATTCAAGAAAATTTGGAAAAGGATCCCACATTTTACTCAAAAGTATGTCATAAACGATAGTTTGGACAATTATCAAACACCACAATGTGATGGACGAAAGATTTCTTTTCAAAGCATGGAGAGTGTATTCCAAATAGAGATACAATACATATTCCAGATAAGTTTTAAAGATGAGAAATATACAACTTATACAAAGAATATGCAAAAGGTGCCGAGGGACATGGCCGGTTTATTACATATCAATATTTTGTGAAGGTATGGAAGAAACAATTCAACAATTTCTGCATTCCTAAGAAGACAAGGATGGGGATTTGGAGTACATGTGCTTCTATTAAATAAAAAAGGGACAAATATGAAGGGTCAGAAAGAGGTAAGGATTCATAAATTTAACTTTTAAAATTGTATATTAATCAACTATGAAAACATATTTCTTAAAGGCATTCTTTTATGTTGTGTAGATTGAACTGTCAAAGAACTTCAGGAGCATTGCGAACACCAAACAACTGAAAGGAAAAAGTTGTACAAGAATCAAAAGAAGTGTTATGATAATTTAAATAAATATTTAGGTTTGATAATTGATGGTATGGACCAGAGGAAAATACTTTTACCACATTTGTTCGCACACCCAAAAATTTACAGGAGGAAAATTTTATGAAGTATCACTTGGTCAGTTGTAGGGTTTTCAATGGAAAAATGTTACCAAGGGTGTACTTTGCAGCTCCAAATATTCATAATGATGCAAATCTGACAATAACCATAATTCATGATGTGCTTTCCCATTGGTCTGGTAATAATCCTAAAGTTTTATATCTATAATTAGATAACACATTCTGTGAAAAAAAATTAAGTTGTTTCTGGATATCTAAGCATGCTTGTTGAATTGAGAATTTTTTAGAAGGTAAAGGTTAGTTTCCTTCTTGTTGGGCACCCTCATGACCATACTGATCATATGTTTAGTCATTTTTTAGTCACATTGAGGAGGAAGGAAGTTGGGATCTTTCCATCACTAATTGAATGTTCTAAAGAATCATACATGCGAGAGCCTACTTTTGATGTGTTGGAAGAAACTATTGACATGCGAAGGTTTATTCTTGGATCACACGATGAGAAGAAATGCATTGAAAAACTTAATGACATTAGCTTCCAACATCAATTTTGTATAAAAAAAATTGATGGGAAAACACTAATATGGGGCAAGAAGTATTCAACTACTCCAGAATGGGCATCATCATCAGGTTTGGAATTTTTGAAGTTCATTCAAGATCATCCAATATTTGAATAAAAAATATTGTTATTATAATCAGTTGGTCAAGTTCATAATGCACACAGATAGTATAGAGATATAAACTATTCTGATTGCCTAGAAGAAACTAAAAAATGTATTAGATATACATATGAGTACTTTGACATTGCTGATTCAGTTTGGTGGGAGTCATTCTTCAATAATAAAAGTGATATCATTTCAACAACAACAAATGAAGATATACCTTTGAAAAATCCATTTATTTGGCCACAAAATGTGTCAAAAGAACATGAGGAAATAAACATTATTGAACAACGACAATCTCAAGGTATTATTAATTTTTCACAGGTAGAGGAAAGAGAGATGTATATTGGCTCTAGAAGATCTCATGCACAACGTGAAGCCATGGAAGACCTTTATAGTGGTTCAGTATAGGATATTAAGGAGTGTTGCATGATCACAGTGCTAGCAGATGGAGATCCCAATGGCTATCCATTCTGGGTTGCTAAGGTTATAAAGGTCTTTACATAAAATGACGATGTTACAGCTCTTGAAGTACATTGGTATGCCATAAATACACACCCATTCAATGGTGTGTATAAGCCAAAGATGGTAGTTGACAAAAGAAATGGCAGAAAGAGAAAAATAAATGGTACAAATATAAATCACCGCTGCACAGACCTCTTAAAATCGGACGATATTGACATACTTGTTTATGACTTCAATTTAACAAAGAGAGGAACTCTTCACTTGAAGATGATAGATATTCTAAAAGGGTTGTTACCAGAAGGAACAATGTTGAGATGGGAGTCTAGTGAAACCAGTCATATATCTAGAAGAATTTTGAAACCTGAAATGGTGAGCATGCATGTGGAATCAGATGGGGCACTAGTTGATGAAACAAAAGAATATGTAACATCTTCATCAGCATCCAGTCATTCATCTGAAGATGTGAATTCTGATGGTGTGCAAGAAAATATGAGTGATTTTGAATAATTGTCTAAGAGAGTTTATATAACTGATGTTTGCATCATATCTTGAAATAAAAATGTTGATTTCCATATGGTGTTAAATCAGAAGTTATGAGCCATTTTTATGTTGTTGGATTATATGTCTTAATTATGATAATTTTTATTGTTTAGAATATCTACAATGCAACATTAAATTAGAGATATAATGTATGCTTCATTCAATATACAAATAATGACATTTTCATTAATTTAGTCATGTAATTTGTTCATAATGTCATGGTTTTTCAATTTTATGGTTGAAAATTTTCCAATTTCTTTTGTATGTAGAATGTTATGGTTGAAGACATGTTGATTTTATACTTAGGAAAGAAAAATATTATTCTACCAAAAAGATTAGTGTGCTTTTTTTCCTCATAAATGACTTTTTTTTTGCACATAAAAATGCAGTTTTACTAGCATTTTTTAAAAATGTTGAAACTTGACCCTAAAAAAAAAACTATCGTTCCAGTATCAACAATTTTCGTTTTCAAGATGTTTTTTGAACGAAAATTTAATTTTCATTGCCATTTTTAAAACATGTTCAGAATTAACCCTAGAAACAAAAAAAATCATTCCAGTATACACACTTTTCGTTCTTAGCACTGTTTTCGATGTTTTTTTAGGGTTTTTTGGCCAAAGTTCTTGTTTTGAGTTTATAGTTCCTGTTTCAATGTTTACATTGTTAGGGGGAGATTGTTAGCATTACGATGCATGTATTGTACTTGATGGAAACAAAATTGTAGTGGAACAACTCACTTGTATATGGTAACTAGATTAATCTACATAACTAAATGAATCTATAGGAGAGATATCATATGTGACAAAATGTGTAACGATTGTGTTTACAAATGTGAAAAAATGAAAGGCAGTTCAAAGGAATCATTTCGGAAGTAATATGGAAAAGCAAATTATAACAGGTCTATTTATAGGGAACAAAGTAATGGTACAAAAGGATAGTATGAAGGAACAAAGGACTACAGATCAGAATCAAGAAATTGATGAAAGAAAATGGTTTAAGAAGTATACATTTGCTCACATTGTCCAAGTAATGTATACATGTGGTCACACGGAATAGAAGAAGCATATACATATGCACACACTTTCATAGAAGGAAAAGCACGTATGGGATGGGAAATCAATGTTATGGTCTAAGGTATTGGTCTGAGGTTTTGGTCCGAGGTTTTGGTCTAAGGTATTGGTTCAAGGTATTGGTCTGAGGTTTTGGTCTAAGGTTTTGGTCTGAGGTATTGGTCTGAGGTATTAGTCCGAGTTATTAGCAAAGGATCTAAGTATATAAGAAGGAGAAGATGAAAAGGCTAAGCGTACAAGTAATGAATATCTGATGAACTGTTAGATCAAAAGAAATTATGCATGTTATGGGTTTTTTATGCTTCACTTCATCCAGACTAAGTATGCACCTTAGAGTTTTATGATGGATGAGATCTAATGATGGATCGGGATCACAATTACTTATCATTATGAGATATAATATTGGATAGGATAGATCTGAGTGCTAACCAATGTTTTGTGATTTAAATACTGTGATATTGGTATATCTGAAGACTGGAATAGTTGTGAAGTTATATGTTTTTATATGCAGATTTGTACGCTAGTTCACCTTGGTGAATGTGCATATACACACTGGTTTGACACTTCCAAGTAACGTATGCAAAATAAAATCATGATATTCAGTGATGACTGATCTATCTAATTGGGGTTGTTATTTTACTGTTGTCTATCAATGATGTCTTCTTAGATCTAAAAGTAGAATTGAATGCATAAGGAGATTGAGTATGATTGGTTGGTTCATTAAGTGAGAAGGGTGATCTTTGTTGTTGTCTATTTAGATATTTGTAATTTGATACTAGATCTTCATATTGTTACTCGTTGGTACATTTGCCATTTTGAGGTTTTATGATTCATTATATTCAGAGGTATACAGAGGTTGGACTAAAGGAAGTAGTGTATACACGTAGGATGGCTTCATTAATGGAGCGTATACATTCTGACACATGACTTTTGATTTTAGAGTTGGTTCTGGTTGTTGATGCATTGTTTTGGGTTCAGATCCATGTACTGGCTACAACGATCTATCTCTTCCAGTTGATTGGTTGATTTTGATTACGTTTGAATGAATGATTGATTCAATTGTGATTGTTTGATTCTGTCTGTGAGAGGTTTCAGTGAATGTTTGATTCAGTTGTTTCATAGGCTCAATTATTGTTTGATTCAGTATGTCAGAGGTTTCAGTGACTGTTTGATTCAGTTATCGTTGATTCAATGGTTGATGATTGGGTTTCAGTAATATCAGAGATTAATGATTGACTTTCAGTGATTGGTTGAAGAAGATGTATTTGATGGATGTATTACAGTGGTGATTGATTTTGAGATTCAATGTTATTGATGGGTCCATTATTAAAATTTGGTGAAACATGGGCTACATATTGTGTTGTTGTGTATCAGGAGTATCTAGTATGAAAATTTATGAGTCGTGGTCCCTGGAGGATACTGAGGGTTGGAAACTTCGGTGTGGAAGTCAAATCTTCCTTCCAGTACTGGCTGGTGATTTTCTCAAGGGGTTGGAGCTCCATTCTAGTAGAAGCTAGAGAATGAATTAAGGTTGGAGCCTTCTGTTGGCTAGCGCCTATGTACTAGTAAACATATCGCCTAGTACAAGAGCTAGGGGGTTGTAGACCCCTTCAAGTAGAAGATGGAGAATGAGAGAAGGTTTTACCCTTTTTCATGTGGATTCCTGGATACTGGTATGAGTCTGCACCAATACAATATTGTAAACAAATTATTCTTTATATTAAAAGAAGACAGAGACAACAGAAGCAGGTGGTTTTTCTCCAGCTTTGGGTTTCCACATTAAATCTTGATTTTCATGAGTGTTGCTTATGTGTGATGATTTATTTTGTTATTACTGCACATAGTTATCGTTTAATATTTAATAAATTATTGATGCAACAATTAAAGATCAACATATGATGAATTAGTTGAATCATAAGTTCGCTAGATATACATTGGTTTCCTTAAGAACAATTCCGTGCACAGTTGAGTTCCCTTCACTAAGGTAGCATATATAAATCTAATTATGGAAATGAAAAAGTTATTGACTTTTAAATACTGATTCACCCCCACTCCCGCTGATTATTATTCCCAACAGAGAGAAGATGACCCAACTAAATGGAAGGGTCACAAGGCATAAGCTAACCAATAGAGGTGAATTCACATGCCTTATACGAATTCATAATTGCTTTAAGAGGTCACAAAGGCCTAAATATCAATATATATACCATGTCCCACGTATAGATTTTACATTTTTTACAACTTAATCAAAAACCAAAACCGACTTTTTTCTTACAAGTTTGTTAGATCATTTCTGGTAAATTGATTTGGAAATTACACTAGATCTCTAGACGAATATGAGTTCCTAAATAGCCTATGCAGACCAATCATGGGGTACTCAATGTAGTTATGCTTGAGACTTAAACTTTACCAATTCCAAATATAAAACCGTTCGCAAGTTTGACTATCGGTGGTGGAATTTTATTTTATATTGTGTACCCACATATGAGCACAACTCATTCAACATTAAAAAATGAATCTCAGGCCCAAGTGTAGGTAGAGAAATTCTATATTATATTGTGCACCCACATATCACAACAACTCATTCAATATTAAATAGGCCACCCACCAAGCATCTGCTCTTAAAGAACTCTGTCTCAATCAAAACATTAACCAAATTGTTTACCTTATTAAAGTATAGAGACATGTGGTTTTCCTTAATTTAGAGCTCCAGATCCTAATTCCTTTCGCATTTTTCCAATTTCTCACTAGAATTCACCCCAAGCAAATTCTTCACAATGGGAAAATTCTTGTATTCCATTCGTGATGCATCCTCGAAATTCATGAGCCCCAAATTAGATATTATTGGGGAGTTCTAAGTCACTTGACTACATAAAATACCCATCTTAGAAGGCTCCAAGCCATTTCAGAAAAACCCAGATGGAAGATGGGAGAACCTAAATGGCTGAAGAAAATTGTGTTTCACGCTGAAAGGGCTCTCTGCAAAAGGGAATCACCATGATTGTAGAAACCAAGAATCCAATACCTTGAATGAATTCAAGATACATGTGATCACATGGATGTGCCTACCATTCTCCTCGTTACCTGATAAACCTTGTAACTTGTTCGAAATAAATGAGGGAAACAAAAATTTTGATATTTGAAAGATAGAAATTCCATGAAACCTTAAATTCAATGCATGTGTTTTTCAAATGGAATTGAATTTAAATGAAATGTGTAAGTATTTCCTTTTGGTTAATAGGGTTTTATTAATTGTAAAAAGCTCGTAGGGTCTTTACTTCACCAAACATTATTTGAGGGGATTTTGATTGATAGATATAAAGAGTGTGAATTAAGGTTAAATCAAAATATTTTTTCTGTAGTTAAAAAGTTTATTAATGTAGTAATATTATGGTAATAATTAACTTTAATGAAACCTTTGGTTTAGTAAAGATAAATAATTTTTAAAGATTTTCCATGACATAGGGAGTCAATTTGGGAAAGGTGATAGTTTGGCTTCCACATGCTTTCAAATATTGATATCTCTTTTTCTATAAAAATTAGGGGTTGAAAAATAACATAGCCTCTATAGCTGAGTTTGTTCCAACATAGCTATATTCTAAGCCAAAAATTGTTGTTGACCTCATGGATATGATAGAAACTTTGTGGCTTGTAGGGTAGTCTTGTCATGAAATAAATGGAGTTAGTAGATAGGTAGGAAGAATCATTTTGGTGGAAATTGGCCATAAAAGGGACATCTATCTTTGAATAGTTTTAAGAGAAAATACACCTGGTGGATTATGATTTTAAGGACATCACTTTAGAATCTAGGCTAGTTTTTACACACTAACCAAAGGGTGATTAGTCAAACCCCAAAAGGTATTATAGGTGCCTCTAGAGAAGTAGGTGTTCTTGTGCTCTCATTGGCTAGGTATGGGAAATAAAGATTTAGTAAGATAAGGATTTGGGCACTAGTATTTCCTATAATTTTGATTTCCTTTTCTAGAATCACCCTTCTTAAGGTAGTTGTACATTTAAATTAATTGAGAAGAAAAAGGTCAAATTAAGATATCGTCCGATGGATTCTTTTAGTTAAGAATTACTATTGGAAGGAGACACAAAACATATTTTGTGAAGAGTATCTAGTACTATGGCTAAGATGAGGGTTATGAGTGCCCTAAATTTGTATACTACTCCTCATGTATAGTATTTCCGCATGGTTATTCTGGTTATTATCATTTCCAATTGCAATACAAAACCAAGGGAATATTGGAGGTCTACCTGCGTATGCTAGTATTACCATAATAAAGCTACATATCTAAAGCCTACATAAAGAATATTATCTACCTGGAATCATCATAACCCAATATCTACACAAGGGGAGCTATCATAGATAACAGGCCATACTTAGTCGGTGCAAGTTGACATGTTCCACCTATAATTAGGTTAACTTGGAAATTGTTAAAAATGGGAAATATAATTTATTAATTGTATTTAATGAGAAAATACCATGGAGTGGAAATTTTTCATTAAGATTCAGTAAGTTATAATTTCAAACTAAAATGGCATAAATGAAAGTAAACTTGAAAGGGTATCTTTGTTCATAATCTAAAATATTTTTCATTGGCTTAATATTGAATGCCTGTAGTAAGCTTGAGCTCAATATAAAACTTCATCATCATTGACAAGGGATTCATCTCCCAAAGACATAACTCCCTTCGAATTCATCGTTTAATGCAAAAGTTAAAAGGAAGTATATACACTAGCATACACATTACCAATGACATGGAGAATATTGAGGAGGATAAATTGTTTATTAGGATGACTCATCTTACTTATGTTGAATCTGGAATGGATGTAAATATTGAATGAATCCTAGCAAGTCATAGAATTCAATAAAACTATTATTTCAAATGGAAAATCCATACAATGGTAGTATGCTTGAAATATTATCTCTTTCCAAGTTATGGTTTCATCATCTTAAGAAGCCTATAAATCCCATCAGCCCTAAATCCCCTAAACCTACCTTTATCCCTAACCTATTAACCCCTAACGCCTTATTCATTAAGCCCTAGTCTAGTCTTATTAACCCTTAAGCTACTAAAATTTGAACTGCTAACCCCTTACACACTATACCATTAAACCTTAAATCCCTTAGACCCTAAACCATAATTAAAATCTACATATTATGTCTACTTCTTATCCTCTTAACTTACTCTCAATTTTCTGTGTAGTTAGAATACATCTATAACGTCCCATTGGTCCCAAAATGTCTGTAGTAGTGTCTGGATCATGTCAATCCATTGTACCCTCACACTTTCTGTAGTTTCATATATACAGATCGAAATCAACATTTTACACAAGACGATGTATTGTTTGAATTTTCACATCAAATCAAATTGAATCTACTCACCATCAATCTGTGATGGGCCACGTAATATTTATATGGGCGATTTGTGGTTAAGATTATAGGGCATGAGAGTCTGCACTAGGTTGGATGCCTAGATTCCCAAATAATTATAATCTACTATCTAACCACTAGTGTAAGGTTTGTCTGTAACCTCTATCCCCTTGTGCCATCAATCATTTGTTTAAAGAACTAAATTTTTGTAGGGTTGAAAAAAAATTCTATTAAGGGAAATTGTGTTACAAATTTGAAAATGGTAAAGATCAATTAAGGCATTAGCCAAAACCAACTTGTTTCAAAATGATTGACACTTCCTCTTAAAATAATGAATTTTTAATGGATATGAGAACTGCAATTAAATGGCTCAAGCAAGCACTATGGGTAATCACAATGCTACTTTCCCATCAATAGAGGCACAACTCTTAGATTTATGAGATAGTTGATTCATTTGTTGTGAAAGAAGGGAACTCAGTGGAGGCCCAAATAGGGAATTTGCCTTTGGAGTTTAGAAATAAATACAAGGAAATTTCCAAATCAATAATTATCCTCTTCCAACAACACTCTCTATAAATCTATTCATGGAGATGAAGAAACTTATAATTTTGATAAACACGATTCTAAACACTAATTTGTTTCCGCTACATTTTTCCTTTGTGATTGGATCTGACCACGATGAACTGAATTAGTGGTTGAATGACAAAGACATAAATGGAAATTTGGCATTCTCGTATTCATTTCTTTATATTCAATGCCATTTGTGCTTGTATATTCAATTGTTGAAATATAATACATGAATCGTAACATGCATTTTCACATAACATGTCCTTATATTCAATGATATTCATGTACTCATATTCACTTCAATTCAATTCAGGATGATCAGATTCCATTGACATCCAATAAAGTGTATTAAATCAGATTCCATAGGAGAACAATAAAATGTATTAAATAAACACTAGACATAAAATGTTAACAGAAGAAACTAAGCCTAATGAGAAACCTAAACCCTTTGAAGTTCATACTAAACTAAGAGACCAAAAACACCATATTTCTAGGACATCATTAGTTCTAGTGTGGTATGCTAGGATTTTTCCTTCTGTCTAATGGATTTTGGTGGGGCCAAGTATTAATGAGATGGGAGATGTGGGAAGGCTTGTATACAACCACCGCACCATGAATACTTTTGTTGAACTCCATTCCTATGAAATATGTTTCTAGTTGGCTAAGAGAGATCCATATTCTACATCCTACTCAATTAATCAAATTATTAGCACAAACTCTCAAGTAACCACACCTATTCAGGGTAACTACTCCACTATCATAGGCTATTTACAAGCCTAGTTTTCTATGTTAAAATGTAGATATGCTAGTCAGAGGTTATGGAAGAATAGATACCCCTCAAGCTCGTTGAAGTCATAAATATAAATAATCAAAGCTATATTGTTAAAATATGGAAAGATCAAGTAGGCAGGATGGTTGCAGGAAAAAAAGAAAATGGGAGATGGCGACAGTTTAAAATTATGGAACCAACAAAAGTTGTTTTAGTTGTAGGTATGTGCATGAAGCAAATTTGACTGTATAGAACGAACCCAGGTAAAAGTAGTAAGAATTCATGAACATAGAAAAATATAAACCTATAAATCCAACTAACCTATGATTCCATCTCTAAAATTGTAGGCTTCAATTGTAAATTAGTTGTTGCCCACCTCTTCAAAAGCCTCCAAGTTCTACTGAATGCTCTTCTATCCATGACATGAGTTGTAACTATATAGAAAATTTCACAAGCCCTAAAAATATTTAACCACATAACCAATTTCTCTCAAATCTCTCAAAATATACCAAAACCCTCCCGCTAGCAGCAAAACTTTCGTGCCAAAGAGCCATATTTATGGATCGACCATCCAATTTTCATGGAGAGTTTAGAAACCATGTAAACCTAGAGTGGACCTCTTCACAATAAGAATAATCAGTTTTCATAGAAACATGGTTCTTAGAAAGTTTTTGTGGGGTAAGAAAAGCCAATTTTCGCGGGTAAAAATATTTCATTTTCATTCCTAGGCTTTCATACCCAGTTTCATACCCAACTTTCCACTTTCATAATCAGTTTTCATAACCAGCATTCGGATTTCATGCATGTTTCCCATTTTCATGCAATCAGAATGAATTGAGCATTACGTTATGTATGAAAATTTTAAAACAATTACATCATGTGTCAATTATTGAAAGCAATGTCCATGATTAAAAAACATTAAACTATTATAATTTGATATTATTAAAATGAGTTTTATTTGATCATTAGTTTATCTATCCACTATTAAAATTATTATCATTAATAAAGGTCTATATATCATTCAACAATTAAATAAATTTCATATCTAAACAATAACAAAAGTTCATACACCATTAAAAATAATTAAATCATTAATAAAGGTTTATATATGATTTATATATATATATATATATATATATATATATATATATATATATATATATATATATATATATATATATATATATATATAGATATAGATATAGATATATAGAGATGTATATATAAGAAATTAAAAAAAGTTCAGAATACCATTAACCATTAAAAATTAAAAATGTTTCATATAAAGTAATTAATAGAAATTTATTCACCATTAAAAAATTAAATTTCATACATGAATTAATAAAGGTTCATACCTATTTACTAAATAGGTATATAAATATATATTTTAGGTTTATCTATTTAGTATTATGAAATGTAAATATGACGATTTTAATACTAGATTTAAATGAACTCACTTTTTTAACATAAGCAATGTTATGTTTATCTATTTATTAAATGTACATATGAAGATTGAAACTTAGATTTAAAACCACTCACTTTTAACATAAGTCAATGAAATTTAAAAATTAAACTTTATGGCCAAAGAAATATAAATATAAATACTAATTTGATTATCTAAATATTACCTTTACTAGAATTATAATGAAGTGTAAAGTAGATTGATAATACATGGAATATGTTAATTGTAAATGAATCCATCTCCAGTGTTAAACTTTAGAGAGAATAGGGCATTTGGAATTTTAACACTGTAAATGGATTCATATACCCCTTTTTCTGTAAAGTTTAAGACTGCAAATTGATTTAGAGACCCCTGTAGTGAAATGTAAGACTTCGTTATCAAAATTGCAATTTTCCATTTTTGGAGTGGTACACAATTAAAAATTACTAACATAAATGACTAATTGATATACTTTTTGTACTTGTTATTTGGCAATATTTTTATGCTTGGACTATAATAGTCATTTATGTTAAGCATTATTAATTTTGTCACTTATTATCTAGTCATACATTTTAATCCTAAACTAGTCACTTATGTCAATCGAATTTAGTTTAGTCACTTATTATCTAGTCATATATTTTATCCCTCGACTAAATTAGTCATTTAATTTAGTCATTTTTAGTTTGGTCGCTTTAACCTGCTCAAATTTAGTAGTATTTCACTTGAAATAATTGTGGTGACTAACCTTTTTAGTCATATAGTTATTAATTTCATCATTTTCTATAAGTGGAGGTAACAAGATTGTAGCTTAGATCTATTAGAACATGGAAGCTACAAAGATCACAGAGTTATGTTTTGTATTATTTGATGTAAATGGTTCTGACCATGTAATGTAGGCTTTATGATATAAAAGTAATCATTCCATTCATATATATATATATATATATATACATACATACATACATACATATATATATATATATACATACATACATACATACATACATACATACATATATATATATATAGATATATATATATATATATATCTAACATTTTTTTGAAACTAGAGGCCATCTAGAGCCCAATAACTAGATAGCATAACTTTTACTCTCCACTCCTCCTATAATTGCAAAATGTCATTCTTCCTCTTTTTTAAATCCACAATTTGTGATTGATGTGCCTCTGAGAAATAATATACATGTGAAGGATCAAACAATATAGTGAATTTTTTTAATCAATAGCCAAAATTTCATCAATATGCTTCCTCATTTTAGTTTGAATCCAATTACTGACAAAAATTTTAAGATTCCTCAACTTAATCTGAATAATTTACAAAGATGATGCCATTAAGGGGTCTCATCCTAGTGCCCAAAAAGTCTGCACTAATGAATGAAATTCAGGAAAATTTAACCAGTGGTTATTAAATTTGAATGGGAGACCAACCCAATCCCATCTACTTGCTACTCGAGTATGACAAGGAAATGGTCTAAACTTTAGGATGGAATAACCTAAGCATTCACAAAACCTAATCATTCCAAAAAATATCTGTGAAGCATGAAACAATGAAGTCTCATAGTGATGCCTCCGGACCCAACCCAACCATTTCTCCAATTCAAAATAAAGGGACTCGACAAAATATCCACCAAGTGTTTCCTGCCAAAATGATCATTGAAGTACCCTGCTAATGGGTCAAGTCTGCAACGATCCCACCATACCTCATTATCTTCAATGGTGGCATTGAAATCCCCCAAAAAAATAAGGAATCCCATCTTTAACAAGTTGCACGATTCAAATTTATATAATAAGTATCTTATGGAAGAATATGATGCATATGTATTAAGAATATTAAATTTGTCCTTCGAGCCCCTGAAGAAACTAGATAGAAGAATACCTACAAAGGATTTATAGGAAATAAAATTCACGACCTTAGGATCTCAAAAGGTCACAAGACCACCAAATAAACTCAAAGTATCCACAACACATACCCGCCAGCTAAGATAGATACAAAGGAGAATGGGCCAAATTTTGTCTCCAATCATTATTATCTCTTGTAAAAGGACAATAGAGGGGTGATTAACCCTAATCAAGTGTTAGAGTATGAGGATTCTTCAAGAACTCTCCAAGCCACTAATGTTTGAGGACATGATTATCATTGTAAGCCCTCATAATCGAGCAAATAATCTCTAAAGGCCCAAATAGGAGAGAAAGAAGAAACAAAAGATGATGTACCTGAAGATGATGGAACAGGATCCAATTTTGCAAAAATATTGTGAAGATCACTATCAGTCCCATTCGAACAATTTGAAGGTTTCAAACTTTGTTCATTCCTAATTGTCACCTTAAAAAAAAAATGGGATTTATAGAGATCTTAGGAGAGGAGGATGAATGAATCAACATATTCTCTAGATGGATACCGGGTGAAGGTGAAGAAACTTGAGATCACTCCCCACCAAATTAGTAGGAGAAAGGCCTTTAGAAAAAATCCCCAATTGAATGTGAGTAGGGTAGGGCTAAGAGTGAATGATTCATCAATAGTGAAGGTCATCCCATTGACATCAAAACATAAAGTGTGGGTAGATTCTAAATTGTTGGAACATGGAGCAATGTTTGATATAGATAAAAATAAAGAATGTTCAATACAATCAGAATGTGGCAGCTGAATATGAAGAGAAACAATACGTAAAGGATGGAATGTAGAATTACTAAGAGAAACAACACATGATACCAAATAATTATGAATATGTTTCTTAGGAAATGTCATAGGTCGTGTGATTTTAAGATTACCCAAGAGAGAGTGTTGTCCAATCTCTTGAGCTATCAAAGGGTGTATAGATAAGTCAATGGAAGACCCCCATCACAGACAGTTTTTGATATTCCACGTCGTGGAGTCCCAATTCTACGCGGTGCTCAAAAATAAGATGTCCAACATTATGACAACCCAGACAGCGAAAAGGAATTTCCCAATAGCCGATTCACTACCTATTAGAGAAGCCACCCAAATTGAGGTCCACCTTCACGCAAAGGCTTCTAGAAAATTCCACCTCAACCAAAATCCATGCGATACATTTATCTCTCTGTAACAAGCTTTATTCCTCCATGAAATCAATTTTACCAATGGAAATATCAATCATCATCAGTGATACACGTAACTAGGATACGATGGGTAAACTAGGGATTTTAGCCCAAGCCAATTTTTTTCATGGTGATTCTAGTTATGCATTAAATCCCACATGTCAGTGATGTAAAGAGAGGAAACCATGACCAGAAAGCCAATATGATCCTAAAATATTTGTAACATTGTCATCATTAATAAAGTGTAATCAAAACCACTAATGGTATAAAATGCTCAAAAGAGGAGAGTACTTAAGAATAGGGTACCAATGTTCTCTAACCCAGGATGCCATCTAAGAGCCATAAATTCACATATAGAATGACATACCCACCAAATCCCATTGTTGTAATCCTACCACCTAGTCCCAAAAAACGTCGAAATGAAAAAGGAATTTCTAATAATCTAGATCAACCTTAACTGCCTTCTTTTTTTGTGAACAATGGAAAAATATTTCCATGGATTATCACATTTGGGTTCAATAGGCATTGGAGATATTGAAACATTTGAATCCACGTGTATAGATACATGTACAAGAGACATCCCATAGGTTTGGACTCCCAACTTAGGGAAGTCATGACTCCTCGCCTCAATAGTCGCATGTGCAAACGCATCAAGTAATGGAACGTCACTACCCTAGTTTATTTTATTGTCAAGTGAAATCCTATCGATATATGTAGAGGCCAATTCTACAATTGACGCCTCGAGCACTCTACAATCCTGCCTATATGTGCGCAAAGTAGAGAGCATTACCGAAAAATACCCTATGTAGTAATTTCTGAAAAAAACTCGATAAAATATGTAGACAAGGTAAATTAATGTCACTCATCAATTATAGACCCCACTCGATGTAGGTCGTCACTAGCTTAATCCGCTAGGAAACCCCTTCAAATATAATAAGCTGACCAATGACCACCAACTAATGTCCTTGTGAAAATCTCATCAAGAACACAATCAAAAAATATATTCAATGATGACGCAAACCATTAATGGACTATCCCTCATATAATCAATGGCCAACATGGAAAATAAATATCCCCCGACACCAATTAATGACCCCAAGAGACTCCTCCCTGATCAAGTTCAAAATTCAAATATGCTATCAACTACATGAACCAAAATAAATGCACTTATGTAGTAGTAAAGATCCTAAAAAATAGCCCAATCGACCAATCCCAAACCAGAGAGGAGCACGAAGATCCATAGGAGAAAAGGTTTAGAAGAAATACCACGTAAAACAACCAGCTAGTACATCTCAAATAGACCACAGAGAAGACCAAAAAGTAGTAGCTAGGGTCCTCAAAATAACCATGACCGACCAATCACAAATGAGATAAGGAACAAAAATATCCATAAGAGAAAAGGTTCAAAAGAAGTAACACATATACAACCAGCTAGTGCATCTCATACAGACCACAAAGTATACCGACATATAGATTGGAAAACAAATTGTTATTAGTGTACCTTGAAACAGAAAAACCAGTAGAGATCCCTAATATCATCCATATTAGGATAAAAGATAAGTGTAGCTCAGATAATTATGCTTACATGTATTTCCCCCAACAACATCAACAATTTCACCAACGAAATCTATTTTTAATCCATATACCTTCATAGGTGCAACCAAAATTACCGCCCTTGTGAATTTTTTGACTAATGCTTCCACAATCCAATATTTTATCCTCGGAGTCTACTTCTCACAAAACTTGTCTTTGAGATTTTACAGTAGGCATATTATCTACCAACAGATATTCTATAATTTTCCTCCACCATCCTTGTGAAAATTATGGTGTAGATTTGCAATTGCTCATGATGTTTCAAATCAAAATGAGAAGACACAAACCTACTCTACTGCTCTGTGGATTTTAATTCACAATTTGGAAAAAAAAATTCAAAAACTCAATAAGAAATAACACACATGCACACAATTTTTTTTCCTCGCGAAATAAATATGATAAAAGCTGCAATGCCTGCATAAATTAATATGATGAATAGAGATGTATTACAATTTCTTTGCTCAACTCAGCACAACTTGTATGTTAATAACCTATCTCTCTACTCTCTCAGAAGCTTTGACCCAGACTTAGTCAATTTATGCCTATGCTTGAGCCCCTATTTCCTTATTCAATTCCTTGAGAAATTAGGCCCCTATTATATGGGAATTTTTCCAAGCTATATTGCACAATTCCCAAAGTTGATAATATCACTACATGCAACACCTGTACACTCGAGACTAGTCTACCACTGATGTTACACTACCATGGAATATCTAAAACAACTAGGGAACATGAATTCTCTTCATGAACTAGCTATTTTAGGTTTATTGATCAGTTAACATGACGATAACTGAGTTTGACTGAAATCCCACTGCACAACTGGCCTTCCACTAGTTCCTTCAACAGTTGGAACTAGTTGAACTAAAAATAACTTCAAATAATTGTCTTTGAGTGCTACAAATTAGCAATCATACATTCTTAATTGAAATCTAACTCCTCTAACTCAAATTTACTGAGTAAACTGGGTAATAGAAGCCATGTCACACAAGTTAACCGCATCCAAGTTCTCTGCTGATATGGAAATTCAATTTTTCTCAATTTAATCAAGGAGAAATCAAATTAAGAATTTCTTACTGCATTTTTCAACAATCCTTCACATGAATGTAATCCGTGTTTCCAGTGACAGTTAGGAGTTCCACCATAACAATATGCTAATAAAAACAACCAGTGGATAGAATTAGTGTTCAAAATAAATGAAGCAGTACAAAAACATAGATTAAAACACAATCGATGGAGACCCTGAAAAGTATTCCAACTATGTTACTCCTTATCCACGTTCAATGAAATAGCCTCCATCTCCCTCTCACCATGCACACCTCTGTTGCAACCTCCATTGCCGTAAATCCCACTAGTTTTTGCCAGCCTCCATCACTCCACTTCTTGAATAACCCATCAATAGCATAAAGACATACACCTAATCCTTTACCTTTTTTCCTTGTGAATCACATTGAAAATCTTAAGACGAAATTAAACTTTAAGACAAAATATTTGTTTTGTCTTAAAAGCCTCCTTCATGTAGTAGTGTTGAACGCAACCATATAAAAGTTATATATAATCGTGTCACCAAAGATCGAAGGGACTTAAGAGGAATTGGTGTTTGGGAAATATTACTAGGAAAAGTTGTCCCGTTCTTTAAAGCTAGCTACCCCCATAAAACTAATAGCCCAACAAATTGTTGTCCTTATATAAGATAGCGTGAATAGTAATCGAAATAAAAACCTTAGTATAGGGATGAGACAATAGTAGTGTGCAAGCTCATAGGCTTACGATGCACTATAATAGTCAATTTTGCAGTTGTTAGATAATATTGTCTTAAATTGATATGGATTTGTCTTAATTGTCAATTGTCTTCAATGGGTTTTGTCTTAATTTCCATTTTGTTAAGTGGTCATTGTCTTAAATATAAAATTTTGTCTTAAACTATTTTTTTCATAAATATAAAGCTTTTTCTTAAATATTCTTGTCTTAAAGTGTTATTGTCTTAAATATAAAGTTTTGTCTTAAAATATTTTTGTCTCAAATTGGTTTTGTCTTAAATATAAAGTTTTGTTTTAAAATATTTTTTGTTTTAAATTGTTTTTGTCTTAAATATAAAATTTTGTCTTAAATTATTTGTCTCAAACTTTTTGTCTTAAATTTTATATTTAAGAAAAATGAGTTGATATTAAGTTTGAATGTAAAATAACTAAAATAAACAGTGACATTTTAAGACAAAATATTTCTTTTGTCTTTCAAAAAGTCTTAAAAATGCCCTTCTTGTAGTAGTGTCTCTATCTCAGCCCACCAAACACACATGCTCTCTCACTCCATATTTATCTATATCAACCTCTCTCTCTCCTTATTTATCTATATAACCCTCTCTCTCTCTCCATATTTATCTATACCACCCTCTCTCTATCTCTCTCTTCTTCCCTCTCTTCACCTTCCATCTATATCTCTATCTCCCTCTCTCTCTCTTTTCCTTCTATATCACCACCAAAACATACACACTTTCTCCATATGTATCTATCTATCCCTCCCTCTTCCTCTACATTAGTCTCTCTCTTCCCCTTCTCTCCCTCTCCCCCCCTTCTATCCCTCTTCCCCCATGCTCTCCTCTCTCTCTCTATCCATCTCCATTATGACTCCCTCTCATTCTCACCACCTCTCTCTCTATATGTCTTTATTCTTACCTTCTACCCTTTCACCCTTCCTCTCTCCTCTCTATCCCATCCTCACTCTCTTACTTCATCTCTCTCCCTTTCTTTCCCACCTCCCTCTATCTCTCCCCCTAAGCTCTCTCTATCTCTTTGCCTATCTATTTTTTCCCTCCAACTTTGTCACTATCTCCCTCCCTCTCTCCTCCTCTCTCCCTCTCTATCTCGCGCCCACACATAAATATTCTCTCTCCATCTCTTCCTTATCACTTCCTCTCTCTCTCCACTTTTCTCTCTCTATGTATCTCTTCTTCCCTCCCTTTCTCTCCCTCCAATTCCATATCTCTATCCCTTCCTCTCTTCTCCTTTCTCTCGCTCCCTCTATCACTCCACCGCTATCACTTTGTCTTTTCTCTTCCCTCCAATATATATATATATATACATATATATATATATATATATATATATATATATATATATATATATATATATATATATATATATAGATATATATATATCATTATAATATAAAAAGATAATATTATATTAAATTTAATATTGTATTAATTAAAAGTTATTATGTTGAATAATATTAATCTTGTAATATATTTATAGTAATATTAATATTAGATTTAATGATGTTTCTACGTTGCATGATAACAAAATTTATAATAAAACTACATCAAATGAATATTTATGAATATTACAACTTTGATCATGGAAATATTTATCTCTATAGATATTTTAATGTATCCATAGGATAAGCCCCATGAGGGTAGGCGAGTTGGTAATCACAATGTGGTGAAGTTCGTTAGAAAGGTGGGCTTTGTACTGAAGGTCACAAGTTCAAATCCCCTGGACTCACCCTAGAGCTGTATAGAGGGGCGGGCACAGCTCCCAGTGGTTATAGAGGTAGAGGTCACAATCGACCACCTGTAACACGAGTCGCGATGCTGCCACTGTTGTCGATTCCGCTGTAGTAAAAAAAAGTATCCATAGGGTACAGTTTTCATTTTAAAGATTCATTTTACAAATAATTAATTAAAACAAATATTAAGATATTTGACAACAATATTTTGGATTCTTTGTGTTGAATTCACCTTTTTACTTTCATTTAAGAAATGGTAGTGGCTTTAGTAAAGAGTAAAGATGTTTAAAATTTTACCTAATTTGGAATTTATTGTGGTAAAAAAATTCGTTGAAGGTAAATTTATGATGCATTCAAATTAAATTTATATGATAAAATAACTATATGGTTATTTTCTCTTTTGTTTTCGGCCAAAATTTATTTTTTCTATTTTAATTATTATGATCTATTGGAGAGACTAACATAGACATTATTTAGATTTCTAATTTTTTATCTTTATGTTGGCTCACATTAGCTAAAATATAACTTTGAGTAGAGACATACTTACACATGTAGTTCATACCCCTCTTGGTGCAATAAGAAAGGCCTACAAACTACATGTAAAATGTATATTTAAGTAATACCATATATTCACATGGAAATATAGAATGTGAAGTGGTGTCTTATGTCTACTCATTTCTCGTAGGGACGACACCTACTAGGCTTAACATTTTTTTGTATTCTTTTAATGTTGTACTATTATTCTTTTTGGAGGAGGAATCATAATGAACTATAATGATTTGCACAATATTTGAAAAGTGGCTCAATAGAAAGGGGTTCAAAAAAATCATCTTGTAAAATCTTCATGAACATCTAGTGGAATTAGAGGTATTCTTTAATATCCCATGTATATTTTACCCTAGTTGATTGAATTGAGACCTAATGCACCACCCTGTTTGAAAAACACTCCATCATTATAACAACCAATTGCATTCCCTATATATTACCTATATAATGTTGCAATCAATAATAGTTGCACTAATAGTAGTCTTTCATCCACACTAACAATTATTGACTCTAACAACAATGGCAAAAAGATCACACAAAAGATTAAAAATACCTATATTCATTTAAAACTTGCTTATATATTGACATTGTTTTGGGTAAACAAACGTGTTCATTTAGAAAATATTTATACAAAAAATATTTTTGGCCAAAACTATTTTTCACTGAAAACATTTTCATGTAATTTTTTTTCCAGCAATAGGTAATGGTATGTAATGGTGGAATGTAGTTGGAACAATTATTTACACCAAATACACATCCTCCTCTAAATTTAATATAAAGCCATTTCAGAAAAAAATCCGGGTCAATTATTTAGAAAAAAACCTACGAAGTCCAATTTCTCTTATATAATTGGCATAAAATGTTTATGTATTTTGTTGCTTTTACCCCCATAGTAATAATGTAATCAGGTGGGTAGCCTTGCACTACATAACATTTGTTTAAGTATATCAATTAATTAAACACCTTATATAAACTTTGTTGATATAGGTAATTATGTCTAAGGCATTCGCTCTGTCAGCTCTCTATGTGCAAGCATTGTTTACTCTGATGATTCAATGAGCTTAATTTTCATCGGCCTTGCATTTATCCAAATTTAACACGTGGTTGGTTGTGGAATGAAAGATACCCCTAGGCCCTATTCTTACAATGACTCACAATTTATCGTCGCACGTTGATGGTTGAATTTATGGTGGAGATAGGTTGTGGTTAGCTTCGGGAGGTAGTTTGGTGATAAGTTAACTTTGCTCAAAATGTGAGAATCATTGTATCTCCCCAGATGAGTTGACCCTTTCACAATCGCCTTTGTTGTATCAAATGTTGCTCCTAAATTTCTTTCAAGGCTTTTTTCGCATGCCTAAGATCATAATAAAGAGTTGTCACAAGCCCTTCTCGTCTCCTCTCACAACCTAACCAACCCAAACAATTTCTAAATGCTCATAAGCTGTTTGGAGTGAGCAACATTTTGCAGATTCTCAAGAAGCTTCATGACGATAGGAAAAAAAATGATGCAATGAAATCTATTGTGTACCAGGCCAATGCAAGGGAGAAGGATTATATTCATGGTTGTTTTAGAGTTATTTTGATGCTTCAAAACCAAGCAAGGTGATTGAAAGTATAGCTGGAGCTGGTGAGGAGCCAAGTAATGTTTTTCGACCAACAGTTTCAGAATTAAGGATGACCCATATAAAATAACCTACCTGCGTAGCAACAAAGAAAGCTTGAACCCCTCGGCAATGAAGTTGGAGTTGTTCCTACCTCATCGATATATCCTTCTTACTTGAACTCCCCTTAGGTGGACTATGATGGCTAGGATATTTATCGCTAGTCTAATCTAATGCATAGTAACAATCTATTACTTGAATAGGAACCCAAACATGATTATAGAGACTCCAAACAAGCATATGAATCTAGGTACAATTGTTTGTCTATTAGTTGAGGCTTATCTAGAACCCACTGAGCTTATTTCAGTATCGAAATCTGAATGAGCGTGCTCATATAGATAAAATTAGAAAAATATTAATGGAAAATGGATAGGATGATTCTGGCTCTGATGAAGTCATTGCCCAAAGATGGTAAGTCTATATGTGGGTGTTGTTTATTTTTTCTGATACGAATTCATGCCAGAATTCAATGTAATGTAGTACTGACATTGAAGGTTTTTATTTTGGTGTTAAAACTAGTACTAATATGATGATGTATGGACCACTTGAGGCTTTCCCTATGTGTGGTGGAAACCTTGAATTTTCAGGGTTTAATTATAGATGTCCCATGGGTTTTATTTCTGAGTGGAGTAAGTGCAACTACACCATTCGAACTGCACGTAGGAAGAATGGATTATGGGTTAATATTCCCAGTACATTTAATAATGAATTTCTCTATGAGATGATTTAATAATGGGATGATTTACATTTGAAGAAGAGTTTTATGTTTTATTGATGGTTCAGTTGTCAAGGAAGCAACAAGATTCGAACCAATTCCCTATCAAAGAATCACTTCCCTAAGACAAGCCCTTCTTTGCATGACCATTTCATTGTCAGATCAAATGTCACGTCCTCTGGTTTCCCTTAAATCCCATCAATCTTTTCTGATATAAAACGTGAAGCATTTAAGTAAGAATTATTTCATATTATACAGTTTGGTTCCATTGTATTCTGTTAAGTTTTAGGATTAGTATCTATGATTTCAATCCAAATTTAGTAATAGTATTGATCTATGTTGCAACATCTATGGAGGGAAAAATCTGAGAATAATGGGGGAATGGTTGTCACTGTTATCAAAAATAGTTAGATGGTTAGATAATTCAATTTATGTTATTGAGGTTTAGTAGTAGGGTTAACTTTATTTGAAAGTCTATATTTGAAGGATTTGATGGTTTTGCATTATTTCTATATGTATTTTTAGGTGTAGATTATGTTCTAGTGTCAGAAAAGGAACCGACAAAGGGAAGCCCTACTAAAGTAGAACAAGTAAATTATATTGATCTCCCGACATTAACCTTGTTAGAATTTTAATTGCTGATATAATGGATGATGCAGGGGCTCCCCTGCGTATACCCACAATATGCATATAGAATGCATAAACTAACTTCCCCAGAAATTTCAAACTCTCCGCCGAGTCAAATCTTCAATATATTAATGATTAAGGCCCTCTTTAGTAAACTCTTATACGGAATGATTTCATTACAATAGCCTGGTCTTTCCCTTTATTCAAATACTTGTATCGGGACTTTATAACTCAACCCTTATAAACCTTACACAATCCTTAATATCACATATATACCAACCCACACTTTATAACTATGGTAATGTTGGACTTAACACATGGAAACCACATATTGTGTGTATTTCATTATAAACCCTTTATAAGGGAAATACACATAAACATACCTTTTCTGCTTAAATATGGTCTTTGCAAATATTCCGAGATTTACCTCTATCATTATCGCTAATCGCAATATCCGCGGGTTTCATTACCCATGAACCTTGTCTCCTCCAATATATGATTAACATAATGAACTTCAAAACATATACAAGATGTGCCCATATAACCCTATCGGGTCCATTCACTTCACATGTGATATACTCCCATGCCAATAAAGCACCATTGAATCTTTGCGATGCAATCACTTCGCTGATTACATTGGCATCACCCGTTACACTTGCTTACGGCCCAAGGGTTATTCCTTCTCTAAAATGTGATTAAGTTTCCACCATTGATCCTCTTCTTAGATCTAACGGTCCTCGTTCCATCGCTTAATCACAAGTCACAATCGCTAGTCACTTGGGGTCGGGCTCATTCACTTAATAAGTCGCGATGCGATTCAAACTCTCTGATCTCTGTGATCTAATCTCAACCATTGATCTGTTAGATCCAACGGTCCCTGTGCACCGATTCTTCATTTCTTCGCTCTTCCGCTTCACTTAGATTTTCTGCCATTACTTCAGTTTTCTATGGTTTTTGGGTTTTCAATGGTTTCAGCCTTTCACTCTCAATTCACTTCCACTTGAGCTTAACTTCGTGATTTCTTTGATCACTGTCCTCTTGGCCCCTAATTGATCCTTCGAATGGATCAAAGATCCACACGATCCTCTGTCTCTTCTCCTCCTCTATGTATTCGCCTCGATTCTGCCTGCATATATAAACTAAGCAAATCTCTGATTACATCATTCAATATTTGAATCACACACTTACACTCAGGATCGAATTCTCTGTATATAAATATAAAACAAATGATTACATATTGAGACTCTGTCTCTCTGGCCTGATCTTCTAATATCAGTGGCCTTTGTTCCTCTATTTACCGTAGGCTTACAGTCACACTCTCACTGGCTGCCTGGCTGGCTGGCTCCCTGGCTAACTAACCTATCCAACCTCTCTCTTTTTTTCTTTTCAATACATTATTAGTAGTTTCCTTACAGTTGAGGAACTGTTCCTCAATTACTTTTTAGTTGCTCAACAATTTCTTCAAACTAGTTCCTAACTAATCCTAATCCTCTCATGTTCTCCTACATTAGAGGACATTTACAAATATGTCTCACAATATCTAAATAATTCCTATTCTCATTGAAAGTCACTCAAAGGCCTAAATATTTACATTAATTCAATACTTAGGAAACCAACTTCCCTAAAACACAAGACCCCCTATGTCTACTAATATACAATGATATTGTTGGGCTGAATGCTCCTGCATCAAACTCCCAAGGTAGAAAATATTCATGATCTCCTCATCATGTGTCTTCATATGTTGTTAGAAAACCTATAGGGTCCCATACTTTAGTTTGTAACCGCCCAAATGCTTTGCTCCTTTATTGCTATTACATGTCTGTTGTCTTTTGCTTTATCCTTCTCTCCTTATCAATCAGATTCATACTCGTATTGATCATTCTTCTTGCTACTGTCAACCTCCTCCATATGGACTGCTTCATCATTAACCGCCATAACTCTTCAATCTCCATCTCTAGCATTTCTTTGGGTTGGTCCATATTTTTCCATTCACTCTAACCTATTTTTCTCTGCTTCAGGTTGTTGCTTCTATCCACTAACTCTTCAAATTGTTGTTGGTTACTTCCACCATGTAGTTGCTGAGTCCTTATTTGTTCCTCACTTTTTCTTGATGCCTCCTTTTCATCCTTACCCGCTTTCACGGTTATCTCTGTCTGCACTGAATTCCAACTTTCCAACATTCTCTCCAGCAATTGAACATCTCTGTTCCATGGATTAAATTCTTCCATAGAATATTCTTCTTTCATTTTTATTTGGCTACTCATCTGTCCCAAATTACCTCGAGCATCTGCAACTATACCTACACTCATAAAATAATTATTAAAATAGAAAACATAATTCCTTAGTGCCTCTCCTTCCTTTGGCGACACATCAGTATGTTGCTCTGTTTTCTCGTCGTCTATTAGCATATTAGTCTGCTGATTTATATTATGAAAAGAATTCATGAGACTAGTTAGTCTCTCCTCCACATCTCCGTTCCAAGGATGTCTCCTCACTCAGGTTCACATTAGTGAACTTCTTCTACAATTTCCTTGTAATCCTCATCAGGTTCATTCTTCCCTACTGGTGCTTTCAGCCATTTCTCTAGTAGTTCCAATTTTGTCTCCCATTCACTGATCCTTTGACGAGAGTTCAGTCCTTATTCTTTAATATATTTTGCCCCTTCAAGACCTCCACTTGGTTGCTTTATATCCTTCTCCACTTCTTCTTTCTTTTGGCCATCATCATAAGCCAAACTTTCTTTACTCTTACCCCTCACAATATGCTGAAAAACAACACTTCTCCCCAATTGTGTATGGAATTTTATATTAGACCTAACTATCGTGTCTTCTTTTGGAACAGAGTTTAGATTCTGCAAGTCTTCTTCCTCCTTGATGACAATGTGAGAAAATTATCTTTCCTCACATATTCCACCTGCAAACATACACAAGTTATCAATTTTAACACGATAAAACATCTTAGTCTCACTTGAAGTTTTAATCTTCAAGTCTTCCTCCTCATACTCACTTATTGTGAGTAATTCTTCCTTCAATTGAGCATTCATCATTTTCCCTTCCCTCCTCTGTAACTCTTCTTCCAGAGCTATCCTTGTCTCTTCATCTGCAGTAATATTCTCATGCATTTGTTCTTCATCAATAACATTAATCAAATGCATTCGATTACCTTTCTGAGACAATATGCCTTCATTCTTCATAAGAATAAGATCGTGATCCCCCATCTCTATGACAACTTCCATAGAATCATCCATAAACTCTTTCTTCTTTATCCACTTAAATTATTCTTCTTTTGATAAGTTTTCTTTGTCACCTTTCACTTCTAGATATTCATTTATTCTGAAGATATCTTCATAAGGTTTCTTTTCTCCCGCAATACCTGCCATCATACACAAACTATCAGTTTTAACAACATAAGACCTTGTGGTCTCACTTGATGCTTCAATCATCATGTCTCCTTCATGTTTTGAATCCTTCATGTGATTAATTAGATCTTCTACAGATCTCCCGTCTTCAACTTCACCCAGAATATCACCCTCTTGTGGTTTACAAATGGATTCTTCCATTTCCAACTCAGCCTCTCTGAGTACATCCACGAGGCTCTTCACTTGCCTTTGTTGTAGTCTTATATGTATATTATACCACTTCACTACCTTTTTCCTCAAGGCCCAACCTTGTCTTTGGCTTTCCTTTAGCAGCATCGTTAACACATTGAGTTGTTCTTTCATCTTTGCAATTTCCTGGTCAATTTCCTCTTGCCTCATCCTTTCACCATTTTCCTTGGCATTATCTTTCTTTATCTTTCTTCTGATGTGGTCCTCTTCAGAACCTTTGTTACCTCTATTATGACTATCAGTAGTCATCGTCTTCTCTATCTTCATGAGTTTCTCATTCTTTCACTATGAGCTGCACTAAAGCCTCTGCAACAACAAGTCCTCCTTGTTGCAACATGCCGCACCAAGATTTCCTCTAAAATTGGCCTTTTTCCAAGCACTAGTTCTCTATCTCTGGAACCTCTTTGAGCACTTTTCTCTACTCCTTCTTGGCTTCAACTCATATGCCTCTTCCACGAACACAAATTTCCTCTTGCACTTCAATCACAATGGAGATACTAGGTTCTAACCACCTCCCTTTTCACTCTAAAAATCTTACCAACTTTATTCTTCCTTTAGCAATTCTACCCACATACTTTATGGAATTGCCTTTGTGAGCTGTAAAACTACGTTTGTAGTAGCAAGTCTCCTTCTTGCTACATATGCCTTACCCCCATGTCCTTACTGTTTGTCATATTAAAATATGATCTCTTATTGCCTACATAAACATCTTACACATAACTTTGTTCTAATTTTTCTACAAATAAATTTAATGGCTCTGATACCAAATGACACAGGGGCTCCCCCACGTATACCGACAGTATGCATATAGAATGCATAAACTAATTTCCTTGGGAATTTCAAACTCTCTGCCGAGACAAATATTCAATATATTAATGATTAAGGCCCTCTTTATTAAACTCTTATGCGGAATTAGTTCATTACAATAGCCCAGTCTTTCCCTTTATTCAAATCCTTCTATCACAACTTTATAACTCAACCTTTATAAACATTACACAATCCTTAAGCTCGCTTATATACCAACCCCCACTTTATAACTATGGTAATGTTAGAATTAACACATGCAAACCACACATCGTGTGTATTTCATTATAAACCCTTTATAAGGGAAATACACATAAACATACCTTTACCCTTAAATATGATCTTTGCACATATTCTGAGATTTACCTCTATCATTATCGCTAATCACAATATCGGCGGGTCTCATTACCCATGAACCTTGTCTCCTCCGATATGTGATTAACATAATGGACTTCAAAACATATACAAGATGTGCCCATATAACCCTACCGGGTCCACTCACTTCACATGTCATATACTCCCACGCCAATAAAGCACCGTTGAATCTTTGCGATGCGATCACTTCACTGATCGCATCGGCATCACCCATTGCACTTCCTTACGGCCCAAGGGTTATTCCTTCTCCAAAATGTGATTAAGTTTCCACCGTTGATCCTCTTCTTAGATCTAACAGTCCTCATTCCATTGCTTAATTGCAAGTTGCAATTGCTAGTCGCTTGGGGTCAGGCTCGTTCACTTAGTATGTCATGATGATTAAAACTCTCTGATCTCTGTGATCTAATCTCAACCGTTGATTTGTTAGATCCAACGGTCCCTATGCACTGATTCTTCATTTCTTCACTCTTCTGCTTCGCTTAGATTTTCCACCATTACTTCAGTTTTCTATCGTTTTTGGGTTTTCAATGGTTTCAGCCTTTCACTCTCAATTCACTTCCACTTGAGCTTAACTTTGTGACTTCTTTGATCACTATCCTCTTGGCCCCTAATTGATCCTTTGAATGGATCAAAGATCCAAACGATCCTTTGTCTCTTCTCCTCCTTTGTGTATTCGCCTTGATTCTGCCTACATATATAAACTAAGAAAATCTCTGATTACATTATTCAATATTTGAATCACACACTTACACTCAGGATTGAATTCTCTGTATATAAATATAAAACAAATGATTACATATTGAGACTCTGTCTCTCTAGCCTGATCTTCTAATATCAATGGCCTTTGTTCCTCTGTTTCCCATAGGCTTACAGTCACACTGTCACCGACTCACAGGGTGGCTGGCTCCCTGGCTAACTAACCTATCCAACCTCTCTCTTTTTTTCTTTTCAATACATTATTAGCAGTTTCTTTACAATTGAGGAGTTGTTCCTCAGTTACATTTCAGTTGCTCAACAGTTTGTTCAAAGTAGTTCCTAACTAATCATAATCCTCTCATTTCTCCTACATTTGAGAACATTTACAAATATGTCTCGCAATATCTAATTAATTCCTATTCTCATTGAAAATCACTCAAAGGCCTAAATATTTACATGAATTCAACACTTATGAAACTAATTTCCCTAAAACACAAGACCCCCTATGTCTACTAGTATACAATGATATTGTTGGGGTGGATGCTCCTACATCAATGGATATTATGTTCCCTTGTAGTGTATCTGATTTTGTCCAATCTATTATTTTACCTACAGTGGAAAAGGAAACCCTGTTGATACAGAATCATGGTTAAATAATAACAGTAACAATCAGAAGGTGTAGCCTACTTAAGGTTATGAGATAATGAATAATATCCTTGGAAGGCATGAAGTTACGTAGACAAAACAAACCACAGATAAAGAAGTTGCCAAGTCATTTATTGCAGAGGTATATTCTAATCCATATACTTTTATATCGCAATCTAGGGATGATGGTAAACATTTTAGCAAATCGTGAGTGCTGATGATGTGGTCCTGTAGCCTTAAGTTCATCTGGTTTCCTCAATAGAAATAAAGGTTTCCTAAGCCCTAATTGCGAAGTATGCCTACACCTATTAGTCCACACACTCAAATTCTAGCATTTAGTCAAAAGAAGGTCATTAAATTTTTTGGTTTCATTATGCAAGTAAACATAGCTTCCCTTGAATTCATCTTAGTACAGAGGTTTCTCAGGGTTCATACCTTTGTTTTGATTGGATCTAAATCCCAATTGTTGCAATTCTTAAAGAAGTACAGTCCGCTCAGTATCTGCCAATGGCCTATGGATAACCTTCATCAATGCTTTCCATTGATTTAGGGACATAATTGTTGTCCCTGCGTCATTTGTAAAGAATTTATAAATTTATGTGTCCTTGAAAATTCTATAAACAAGGAAGCAAATAGAATTATTGACCAAATTAAACAAGGAAGGAAATAGAATTATCAACCAAATCAAATAACATAGCAAAATGCATAACTATATCTTGTGAAAAATGTGCTTTAGCGATATCTTGTGAAAGTTCTGCTTGGCTATGGTTGGTTGGAACTACAATGAAATGAAAATACTTGGCCTTCGGTTATGGAATTCTGTAAGTAAATAAACACTTTTTATTTTAGTGATTTTGAAGGTACTTTTAAGCTTGCAGTTTCTCCGATCAGTTTGCATGTAATCTTTTGTTTCACTTGCAACACTTAAATAAGGAGCGGGTATGAATGAGGGTAGGATGGGTTTTAGGGTTTCAAATTAACCAAGGTTTGGATATTAGTTACAAATTGAATAGACTCTATCTCATGAGTTGGAGATGGAGTTTAGGGGCTTGAATTATGTTTCACATGACTAGTGTTGTAGTGAGAATTGAGGGATATTGACTATAAATGCTAAGCTATATCAATGTTTATTACTGCTACCCTTATAGTGATTGGAGGTTCCATAAACCACCTGACATGAAAGTGTTTATCCCTGACATGGAAGTGTTTTATCTCCATTTACACTGATGGATGTTCAGATTTTCGGATGCCAAAATCCTGCAAAAAAAATTGAGGTGAAATCTTGATTCGTGTTATTTAAATTCACCTGTTGACTGCATATATGGATTCAGAACCTTGAAAAACCCTAGGGGACTTGGATTTTGCATGGGTTACCCATGAAACTTGTGATTTCAATAAATTCATGCATATTTTGAAGCAATTAGACCGAAAAAATGGTGCTCCATGAAACTCTCTCTAAACTACCACTTTCCTTTAAAGTGTATTACAGTTGTATTGTTGCATGTGCCTTCACCTCCACAAATATTGAGGATGTTCCTGTTTTCACTTTATAATCTAATTAAAGGCACTCCCCTTAGGGTGCATATGAAAATTATGATTTTCTTTTTAAAACTAACCTAGCTTATTTTCTTGGTTTATAAGAGAACTAATTTAATTTTTATTTAAAAAAATATTAGTAATAATAGTATTTAAAAAGTTATTTTATTTTATTTGTTTTTAAGAGATTTTATATACATATAATTTATTTTTTATTTAAAGAAGATTAATAGTAATATTTTTTTTCTCGGCAAAGACTAAATCTATTAAGAGAAATCAATATGGTACAAACAGGAAAGGCAAAAGACCGTCAGACCGGAAATGATAGATACATCAACCTCGGTCCCGGAAGAGAGATACAAACACAGAGCTACAGGAAAGACAAAAGACCGACAGACCGGAAATGATAAATTCATCAACCTCGGTCTCGGAAGGAAGAAACAAACTCTGCTACACCTGAAGATTTGATAGCAAATACTAACTGTCAGGCTGTTACCCCAGCGGGACAGTGATTACACCACACTGTTTTTTCCCTTTCTTTTTGTTAACTTTTGTCCAGCCCTCATGAGGAGGATGGGCAAGAACAACTTGGAGATTGGAGTTCTCTATCATTGGGGACTCCTTCTCTGAATCAGAGGAGGAAGTCTCATGGGGACGTTTCTGGGAACTTGCTGAGACATGGGTGTGCTCCATAATGTTCGTGGGCGGATCCATCGTCTGCGGCATCTGATCTGGTTCTGACTTTTTTTCCTCCTTTTCCATACTTGGAACCTTTTCCATACTAGGGGGGCTGGAGCTTCCGGTTGGCGGCGGTGGGCAGGGAGCCCAGCGCTTGGGCTTAGTATGAGCAAAGAGGCCCTTTTTTGCTTTTGCTGACAGCGATGGGCAAGAGATATGTAGGTGCCCTGTTTGGTGACAATGACGGCATCTGAAGGCAGTATTCTCGTACTCTAGAAACTGGGTCCAGATAGCGTCCTTGATCTTGAGGTTGATGAACTCTGGCAATCCCTTACTTAAATCAAGCTCCACACAAACTCTGGCGTATGTATAGAGACCCTGCCTCTGTCTCTGGTAGTCTCCCTTCCAAAAGCTACCCAGGGCATTGCCTATTTGCCTGTATACTTCTGTACGCCACAAGTGAACTGGGAGATTTGGAAGCCTGATCCATACCGGAGCCTTGGTGATGACTGCTGAAGCTGGGTCAAAGTCGGGAAACCATGGAGTTAGGAAGAGACCAGCTGAACCCATGAACCAAGGGCCTTCGTCTAGGGCATTGTAGCAATGCTCTAGGTCATCGAACAGCACTATGAAATATCCTTTTGCGCAGAAATAAACCTTACAACGATCAGTCCAGTTGTCTTTGATCCAATCATAAAGATCCTGTGAGCGCGGCCAGAGCCCATTGAATCTGCAAATGATGGCTCTTTCAGCAAATTTCTGGGTTTCGTCTTCAAGCTCAGGGTAGGAGATTTCAACTGATGGAATCTCCTCCACTTTGTCAACCAAAAAGGGCTTGGGTGAAGTCTGTATTGGTGGCTCTGTCTTTTCAGTCTGCTTGCCATGGACTGCATCTTTGTACGAAAAAGCCTTAGCTGAGGAAGGCTCTCCCCCAGCTCCTCCTCTAAGACGAAGGGAAAGGATAATAGATGCATCTTTCTCAATGCCATAAAAAGAAATAGGAAAGAGATCCTCAAGATGTTTACCTTGATAGAGAAGCCGTTGGTCTGCCAAAGGGATTCCCAATTTGATGTCCAATGCATGCTTGAGATTCCGCACTGGATCTGCCTGGCAAACCCATTGAAGCATAGTTTTTCCTGAAAGAAGCCTGATTTGAATCTGGAAGGCTGCGGATGATTCTGAAGGCCTTTTTCCCCAACCAATCTGAGGAGCGGGAAGGCAGATGCCTTGATAGAGTTTCGAATCCGGCCTTGGTCTAGTGTGCAGGGGCGGCATGCATCTGATTAGTGTCGTCCCTTCATTTCTGGAAGCGCTGGTCCGAGGATAGGCTAAGGGAGCCGCACGATTTTCCTTGTCCACTGCTTCAGCAGTCGAAAGGGAGCTGCTTCGTCGCGCCGTGGAAGCTGCGTGGGGATCTGCTGGAACGCCTTTGGCTACTGCGCCTATTGTCTGAGGCTGGCTCCATGATTTCTTTGTAAAAGCGGGGAGCTTAGGCCGAACAACCCCAGGGCTTCCTGAAATGAGATCCGCTCGATCTTCCTTGTTTGCGGCAGCATCAATCCTGAAATGAGCCTCCTGATCTTCTGCGTTGAGGGCAAAATCCCTTGATCTGAGCCTGCGAGTCTCGATTCCATCCGCAGCAGGGGTGATCCGAGTGCTGAAGGCGGCCGAGGGCAAGGCGGCGGCGGCAGCAGAGCTAGGGTTCTCCATCTCGTTTCAATAAAAAAAACTATCTAGTTAACCATGGGAGTTGATGTAATAGATTTGGCCAGATTAATAGTAATATTAAAAGAATTATTAATAATAATTTTTTTATAAATATATATAAAATATTATTAAATAATTTATAAATATCTATATACAATTTAATGTAAAAGAATATATTTAACAATTTTTTTATTAATATATCTATATATATATATATATATATATATCTATATATATATATATATATATATATATATATATATATATATAATATAATATAATATATTCTATATTTAGAAAAAATACTTATTAAAATTAGTCATTCAATTAGATGAATTTTTAATGTTTTTTTATCTAGGAATATTATTTAGGACTAAATTTTATAAAGAGGACATTTCCACATTAATTTTTTTACAAATGTGTCTATCTTTATGTAATGTCATCATTATTTGTTTATTGTCTTTCTCAATTTTAAAAGGGGATAATCCAATATTTTCTTTTTCAACGTTCTAGAAATAAAAATCTTATGGTTATCAATTTTGTTTAAAAGACTATTCATTTTATTTTCCTCTAGAATATTTATAATATTAAGATATATTTCTTATAAGTGCTTACCTACTTAATGGTATCGATTGTGTTAATTATTAAAAACAGTTTTTCATGATCCAAGTATTAAATTGTTTAAAATTCTCATGTTTCAACTTCAATTAATTTGGAAGACTTTTACAAAAGTCAATATTGATACAACCTTTTGCATACATGAGAAATTCATAATGAATCATTTACATTATACTTTAAAAAGTTTGGCAAAATGTTTCTAATGTCATTAAACATTTAGGGAATCAAAAGAAAGAGTTGTATTAGAGATCATGAAAAAAACTACCATTTTGGATAGAATCCTCAAATATTTTATGGTAATCATCATGAATAAAAAATTCTACAAGAATAAATGATTTATAGCACAAAATGATCTCTTTTTTAAGACGAAAAAACAAAACTTCCATTCCTTGAAGAGAAAGTTTTACAAACTCATGATTTTTTACAAGATAGATTGCAGACAAGAGTAAGTACGTTCCATCAGAATTTGTCTCATGACATAATCTATTTTAGTGTCAAATAATCAATCCAAAGAGAGAAGAGATCATCGCCGACAAGAACAAAAAAAGGAAACATAAATAGGGGAAACCAACAAAAAACCATTAAACTCAATGTAAAAATGGAAACAAAAAAATCAAAGATAGGGGAGGGAACTAGATCTAAAAAAAACCATGCCATTTCTCTAACCATGGGAAAAGAGTTCAAAGAACATGAAACCAAGGCAGAGGGAGAGGCCGCGAGTGCAAAGAGAATCTGCCTCCAAATTTTGTTCCAGGTAGACATGCCTAAAATATATTTCTTGGATGAGATGTAGGAATTTTGTAATTTGTAACAACCAGTTAGAGTGACAGGGGATATCAAGAGACGATATTCCTTTCACCTAGTTAATCGTAGATAAGGATTTTCCAATGACTAAGATTTTATTACTTCCAACCCTGGAAGAACATTGCAGGGCACCCCAAAGGGCTAATAGATCAACCCTACACTTGTGTCCTTTACCACCATACCAGGAGAAATGGAAGTGAACATTATTAGATCCCTATAATACTAGTGATTACCCCATTACTATTGTAGTTTTATCCCTTCTTAATATTGTTGTGCCCCTATTGTCCCCATATTGTTATTATTGTGCCCCATAGAAACCCTCTATTGTTATTTTTGTGGCTTTATATTATTATTGTTAGGTTGGATAGGTTATATTGTGACTCCTTAGACTCATATATATAGAAAGGAGGTTTTTTCATTTGTATCATCAAATAATTGTTCATTTATGTAATGTAAAGAGGTTGCCCCCTCGAAGAGGCTAAATTCTAAGGCACTGATCTATCTTTTCTATCTTTTCTTGAGTTGGTTTCATAACAGAAATATGGGTCAAAATCAAGAACAAGGATGCATCCGTAGTTACCACTGGACGAAGCCCCATCAATGAAACATATTGGATAAATTCCCTCCACCTCAGAATAAGATATAGACTAACGAGGGATTTTTGGTTGCCAAGGGATAATATCTTGGAAGAATGCCGCTATACCTATCATACCTTGTTTCATGTAGAGAGATTTTTCTTTAAACATATGGGGATTACAAGCCCTCGAGATGTGCCATAGAACATAGAGAGGGACAATCTTGTAGGCCTTGATTCTTTAGTTCCAATGGAGTATGCAATCATGAATGGAGTGTACATTAATAGTAGAAAGTATTCCAAAAAGAAATGATACCTTCGCCCACATTTTAGAGGAAAAATGATAGCCCAAGAATGGGTGCGGTCCATTCTCTGAATCCAACCTACAAAGCAGGCACCATCGAAGGTAAAAAATGACTCTCTATAGAATATTGTCCTAGGTAAGGACTATATTATGGATGGCAAGGCAAGAGAAGAATTTTAGCTTCAAGGGATCATCCCATTTCCAAATGAGCAAGGTGAATTTTTGGAATGGTAGGGGAAGAGAGGTGAAAGTGATGTGGTCATAAGCCTCCTTGACAGGGATTCGGTCATTGACCATTTACCCGCACCACCCTAGCTTATCGAGACTCAATGATAAGTGGATATCGACCATGCATAGAATTCGACGATAGTCTTCCCACTCATCTATCATGTCCTGCTATAAACCAATATTTCATGCATGTGGCCAATCTCAATTAACACAGAAAAGCCTATATCTCTCCCACGGGCAAGCAAGGGTGTTCATCTCTATATAGGAGAGAGAGTTGATTATTTGTATAGGAAGAGAGTGGCATCCACTCAAACCCTTGATGGAATCTGAATCAATGTGGACCCTTTGTCCATTTCCAACCACCCATTGAAGGTTGATTCTTAGCCATGGAAGGACAACTCTAATACTGCCCCAAATCTTGGAATTTCAGCAAGTTGAAGGTTCCCCCTCAACAATTCATTGATCGAGTATGAATTGAAGAGAGTATTTGTCTTGAATTATACTCTATCAGAGTGCTTTCTCACAAAATAACCTCCACAAATTTTCTACGAAAAAGGCTAGGTTAAAGTATCGTGTGTCAATAATGTTGCAACCTCCACATACAATCGAACTCACAATGGACTACACGAAAAAGCAGAACAAACAATCGTCGACACCATTGAGTCCATATTGTTAATGAAAGATTGGGGAAGATGAAAGATATGCATCAAGTAGATTGAGATTCTATTCATGACAACCTTTATCATAATACTCTTCCATGCAATGTGAGCCACCTTTGGTCCAAATAAAATAAATTTATTTATTTATTTTTAATTTAGAAAGAATCCATTACCAATCATTCAATAAGTACTTGTCATGCTTTAGAAAACATCCCAGGTATTTAAAACCATCTACCATAGAGAGGATTTCCATTCCAAACATAGATTCTATTTCAAGTACTTCTAGGTCATCCACCACCACATCTATGAGTTTAGTTTTGTCTTTGTTTATGTAGAGCCCAGAAGATTTACCAAAATCCATGAATATCCTATGAAAAGAAAACCACTGAGAGAGTATTGTTTCAATAGCACATGATACATCATAAACAATCATTATATGAGATATTTTTCATCCTCTGGAGACTTTGCATCCATATATGAGTGTTTCCTCAAACGTGGCCTTAACTCCCCTATTGAAGGCATCCATGATCAGAATGAAAAGAAGTATAGATACTGTAGATCCTTGGTGGAGCCCCCTCTAACTTTTTAATAAATGAGTTGGCACGTCATTGACGAGAAAAACTATAGATGTCTATGTTAAGAAAGACATTATCCACTTCACGTGCTTATGCAAAAAACCAATTTAATACAAGATCATTGAGAGAAACTCCATATCCACACAATCATACACCCCGTGGAGGTGAACTTTCATGTTCCATTTTAACTTCTCTTCGATGGGAGAGTTTACAAAAAATGAACATAATAGATGTTGATACATAAGTCAAACTTAATATTTTACTTGTTTCACTTGAAGTAATATTTAACAAGATTTTTATATCCTCCATTACCAACCATAGAATTATTAAATTCTCTAACATTGATTCGTCATTTTAGATGAAACATGTTTTAAATAAATAATTCGATTTTAACCTTCATGTTTGAGGTATATATTTCTCACCTTAACATGTTTGTATTTTTTTCATTGTCTCGAGTAGAAACTCTATCAATCTCATTAGAAAATGTGTTTTTCCTATTAGAACTCTATGTGAGGGAGAAAAGTGTGCAGAGCTAGATGATGTATATGGGTGTTTATGAGTGACCATCCTTTCCAAGAAATCCATTTCATACCCCAATGTATGTCCAAATCCATATTGGATTTGTTGGAAAGATTGACCAATTGCACGGCCCAACCTTAAAGTTGTTAATGTCAATGTTGTTTTGAACTCATTTGTCATGTCTTCCATGCATTTCACTAAGATTGAATATGTTTGTTTGTTAGGATATATGTTTTAATTATGAATAATTCATTTGTTTTGAATAACAACAATGCAACAGTAGTTTTGAGAAATAATTTATCTCTCACTCAATGGAATTATTATTGTGGTTTTGACTAAGTTAAAAAAAAAAAATTAATGTTAAAGAAATATTATCATGACATAATGCATTTATGATTTTGTATATCAGTATAAAATGTAAATTATACTAAAGGTATATTTTCCAAGGATAAAAGTATATTTTCCAAGGATGTATGATTTCAGTGACTCATTTTTTTTGACATATAGAGAATGAGATATGGATTTTTTAAGATGAAAGAAATTTTCATTGAAAAATTACTTGTAGACTGTTAAAACAAAACAGGATTTCAATTTTATTCAGAGTAATTTTTATTTAATATATTTTTCATTAAAGGAAATTATTATAGTTTGACTCTTTTTCTAAAATCAAAATTTTTATATGTGAAATTGTGAACTAACAAATGACATGTTTGGTTCAAAATTTAACAAAGTTGTAATCAAGTTCAATAGAGGTTAGTAGAGTCATTGACTATTTTATCCAATAATGTTTTTAAGAGAAAATGGGAAGTAACTAAAACACCAAGGTTTTGGACTAGTATTTCAAGGTATTGAAAACCCAACTTAACAAACACTAAGCCTATTGTTTAGAACAAAAATGTACCATGGAATCTTTAGGATATAGGGTGGCTAAAAAAATAGATACTTATATAAATGTAATATTCAATGCAAGAAGAAACACATAAATGTTGGAAACTAGCTTACAGGATGTGGAATACAAATGTCAACATATAATGATATTAAAAAATTAGGAGAGACACATTTTGAGAATATATATTTGGTAAATTATCTACAATTATTAGGAATATGAAAGAAAACTCAAAGAAATAAATAAGTATAGAATGAGACTGTGTCTACATTATTTTGTGTGGCATTTCACAAAGATATGGGAAATCCCACTCATGATATGAGTTTGTATATATTAAATGTCGAATTGAATTGTTATTAAGAAAATGAGAACCTTAAATAACTTTACAAGAGAAAAGGTACCTCCAAACATTAGGAAGAGAAGGAATGTATGAATGTAACAAATTAAGGATTAATTTATAATATGACATCAAAACTCATAATGACTTTTTTTTGTAATGACTAAGTAGACTATAGTTCCTACATATCTTATGTAGATTATACTTATGATATAGATGTGTGCAATGTTTTTGTCAATACCTCATAAAATTTAATTATTAATAAATATTATCTATTTATAATATATTACATTAATTAGTTATTATGGTTAGCTTTATTCATAAAGTTAGGTATTTTAATATAAGATTGCAATTATGATGTACTAATTCTTATCCAAAATAAAATATCTTCTAAACATTATAATAGTTCCTCTTATTAATTTTTGTAAACTATTATAATGGATAAAACAAAACTAAGTTAATACTCTAACCAAAATGTTTCTAGCCAAATAAAAATTATTCACATATTTGTTAGATAAAATATTCTAACTTAATTTAACAATAAATAGAAATGCAATCCTATTATACCTAAACTTATCAATTATAATTTTCCCATTTAACATTGAACTTATAATATGATAATATATTGTATGAGTTTTATTATAAATAGTTTATTACTAATATTAATATATATGTTTAATTATAATGTATACTCTATACAAACATAACTCAATGTTGTTGCAACCACAATCATGTCAAAGAAAAAGAATTGTGAAGCTTTAAGGACTAGCTAGTTCACAATTTTCTTTAGAAAGCAATACATTAAATTAGTACGTTATCCTATTATAGTGCGAAATATGATATTATGGTATTCCGACCTTGTCACTATTGTGATATTTCCACTGCCGAAGACAATCAAGCTCTTATAGTATCCTCGGAAAGGTTAATTAAAAATAAATTACTAACACTTAAAGAAAATATGCTCTTAAATATCTTTACTTTTAACAAATCTTCTGATGACATATAAAATTGCTAAATTTGGAATTTAAATAATAATAATATACTTATAATTTAATATAAATAAATAAAAATAATTCATCTTATCGAATATCATGATAAAAAATTACACCTATGATGAAATTTAAACATATATTCCCTTACTTTTATTGAAATGAAAATCCAAAAATAATGCCTAACAAAAAAAACATTTGAACACAGAAAAATCAAATTAACTTTAATATAATAGATTTTATAGAATTTTTCATTTAGATTCAAGGCCCACTAGATACAAACAAGCTATCTTGATATAAGATAATTCTCTCCTGCTATATTTAGAGTTATAAGAGAATCTCCAAACTACCATGTCTATTTGTAATTTTGTATTACATTGGATGGAGATTGTGTGGAATAGCACTCGAGCCTCCAAATCAATCTAACCATGGAGAAAAGTAATTACTTAACCAACTAAATTGCAGAGTAGGGTGTTAGAACACTCAATCTTCCATAGATTTAATTTCTCCCAAACTGGCACTGCAAAGAAATTAAAACACCCAGGAAGTTAATGAAATTAAAATACTAAGTAAATTAATGATATCTTTGTGCACATACTACACTTGAAACAAAGAGTTGCAACAAGGAAAGCAAATATAAATGCAAGGAAAAACATCGTGTTTACCAAGAAAATGAACATGATAGATGTTGGTACATAAGTCAAACTTCTTAGTTTAGTTATTTTGTTTGAAACTATTTTAAAAACTTTTTAGATCTGACATTACCAACCATATAATGAATATCTTCATTTGCATTTATTTACACGTTTAGATTATACATGTTTTAAATTAAAACATTTGAAACTAACCTTCAGATTTGAGATATGTAATTCTCACCTTCATATCTTTGTGTTTATTTCGTTGTCTCGTGTAGAAGCTCTATTGAGCACACTAGAATTTTTTTTTTCCTTCTAGAACCTTGTGTTGGGGGTGGAAATTATGCAGAGCTAGATTATGTATATGAGGGCTTACGAGTGACCATCCTCTCGAGGCAATATCTTTCATGCCTAAGTATATCCAAATCCATATTGCACTTGTTGGAAATATGGAGCATATGGATGGTCCAACCCCAAAGTGATTAATGTCAATGTTGTTTTGAATTCACTTGCAACATCTTGCATGCATTTTTCTAGGAAGTGGAGATGTGATTCATCCCCAAGTAAATGCATAAGTGACTCAAAAATATGCCTAATATTTTGTTGTATCTTTTCTCATTTGTGACTTGGATAAACATTACTTGAAGAATCCATGGAATAATTAACATTATCGTTTACCTACAAAGAAAAAACCAAATAGCCATAAAAACAGTAAAAGAGTGATAAAAAAAATAATTAAAATTATCATTTACCTACAAAACAAAAAAACAAATAGTCATAACAATAGTAAAAGAGTAAGGAAAAACATAAAATTATTCAAGTTATGAAATTATTACCATGACATTAACATAAGAATCCATGGAAGCATTAACATTATCATTTATCTACAAAGCCAAAAAATAAATAGTCAAAACACTATTAAAAGAGTGATAACAAATATAAAATTTACAGAGTTATGAAATTATTACCAGGACATCAACATGGAAGTTATGCACACCTTCAAAGTAATGATTTTCACGTATATGTGAACAAAACATTGTATCATATTAGATCAAAATGACTATTATTTACTATTATTGATCGACATATTCAATGAGAAATACTCAAATCACCTAGTTTTGGGTTGTTGCATTGATTATTTCTTCTAGATTTTCTTGTTCTAACCTTACTTTTCCCATCATCATGCTAACCTTGATGGCATGTTTGTGAATATATCCATTTTTCGCCCAATAACAATCACACATAGAAAAATTGAACTTGAATGGCATAACATATATGATTTATTGGTATCATGTTGACATTGCACCCATGATATTAAACAATATGAGTGGTGCAGGGTTACATTACAATCTAGAATGGATTGTGCCCTTAGCCACGAATGAGCTTCTATTTTCTCCACCTTATAGTTTCTATGGAAACCATTTTCCTTTTCACATTGACACCATAAAAAGAGATGTTGACCATTAAATACAATTGATGCACCAACCAATCCACCCAACGATGTGAAGTTGCTCATATAGAATTTAAATAAATTGTTCCAAATGTGAATGGTAGGACTCAATAGGCCCATTTGTTTCTTTTCTCGCATGATTTAAGTGATGACAACATATTTTCCCACATTTATGAGATTTTTCAAGTCCTTATGAAATCTTTGGGGAATAAGCAAAGCTAGATCCAAAAATGTCCCTCAAAACGGATGAAAACTATGTTCCTAACACCTCCCCTAATTATCATAATACAAGGGTATATTTCAAATATATCATCTTACTTGTCTCTTTAATCTAGATTATTAATTTTATAATTTTTTCAAACCTATAATTTAAATTTTAGATCTACGGGTTATAAAAACTACGCATAATAAGTACAAAAAAAAAAACACAAATCATAAAAAAACAAAATCATTGTATTGTGGGAACCCAAGGATGATAAGGCCCTTATCTGCTCAATGCCCCAGTAACCATGTCTATATTGTGAAAAAACTCCTTACCATGTCCATATCAATCTTGTATGACAATGATACATTTTAAAGAATCCATGTTGTGCTCATGGCCTTGATCATGGCCTTTTAGCTCAAGAAACAAAAGTTAGTATCCCTTAATTTCTTCCTCTGCCATGGTGTCAAACTCAACCCTATTTCACAAAGCTTCAAATTATCCATAGTGCACAAAACCCCATACCAATTCCCATATCCCACATTAAGAATGATGATATCCTATACAAGATAAGTTTTGTGGTTTGAGACTTTATTCATGTCCCTTGGTCCCTAGAGACTTGATTTAGACTCTAAGGGACTTATTTTCCCTCCATCCCCATTGGAAAGGCCTTGAGACCCATTTTTACAATCCAATGCATTTTAGGAACAACCGTATTCCACTTAAGCGCCATATATCCTGATTTTCCAAATTTGGCCAATGAGGACTAACACTAGTATACATAGATAATACATATTCAATATATGTGTGTTGGTATATATACTAGTTATATTTGTCGGTACATATATATATATATATATATATATATATATATATATATATATATATATATATATATATATATATATATATATATATATATATATATATATATATATATATATATATATATATATATATATATATATATATATATATATATATATATATATATATATATATATATATATATATATATATATATATATATATATATATATATAGATATATATATATATATCTAATATGTTGTTATATATACCAATATATATACTCACATATTATATTTATATTTATATTAGTATGTGTACCAACATATATGTAGTAATAGTATATAATTGAATACATAATGTGTGGGTATACTAGTGGTTGTCGTCACTGTATAAGCACAATACATAGATAGATTAAGAGATTAATAATTTAGTTTAGGGTTGTAAAAGCATCCTAACTTAGTACATTTTAATTCATTAATCATTTATTAATTTATCTATTAAGATAATGTTATGTGGTTGTCCCATATACAAATCCCTAATATGCCAAACCTCTAATAGTCACCCTCTTATACTTGTAGGATAAACATTTCATTGCTTGTTTGGTGGTCCTCATTTTGCAAGTTTTCCTAATGAGGATCACCATTACTATACTGAGATAAAATGTATATATATATATGATAGTATTAATATATATTGACAAATCTACTAACATAATATGTCTATAGGTATATACATGGACATATTTACCTAGTATATATCTAGATAATATGTTTCTATGATCTCCTTATGAAAGCATCACTTAGACGATTTGATAAAATACAAGTTATGTTCATATTCATTTCCATTCTTATTTCATTTCACAATAAGCGTACAACATTTTTTAAGTAACTTGTTTTCCCTCAAATTCCTTCTATCAAAAAGTAAAATTCCATTTATAAATGACAAGTGGGTTACCTCAATGGATACCTTAACTTGTATATCTCTTAATAATCCATTTCCCTTTGTTTATATAATGAATTATTAAGCATTTATTCTACTAAGGGGAACAAAAATGGTGACAAGGGGCATCCTCGCTTGTGACCCCTAAATTTAATGAAGAACTGCAAAGGAGAGTCATTTATTGACACTTCAAATTTTGCAGATTCCACATCCCCCACAATCAAATTAATAGATTGAAGTGATAAACCTATGTAAGGAAAAACTAATATGAGAATAACCCTTTTCACTTTGTCATGTGCCTTTGAATAGTCAATTTTCATAACTATTATGGGTTGTTTTATAGTTTTTATTGACTGAAACACCTCCTATGTGTCCCAACAACATCATGAATTTTCTTATTAAAACTAAATCCAAATCGTTCTTCTGAAATATAATTAGATAGTGTTTTTTACATTTTGTTTCCAATGGTCTTTAAGAAAATATTGTAGATAAGGTTGAAAAGGGATATTGTTATGAAGCCATCGAAGGTGAAAGGTCATTATTTTTTGAATTAAGTTTTATAGAATCCTCTAATATATTTTCATATGTTCTTCCTCTCTAAATCACCCTAAGAAACTTATCATGTAAGAAGTTGTAGAATCCTAAGACGAATTCTACAATCCAAGAATCACGGTGTGGAATTTTGGCCATCTGAAAAGTCCTTAGAATATCTTTTAATTCTTCTATTCCTATAACTATTTAAATTCATTCACCTCATCATTAAAGAGTATATGAAACAATTTAATTATTTTCACAATCTCCCCTATATCAACTACATCATTCTCTTTAAACAAGAATTAGAAGTGTTGTTTACCTACGTGAGAAATATCCTTAAAGGATGAGATCTTTCAACCATTTAGACCTCTCAAATCCATAATATAGTTAAATTTCCTTCTATAGAAAACGTAGTTTTGAAATGACTTCATATTATTATCTCCTCAAAAGACCAATTTAGATGGATTTTAAATGTCCACTTAGTTTCTTCTAGCTTTGGAAGGACTTTGTTTTACCTTAAAGCTACTTTAACCATTCATCCTCATTCTCAATGAAAATACCATTGTTATTTTAGTCAAAAAGTTCCTATGTGATTACATCCACAAACTTCAAGTCTTCTTGGAATTATTTTTCTTCTACCATTTCCCATACTACAACTAGGTTCTTCACTCTAATCATGTTGTTAGAGAATTGAAGCATTGTAGATTCACAAGTGGAATTTTTATACTTTATCCAATTTCTTGTAATTAGATGTCTAAAGCTTTCCTCCAAGAGTGAAGAGTCATTCAGGTTAAACAAAAATGAGGAATTTTTATTCTCCACCTCAAATTAAAATAAGGTAGGTAAATGGTTATGGTTCCCATCAAAACCTACCAAATGATTTTTATTTACAAGTAAGAAAATGATTCAATTTCTTGAAAAAACCAGCCTTGCTACTTTTGGAATTTCACCAAGTTGAAACAACCTTGATTTGTTCAACATATTAAGTCTTTAAATACATGAGTGAAATCATTTTCTAGTGGATCTGATCTACGATCCTCAACCTAGTATTATCTTGAATTCAGAGTAAAATTTAAGTCAACTCCTCTGACCATCAACTCAAGATTCATTGATATTTTAAATTGTTCTAGAATGTAACAAATTTTATATGGAACCTACAACTTCATAATTTTACATATCTCATCTACGCCCTTGGCCCTTCCTTCAACCATACTTCTAGAAATGAGACAGATAAAATTAGTAGCCTCAAATCTATCATTCTAACTAGTTACTAGATCATTAGAGAATCCTTTTGCATTCATACCAAAAAAAAAATTCTCCTTTAAGATAGACGAAAGAAACTCAATTAACATAGTCCCATCATAAATTTTCTCTTGGAACATAATCACATCCAACCTATACATATAAAGAAACATTATGAAAAATAAAGTCAGTAGGAAACCCCCCTCACCTGCTAATGTTAAAGGACACATAAATCATGATGTAGCAACCTTCCTAGGGGTTTCCACTTTAGGTATCGCTTGTATGGTCAATTGTTTTCATACCATGAACTTCCTTTAGGCCTTCAATTTTTTTTTCTTTAGATATATGATTTTGTCCTAGTTGGATCCAATTTATAATGCATCATATCTAAAGCACCCTTGATCGTTCCGCCTTCATTTGCCAAGATATATTTCCTACCAAAAAAAATGAAATAGGAGATAAAAAATTGATTATTTAAGTATCCACAACTTGTGTATATTTATTGAGTGGCCACCCTTAATGCAACTGTAGAGATGTATTTGAAAACACATTAAAAATTTGACAATTCTCCAACTTCAATTAATTAAATACCACTAGGTATACAAAATATTTGAAGCTTCCCCTCCCAATCCTCTCCTTTAGGTGATAAGGACTCTTCATTAAAAAAAATAGAGCTTGTGAATCCATAGAGAGAGACTCCTTGCCTTATATGCAGCAATTGAAGTAGAACAAGTAAGTGAACACAGCAAGATTGCGGAATTTCAAACTGGAATTTTTATTATATGGATGCAGATATTACATAAGAGAAATCTCCTTATAGAGATTGACTGTCTGGAATTTTTATTATATGGATGCAGATATTACATAAGAGAAATCTCCTTACAGAGATTGACTGTCTACACATTTACCGGACTTTATACCGTTCCCAAGGAACAAGTGTCACCGGAGGCTACCTGGCAATAGACAGACTCTGCCTCAGAGATTACAAACAAACTCTCAGACTTTTCTATTGGTTCAGCCACTTTAGGTTCTCATCAGTGTTGAGCACACTGATGCGCAGGCTTCGAAACCAGACTCTAAGACTTACGAAACTCTTTGTGATGCAAGCAGATCAGACACGAATGTCTGCAGATGAAGAGCAGGAAAAGTTTATGACTCTAAACTCTCTCAACCCGAATGAGTCTTACTTCGCAGCTAGCTCTTATTTATAAGCTGGAAGGGAGCAAACATTCATGAGTGCGCTATGTACAGACTGATGACTCAAAAGCACAAGTACTCAGACAGATCTGAGTGCGCTATGTACAGACTGATGACTCAAAAGCACAAGTACTCAGACAGATCTGAGTAGATTGCCGAAAGCAAGATTCGGGCATAGGACAATATCGTCCTATGTTATCTCATCCCTACTCTTTATCAGAGAGCCCGAGGCATGTGGGGACCGAATCTTAGTACCAACAAACTATTTACACAGAGGAAATTCATAAGTGAACCCTCGAAAGACTAAAATGACATAAATATGAGATTTGCAAATCTTAAAGGTTTGTACAAAGTGGAGATTCCAGAGCGAGGGAATCCACGAAAGCTCGTCCGGCACCATAGTCGGCCAGAAAGACGTCACTCAATCCATAGTATAGTATTCTATCTGAGGATGTGTATAATGCTGATATCTGAATCTTTCGATCAGAGAATTATTAAAGTATTGCACTCTTATTTCTTTCTCTGATTCCCACATTTGTGAAATATTTTGGTTGGGTGGTTCCAAAAAGTTGATGGGTTGGAAAGGATTTGATGTGATATCAACCTGATGGTGGAAATCTTCATAATTAGTACTATGGGATATCATCCTTGCCTTGTACTGGTTTGTGACAAACCATCTGATATGACCACAGCGTCGGATTGCTTGTAGAAAAGATAGATCACTGATGTCGGCAACATTTTCAACATCTTTGTATACAATTCCATTCATATGGGAAAATGGTTCACTGAAACCAGGGATTTTAAGCATATGGAGTGTATACGGCTTGATGATTAGAGCTGAAAGGCCATATATCTGCCACCACTCAATGAACCATTCTGGTGTAGGATCTTCTTGTTCCAAGGCTTCTGCTGACATACCTTCAAATAAAAATGAGGACTGTATAGAATAAAATAAATTGGCTGAGCAATTTTGGAGATTCATAGCTGTATAGAAACATTCTTTTTGCCTGTCAGGGTCATAATTTTCTCTGTGAAGAGGGTTATCAAACCTTCTCAGTGTGATGTGGCAGCTCGTCATCCGATCATCATCCTCATCATCTCTCTCAAGAGTATAGTGTATGTTGTCAATGTATTCCAAATATTCCAGAGCATCCACTGCTTCTTGATTCATTTCATCTTGCATTGTTTCTGTCCATAGATAAGGAATATCTTCTCGATGTCTAATTTCTTTGATTGGGTACCAATCTACATCATGGATAAGTACTGGAGTTTCAAGCATATAACTTACCCATCCATTTGGTGTTTCTATTTCAACAGTACTTTCCCTTCTCCTGATATAATTGCAATGTAGACTTAAAATTGAATGTTCTGACAGAAATTCTCTACTCAGCATATCTGCAAAATTGTTCTTATCACCTTTAACAAATTCAACATCAAAATTGTACTGGCTTAACTGCATGATCCACCTGACCATAGCAGCATCCTCAAAATCACATTTATGAATTGCAAATTTCAATGCCTGGCAGTCTGTCTTAACAGTAAATTTGGTGTAGATAACAAAATCCCTGAATTTTTCTATTCCTAAACAAACTGCTCTGAGTTCTTTCTTCAAACTTGACCAATTCAATTGATTTTTTGCCCATAATCCAGATGCATATTGGCATATTTCAATCTCACTTTTGCTGTTGGGATTCTTCTGACATAAAACTGCTCCCCATCCTTCATAACTGGCATCTGTCATAATGATTTTCTCCCATTCTTCTCTGATAGGGGAGAGTGGCTGAATATTTCTGACTTTTTCTTTTATTGCCTTGACTGCTTGTGTGCAATCATTATTCCATGGAATTGGATCCTTTTGAAGCCTTTTGTTTAATAATTTCCTTTCTTGTGCACAATGCTTCAGAAACTTAGAAATGTAATTCAAACTTCCCAAAAACCTTTGCAGTTGAGTTTTATCCTTGATTTCATCAGGGAAGTGATCAACAAAATTTAAACTTCTTTGGATTACAGTATAGGATCCGTACTGTATATTGTAACCCAAAAAGTCTATGATTGGTCGGAACACTTTCATCTTGGATTTTGATAATACTATACCCATTTCTTTGACCCTGCGAAGAAAGATTTTCAAATGTTTAACATGGTCAGCAATATTATCAGAATGAATCAATAAATCATCAATATATTTTTTCAGGAATTCTTCCATTCCTTCAAAAGTTTCATCCATTATTCTCTGAAAAGCTGAAGGAGCATTGATCAAACCGAATGGCATGATATTCCACTCATAATGCCCCTCAGGTACAGAGAATGCAGTCTTCCATTTGTCTTCTTCCTTGATCCCTACTTGCCAAAAACCAGATTTGAGATCAAATTTAGAGAATATCTTGGATCTTGATATCTGGGCGAGTATGGAGGATGGTTTTGGCAAAGGATATGCATCATAATCCAGAATATTATTCAGAGGTTTATAATTTACAACCAACCTTGGTTTTCCTCTGGCTATTTCAGCATGTTTATTAACATAAAATGCAAAACATGCTATGGGGCTCTTACTCTTCCTGATAAGCCCTTTCTTCAAAAGATCTTTAATTTCTTCTCTGCAGAGTTTCATCTGTTCTTCATTCATTGCCACTGCTTTAGACCTTCTTAATTTTCCACTGAAGTCTTTCTTGAGAGGAAGTTCTACCTCTTGTTTCTTAATATGCCAAAAGGCATTTGGATCATCTGAACAACATTCTTTGAACTGGGAAGTGAGCTTTGCTATCTCAGAAGCATACTTTCCATTATCCAGATGTTCTTCTGTTTTCAATACTTCCCTTTTCACTTCCATCTTTGCCAAAAGATTTTCCATTCTTTCAACTCTCTTAATCCTCATTGGAGAATTAGAATTGATAAATGGGAAAAAGACTTCCTTATTATCAAAATTAATAAAATATCCATACCTCTGGGTTTTTGCATCAAATTTTGCTCCATGCATGCTAAAATTCTGAAAAAATGGTGTCCCGAGGTACATTGCACAATCCAATCCTGGAACAACAGGACAAACTAGATGAACTCCAATTTTTTCTGTAAGCAGAACATCAATTTCTGCTTCATGCTTTGTAGGGATGTCACCACTTGCAGTGATTACCCTTGGACATGTTGTTGGTCTTCTATGATGCATGCCAACCACTGTATCACTTACAATATTTAGCCTGGAACCAGTATCCATAAGAACTTTCCAAAACTCATACTGGTGTCCAATCTTTACCTTCATTTTGACACAATACATGACATCTCTATTCATGCTATTGCATCCAAAATCTGTTCTTGCTACCTCTTCTTCTTCTTCTTCTTCTTTGTTATACTGCTGTTGAACTGGCCCTGTATGATAGGTCCAGTTTTCTGTCTTCCCTGAAATAGGATCTTGTGATGAAGAAGCAAAAGGAGCTTGTGCATTTAACATCTTTAGGCTTAACTCATTGTGCCTTTCAACACACAATTTTCTATTCTCTTTGATTGTTTTTCTTAATTCTTTTATTGCCTGATGCACTGCAGGTAAAGTCTGTGGCAAGTCTTCTCCAAAATCTTCATTCTTAAACTGTCTGGTTAAGGCTTCAACAGAGAAAAGAGTAGCAGGAGGCACATACCCTTTATTTGGAGAATTCTTTGAAGTAGAGGGTGCTTTCTTCAAATGTTCTGTCAGCAAAGATCTGTACATTTCTTTCATTTGTGGATCTGTAGCAGCCATCATTTGTGTAAAGATATTCTTACTGATTTCATCATAATCAGTCTTCATCATCCTGACTGCATTGCATGTACAAATATCAGGATCGCCACAATCACAGTATTTACATTCTATACAATGGGGATCATTACAGAATTCTTCATCAGATGATTCATCTGAATCAACAAAATTTAATTCATTTTCAGATTCTGAATCAGAAGATACCAATTCATCACAGCTACTAGGAAGATAGAATGAATTTATCTTTCCTTTCTTATTTCTATACTGGACTTTCTTTTTAGAAGAATCTTTCTTTTTATTTGGACAATTTGGAGCTGTGTGACCTTTTTTGTTACAATTGTAAAAAATTATTTCTCTATCCTTAGAAAACATCTTTGTATGCTTGTAAGGTTTTGCTTTATAATGTTTTATTTTTGGCTTATATTGGGAGATCTGGGAATTCTTCTTGAAATGTCTTTTTCTCCTCTTATGCCCCTCAGAATTGCCAGCTTTGCCAAGATGCCATTGTTTGCAAAGCTGTTGATATCCATGTGGTTTTTTAGGATTTGTGGCAGCTCTTGCAATCTTCATTTGTGAACATAATTCAACAATGATTGCTTTTACTGCTTGTCTGATTATGCCAAATTTATAGTCCCCAATCTTTCCTGGTAATTTATTGACAATGGCTGAAGAGACCCATTGGGGAAGAGATGCAACAAAAATTTCCTTCCATTTTGGCTCAAGAATGAGATCTGGAGTCAGAGTATGCAATCTGTGAAGGAATTCATTAAAGTGTTGCATATTATGCAATTTCATGGCCAACAAACTAATGGTTGTAATATCATTGGTTTTCTTGGGGAAACCAATGAAATTAACAGTAATAGCATAAAGAAGTTTTCCGATCATATTGTTTACACGCAAACTAGTGACAGGATCTATGTGAGTAGATCCATCTCCATTTTCAACAACTGCTTGTTCCCAACCTGCAAGGAGATGGGGATCTTTTACTGTCTCAGCTTTTAGCCAAGAATCCAATGTTCCTTCAAATCCTCTGATTATTCTTCTTGTAGCATTGATAGGTCCTATGTCATCTGCAAGATAAGTCCTATAGCATACAAGCATGGAATGTAAAATAGACATGATTTCAGCCTCTGTGCAATTATCAATATTCCATGAGTAAGTAGCATTTGCAGACCAATCCTTATGGTATTCAGATTTCATAAGATCTCTTCTATCAGGAGCAGGATTCCAAGTAGTTTCCCATCTTGACCTGGATGATGTAGCATTGACTTGATTTTCATTATCAGGTTGATCCTGTTCTTGATCTGTCAAAGATAAGTTATTGATACAGGTTTCAAGCTCTTCAATCTGTGGTTCTGCTTCTATCTTGTGAAGAGTCATATCACCAAAGGATGTTTCTGTTTTGTGAAAACTTGTATCAAAACTTTCTTCTTCTTCTCTAGTATAGGAATCTTCAGTCATCAGATTAGAAGATTCTGGTTTGCTAGATTCACTAGTTTCTTTAGAATGTTTTATGACAGGATGTGGACTAAAGAAACTGGGATTTGCAAACAGAGAATATGGATGAGAAGAAGTAGGTGGTGGAAAAGTTATAGAGTTGGGTGTTCTAATAAGGCTTTCCACAGAAGGAGTAATAGAATATGGGACATAAGTCTTAGGTTCTGAAAATATAGTTGCAGATTTATAGGTTTCAACCTTAGGCTTCTTCTTCAAGGATTCTATCCCTTGAGTGACTTCCCAGACTTGTTTCTTTACAATATCTAGGGAATTACTGATCTTTACAATTTCCTTTCCATGAGCATTGGTAGCATCATGGGTTTTTTTATCTATCTGCCCTGTTTGTAAAGATAATCTGTCAAGACTCTTAGCAAGAGCCTTATCATTTTCTGCCAAAGTATTAACACTGTTATTCAAGCAGACTGTATTATAATCTTGTTTTCTCAAGATACTTTCAAGCATGATCTTCATTTCAGAATTGGCAGTTTCAATATTTTCAAACTTAGAACTGACAAATTTCTCCAGACTGGATAGAGCTAAATTTGTCCAATTTGTAGCAGCAACAGCATCTCTTGCTACTAAACTAGGATCATCAACATGGGATGGAAGTAATTTATACAACTTCCCATCTTGGCTTCTAATCACAAAATTTTTCCAAGGGGGAAACTCTGTGTCTGTTTCTAAAAGATTTCCATCAAGGAGTTCCCACTTGTGCTTATTTGGGGTCCCAGTCCGCATCATGTTTACTTGGAATTGAGAACAAATTTTTCTTAGTAGTTTTTCTCCTTCAATTTGAACAACAATCAGAGATCTGGGAATGTTTGGCTTATTTAGCATGCTCTGAATTTTTGGCTGAAAAACATGTGCTTTCAAAGGAGGAGGAATTACTACTGGATTCTCTTTCAACTTTTCTTCTACAAATTTTTCTGGATCCTTGATTTTTTTCTGTTTAGCCTGGTTCCTGAATTGTTTCATCAAGGATTGTTCTATTATATTTGCAGAAGGATAATACCATTCATAGAATGATATCCATTGATTTTCTGCCTTCATCCATTCTTTCCAATTTTCAACATTCTGTCTGTTGAAAGCAGGACGATCATTCTTTGGAAGAAGCATTACTTCTTCAAAATACAAATGTTCTTTTTCATGAGTAAACATATCCCAATTGAACATTTTCTTTTTCCATTGATCATCAGGATCATATGGACTAATTCCTTTAAAAATCTTTAGAAAGGCAATTATCTCTGAATCAGAAGGAATTTCTACATGTCTTGGAATCTTATCAATGGGATTTCTTATGAATTCAGGAATCAGTGAAGAATCAACATAACCTAAACAATAGGTAGAAAAACTGGATACAATATGTACAAGTAGTTCTTCTTGTGGATTAAAAAATACAACCTTTTTGTAATTTTCTTCAGATGAGTCAGATGAAGGAGTGAATCTGATCATGTTTATCCTATGACGGTCTGATGACTCCCCATGTGGAGTTGGTGGTTCTGAAGAAAATTGACAGAAGGTCTTGGAGCAGTGTGGATGGTCACAGACTGAGCTAAAAGGCTGAGATGAGCTTGGCTGTGAAAACATTCTTCTGATAGAATCATACACTGCTTGGTCTATTACAAACTGTGGGGGTGCAGGAGACTGCCCAGGATGTAATTGACTGATTGTAGTAGGAATTGTAGAGACAGAAGTAGAGGTTCCTTCGTTCTGAAATGTGTTAATTCTGGGAAATCTTGTGGTAACCTTTCTCTTATGTAATATCTGCATCCATATAATAAAAATTCTAGTTCAAAATTCTGCAATCTTGCTGTGTTCACTTACTTGTTAAAGGTCCTGTGAGAGATGGTATCAAAGCCAAGTATTGTTTGAGTTGGTATCTTGTCGCGAGATATTGTTTGAGTGAAAAAATTCGTTTGAGTCCTGAATAGCATTCGAGCTCGTTGTTGCCGGTGTTGGCATTGGAGAGCGTTGAAGACGATGGACGAGAATTTGCCGCAATTTCTCCTTCAGAAGAAGACCGCAATTCTTCTCATCATTTTCTGCAAGACTTTTGATCGGGTATTTATCTATTCTAAAATGGATGCTCCTAGACATTCTTTAGCTGAATCTTCTGACTCTATTTTTGGATCTAGGCACTTTAGAACTATGAAAGATGAAGAAAAATCAAAATCTGCATTAGAAGGGTTATGTAGATCTGAATCTACTTATGGTAATTCTGCTATCATAGAAGAAGAAGAAACAGATCCCTCTGTTAACTGGAAACTTCCACTAGTGTCTCTGCATGATGTACACAGAAATTTATCCTCTTTTAATTTTCGTGCCCTTAGTCAGATCAAAATCAAAGAAAAATCAATCAAAGCAGATTTAACTTTGAATGCTATGTTAACTATATCTCTCCTGGAAGCCAAACATATCAAATCCGCTCTCAAAGATGGTTACCAGTATGTCCATCTAGGGATGGTGAGGATAGGACTGAATGCATTACATAGAAAAGGACAAAAAGCTTATGTGTTCTCAGCCCTATTTGATAATCGATGGACCACATTCACCCAGGCCATGATAGGTGGCATTGAAACAAGCCTTGCTGAAGGCCCTGTTCAATATGATTTTTTTCCAGATTTCTTTGTTGCACTTGACGACCCAAATATCCTGCAATGCCTAACCTTAGGTATCCAGACTGTCGGGTATCAAAATTTCAAAGCAAAATCAAAAAATTTGGCCATTTTTTATATTACCTGTGTTAGATTTTATAATACAACAATCCCTGCCGTTTTGCATACCCCTGATAAAGATGAAGGCCGAGTCACTCTTATCCAGTATGATTCATCTTGTAATCCAGTAGCACCAGTCTATGTCTCCAGAAATGACTTATGTCCGCCTGATGATTGGGTAACTAATTGGGGAAAACCCACGAAGAAACATGTTGCTGTTGCACAATCAATAATAACAGAGATAGAGTAGCAGGAGGCATATACCCTTTATTTGGGGAATTCTTTGAAGTACAGGGTGCTTTGAGTTGGTACATGGATTCCTTATGGGACTCCCTCTTTTTAGTTTAGAAGTCTTGTCTCTACTTAGGGAGAGCTAGATCGAAGTCAACCCCCTGAGTGGGTGACGTTATTCTTTTTTGTTTTTCTTGATCCAATGGAGTCTAATCATTGAGGATATCTCATTTTCTAATCCACCACTTCTTCTTAGTCTACCATTAAGGTCTTCAGATGTTACACTCCCTCAAAAAAGGGTCTTTCGAATGATACATTAACAAATGAAACAATTTTAGTAGGATCATGATTAAATTAGTAATGATTCCCCTCTACAAAATTCAATTTATGTTGACAACATATCTCGAATATCAACTTTAATGAGGACTTTCTCCATTCATTTGTCAAGGATTCCTACATATTTTCCTCAACCATAATGAAACACCTAATGTTACACCCAATTAGTTTTAAGACCACTTCATTCCGTAATTCTAGTGTTATCTAAAGGAGAAGGATCCAAACATTTTGGGTGCTCATTAGTTCAGAATGGGGGTCAAACCCTAGCTTCCAACTATGCAGTACCGAAGTGGAAGGCCCCTACAACTCTTATACTCTATTGAATTTGAAGGATATCCATCCCTTGACCATCAACTTATATTGGAGGGGATATCCAAGAGTATTTCAAAATATTCCTTCTAACCGAAGTATCAAAAAGTCTTCTTTTACTCGTTTCTCAATATTCTCTTTAATCAAGGGTTGGTTCATAGGGCTTCGACCCTATCTGTAATACATCAAGTTTGAGAACTAGTTTCACCACGTCCTTTCTATACATAATTTTTTTTTTCTAAATATTAATTCATATTGGATTGAATTTGTCTCTAGGATGCACGCTTCATGATTTTACCTTAGCTCCACCCCTAATAGCTTCTATTTCACTCTTTCCACAACCTAACTAGAGCTACGAACTTTAAAGTTCACAATGTGATCTATACTCAAAACTATAGATATCAAAGGCTTAAGCAGTTGTAGTACATCAATCCATGTTTCATTGCATTTATGCTTAGAGTGAGATGACCTTATCTCATGATCTTTATCATTGATCAATACAATGTCTAGCTTGATCATTGGCTTGCCATTTGTCACGATATGTCTAGGAATTCAGGGCATCACCTAATAGAGTAGGTCCTCCTTAAAAGTTTGTGTGTTTCTCTATATTTTAACCAACTAATTATGCATCTAAAATATTAATAACAAATTCCATGAGTTGTCCTTCCCATTAACTACTGCGTCTAGATTGTGAGTGATGGCTTTAATGATAGGATAGTCCAAAACTATAGAGTTTAGATACATAGAAACTAAATGATAGAAAACCATAAGATGACCAATTACCTTCATTAGAAGCCTCCAAACATATCCCCATGGGTCTTTCATTTCTAAAATGATCATCATCATCTAATATAATATACCCATAAAAGATAACACAATAAATGATATAATAATATATTTACTGACATGTTAAAGGATATTACATAATATTTACTATTAATGCAACATATAGTATATCATTTAATACATTAATAATTCATTAATTATATCTTTAGTAAAGAGTCATAACTTTAGTTTTAATTATATTTTTAACATTTTCATTCTATTATTAATGACACAACTCTTTTTAGTATTTTATAATTTCTTGGTTTACCTAGTAAAATTAAGTATCTTCCATCCCACAGATGCATTTTCATTATTTATTTATCAAATTTATTATCTTATTATTTAACTCTCTTAATGATGAAGCTTGATATAGATTTCAAATGTCAAGACAGTGGCTACCAATGTGTATAATTTAGAAGTCTTACATTCTAAAACAACTCACCCTCAAAATAAGAAAATACATCATGAAACAATAAATATTCTTGAAACTTGTCAAAAGTTTGGAAAATCAACATTTGGAAAAAAAATTGTTGATACATTATGACTAAGAAGATTCTAAATGTCAAAAAAATGCCTTGAAAAATTGATGATTTTAGAGTACCACTTGTTAAACAAAGAGAAAGGTAAAATAAATCAATAAATATGGTATTTCATCTCAAAAATCAAGAATTATAAAAACTTCTCATCAAATAGCTATCTATGTTATTCTCGTCCTTTATATCTAGATAACATATGTTTTTGCTAATAATTTCTGATATATTCTTTTTTATATTAATTTTCATTTTTCAATTTTAATTTTATTTAGTGAACTCAGTTTTATTCTTAGTTTCTAATTTAGGAAGAAATATTTTGACAATATCGTTGTATTTAAAAAAAATTATGATGACATCAAATTTCACTTTAATCTACCCAGACGCGGGTGCTTTCAAAGCTTAATAAATGCGGCCTCATGTCAAGCCAGCATCTGGACTTGCACCTGGCAATCCTGCACAGCCTTCAATCTCCTCCCTCGGATGATATGAATCACTCTCAGTACTGGCATTTCTTTAAGCATTCGGTATTGAATGCGCTCCCTGTTCAAGACTCTTCGCAGGTTGTTATATTCATGGCTTTGTTGGTGGTTTCTTCTATCATTCTTATCTGGTCTCTCTTCATCAGTCTGTCCTTATTCCTGCATCCTTGTGTTGCTCTGGTAGCTTGGTGGATTTTCCGGTGTCAGCTCCTTACCTGGCTTTTGCACCTTTGATCCTGCTCTGTCTGGCCCTGTTCATCTTTTCCCTCGGGTCTCTTTGTTCCCCTGACGATGGTGTGTCACCATGGCTGCTCTTGCCATGGAGGCAGCGGTGGAAACCACGGACGTTCTCAACCTGCTCCCGAGAACATCATACCATTGGCTTCGGCCTCCTCGTCCTTTGATCATGGTAAGGCCTTCCTACATAATTCATTCCAAACCACCTGCTTTAAATTCCACAGTCGTCCCAACAGACTGATTCTCTCAACTAGCATTATTGTCATTTTGGCTAAGGAAGAAGACAGGCCCAATGTCTCTGTCCATACCTCACCCTCGTAGTCTCAAGATGATAGCGTGCTCCAGGGAGAAGATGTAGGAATTGTGTTTGATCGTGGTGACTTGCAGGCTAAGGGGAACGTTCCTGATGTCCCCAAGCCTCCAGAAGATATTGCTTAGGACAGTTTGGCTGCGGTCGATCCGACGAACCCATCAGATTGCAATCTGTGCTTGGCAGCTCCTCCAGGTGGCAGCAACACGGGTGCCGGGGACAATGTCGATGATTCATGGATGGGCATTCCTTGCCGGGTGGAGAAGGATGCTTGGGACCCTCTGCAAAATGCATGATGCCTCTGGAACCTCGCCTGATGTCGCAGTTTCCCTTCTGGTTCTTCTATCCTATGTGCTATGTTATTCTGGCTTTTGTCAACATGTTTTGTATCAGGTCTTGGCTCGGCACAGATATCAGCTATCATGATCATATGCTTTTTATCAGGTCTTGGCTCGGCAAGTTTATCAGGCCTTTGTTTTTGTTCAGTTTTGCATATGGTTATCAGGGAAGCAATCATCGCTACAGTTCTCATATGCCCTGTACTGTTTTTTACCATCTTGGCCAGTATTTTTGTATGTACGGATTCTGGGATTTATGTATTTGGTCATCTCAATCCGGGAATTGGGTTATCTGGTTATCTGGTCATCCAGTTATTTGGTCTCATGTTCTCTGGGTCAGTGTTGTTGGATGGCTTCGGCTTCCTCTGAGGTCTTGACCTCCATGTAAATATTTTCTCTTTATTAATAGAATTAGCCTTTACTTAGAAAAAAAAATGTTCACTTTAATCTTGGTTTTTTTTTATGTATGATGACAATGCTTGTTATTGGAACAAGGAATTTGTTTGATGAAGGTTGACCAACAAAAATACTTGAAGCCATTTTATATAACAAGGGATTGTGGTAATGTTATATGGATTAGTGTAGTGTACATGCACACAATATAAATCGACATATATATAATAAAAAGTGACAAGTTAAAGAAAGTCTTTCGATATAAATCACATAAGGGAAATTTTTGGCCGACGCGTTTTGAACCAACATGTGTGGTTCATCGACGAGATGAAGAGGCATAACATGGAAAAGGATTAAATAGAGAACAATGTAGAGACATAATTTCAAGTAACATGTATATTTGAGCAATAATATTTAAATTATGATATCAATTTATTAATATATTAAAAAGAAATATTATTAACGGCTATTAATATTAAACAACAAGTCCTTCAAAAATAATATTTAGATAATGATATTAGTTTATTAATTTATTAAAAATATTATGAGGTAACAACTATACTAAATGGGTAGTTTTTGAGAAATAATATTTAAATAATGATATTAGTTTATTAATTTATTCAAAAATATTAACAAGTAAGGATATTTAAATTAATTTATTAAGACCAAATATTACTAGTTTTTGAAAAGTAATATTTAAATTAGTTTATTAATTTATTAAAAAAAATATTAATAAGTAATCACTATATTAAGGAGCAAGTTTTTGAAAAATAATATTTAGCTTAATTTATTAAAAAAAGATCAAATTCTAAACAAGCAGGGATGTCAAAAATTATAAAAAGGACTGAAGACCCTAATCTAGATTAAATGATTTTGTCTTGATTAGGGTCTTGACTCCTTTTTACAATTTCTGACTTCGCTCCTTGTTTAGAGTTTGACTTTTTTTTAAGAAATTAGTTTAAATATTATTTTTCAAAAACTAGTTGCCTAATATACTAGTTACTTATTAATATTAGTTTTTAATAAACTAATTTGAATATTATTTTTCAAAAACCAGTCATTTAATATAGTTTTTACTTATTAATATTTTTTAATAAATTAATAAATGAATATCATTATTTAAATATTATTTTTCAAAAACTAGCAGTTTAATATAGTTGTTACCTATTAATATTTTTATTAAATTAATAAACAAATAAAAATATTTGTTTTTAATATATTAATAAATTGATATCATAATTTAAATATTATTGTTCAAATACAGTGGTTACTTGAAATTATGTTTCTACATTGGTCTCTATTTAAGCCTTTGTCATTGTCTCTATCTTTTGTTGAAGCGTCTGCAAAAAAATCTCTTATGTGATTTCTACCGAAAGACTTTGCTTAATTCATTATGATTCACACAATAGAGAAGTTACAAGTTTTTTATATTAATTTTTATTCAAAAACATTCTAAAAAGTTAACTACATAATCTATATAAAAAAAATGAATTATGATTAAATAAAAAACAAAACTATAATTAAAAAAAAGGGGTACAATATTATAAGAGAAAATCATTATTAATATTATTTTAAATATTTTCCTCTAATATTTAAATTTTAATTAACTAAAAAAATATTAAAAAAAACATTTGAATTTATAATATACACGGTTCATACTTTAAAAGCATTATTTACACCTATATACATGCTTATTTTGGAATAAATATTTTATAATTTTAATTTATTTATCAATAATCATTAGGTGTGAATAGCACAGATTTAGTCTTCATGGAATATTCATGAATATTTATAGTAGTATACAGGAATTAATTTTTGAAATTTATCTCCAAACTAGTTATGTTGTTTTCACTCTTCTAAATAAATTGATTAATTAAAACAAAATGGCATATGAACATGTGTCATGTGGAGTGAGTTATGGTTTTTTTTAGGCATGTCATATTGATAATCCATGATATTGTAACAAAGTTTATTTACAAATCAAAATTCTCCATGGTAAAGTGGAGGTAAATCTCCATGATAAAAAAATCTTCTTCTATGTTTTTTTTAAATCTATATGTTTAAGTCACATATTAATTCATTTTATAATTAATAATAATAATAATAATAAAGCTATAATTTAGTTAGGGTTTATTATTTTTAATTTTTTTTTTAACAATGTGAGATGTATCATGAAGTAAGTGTTATGATGCAAGAGTTTTGATGCTTATTTTGTATTGATGTCTGCACGATTTAATTTATATAGTTGAGCTAGTAATACATCCAAATTCTTATGTTAACTTCTATCTTATTAATTTTGAACTTATTATATATAAGTTATAGTATTGGTGTCATTAGCCAAGTCAACTTTTTAATAAAATAAATAAAGTGAGATATATGGTAACAAAAAAAACATAAAATGATAAAAAAAATGTTATTTGTTTTTTCAAATGTAGTACTTTATTTTAAATATATTCATTCATAATATTTTTTTTGCACAAGTATCAACTCGCACAACCACATTAATAAAGTGGTTGATATACTTTAACAAATGTCATTTTCCATATGTCAATTGTTATATGAAAAGTAGAAAATGACACTAATAGGTGTAAATCAACCATTTTTTTAATGTGATTGTGCTAATTAATGACTAAAATATATGAATAAGATTAATAAACCATAATAGAGTATGATTAAATATGATCAAACTATACTTTGACGCTATATGATTCATTTCACTATTTTCAATCTCACTTATTCGCCGTGCAATGAGTGCTCAGTGTAATATTAAAAAATCATGAGAAATTAGTGAGTTACGACTACCTCTCATAGAAATGGTCATACATGAATAACTTAAGGCAGTTGAATCCCATACAATGATTTCTGATATAATGTAGTGTGAAAACCCCTTAATACTAAAAACTAAATTATAACTAATAAACACTTCTATCTAAATTGATATGCGATTTTTTTCTATTAATTTGAAATATAAAAATAGTTAAAAAATTATATGTAATAGTACTATTTTTAAGGTTAACCTTTCAACACAAATATCAACAAGGTTAAAGGCGCACTAATGAACACAAGCAAATAAATTAAACTGTGAAAAATTGGACATGCTCTCCTGTTGCTAACTACGCTACACTCGAAACATAAATAATGATTCAAGTTTTGGAATGTTTTAAATTTGGTGCAAAATATATTTTAATTTTATAAACCTAATGTATGTCATACATGAATTGTTCATTTTGGTCGAGGTCACCGAAGTCTATGAAAATTTCGTCTATGTTAGAAATAGTAATTACTCTTGCACGTGGAGTTAGTTAAAAATAGAGAGTCAGCTAATTGAATGATTGAGTACTTGAGTTAAGTTGAGTTAAGTGATAGATGACTTTGAGTGTGTGATTGCATGTCTTTGCATGTCAAGATATTTTAAGTAGTTAGCTAGTTGGAAAATGTTTAAATACCCTTCACCGGGTTCATTGTAATCATCATGTTTTATGTAATCAATAGAAGAGCAGAAACGCGTGAATTTATGTGTGAATTCGTGATTTCTCTACTCTGCCTTTCTAACAAATTGATATTGGAGCCATAATATTTCGGGAGTGAGAGTTTGCCTATAAGGACCTCCGGTCCAGTAGACTCCCGACGTGTGAAGTGTGATATGTTTTGAGTGGACGAGTTAATGAAATGGCAGAGTGAAGCACTCGGGCATGTGTGCGAAGTGTTAGAGCGATCATGTGTTTATACGGTATGAGCTACGAATTCGTTCAACAAGCCGACGATGGAGGATTAGTAATTTGGGTGAAGGTTGGATGGGCCGACTGAACGAGTTGATAATGGAGGGCGTTAGCTAGGCATTAAAACGCAAGTCGGCCAAGGATGGCACGACTGCCCACCAAGCATATATATAACGTGCGATGGATGGGGAGAAAGGCATCGATCAATCACATTCGATGGACATTCGAATGTGAGCATTAGGTGGAGAAGAGAAAGTGTGAGATAGGTGAAGGCCATAGCAAGGAGGCACAACACTTATGTGCCCACTCTTGGGCAGCACTACACGGTGATATGCACAGGTCTTGGTTATCGGGTGAGGATGTGGGTGAAGGCGCCCACTATTCGAAGGATACACGGGTGGAGACTTGGGTGAGGTCGCCCGCCCATCATACGAAGGTGAACAGGTGGAGACTCGGCTGAGGTCGCCTGCCTGTCGTGCAAGGTGAATGCGGTGGAGACTCAAGTGAGGTCGCCCGCCATTTGTTGGCATTTCGGTTGAAGGCTCAGGTAGGCACGGTGCATGGGGCGCCCGCCCGCCTAGTGAAACGAAGTATTGCCGGGGTTGAATGAAGTTCGGTTCAGGAGTGTGGTTGGCGGTCCATGTGAGGGCACGCCCGCCCAACTCAGGCAAGGAACTCAGTTGGCACACGAAGGTGTGACTTGTTATAAAATTGGCTACGTATGAAACTTGGTGTTTCCCAAGTATACTTGTAAATATTGGAAAGTTGAATAATATATTGAATTCGGGCAGACTCATTGTTCAGGGAGTTGCCCCTCCCTTTATACTGTTGCAATTGTCTTGTTATTTATAATTGCTGTGGATAATGAATGTGTATGGGTGTTCATTGGTATAGAGGAATAATAATAATACTTGGTTGAGAAAAAAAAACTAAGTAGACAAGTGGTTAGGCGCAGTCCATGAACATAAGTATTGGTGAAAAGAAAATGTTCGGTGGTGCCGCACCTCGCTATAAGTGATTGAAATACTACCACAGGTGTAGGGGCGTGATAGTTGGTATCATAGCAAGGTTTTCTCGTGACAAAGTGATTATGGAAGCAGGTACTTGTAGGTGAAGGAAGTTGGTTTCGCACAAGTGAAACAAGAACTCCTTCGGTTTTGTAGGAACCTGACAAAGTTGGTGAATGTGGAGAAGCCTGAAATGGTGAAGGTGGTAGATAAACCTATGGAAGGTGAATCTAGACATGATGCAAGTGAAGCTCTCTAGTACAAGGTGTTGGAATAGGTGAGTAGATGGAGTTCTGATTGGGTTCTGATGAAGGCTAAGAATATGAACATTCAGAAAAGTTGTTCAAAGTTGAGGAAGGAACTTGAAGAACTCAAGTCCCAATACGGAAGTATGATGGATGGTGAACTCAGGGAACTTGACAAGGAGATCTGACAGAATGGTCTTGATCTTCAAGAGCTCTTGGATGAAAGGGCCTGCTTGAGGAAGAAAAGTGCCATGGTGGAGACCAAAATCAAGCAACTTGAGGAAGAGATAAAGAAGAAACTTCTTGGTAAGAAGGTTGTTGTAATTGAGGAGGAAGAGCTCGACTACATTGACAAGCTAGGGACTCACTACTGTAACAATCCAGAGGATGTTTGGAAGCTTAGTTCTATGAAGGTAGTCAATGGGCACTTGGTTGGTGCACTTAAGCAGGATGCGATGGAGGACAAGCTTGAAGGAAGTCAAGCTGAGCCAAGATCGAATTGCTTAGAAGAGCCAAGCAAGGAAGTGAAGTACCTTAGGAGGAATGTTAGATTGGAGCACAAGCCAATGGTCACTTCTAAGGCTGTGTTTTTGAAGAAGGTTGCTGATGTGAGACACAAGATAAAGCCGACAGAAGGAGGAGATGCCTTGAAACTGAGTTTTGTGCAGGTGACCGTGAAGGGCAAGAGATTTGTAGCTTTGGTGGATATGGGGGCTACTCATAGTTTCTTGAGTAAGAAGACATCAAATTCTTTTGGGAAGAAAGCTGAAATGGAGAGGGAGTGGAGTGCTTTAAAAGCAGTCAACTCCACCATGAAAGTTGTTACTGCTGTGATGGAGAACACTCAAGTGAGAGTGGGATCATGGTTTGCAAGGTTGGACTTGAGGATAGTGGACATGGATGATCATTCTATGGTGTTGGGGCAAGATTTCATGAAGCTTGCACAAGCCATATGAATGGTGGACTGGGACATTCTCTTGATCACAGCTGGAGGAAGAACTATGTTGGTTCCAATGAATAGAAGGAGTTGCTTGGGGTATCGACCAAGGATGAATTCTATGACTTTGTATCCCAAAGATCCGAATGTGAAGCATGAGGATGTGGAGCAAAGAGGACTTGGGAGTATGACTCAAACGACGAAGGAAGGGAAGGTGATTGACTTTGTTGCAAGAGCGAGGAAGAAGGAAGGAAGTGAGAGGACAATCTCACAGATCATGGAGCAATTGACAAAGACATCTTCTACTGATGATCTTCACAATGGAGTTGCAAATGAAGGGAGTCCAAGTACTACATCAGAGGTAGTGGTTGGAGAGGATTATGCAGGTAGAGATCCAGCTGGTATAGTGGACTTTTGCACGTATGCTATGGGTATATATGACTTTCAGTTGATGAAGGACAAGCTAGGTGAGCTTGGGTGCACATGTGAGGAGGTTGAGGCTGCGCGTAGATATCTGAGGACACAGTATCGATCTGATATATGGGTGGATGAGAGTTAGGAGAAAACTTCCTAACCCTCCTTTTTCTATAAACAACCTTGGAGATGCGTTGGTGCAGGGACCTTAATGGGAAGGGGCTGCACCACCTTGGCAAGGGGCCTTGGAGAAGGCTTCTTTATGACAGATTTGCAGACTTGGATGCGGATGACCAGATGTTGGGATGAGACTACTTGGTTGGGTATCATGGACAACTAGAGTCATGAACATCAGGTTGGAGACATGGAGCATGGTTTATGGAAGGACATGATGCAGGAGCATGTATAGAGGTGTCACTTATGGACATTCTATGGGAATGCCGAGGCAGAGATGTTGTGCAGATGCTGATGTGACATGGAGATGTTTTGTATGATTCGATGGAGAGGTTGTACACTCCTTGTACAATAATACCATGGGCTGGACATGTTGTAGATGGGTTGGAGTTTCCATGGACCTGAGCATGGGATTTTGAGCAGACTTGATGAGTCTGAGATGTAGCAGAAGTTAGGGGAAGATTGATGATGGCATAAGGATGTGCATTCCTGTGGTTTGAGCGTACGGTTGGATTAGCTACCCAACTAGTTTGAGTCATGAGGGGTACCAGTGTGCAAATGTGTGTCAGAATCAGGATGATGGCAAGTAGACTACAGGGAGGGACAAGACAAGATAGAATTGGTCGTTTTTCATATGTTGCAGGGATGCTTGTGATGTATGGATTGATTGGTATCATGGATATGACTGTTTGGATATGAAAATCTTGGTGATAGGATGGTTGCCCGAATGGTAGATATTGTCGAGGACGACAATGACTTCAGGTGGAGAAGGATGTAAGGACCTACGGTCCGGCAGACTCTTTCCATGCGAAGTGCGACATGTTTTGAGTGGACAAGTTAACAGAATGGCAGAGCGAAGCACTTTGTCGCATGTGTGAAGTGTTAGAGCAATCATATGTTTATACAGGACGAGTTGGGCATTCGTTCAACAAGCCGACGATGGAGGATTAGTAATTCGGGTGAAGGTTGGATGGGCCAACCGAATGAATTGATAATGGAGGGTGTCGGCTGGGCATTAAAACGCAGGTCGGCCAAGGATGGCACGCCTGCCCACCAAGCATATATATAACGTGCGACAGATGAGGCGAAAGGCATCGATGGACATTCAAAACGTGAGCATTCAGTGGACAAGAGGAAGTGCGAGATAGGTGAAGGCCGCAGCAACGAGGCGTAGCTCTTATGCGCCTACTCTTGGGCAGCGCTACACGGTGATAGGCACGGGTCTTGGTTATCAGGTGAACACGTGGGTGAAAGCATCCACAGTTTGAAGGATACACTAGTGGAGACTCGGGTGAGGTCGCCCGCTCGTCGTGCGAAGGTGAATAGGTGGAGACTCGGGTGAGGTCGCTCGCCGGTTGTTGGCATTTCAGTTGGAGGCTCGGGTAGGCATGGTGCATGGGGCGCCCGCCCACACGGTGAAATTAAGTATTGCCGGGATTGAACGAAGTTCGGTTGAGGAGTGCAGTTGGCGGTCCGTGGGAGAGCGTGCCCACCCAACTCGGGCAAGGAACTTGGTTGGCATACAAAGGTGTGACTTATTGTAAAATTGGCTAAGTATGAAACTTTGTGTTTCCCATGTATACTTGTAAATATTGGAAAGTTGAATAATATATTGAATTCGCTGCAGCTCGTGAGCCGTAGTGTGTGAGTGATTAAGCATAATTGTAAAGAAAAAATCCAGCGATACGTTGTGGCTTGTGGATTTTTATTTTTGAACACTGTGAGGGCCGCAGCCCAAGTACGTAAACCATGGACGTGAGCAAGTCATCCGTTAATTAAAGAGAGTCGCAACTCTCATCCCTCTTACAGCCGTGTTAACAATCAAACACTTGGGGGCTTTTGTATACACGCGGGTCAACGGTAAATACAGCGCGTTACTAGAATAACGTGGGAGTTCATTTGCGTGGCGTTAACACGTAACCAGTTTCAATGATACAAGGAGTTAACAATTCCGAAGTCGGGTTCACTTCGTTATACGTTGACTCTTCATCACGCAACTTGCAAGCTTAAGTTGACGGCTTATGAGTGACATAGCCTTATGAGTTATGTTTCCAAAGTCAAAGGAGTCACTTAAGCTTTACATTAAAGTGGTTTTTTATTACGTGAGGTTTTTTCAAGTATGTGAGCTTTATTCAAGTATGTTTCACTTAAGCTTTACATTAAAGTGGTTTTATTTAAATATGTGAGTTTTATTAAAGTATATTTAAAAAAGGCGTGCTTAAAAGGTTTAAAGAGTTATTAAAGTGTTTGTATAATTCAAAAAAAGAAAAAAGGTGTTTCGTAGAATATGGTTTTGAACCGAGTTTTTTTAGTTGGCAAAAAATATTTTGAGGATTTAAGTTTATTTATTGGTGAATTTTGTGGTGTTTTGTAAAGCATGACAATTTTTTTGGTGATGATTGTGCCTTATAGGGGCACATTGAAAATCATATTTTTTTTGGCGTAATATGGAAGATAGTTGCATGAAATCAGTGAAGGAGTTATAAGAAAAAAAGATACAACAATCATGGGTCACAAAGCGCCACTGAAGAAGACTAAGAAAATGAATCGAAAAGAAGAGGTAGAGATTGTTGCCATGGTTAGAGAGGTTCAAGCCGCAGTCGAGGAACTGAGAATTATAGCAAAAGACAAAGAAGAAATCGAGGGTGATTGGTGTAGCTTTGATCTACTACCACCTCCTATGTTTACAAGTGAATATTTTGATCATTGGGTTATCAAGATGCTAACTTTTCTTAGAGTTAAAGAGTTAATTGAGTACAATTCCAATAACCCATATGATTAAGTATGCGATGCTTTAGCATTGAATTTTATAAAACAGGCACTAGATGAGCAGTGTTTGTGCAACGTAGAAAAAGCTACAACTTCCAAGGAAGCATGGAAGTTCATGGAAGTAGAGTTTGGTGCAAGGGGGAGTGACATGCAATAGCAGGTTATGTCACAAGCAAAGAAGTTAGTCACAGATCTGAGAGTAGATGAGCAAGACTCTAAGAGGAAAACAGGGCTTGCAGAATCTCACTCAAAAGTGGATGATGGTTGTCAAGACTATAATATTGAAACCCATTATGCAAACATGCGTATGCATGAAGAAGATGCAACAAAGATTGCTGAGAGACAAGTTGAGGCCTCTGTGTGTGAAACAGAATAAGAAAAAATAAGTGCTCAAGGTCTCCATTGTAACGTGGATGATATAGATGATGGTGAATCCCACTTTGGTGAGACAGATGTGGATGATAACTGCAAAGTTATATGCAAATTCATGCATCCAACTGCAGCTGATGGATTTGGTGAAGTTGAAATTGATAATGAGCACATGTGTGCTTCAATATCCCACCATAGTGTGGATGAACATTATATTGATGATATGTGTGGTTTCTTTTTTGGAACAAGGATTGATTGTGACAATATGGTAAGCACAATGTTTGATGAAACATTGAAAGTTGACGCTGCCACTGTAGCAATAAGATATGAAGCAGTTGGAACTACTCATGAAGTAGTGGGTCATCTAGTAAGAGTTGATGATCAAGAATATGATAAAGTGATTGAAGAGTTTTTTATAAGAATATCCACTAAGAACATAACAATGGAAGACAACTTCCATGCAGTTGAAAAGAGGGAAGATGTAGAGAAGGAAGCTCTCACTGAAGAGAGACATATTAAATATTTTTTTAACATTGTTTCTAAATATGCAAGTGTTTAGAATAGCATGGGCAAAGAAGTTGAAAGCAAGGTTGTTAATAAGTTTGATGCAAATTTAAAGCTTATTGAATAATGGATTCAGAAACCAATTGAACAAATTGATGAGAGTCTTAAAGAGACAACTGGAATAAAAGAATTGAATGAAATGGTGAATAATGATCTTGAGTATGCACATTACACGAAAAAAGCACCAGTTCTGATGATGAAAGAGAAAAGAATGAATATGAAGAGAAAAGAAGATAGTTTGAAGATGCAATGTTGTGGAAACAATCCATAGTTGAATGAATATTTGAAGAGGAAGGTGTAGAAGACATGATCCAATTGTTTTTCAGACTAGGTCCAAGAATAAAGCCTACAACAAGAAAGTTCAAGAGAGAATGAAGCAATTTCGAGGATATAGAATTTGGAAGTAGAGAAAAAGAAAATGCAAAATTGTAAAAATATTGAGTCATTGTAAGCCTAACTCAGACATAAACCAGCAGACATGTTTATGTGATAGTGAAGTCATGTCGAGTTATGTTGAGTCATATGGTCGTAATTAAGGGGGAGTGTTAGAAATAGTAATTACTCCCGCATGTTGAGTTAGCTAAAAATAGAGAGTCAGTTAACTGAGTGATTGAGTGGTTGAGTCAAGTTGAGTTAAGTAATATATGACTTTGAGTATGTGATTGCATGTGTTTGCATGTCAAGATATTTTAGGCAATTAACTAGTTCAAAAAGGTTTAGATACCTTTCACCGTGTTCATTGTAATCATCATGTTTTGTGTGATCTATAGAAGAGCAGCAACTCATGGCTTTATATGGGAATTCATGCTTTCTCTCCTCTTCCTTTGTAACAGTCTATTTTTGCTACATTTCCTGTAAAATAATGGGACCGTTGTTCCGCTTCTGTTTCAAAAAAGTTAGCATTTGTCATATCAAATTTGACATTGCCAAAGCCATTTACAGGAATGGAACCCTTTACAAATAGGTCACACCATGAATGGAATCATTTGGAATTTCTTTAATATTACATTTTTTGAATGCTTAACGATGTAGCCGAATAATGAGTTCCTCATTGGGAGCAATGTTTCTGCATTTAGTGTTGATCAAATGTAATGCACCCAAAGTATTATGCAACTTTATTCACATGGCTTGAGACCTGGAAAACATATTCTAGACCTATTTTAGTCTATCAAAATATATATATATATATATATATATATATATATATATATATTTTCATTAATACAAATCTATTAAGATTCACCTGCTTTTACTTTATTGGAAGATTTATCCATCCAACATAGTTGTGAAATGCAATTAAGGCATTATCATATATTCTTAGCAGTCCAGGCCCCGGAGTTGAGCCCTTCTTTACCGTAGCGATGATATCTACCCATCTTGGATACTTTCCTCCTGTTAACCCTTAAAACTACCTCCAAGGTCCATGATCTCCTCTTCTTGGAACAAATGTAGTATTGGCCTCTTCAATACTCTTTCGTAGGGCTTACAGAAGCTGAAGAAGCTGGAAGCCAGTGGTGGACAGTGGCTCAATGTAGGCCGAAATCTAGGCCACACTTGTATGTGCAATTATTTACGATAATGAAAAAACTTGCCCAAGCTTCTGCAATTAAACCCAAAACATCAAATCTCTTCACCGTGTAGTTATGGGCTAGCTAAGAAAATATAGAAGCATATTGCTAAAAAGCCTGCCTACCAGGTGTTCATGTGGCACCCAGGCTATTCAAATTTCAAACCAGTGGTATTGTGTTTAAAAGGATTTAATTGCGTTGAGTTGAATAGTGAGAGAAGTTACCGATAGATAGTGTGAACTACAGTGAAAAAGATACAAGGCGACATGCGCTCCAGATTGCAAATTCTCACCAGTTTTCTGACTTCCACAGCAGAATGGGCTTATAAGTTTATGTAAACAAACATCAACAGAAATGGAGAGTGCTCACTAGCCACGTTGACAAGCCCAACGGAGAGTGCTCACTAGCCACGTTGACAAGCCCAACGAATGTGCAATCTAGATAAACTCGGTGGTTTATTACTAACATGTATCAATGTTTATTAATAGAAATTTGAATTATTGATATGTTAATAACCATTACTTTTTCATGGTTATATTATTGTGGGCCACCCAAGTCTATGGCCACATCTTCTTGAGAGGTGTGTTGCAATAGATACAAATGAATTAGAGGTAGAGTCTCCTGTCGAAAGATATCATTTCTACGACTGATGGCTAACCATAAAAAATAAAGAATGTTCAAGAAGATCCCTAAAAGATGGCCACAAGAAGAGGATCCCTAAAAGATTGCCAGAAGAAGGAAGTTTTTCGTAATCCCCCTGAACCATTTACTTATGGATTGACTTTTCTCATCCCAAGCACCCCTTCGGTGTTCCTTTTCACTTTTAGGTGTGATTACTAGCTATTAGTATATGCTCACAAAGTCGCAATATAACAAGATTTTATAGTGGATTTTTATCAAATAATATGATATTTGAGAGCCAAGTTGTTAGTTTTAAATGTACTTTTTAATCAATGCTCATAATTATTGTGCAATGCAAGGTGATGATTTTTTACTTTAAAAACTTCATTTAAGGGATGACTAACACAAGATGACCTTTTGAAGTAAGGATTATTTACAACTAGGTATAGATTTTTGAAATCGAAGTTAAATATCTTTTACATGTTGATTATGTGATTTATTAATGTGATTTATTAATGGAGAGAAATTAATAATAGTGATTAGAATTTCTATGTTCTCTTCCCTTTTCAATTGTATTTTTCCTTGTATTTGATATTTTTCAAGTCCTTTGTTATGTCTTATGGTGTTTGGGGGCTTTTATATGTATGGATTTTATGTAGAATGATTTTACGTAGGTTTGTTAGTTTTCGATTAATCGTGATTGAATAAATATTTAACTTATTGTTCTTATTTTCAATGATCATTGGTTATTTCTTTACAATATCTTATGATTGTTATGGCTTTAAAATAAAATAAGATTGATATGAGGTATAACTAATAGAATATTTAATTTTAGTTTTTGATAGTTTAATGTGGGATAGTATAGAGTTTTATAAGTTTGTTTAGAAATTCAATTAAATGGAGACAGTTTTTTTACAGGTTGCTACTTAGTTAAACTTAATAACAGAGCGGCATTTTATGCATTGAAAGGGTCCTTTTTATGGGAGGACATATCAATAATGAACTTTAATAGTGGTTCTCAAGGGAAATCCCAAACTTTAGAAAGGAACTTTAATATGAGTAACCTTAACAAAGAACAAAATTATAAATACAAACTAGAGTTATCACTAAATGTTATTGCCAAAATATGTTCCACTAGTTAAAGTGAAATTTGATCATTCATTGCAATTTAATAATCGATAATGTGACCGGGAGCCCAAATCCCCTAATCAATTTCTAACTAAATCCATCAAAATTTCATAGAATCCAAGTAAAATATCTAACAAAAGAAACCACTATATATGGATCCATAACAATGTTTGTAGTATGAAGAAAAGATATAGAAAAAATCCCATGATAAGAGTTGACCTATTATATAAAATCTTACTATTTTTCTTAAAATAGGAAGCATTTTAGAACACTTTTTCACGATTATTACCTTTTTGGGGGGCTAAAAATGGAAAAATTCCATAAAAAATTGATATCATTTGAACTCACTCTCAAGGGTGCCACATTGAAGTGTCATTGGACATATGATGATAAATTATCCTTAATAACTTGGATCAAATTGATTAACTAGTTCCGTGTGAGATAGGGATAAAACCATTAGATTTCACAAAGTTTGTAGGAACCCATAATATGAATGAGAATATTTCTCACCAATGAGAGTATCAACTTTCTAGACCATGTTTTAATGGATTAGTCTATGTTGGATTATTTTTATAACCATACACTATGACTTTGAGGGAATGAGAGACCCTAAATATGGAAATTGCAATGAAGAGAATGAATATGAATATGAAGCATTAGAGGGAGAATTGAGAGACTAGTAAGAAACAAATTAATGTAAGCACCATTAGCTAAAATAAGGGGAATAGCTATAATGCAACATAGTCCACTCCTTTACTACTAATTAATTTATTAAAACCATGCTTCATTTTGGAGGGCCCAGATTTTCACCTTATGCGAGAATGCCTACATTTCCACTGTGTATCATTATTACGGATTGTGGACATAGAGTATAAGTTTCTATGGTGAGAAATTCTTGTGTGTACTACGTTGTCTCTTCACATCACTGTTCTCCACACACATTTTTTCCACTCACCTATTTTGTAGACCCTACCACAGATTATTTCAAAGCCACTTTTGCATACTTGTAACCATCATGAGATTTGGCATGATTGGAAAGAGAAGTAGCAATCTCAGGCATAAAAATTCGGAGAACTCAGTGACAAAACCACCAATTATAGAATTAGCATTTTTTATCCATGCCCTCACTCGTGATACTAGATTAGGATTTTTCTATGAAATGTGAAGGAAAGTGGCTTGATTCGATATAGTCTCTCCTCATTAATATACCCTTCCATGCTATGTTTCTCTACACACCCATTCTCCTTTATTTTTATATTAAAAAATTAACCTTTTATCTTTTTTTCTCAACTCCACATACTAAATTACCTTTATGTAGAGTGTGGAGGAGGAAATATTGACTCGATATAGTCCCTTCTCCTTAACAAACTCCCCCACACACAATTTATTTGCATGCCCTTTCTCCTACACTTGTACTTCCTAGGGCTTCAAATACTATATCATGCGCGTTCATATTGGGGTATAAAAAGTGAAAAAAAAACCTAAAATAATATATTGACAATATAATAATGCCTAAAATGGTTTTTCTTATATTATATTATATTATAATAATTATATTATATGGTATTGTTTATTGCATATTTTGGCTAGGTTGAGGGAAAATTATAGGTCGATACTGTACACTTTTCCTCTGGAGTGCTGAGAGAGGGCAGCGAACTTCGCCGAGGCAAAAGAACAAGCACAATATCGTGGGAGAGTGCAAAAAACTTCGGGTTACTTCGGGAGAGGAAACATTCAAAAATTTGTGGCATGGCAACAAAGGGTTCACCGTTGGTTTTCAATGCAATTTATATTGTAATAGGTTCTATATATCAGCTCGAAATGCAAATTGGCCAAGCGTGACTTGGCTGGAAAGTGCGTGGATAAGTGAGAAACAATGCACAAATGAGTAGAGTTAAAGAACATAGGGCTGAAAGAAACGAGTGGGATTTGAAGACAACAGCCTATAGCATATGAAGCTAGAATAAATATGTATTAGAGGGCATATGGAGTAATGATGTTAAATTCGTAGCGCAATATCTCTTAAAGCATAGAAATTACAAATCATTTTTTTGTGCTACCCTACCTCTTGGGTGTGAGGTCTCAACATGATGCCCTGTGTGCGAGTTTCACGAAATGAACTATTGGAAAATAAAAACAAAAGAATAATAGTTCGAGGCAGAGAGAGAGGAACAAAAGAAAGGGTGCCGAACTACCTAGATATTTTGAGGAGTGTGTGCCGAAGAAATCCAAAGTGATTTATCGCTATGTTATATGCATTATGAGCAACCACATTCTTTTTCTTTGCAACTCCATAAATTTATTTCGCTCAGCGGGTGTGTTCGAAATTAAAATCTTGATTATGTTATATGCATTATGAACAACCACATTCTTGTTCTTTCCAACTCCAAAAATTTATTTGTTTCACGAGTGTGTCCAAAGTTGAAATCTAACCCACATAAGAAAGAACAAACTTTTATGTGTATAATTTCTTCTCTCCAACTCCGAAAATTTATTTTTTTCTGTAGGTGCGCCCGAAGTTGAAATCTGACCCACATAATAAAGAACAAGATTTTATGAGTATAAATTAGAGGAGGGAGCTAAATCTCTGTGGGTAACTCTCCTTCCTCTATTTTCTAGTTAGGCCTTTCTATGAATGCTAAAGGATTGCACATAGACATATTGACACGTTGTTCCAATTTGAGAGGTCAAACCTACACTTTGCTGGTATCTGCACGCATGTCGGGGTGGACTTTCCGTTATCTCATCATATCATTCATTACACTATTAGGAGTGATTCTCGGTTAATAATTCCACTGTAATGAATACCACTTTCCCACATTTTGTAAAAAATTGTTTAATCGAGTCAACTAGTTATTTATGTCATAGTTTGTAGGAGAGTTGAAAAGGTAACAGTAATCTAGAAGTTTACCATTTACATTTATGCCAGTCTAGAACTAACAACTTATCATTCACTTAAGGAGATTAGTGGAGGAAAAACCCCTTTTTGATTGTATGTGTTTACCCTTCATTGTCTTATTTATTCTCGGAAGGAAATGAAAATACCTTGTCTCTAATCTGGTCTATGTTGTCAGATCTACCCTTATTTTCTCGATACCAGTGGATTAGGATTGATTAGTATTGAAGGTTATTTCAAATATGCATTATAAGTGCCTATTCTTCTACTAAGAGGCAACCTTGGATTTAGAAAATTACCTGAACAATATGCAATCTAGGTACGCTCCTCGACTTAATCACTATGAATAATGAACTTAAAAGAGGCTGACGTTTTTATTTTCATAATTATATGTTGATATATATTTGCTTTATTGACATGTGAACCGTGGGTATCCAATAGGTATTATGTTTCCTTGACATCATCTCTTTCGTGTGGAAACTCAGGTTTATTAACTGCAATTTCTCCACACCATTACTGCAATTTTAATCTATTTTCACTGACATGTAGTGTTAGTTTAATGTCTCCCTTATCTCCTTGATATAATCCCTTATTTATGTCTCTTTGCGTTATATGATCTAGATGTGCCTTTTGGGTTGTATTTATCATGTTCTATCCAATAATGGATGGTTAATAAAGTTAATAATAGGGAACACCGTAATGGATATTTAAAAAGGTTCATGGACATACATGATTTGATAATACCATGATATGTTATTTTCAGCCTTACACATGGGGGATTAGGCTCTATTTCTATGTCAAATGCTTATCAATAACTCATGGAATCATCTATATTCCACTGTTAACTTAAGCATAAGGAGGGTGATTCACTAGAATTGGTATTTATGGCTCTACTCAATTAATTACTTGTCACGAGTTCACAATAAAGTACAAATAATTAAAAAAACCCTTTATCAATATTGATTGCAAGACCCCTCCATCAACCTCCTCTCCTCTATTTTTGTTTGAGGTCATACACCAATGGTGGAATTTTGAGGTGAACAAGAGGATTTATACTACATAGAATCACTTAGAAAAGCCTTTGTAGGGTGTTATGTAAAAGGAAATACCCATGCCTCAAATCAGAAATCGTTAATATGATAACATATATGACATCAAAATTATGCATAGACAAAATTTACATATCTTTGTCTATTTTTTATTTTAGAAAATTCCATTATCTACCCTTTATAAAAGGATAACTTGATAAGAGGGTAACTAAAAAAGGACACGATAGTAAGGAAATCATTGACTTACTAATTTACATGATATTCATTGAATACCACTTTAGTCTCATCCAATGAATTAGATTTAAAGACAATGAGCCAATCATTGGCTTACTACATGGTGTTTAGTATTTTCCATTATAGCACATTTGAAGAAACTTCAACTTGGTTGAAACAAGGTGACTCAATCCATGAATCTTATATGTTAACCCCTTCCAAAATTTGATATAACCTTAAACTACAAAGTGGCCTTTTTTTTTGCGACCATAGCTTCTTGTAACTGACTTTGGGAATTTTTCACAATCGTTGCAATGTTCTTCAGATCTCTTTCTATAGTTTTCTTCCTAAATCACCTTTCATATAAAGATTAAAGGCAAAGTAGCTTTCCCACTGATCATAGATTCAGTCAGTGTACTACGAAATCTCTTTAGTTTTCCATATAGGTCTCCATAAAGTTGGTTTCAGAAATTTTTGGCTATAGACTATCCTCCTGACATTTACAGCCATTCCATTACTCCAAATATCTGTGAACAATCAGTTTGTTGCTCCCTCCATTTAAACAATCCATTCATAGTTTTTTTCACTAAATGCATCCTGATTGGCAACAACCCTCCACAATAGCGTTGATGAGTGTAGAAAAGTAGTCATCCATACTTCTTCTCTCTCTCTCTCTCCTTCAACCTAGAGATCACTATTGGAGATTCCAATCCATCCTTAAGGTATTCGAAAAGTTTTTATTTAGTGAACCAAGTACATCATTGCGACATATTCTAGTATTTACAATTAGTAAACATATATGAGATTTAATTTTGAAGTTAACTGTGAATCCTCCAGCCTCAAGGTTTTATCTATAAACAATCGAAATGTATTGATCTCATATTTCCAAGTAATAGACATTAAGCAATTAGGTCACATCTTTTACTATGAGCCAGTAATAGTCAAGCTCATTTTACTAATCATATGCTTATCATTATTCTCTCCCTTACACCAATAATGCCACAAATATTGACAAGACGAGACCTAGTAATGGTCAATTCAAAAACTCCAAATTAATGGTTTCACCCAACAACATCACTTGATAGAATGAAAGGAAAACATTGGTGGTGCACCATTATTGTCCTTACTATTTTACTCTAATGTGCCTGAAATGTTAAACTATAGTCAGTGTTTTTAAACTAGGATGTTTATATTTGAGATTGAACTAGCTTGACATGGCTTCACTACTAATTTATAAATTTAATATTAAAGCTTTCAATGTCCAATTTGGATATGATCCTTTCTCCCATGGAAATCCAGGTTCTTGGTTCACATTACTTTTCTTTATCTCCACCGGAGTCATAATCTTTGGTCTACAATGTTCGAATAACTTAAATCCGAGTAAACAAATATACATTCTTATTTGTGTCCCTACATCTATGACTTCAATCTGATTAAATAAATTATATAGATATATAGAAAACTGAGATCGAACCCAAACTTATAATTTTTTATTAATATCATATTCTTAGTTTCATAAAGACAATTAAAAGGTTGTAGAAAACAATCCTAGTTAACTATTTTCTTAACAAATATTACAATATTAATTACTAGCTCTGCATTTAGCCTCAATTTCAAACTAGACAATAGATTACAAAATTATTGATCATTGAAGGTTGATTACTGTTAAAATTGGCAACTAGGGCCAAACTCCATGTGGGTCATCTTATTCAAGGCTGATAATATTTTTATTAGATTTCTCTCATCAAGAGGTGTAGGATTGATCTAAATATCATCTGATTGTGATAATTATTTATGGAGATATGAATTTATTTCTATTATGGAATAATTATCAAGCCTATGAATAACTCATGTAGGCTCAGAAGCCCAACTGTCGCATCTATTCAATTATCATCAGATCTGTATAAATATAGGAGGAATTTTCCTCATTTGGACTCACTCAACTCATCAAATCTCTCTCTCTCTCTAGCATAGTAAAGAGTCTCTTCTCTCCTGCACAGTAGGTGACTCTCTCTCGAAAAAGTGGAAGGAAGGACGCAAATTTTATTCTTGCAACTGTAGAACCAAAGTTTGACCAGTGTTGACTAAAAGACTCCCTCCTCAGAACTATGTTGTAGGTCCATCTAGACTTCCTTTGAAGGCCCCATTTTTTGGTGGTGGAATCAAGCCGACCCGATGGTCTGTTTGCAAGATATCGACTGCCCTAGTTTTGATGATGAAGATGCTAATGCTAATGTTGTTGATCTACGGTTTGCTATTGATGATATAAATTAGATTTTTTGTACTATTTCTCTCTACTGAATTATTGAAGATAAAAGAAGATTTCATCAAATGGTTTCCCCATATTTGGGTTTGTCCTTGGCTAGCCGCCACATCTTGTGTCTCTTATCTTGGATTGTTTTTTGTTGATCATTTAATGTTCTATATGCACTTTACTTATGCACATGTGATTGCTAATCTGTGAATAATAATAAGAAATATGAAGTAAATTCCTCTAAGCATAGAACATTCCATAAATTAGCATGGTATTAGAGTTGAGGTGAGGACAAAGCCCAAGCAAGAGCAAGAGAAATCACTGAACAGATGATTTCCAAGGCTATCCTAAAGAACTATGGGATCCTCAACACTCTTCCCTACCTAATACAAGCTCCATGAGAAGACTGACTATCACGAATGGAAGATGTCTATCGATCTAACCTTAGAAGATCAAGGAGTGTTGGACCATGTGAGAGGCAATATTGTTGAGCCTCCAACAAATGCACCCACTGCTGTGAGGAACAAATGGAATACGGGTGAATTCAAAACAAAGAAGAGCATCTAGGACTCTATCGACAAGCACTTGGTAGCCTACATCTATGATCTGAACACCTCCAAGGAAATATACGATAGACTGGTGAGTTTATTTAAATTTAATGAAGCAAATCAAGTTCTATTTCTTAGAAATGAGTTGAAGGAAATGAAGAAGGGAAAAGATGAGAGTATGCAAGCATAATTCTTAAGGATCACTGAGATCAGGAATGATCACCTGTCTATTGGGGAGACTATTACTAATTGGGAAATGACACTCACAACTCTTGGATGATTACCATCCAAATGGTATGTGTTCAGGACTACTCTTTTGAACAATAATGTAATTCCTGGTTTCGAGGAATTAATAGCTAGATGCATTCAAGAAGAAACAAGGGTTGAAGAGCAAGAAATGCCCATGCCTAAAGGTCCTCCTACTGCCTTTTCTTCTCAATCTAAGAAAAGAAATAAATCTGGGACTAAATGAAAAAGAAAGGCTGGACATAAGGGTGGAAGAAAAAGACGATGATACATTTGCGATAAACTAGGTCACTATGCAAAGGAGTGCCCTGATAGAAAGATATCACACCGAGACGATGATGAAAATTCCTCTCATGGCAATTAGAGGAATGGGAAATATAATAGCAAAGGTAAAAGCACTGTTGGTAATCAAGGAAGAGGACAACCATTCAAGAAGGCTAAAAATTCTAGGTATGAATCCAATATTGTTGAAAATAAGCAAGATGAATATTATTTACCAACTGCTCTATCTACCTCTGCTCCTTCGGACTCAATGGGAAATTGGCTCATTGATAGTGGTGCGTCAAGGTACTTCACTGGTTACAAAGAAGTTCTCCATAATCTAATAGAGAAGGAAACTAACCTGGAAATTGTCCTTGGAGATAATATGAAATATCCATGAAAGGTGTAGGCAATGTCTCTCTCAAATTGAATCAAGTCAATATGATCCACTTACAATATGTATTATATGTACCTGACCTCAAAAAGAACTTGGTTTCCATCTCGGCAATGGAAGACAAAGTCTACAAGGTAACCTTCGACGATGGCAAGGTACATATATGGAAAAATAATGTTAAAGATGCCTTCACTCTTGGGTTTCGAGTTGATTCATTATACCAGGTCAGAGGAAGTCCGCTAGGTGTCATGTCTTGTGACACATCTCAAGCCTTCATCGAGAATCAAACTGGAAAGAGGATCAAGACCTTAAGGAGTGATAATGGAATTGAATATGAATCTAATGAGATTCATGATGTTTGTAAAGAGGCTGGCATTAATAGGGAGATTACTACACCATATACTCCTGAACATAATGGTGTGGTAGAAAGGAAGAACCATACAATTGTGGAAGCTGTGCATAATCAAAGACTTCAGAAGTTTCTATGGACCGAAGCTGCAAACACCACCGTTTATGTACAAAATCAATGCCCTCATCAAGCATTAGGTTCCAAGGCTCTTGAAGAAATGTTCACCCATAAGAAACCTGACATATCTCATTTTAGAATTTTTGGAAGCCCTGTATATTTTCATGTGCCAAAAAGGAAACAGAATAAATTGGGTGCATCTGGAAAGAAAGGAATCTTCGTGGGCTATGGTGAAAATACTAAGATCTATAGAATCTATGTAGTTGGTTAAAGGAAAGTCGTGATTAGTCATGATGTTACCTTTGATGAAGATATGGCTCTCAGCAAGGTGAAAAATCTTCCTACAGTGAGGAGCTCTCAAGAAGTTGAGACCAGGGAACCAAAAGAAAAAGAGTATGATGAGATATTTGCACCTGTTGCCAGAAATACCACCATCCACTTGATCATAGCCCTTGCGGCTTCACAAGGATGGAAACTACATCAGATGGATGTTAAGACCGCGTTCTTACATTGTTCGATCAAAGAAGATGTCTACATGGATCAAGCTGAAGGATTTTATATTTATGATCAAAAATCTCATGTATGGAGGTTGAAGAAGGCTATCTATGGGCGGAAGCAAGAACCCCGCGGATGATATGAGAAGATCGATAGCTACTTGATGAAGTTGGGATTCACTAAGAGTGAAGCTGATCCCAACCCTTACATTAAGGTTGTAGATGACAAACCTCTCATACTGGTGTTGTATGTTGATGACCTCTTTCTAACAAGTGCAGACCCTCTCATTCACAAATGTAAGAGGGAGTTGGCTTCTGAATTTGAAATGAAGGACCTAGGACTGATGCACTATCTCGTAGGACTTTAAGTCTGGTAGAAGCCAAGGGAAATTTTCCTATTTCAAGGAAAATATGTAGTGAAGATATTGGAAAGATTCAGTATGGTGGACTTCAAGACTGTTACTACCTCGATGGAGCTTGACTTTAATAAGTTAAGCGGTAGTGTTGCTGGACCTGTTTTACGAAATGCCACTAAGTATCATCAACTCGTTAGAGCATTAATGTTCTTAGTGATCTCCCATCCAGATATATGCTTTACAGTCAACACATTAAGTCAACATATGGTTGAACCTCACCACATACATTGGATTGCTGCCAAGAATCTGGTAAGATATCTTTATGGCACAATTACATATGGGTCAAGATACACTTCCAAAGATGTGAGACTACATGGATACACTGATGCTGATTGGGCAGGTAGTGTGGTGGATCGTAAGAGCACTTCTAGGTGATGTTTCTCCTTGGGATCTGCTTCGATATCTTGGATGAATAGGAAGCAGAAGTCGGTGGCTCTAAGCACCATCGAGGCAGCGTATATTGCTACTAGCATGGCCTCTTGTGAGGTAGTTTGGTTGCAAAATCTTTTCATTGAGTTGTTTGGATTTACATTGGATACCAACATAATCGGATGTGACAACCAGAGTGGAATTCGTTTGTCAGAGAATCCCATATTTCATGATCGCTCCAAGCATATCGATATCAGGTACCACTATATTCGAGATATGGTGTAGCGGGGAGTTATAAGGCTCCAACATATCTATATAGATGAATAGGTCACCAACATTCTAACAAAGCCCCTAGGAAAGGTCAAATTTTTTACTTTCCTAGAACAACTTGGTGTCGTTCCTAAACTCTCTGATGAGCGTCTTTTATGATGTATTGAGCTCTGGGAGCTCCGGGGTGTGCAGGGTACTTCTTGGAGTGACATATGACCACAGGGTGAGTCACCATCCCCTGGTGGTGTACGTGTACAAGGTAAGAGAATCAAAACTTTCCCTGTGATACCCCGTGGTGACTATGTAGCAAGATGATTAGTTCTCTTGTTAGGTCTAGATGATGTGTTCTCCATGACGACTATGTAGCAGGATGATTAGTTCTCCTGTGAGGTCTAGATGATGTGTTCTCCATGACGATTGTGTAGCAAGATGATTAGTTCTCCTGTGAGACCTGGATGATATGTTCTCCATGGCAATTGTGGACATGATGATTTGCTTTCTTGTGGATAGGATGATTTTCTATCCTATGGACAAGATGATTCGCTCTCTTGTGGGACAAGATGATTCACTCTCTTGTGGGACAGGATGATTTTCTCTCTTGTGGATAGGATTGATTAGTTCTCCTGTTGATGCATCCTACCCATGCAGTATTGGACTCATGGGAAGTACCTCTCATCTGATCAATGAGCAAGGAAATGAGGATAAGGACCATAGTAGTACCGATGGATGCATCATTGTATCTACCATACTCCTTATGCTAGGATGACCTTCATTGATCTGGGATCAATGACACTGATCTAGGGCCAGTGGTAGGAGTTGTGCCCACTATGACGCTGACTTCAGGTCGGTTGAGACTGGTTTGGAACTAGTGGTACATACTCTGAGACTAACTTCAGGTCAGTGAAGGACTGGTCTTGGACCGGTGGTAGGAGATGTACCAACTATGACACTGACTTTAGGTCGGTTGAGACTGTTTTGGGACCAGTGGTACATACTCTGAGACTGACTTCGAGTCAGTGAAGGACTGGTCTGGGACCAGTGGTAGGAGTGGTACCTACTATGGCGCTGACTACGGGTCAGTTGAGACTAGTCTGGGACTAGTGGTACGCACTCTAAGACTGACTTTGAGTCAGTGGAGGATGATACTGGTCTGGGACTAGTGGTAGGAGTTGTACTCACTATGGCATTGACTTCGTGTTGGTTGAGACTAGTCTGTGACTAGTGGTACATACTCTAAGGCTGAATTAGAGTCACTATGATGCATCCTCGATCATTTCTTCTTCTTCATAATTTGAACAAAAGCAGAGTAGAATAGAACAAACCAGTGTAGAGCAGAACAGAGTAGAGCAGTGCAGATCAGTACAGGGCAGAACAAGACATAGAAAAATAGGCATAATAGAGTAGGGCATGGAAAGGGTCAAGCTATACAGGGCTGTGCATTTGATGGATGAATAGTAGCGACCAACAGACAGATTGTAGATCGAGTTCTCCCTAGTTGAGAGGGGGTGTTAAAATTGGCAACTAGGGCCAAAATTCATGTGCGGCATCTTATTCATAGCTGATAATATTTTTATTAGATTCCTCTCATCAAGAGGTGTGGGATTGATCTAAATATCATCCAATTCTGATAAGTATTTATGGAGATATGAATTTATTTTGATTATGGAATAATTATCAAGCCTACTTACAACTCAAGTAGGCTCAGAATCCCAACAGTCACATCTATTCAATTATCATCAGATGTGTGTAAATACAGGAGGACTTTTCCTCATTTGGACTCACTCAACTTATCACATCTCTCTCCCTCTCCAGCGCATAAAGAGTCTCTTCTCTCCTTTGCACTAGGTGACTCTCTCTCACGTAGGTGGAAGCAAGGATGCAGAATTTAGTGCTGCAATTGCAGAACCAAAGTTTGACAGCGTTGACCAGAAGACTCCCTCCTCAGAACTACGTTGTAGGTCCATCTAGACCTCCTCTTAAGGCTGCATTTTTTGGTGGTGGAATCAAGCTGATCTGACGGTCGGTTTGTGAGATATAAATTTCCCTAGTTTTGATGATGAAGTCATTAAGGGTTTCCCCATATTGGGGTTTGTCCCTGGCTAGCCGCCACATCTTGTGTCTCCTGGCTTGGCTTGCTTTTTGTTGATCATTTAATTCTCTATCTACACTTTACCTATGCACATGTGATTGCTAATGTGTGAATAATAATAAGAAAGAAGAAGTAAATTTCTCTAAGCATAGAGGATACCATAAATTAACAATTATGATTATGATCTTGTTTTGAGTTTTGACCCTTGGACATGATAGGTCGGGAGGGTATCTCTCCTATACTTTTGTTAAAAAACTATATAACAATGGACTCATTCTTTGATGTGCATTACTACTTTCACCAAATATCAAGGTCCTAATAGAACGAGTTTATATCACGACAAATAAAGGGGTCAAGTTTTTGCATGTCTTGAAAATTTTTGGACCTTTTTCAATTTATACAGTACAAATTATCTTTCCAATACAATCATTTGTTTGAATTTATTATATTCATTGACTTCTGAAGTTTACATGAAAGCAAAAAGAGGAGCATGATTATAAGACTCTGGGGTTGGGATATTAATACAAAGAAAAAGTCATGATTAATTTACTACACTACACCATACAGTTAGTATGTCAATCATTTTTGTATTAAGTTCCCTAGATGCTTCATTTATTTCAACTTCTAGAGATCCCAATGAAGTGTTTGCTTCCTAAATAAATGCATGAACATCCTTTAGCTTCTTTATGACTAGTTGCGTGAAAGAGGAGTGATTAGGTTGAAGTTATTCTTTCATTTTCTCATCACAAATTTTTCTTCCTTCCAATTCAACTAGTCTACTAACTACATTTTCAAGACCCTCCCTATTACTCTTCAATTTTTCCTCTTTTCTTTTAACTCCAAACTTGGAAGATTAAAGCTCAAATAATAAAGCATCCATTTCTCAATTTACTTCTTTGTGCGAATCAATTAGAATTGTTTTTCGTTGACAATAATGTAAAAGGAAATATTTGATTCCTTTAAAGAATCAAAGCTTGCCCCTACATGAGACTCCAACTGCTGAATTTAAGATTTTGTTAGCTTAACATGTTTCTCCAACTTCTTAATATTTGTTTTGCAGTCCTTTACTTGAATTGAGGATTTTTTTCAAGGCAGTAAAGAGCTTATTTCTTTCTTATTCACCTTTCAGCAAGGATGCAACCTTGCCAAAATGTGTAGAAACTTGTTATGAAGATGATCTTAAATATGGCGATGAAACAACCTACTTTTCTAACTGAATAACTAGCATTTTCTTCTCAGCATCAATTCTGGGCTCCTAAACAAGCTAAACCTTCTCTATTAAATCACATACCTTAGATTGTGTAATTGTCTCAATCTCCATAGTTTTCTTTAACACAGTTTTTAGTGCCTTCTTATCAGCTTGCAAAACATATATTTCCTCCATATTTTCCCTCACAAGAGAACCAAATGTTTCTAATTTTTCATTTTCCCTTGATTCCCGAGATTTCCAATGCTCTTCAGATGCAGAAAAATGAAACAACAGTGTCTCAAGGGAATTGATTTTTTTTATAGACCCATACCTTATTTTCCTGCATTTGATTGTCACACTTTTTTGTTGTGTTAATTTATATTTTCAGAGACTTTGATTCTTTTCTAAAAAACTACATCTCTTTGTGAGATATCTCCATCAAGCCCAATTTGTCAACTACTCGAGTAATCTATATTATCCTCTCTTTTAAAAAATGCAGCTTGGATCTTGGAAAAGTTATTTCGCATTGAAGCATTTTCTCCTAATTGAAAATTGCATCTTTGTCCCTTGAAAATTTAGAACATTTTCTAGCCTATTTTTATCTTCCATTACTTTAGAGATGGCCTAAATATTATTTACGATGTTCATATTCTTGAAGACTCATTTATAGACATTCAATCTCTAACTGCATAGCCTGAAGATTTTTCTCATTTATTGCAATGCTAAAGAGAATCTTTGTAACCTATCACTAGATTAAATCCAGAGAAGTTTCAAATTTCTTTAAAATAATGTCAAGGCTATCCATTGGTAATCCACATTTTCCAAGCTTGACATCCATCTCTTCAAATAATTTTTGCACCTGTTGTTCATATTATTTCAAGTCTTTAAGTTTCTCTCCAATCCATGCATGCAAGTTAGCAACAAGTGCATCAAATTTCCCTATATTTGTTGTAGAAACTACCACTGTGATTGGTTAGCTTCATTTCCCCAGATTTGTGCCTGAATAATTTTTGGTTGTTAATGACTTAAGTTCATCAGATTGGTTTATTGCAAAATGATATTTTTTGTAGAAACTACCACTGTGATTACTTCCCTTCAGTTCCACAAATCTTTGCCTAACTCAGTTTCAGCTCCCAATGATTGAAGTTCATCACATTTGTTTATTACAAAAGAAGCATCAACATTATTTGATGAGTCCTTGCTTATGTTTAATGCAGCGACTTTTTGAACACATTTCTCATTCCCCTTGACCATATCTTCATTACTCTCTATTAGGTACTTTGGCTTGAACTTGAGATCCTCTATCTCCCTAGAGAAAAGTGTCCTCTCTTTTATGGAATTTTTGAGTTCTTAATAAGTTTTCTCTAATATTTTCCTGATCTTATCATTATCATTTGTAGTTTCCTCATACAGTACTATTAGTTTCTCATATTCACCTGTCATTTCCTTCATTTTCAATTAGAGTTCATCAGCCTCCTTTATCAAAAAGCTAAATATTCTATTCGAGTCTAAATTGTAATCCATGTTTTTTCCAAAGTGAGACTACCCTTGAACACCCTCTACACTTCCCTTGTGGGTAAGAAATATACCATGATGACTTTCAAATATCTAAATGTCCTTTCGCTATTATTGTTGCTTCATTTCCTCAGGAGTTTCTTTTGTGATAAAAAAACAAAGGGGGTTCCCTGATGCAATATGAAGAATCCTAGAAATGATATGGCATCTGTCTCCTTTCAAAAGATCTATATTCTTAGCATGCTTCAGAGCATCTGTTGACTTCTTCCACAACTTCACTAATACATTTATCTCAAATATAGCTTTCTCATACATATTAACCAATTCTCCATTCTCTTGAGACATACTCCTCATCTTTATTTGAATATTTTGAATATCATCAATCATTTCTTGTTGCCATAGTTCTAAGTTCCTCTTTGGATGCTCTGACTTAACATTAGAGGAGGCAAACAAAAATTTACTTTGTGGCATATTTCCATTATTTGATGCTTCTAATGTTCCCCTTATCTCCTCTTGGCATCCATCATCTTTCATGCTAAATTTTAGATATATTTTACCATCTTCCAAATCTATCACCAGTCCATCAGAAGCCTTTTCAGGCACAATCCCTAGTTCTAGTTGTTTAGTCTCATTTCTCAATCCTTGAGATAATATAATTCCCCTTATAGTTGTATTTATTTATGTGGAAGCCTTTTTTTGTACAATTTCTTGCCATAATTCCCTAATTCCATATTTTTCTTGGATTTCCTGCTCATACATGCCAATTAATCACTCATTCTCTTTAGTTATATCCTTTAATTTCATTCGACACTTCTCAACATCCATTCCAGTATGGATCACCTCAGTTTATGCTTTTCCATCCCCATTGATACTAGCATGTTCAGACAATAATGTAGTTTCAACATTGTCTTGAATTTATTGTTCATGCCCTTGAATTAAGGTTTCATGACCTTGTACATTTACCCCATTCCATATTCCATATCTCGCACATGTTCTCCACAAATTCTCTTACCTCCATAATTCCACCACATTCTTCTTTCATCATCTCTTTCTCACATTGATTTTTCATATAGCTCAAGCAGTCTTTCATTCTCTTCTGATGTATCCTACAATTTCACTAGAAGTTCTACAATCTCTTTTCTAAGATGAAGAACTATATGTTATACTTTAGCATTTATAGCACTTGTTCCATCTAGTCAGATATTTGGGAAATCATCCTTTCCATACATGTCTCCCTTGCTTAAAAATTTATGATTCCTTTCTTTAATTTCTTTCTCAAGTTCCTCAACTTGATTCCTGAAGAAATCAACCAGTTCTTGGGATTTTCCATTGATTTCATGTGCATCTTCCTCAAATTTCCTTATTTCATCTAGTTCTTACATGGCTTTCTCATAAATGATAATCAGTATTTCAATATCTTCAAGTTACTCCTTTATTTTTGTGAGTAAATCGTCAACTTCCTCGGTGAGAAAAATAACAGTTCCCTGAGCTTCTACTTCACATTGATTGGCCACTAATTTATTCAACTAAAAATTTAAGTTCCCTTTTCATTGATAAACCATCTTTAACTGATGTCTCCTCTTTCTAATGGGAGCATGCATTACAAAGTTCAGCTATATTGCTCCATCAATATCTGAAAGCATCATCTAATCAAATTGGATCATCCAATCATCAATGTGCCTTTCCAAATTTTCTTTTGCTTCTAGGTAGAAGCACAAGCTATTATGAAGAGCTTCTACTTCCCTTTGGTACAAATCAGCTTATCAATGAACCAAGTTATTCGCCTCACTGATTGAAGAAAGCTCTTCTTCTGATGATTCCTTATAGTTCACAAGGTTTGAGTCATGCTCATCCATAAGGTTCTATTCCAAAGCTTCCAATAACTAATCTCATAATACAACTATATGTTCCAAAATTTTCTCCAACTCTCCACCCTCATAATATTCTTGGTACATTCTTAGTTGTTCCATCAACCTCATATTTTGCATTGCAAACCTCGTCACCTCAATATTGTGATCAAGGCAATTTATTAGAATTTGTAGCTCCTCCATTAACACATTCTTCCATTCTAAAAGGTGTGCTTCTACAGACATCTTGTTAGAAGCAACTGCCTCTAGTCTCTTAATTTTTTCTTCTTGAAAACAGAGCATCATCTTTCTACATTGTGCACCTTCCTCACGTTGTTTAAACTAAAGTTTTAGTTGTTCATTTTTAGTAGCCATTTCCTTCATTGTTGTTTCTAAAGATTCCTCTATTTTCAGGGGTCCTACAAGTGAAAATTCTAAATCTCTTTTGTGAAGAGAATTCTTATGACCAGGTAGTGGGATTGCTACAACTTTCATATCCCATGCATATGGTCTTAAAAATATTAGTAGTGCCATGCTTCCATATCCATATTCTTGAGTGGGTGACACTCCCTTGAGATGACCACACAGATGACTAACTTCTTCGTTCAACTTTTGAATTTGCATCTTCAAAGTTATAACATATCCTGTAGCATCTTCATTTGTAGATGCATTATTCCAAAAAAACTTTGCTCGCTATGAAAATTTCAAATTTATGGGCGTCTCTATTGCACAACATTTAGGAGGGATGAAATTGGCAATGATAGTCATTTTAGAGTTTCCATAAAGAAAATCCTAGAGAAGAAATGTAAGTTTGGAGTCGATATGGTACATGTTGTAGTTCCCCATTGGAAATATTTACAAGATTCATGATTATGAGCCTCAGGGATGAGAGTGGTTTGTTGATGGTTGAGGCTTCTTTCAGGTGCTCACCCTCTTTCTTTTAATTATACAAGCAAATACACTATGTGAGTAGGTGGCGAGAAACTACTATCACAATTCAGATTAGTTACTACAAGTTTCTTGTTAGCCGCTCCTTGCAAGAGTAGCCGAATAACATCATTGACACCTTTCACCTCAACTTCTAGAAGATTGTCAACATACACTCCTTTCTTGCTATCTTCCCTCATTTGTAAATTTGTTGATGATGGTTCTAGGGGATCTACAAACTAGTCATTATATATTTATAGAAATGAACACTTGCAAATAAATTTCAATTTTTCTTCTTTTCGAGCTTCTTCTTCCTTATGGATCCTTGCAAACAAATGCTCAAAAACACGAGGCGTCATTCCATGGTTTGCACTTAGTTTTTGCTTTACCTCCTCAATATCACCAAGCACGGTATGTGTTTTACCACTCCTAGTTTGATCATACACAAACATACAACTGATGTATCCTCCCATGTAATTCTCAATCACGGGTAATATAGCTACTTTTAAAAGCTTTTCCTAAGATATTATTTCGCTAGCTACAAAGTCAAATGTAAAACGAGACTTTCGGGTCCCCAACCATGTAATGGTGTGGTGAATGTCTTGTATGACACATCTATAATGACCTTGAGAAGCAACTTTAGTGCTACTAAGAGGATGAATACGAATAACAACCTTATCATTATAGTCATCCCAAAAATATGGATCTTATTGAAGCTCAAAAATGATTTTGCACAAAATTGTTCTATGAAAGTGATTCCAAATATCTTACATGAGAAAGATTCAGAGTTTCTATAAAAGGAACCATCAGGGGATTTACAGTGCTTGCATTGAGACACTTGTTAGTTTTTATAGATTTAGTGACACCATTTGGGGTACAACCAAAGATGTTTTCTAGATTTCTAGCTCTAGAAAGTGGAGGGTTGGAAAAAAGGTTCAACTCTTGAATTTTTTCTTGGGATGGATATTTCACAAGGCTTGTAGAAGAAAATTGGGAAAAATCCACTTCCGTGGCAGTTGAAAATAGAGTTCTTGACTCATGCCATACAAATCTGTTTCTGGAATATTAAAATATAATTGAGCTATTATGTAGATTGTTCTCGAACGTGTGGAAATTAAATTCTTTGGAAGTATTTTCTGAAAATTGATTTGAAACTTGGTCTTGTCCGGATGTGAATATATTTTCGCAAGAACTTTTTTTAGGAGTACATGGATCTTGCTATGCATTTTTAATAGGTGGTAAATTGTGGTTAGCTTCTACAATGCGACATAATTGAGGTCAAATTGTAGGAAAAGAGTGGTCCTCAACATTGAATTCTTGGAAAGGTCTAGCATCAGAATTGTTATTTTTATTATTTCATTCTATAAATATCTTTTAGGTGTTTTCTTTAAATGTATACGTAGAGGAGAAGAAAATTTCATTATTCTAATTTGTTAATTGAGAAGTAAAACAGGATTTCTCTTGAAGTAATATCAACAAAAACCTGGGGTGAATGGTTGAACCCACTTCCACCACTTCCACTAACATAGTTTCAAAACATTCTGTTAGGCCCCTATACTACTAGTGTAACCCCTTATTGTTATTAGTACAACCCACTTATTATATTGATGTACCCATGTAGTTCCCATACTATTACTATTGTGCCACATAGAAGCCCACTATTGTTATTATTGTGCCCTTACCTTATTATTGTTATGTCGGCTCTGATTATGTTATGACCCCTTAGACTCCTATATATAGAAAAGAGGTCTTTTCATTTCTATCGTCCAAGAATTGTTCATTTATGTAATGTAAAGGAGGTTTCCCATTCGAAGAGGCTGAATTCTAAGGCGTTGATCTATCTTTTCTATCTTTTCTTGAGCTGGTTTCATAACATTTGGTATCAGAGCTTTGGATTCTAGGGTTTCGCTGCTCCAAACAGGTCATCGTGGAATTTTTGCTATAACTTTGTTTCTGCGATGTTTCAGAATTTGAAAAAAAAACCCATTTGAGAAGAAATCGTGCTGAACCTCGGGTCTGAATTTTAAAGCTTTTCGTGCTATATTTGCGGAGACATGATCTGAGGAAGTTGGTCTTTTTACAGACTCCTGAATTATATTCCAAACAGGTGACCTGGGGAAAATCGTCATAACTTTCTCTCTGAGAATCAGATTGAAATTTCATAAGAAGGTACAAAAATAGGACAGACTGTAGTTTCTTGTATATCTTTTTCAGATCCAAAGGTAAAAACAGTGATTTGTGGCACATCGTACAAGTTCGCGCTACCGAACTAGTCTATAATCAGGTCACTGTGGGAGATTTGGCATAACTCTTCCTTGGAGAATCCAATTTGGATAAGACTTGTGGAATTGGAAAGAAGACACAAAGAGCTACTACAGGTTGCAATTTCAGAACTGTAAGAACTGAAGTTACAGGGTTATAGTCGTTTCAAGTTTGAGCTCCTAAAATCAAGAAAAGGCGATATGAGGAAGTTTGATGGCAAGGATCTGGTAAATTGGATACATCAAATGGAGCAATATTTTGATCTACATGGTGTACCATTGTTACAAAAGGTATGTATTGCATCCTCATATTTTAAACCGGATCAATTTTTATGGTATAAAGGGCTTTGTTCTCGTAAACAACTTGTTACATGGTTAATTTTCACGGAGGAAATGATAGCACATTATGAGGATACAAAGAGCAACACCACAACAATTGGAAAGAGTAAAAGAGCTTTTTTACATATTGGAAAGTAAAATTATGGCTACCCCTCACAACTATAATAATAGAAGTGTTGCTTCTCCTAGCCTTCCACAACCTACAAGGGTTACACCACAACAATTGGAAGAGAAAAGAGAAATAGGGCTTTGTTACAATTGTGATAGAAAATGCGCTAAAGGTCATAATTGTGATGAGAAGAAATTATTTTACATAGATTGTGAAGAGGAGGAAGAAATGGATCAAGAAACATCAAAAGAAGAGTATATACACCAGGAACCAACCCCAGAGAAAGAAGAAATGAATCTGACCATATCTTGCGAAGCATTGGCAAGAATTACCACTCCTCAAACTCTCAAGATAGAATGACATAGCAAGAAGGAAAAAGTTCAAGAAGTGAAAGATCACCTCGAGAAACAAGAAATGAATCCAACCATATCTTGTAATGCATTGGCCAGAATTACCACTCCTCAAATTATCAAGATAGAAGGACATATCAAGAAGAAAAATGTTCAAGAAGTGAAAGATCACATCGAGCATCAAGAAATGAATCCGACCATATCTTGTAAAGGATTGGAAGAAATTACCACTCCTCAAACTCTAGAGATAGAAGGACATATCAAGAAGAAAAAGGTTCAAGCAGAGAAATATCACATTGAGCATCAATAACAAGTTCTCCAACTTTTAAAGGATAACGCCACTTCAGTGCAAAATAAAACGAAACAATAGGTAGATCAACATCGTAGTGAAAAATGTTTTGATGTAGGTGATTGTGTATTTTTACTTCTACATCTCAAGCAAGCTATTTATGAGGAGGAAATGTTGTCAATACTACATGCACTTAAAAAATGGCGACCTTACCAAATGCGAAGACTCTTCAAGGATGAGGATGTGGAAGCATTGTTTTTTTCTATTCCTATTATCCAACCAGATTGGATAAACGAAGCAAGGGATGAAAGGGAGAAGGATGAAGAATTATGGCCACTTATTCAAAAGTTGCAAAAGATCCCAATTCAAACAATATTGCCAGAAATTGAAGAGAAAGGAAAAATCATATTGGAACCTGGAGCAGTCACAAAAACAAGAACCTGACAACTACAAAATCGATCAATTTTAGAGTATCTCATCAAGTGGAAGAACTTACCTGCTGAAGATTCCACATGGGAGGACAAGAATTTTATACAGAAGCATCAAGAACTACTCAAGCATTGAGGACAACACTTTTTGAAGGAGAGGGGCATGTTAGGCCCCTACACTACTACTGTAACCTCTTATTTTTATTAGTACAACCCACTTATCATATTGATGTACCCATGTAGTGCCCATATTGTTACTATTTTGCCACATAGAAGCCCACTATTGTTATTATTGTGCCCTTACATTATTATTTTTATGTTGGCTTTGATTATGTTATGACCCCTTAGACTCCTATATATAGAAAGGAGGTCGTTTCATTTGTATCATCCAAGAAATATTCATTTATGTAATGTAAAGGAGGTTACCCCTTCGAAGAGGCTGAATTCTAAGGCGTTGATATATATTTTCTATCTTTTCTTGAGCTGGTTTCATAACACATTCCCCCTCTTGCAAAGATTGATTTTTCAATGGCTAGAGTATCTAAAATACGCTATATTAATCTCTTCTGGTAGATTCAAACCCTATAGTTCGATGCTGAAATAGGACTATACAATTCTGTCTATCCATGTTTTAGGTAAAAAATGGCTCAACTCGTATTCTTTAGACCCATATCACTCAATCCCAAAGAGATTCACTTCAAAATATTCTTTTACCAGAGTTGATTACAGAATCATTGTAGGAGAAGATGGTAAAATTCCCCTCAATTTCCCTAAAATTTAGGACTTCTAGAAATGAAGAAAAAAAGGAACACGAAACTCACATAGTTTAATTTCAATAAATGAAGCGTGCATGCTTTGAATCCTCCAATTTTCTCTCAAAGGAGCTGCAAATCCTTGCCTTATTTTTATTTTCCACATGATATGATATCAATATTATATTATTGGCCAATTCTCTAGCTCTTCCTTTGCCTCTCTATCAATATTATATTCATGGCCAATGCTCTAGCGCTTCCTCTGTTCCCCCGCCATGACATGATATATCATTGAGTGCGATTCTAATATATTGGGGTTTAGGAATGTGATTATATATATTTAAAATATTGATCAATGCCCAAATAATAAAGTATGAAATGTAATGTTAGAATGGGAAGGAAATATAGTTTTAAATTTTTTAATAATTTTAATAATTTTTTTATTATATAAATTTTAAATTTCAAAAATATTATTAATACAGATGTGACAATATATAAGGTCTAATGTTTTAATTTTAATAAAATTAATGAGAATTATTTTAAAAAAATATTCCACTTATTTCTATATGTTTGGAATAAAATGGAAATTTTGAATGGAAAATAAAAAAAATAAAAATAATAATACAATTACACCATAAGGCATTCCCCTCAGAGAAGAACTTTCCAGCTACCACTCTGCATCGGTTTGCACTCTCGGAGAAAATGTTAAATTATTGAAGAATAATGTGTCGTTGAATTGATATAGTTTCAATAGAATGACCTATGATAATCTCTCAACTTGCTCATTGTTAACAAAATTGGTGGTCCAAGGCTTAAACAAATCAAATGCATTGCAATATAACAAACAACTATAGGTTTTTTCTTTTCAAACATTTGTGTAGGGTTTGTTTCTTCTTTTTGAATACCATGCCCTCACTCTATCTGTTGTTGGAAATAATACTCGGGGGGGGGGGTGATCAGTATTAGCAAATCAATAGTATTTTCATTTACATTATCATATTCATATACGCAACATCAGTTAAGGCAACCCGCATGTACTTGCAACTAAAGCAACTAGCGTATATCTAGTAAACTTATGATTCAGTTAGTTGATCTTCAATGAGTGTAGCAAAACATTATTAACCATATGAACAGTAAACAGGTGCAGTAGAACAAAACAGATCGTCACACATAAGAAGCACACATGAATGCCATGATATAAGGTGGAAACCCAATGTGGGTGAAAACCACATGCTGCAATTCGTCTCTATCTTCTTTTAATAAGAAACTTCTTTTTACAATATTTTTGTACTGGAGCAGTCTTATACCAGTAGACAAGCTTCTACCTGTAGAAGGCTACAACCTTCTCTCGTCCTCTAGCTTCTCTTGGAAGGGAGCTACAACCCCCTTAGCTCTTGTACTAGTTGATGTACTAGTACATAGGTCTTGACCTACAGAAGGCTACAACCTTCTCTTTTCTTCTAGGGACCACGTTTCATAAATTTTTAGACTGGACCCATAACTACAAAACAATGACCACTGCAGTATAATCATTAACTCTAAATCATCCAACAACTGAATCAATGAAACCCTGTCATCAAAACACAGTCACTAGAACACAGAGCAAAGCCCAGAACTCTGCAACAGCCACTAGAACCAACAACAACCTCAAACATCAAATCTTATAATGTATACACTACTTGACTGTGTTGAACCATCGTTTATATGCCCTTTCACTAGAGAGAACATGCCTACAGATCTGAAAATAATTACTTATGCCTTCGTTGCAATTTTCAACCTCAGATATACCCTGAACATTAGATACAAAGGATAAAGCATACGTCGATATTCAAATCTATTCATGATCATATCATATAATGATAATGCATTTTAGTCTTCGTGATCTTGGTCCATCAACCTTTATCAACCACATAGGTGCCTCCTAGGTTCAGATCAAGCAAAGCATCACAAACCCATAACCAGCATACTAGATCTCACACTTCATCGGATATTCATCACTTGCACAGTTTCCCCTCTTGGTCAAATGATCTTTACTTATATAGGTTTAATCCTCTCTCAATACCATGGTCCAAAACCACGTAGAACCAATACCTTGGCTCCAATACCTAGGCTCAACACATCGGAACAAATACCATGGACCAAAACTTAGATTCCCAACATGTACGTGCCTTTCCTTCTGTAAACGTGCATGTGTACGTATACGCGACTTGGTATATGGTTAAATTGCATGTATACGCTTCTTTGTTACATCGCACCTGCGTATATCTCTCTGATGATTAATTCTTTGCTATTTACTAGTTGTACTGTGATCTATCATCTAAGTGAGTTGCCATCAAGGACAACACCTGTATCATACAGGTATCATAATGCCAACAATCTCCTCCTATGGACTTGATGGCAACAACCACACCAAGTCACTCTCCCCCATTGGCATCAAGGGCAAAGGGCAGACCAAGATATTCTCTCCCTTGAGATACATTTTGCTATCCATACTCCCCCTTAGTACATGCTGAAATCTCTGATTGAGCTCCCTCTTTGTACATGCAAAGATGTACCAGTCCATCCATGCTCCCCTTGAGCACATGCCGAGTCTACAAAAATAATTTTCAATACCATGATAGTCATCAACAACTACCATACACCATATATGATCTGCACCATAAGCATGAGCATCCAACCCTATAACCTGCAATAGCATTCTTTTGACCAACCAGCAGGATGTATCATTTAGCCACATAAGCATCATCACCAAAGACTTCTAACCATAATGCCAACAATTCATTATTTGAAGTATATGCTCCCCCTGAACCTGTGCCAACCATCGTATACCATGACCGAACCATTTCCTGAGTATGTTCTACTACTTTTTCTTCAGAGCTCCATATACGTGACTCTGCAACCTCTAACTTGCATATATACGTGACTTATCTTCATAATATTTGCGTATGCAAATTGGAATACTGAAGGTCTACACTTTCAGTTTCCCCTGTTATGTCAGCTAACTGAGTTATGGCACATCTTTCTGTTTCTAATCCTGGCTTCTTCAATACCTGGAATTGTGATGATGTATGATCCTCTTGCTTTGGAGTTCGAATTTTGCTCCTGCATTCCCTTACTTTATGTCCAAACTTGTTAAATGCATAACATCTTGCATGTTTCATGTTCCTTCTATTGCAATCAATTTCTTTGTGACCAAACATATTGCAAGCAAAACAATATCCCTTAAAGTACCTGGAACATGATGATCTTTCTATGTGATGGTCTTGAACCATTCTACTTCTGCATTTCACTGGAACATGTCCAAGATTATGACATACGTAACATTCAACATTATTCATCGGAGGAAATCATCGTCTATCACTTCCGCAGTTAGGAGCAAAAGATTTTCTTTAAGGAATGTCTTTCCTTGGTTGTTGATGGGATTTTCCTCTCATCTCCTTGTTGGGAATTTCAGATTTCTCATTAGAGTTCCTTGCCTCAACTTGTGAGCTAGATTCACCTTCAATAGATTCATAAAAACCAAGACCAATTTTGATAGCAGGCGACCTTTGACCGCTAATAATACCATCCAAAATCTTAGTACTATATTCAAATCATAAGATTTTATCCTTTTCTTCTAATTTACCCTTTAAGATATTTACCTCAACCTGATGTTTTTCTTCCTTTTACAAATATTGCTTCCTTATGTTTTCTTCAACTTTTCTTCCTTCTTCCACTTGTTGCCTTAATTCGAGCACTTCATGTTCTTGTTCTTCAAGAGCTTCTTTATTCTTCTTCTTTCATTCTTTAAGATCTTCTTTTAGAGAGAGGATCTTCGATTCAAGTCTCTGAATTGTTATGCTATGATCTTTTACTACATCCTACAGCTGCTCCCTTACTCTGGTTACTATCTCCAGTTGTTCTTTTAATCTGGTAACTTCTTTTGTTTCTGCATCCTTATTTTCATATTCCATGAGAAGTCTAATTTCTTCATCACTATTGGATGAGTCATTACTTTTATCATGAGTATAATAACTTCTATTACCTTCTTCAGACATCTTTCCATTGTTATGAGAGCATCTAGTAGTGTAGTGACAAACTCTACCACAAGAAAAGCATTTGAAAGGTAGCTTACCTTGAACCTTCTAGATCCCCGTTCAAGATTCTTGACAAAATTTACCTCATATTCTTCTTCTGAAATGTATCCTGATTCATTGAGTTTTTCTATTCCATTTTCTGATACTTTAAATGTGGCTTCTCTCATATCTGCTGGTCCTACTTTTCTCATCTCAAAAGTAGTTAAGATTTCGTGAAGCTGCATCATAGTGATTTTCTGCAAATCCTCCTTTTCTTATATCGCAGACACTTTGGATTAAAATTTAGTAGACAGGGATCTCAAAACATTCTCAATTAAGACAACTTCCTTACTTTCTTCACCCAGATTTCTCATACAATTGACAATGTCATCTATACGTAGGAAGTAGTTAGCTATGCTTTCATTACTTTGCATCTTAAGAGTTTCGTACCGTATTCTAAGAGTTTGAAGCTTAGCATGTTTTACTTGATCATCTCCTTCGTAGCTTAGAATGATTTTGTCCCATATTTATTTGGCTGATTTGAATTGCATGACCTTGACAAATTCTGATTATGACAAACTTCCCAATAAGACAGTAATAGCTTTGGCATTGAGTTCATATTGCTTTCTATCTGTCGTATATATAGGAATTGTTGATGGATATGTATATCCTCCTTTCATGATTTCCCGAACATCCGTTCCAAGTGATTGTAGATATGCTGTGGTTATTATCTTCCAGTAGACAATATTGCTCCTAACAAAGATTGGTGGCCTGATGGATGCCTCTCTTCTTGATTACTCATCCTGATGGATCTTCCTTCAAGCAATCAAGCTTCTTCTGAAGGACCTGCTCTGATACCAATTGTTGGAAATAATACTAAGATGGGGGGGTGGAATCAGTATTAGCAAATCAATAATCTTTTCATTTCCATTATCAAATTCATATATGCTACTTCAGTTAAGGGAACTCACGCGTACACACAACTGTGTCTAAAGAAACTAGCATATATCCAGTAAACTTATGATTCAACTAGTTGATCTTCAATGAGTGCATTAGAACATTATTAACCATATTAACAGTAAATAGGTGCAATAAAATAGAACAGGTCGTCACACATAAGAAGCACACATGAACACCCTGATATAATGTGGAAACCCAATGTGGGTGAAAACCACCTGCTGCAATTCGTGTCTATCTTCTTTTAATAAGAAACTTGTTTTTACAATATTTCTGTACTGGTGCAATCTTGTACTAGTACACAGGCATCTACCTGTAGAACGCTATAACCTTCTCTCATTCTCCAGCTTCGTATGGAAGGGAGCTACAACCCCCTTAGCTCTTGTACTAGCTGATGTACTAGTACGTAGGTGCTGACCTTTAGAAGGCTACAACTTTCTCTTTTCTTCCAGGGACCATGTTTCATAAATTTTCAGACTGGATCCATAAATACAAAACAATCACCACTACAATACAATCATTAACTCTGAATCACCCAACAATTGAATCACTGAAACCCTGTCATCAAAACATAGTCACTAGAACACAGATCAGAGCCTAGAACTCTGCAACAACCACTAGAACCAACAACAACCTCAAGCATCAAATCTCATAATGTATATGCTAATTGACTGTGTCGAACCTTCGTGTATATTCCCTTTCACGAGAGAGAACCCGCGTAGAGATTTGAAAATAATTAATTATGCCTTCGCTACAATTTTTAACTTCAAATATACCGAGAACATAAGATATAAAGGATAAAACATGTGTCAGTATTCAGATCTATTCATGATCATACCATATAATGATAATTCATTTTAGTCTTCATGATCCCAGTCCATCAATCTTTATCAAGTGCATAGGTGCCTCCTAGGTTCAGATCAAGCAAAGCATCACTAACCAGCATACTGGATCTCACACTTCATCAGATATTCATCACTTGCACACTTGCCCCTCTTGGCCTAATGATCTTCTCCTTATATAGGTTTAGGCCTCTCTCAATACTATGGTCCAAAACCACGTAGAGCCAATACCTTGGACCCAATACTTCGAGTCAACACTTCAGACCAAATACAATGGACCAATACCAAAATACGATGGGCCAAATACCATGGATCAAAACATAGATTCCCAACATGTACGCTCCTTTACTTCTGTAAACGTGCACGTGTACATATACGCAACCTTGTATATGGTTAAACCGCATGTATATGCTTCTTTGTTACATCACACCTGCGTATACCTCTCTGATCATTAATTCTTTGTTGTTTACTAGTTGTACTATGATCTATCATCTGAGTGTGTTGCCATCAAGGAAAACGCCTGTCTCATACCTGTATCATAATGCCAACATCTGTTGGCATACATACCACACAATACTGTGATTGCGACCATTGAAAATATGTCACTGGAGAAGAATTTATCCTAGAAAGATGAACTCACTGGAGAGGTTTTATTTCTTTGCCTTGAGCTTACTGGACTTGAAATGTATCTGATGTGTAGAAATTAAATTCATTCAAAATTCATGTATATATATTATTTTCATGGAAATATCTCCTCTAGCTCTTTCAATGGTCCAGTAATTGCTTTTGTTTGAAAGGATATTGTAGAGGATGAGGAGAAGAAACTTGAGGACATTCATAGCACCGTATTTGCTTCATTAGGTTTGTTTCTTCTTACAAAATACTAAGCCCCTTCTTAATCTACTGGTGTACACACCACACAATCGTATGATTTACATCGCATAAAATATGTCCCTAGAGAAGAATCTGTCATAGAAAGGCAAACTCATCAGAGGGGTTTCCCTTCTTCGCCTTAGGTTTACTGGACTGGAAATAGATCAAGATATTGTATAGGATCAGGAGAGAAAACTTAAGGGGTTTCATAGCACCATATCTGCTACATTTGTTTGAGTTTACAATCACATGGGTCAATGACTTAGGTTGTCTTTCATCAGAGGAAAATTCTATATGTTCTTTGTTGTTGGGTATGAAATTTAAATTTAGTTTCATAAGCAGGTAATGGAACAATTAGTTTGTAACAGGATGGAATTGTAGATGAACATAGAGGTGAGTGAAAAGTGGTTGAAAGAATGCTTGGGTAGCCATGCTCATCACATATCTCATTATCCTAAATCTATATACAATTAAAAAAATTATTGCTTCTAAAATGAGGTTTTCTTACAAATTCAATTCAATTCAGGTCTAGGGATTCTATAACTGGTATACATCATGACTTGGTTGAATTTAGGAGAAGGATAATTGTATTTTTCATTTGTTTGTATTTTTTCCTATCAATCATGAATGATGTATAATGAAATTGGAATTTGGACTTCCTTGATGCATAGTTCTATGAATATTTGTTTAAGTAGAAAAATCCCCTTGGTCCCTTTTCTTATTTCTCTTTAAATTATCTACTTGAATTTTATGGTGACACCCTAACCACAAAATAAGGAACTCCAAGTTGAGTCTCAATGCTCACAAGATTTGAACTCTTTCCTACTTGTGTCTCTTTTCTGGGGAGTTAAAGCTTATATTTAAGCTTTCACCATATCTCTACCAACCATGTTACTCACCCTTGTTCTCATGGAGGTTTGCAGAATATGCACCACCCAAATATTTGCCTATCTCAATGTCTTGACTATTAAGAACATTCTTGGACACATTGCTCCCATCCGTAGTGCTCCATTATTTTCTCTTTCTTGTAAGGATCTTTTCACCTCTGTTGGCACATCATTGTTTCGTAAAACAATATTTTGTATTGATAAAATGGATATATAACTATCATATAAAAAGATATATATGAAGGTATCATTCATAACTCGTTAATAATTATAAACTCATCCATAATGGTTTCTTTGACTGGAATTATTGTTCAAATTCTTCTTTCTTGTTGTGGAATCAGGGATGGGTGGTACTTTGTCAAGAAACAAATTCACATAGCCATTTTCCTTCATCTAGATTAAAGATAAGGGACTGAATCTATGTGTTGTGCCATTAATAATGACTGTTTTGTTTTCCAAATCTATATGCCCTTACAATTATAGAATGATTAATGTGTTTAATTCATTTCTAACTAATATTAATGGTGTTTAATGAGCTACAAGATTGAGAAGACAATAGATTTCCCACCTTATGATTTATAATTTACAAATTCCACATGATTGTTTGGTAAAGAGTTAATTTGTGTTGATAAAATGGATAAATAACTATCATTAAAATCAAAATATCTATCATATACAAAATGTAAATGAAGGTATCATTCATAACCCATTAATAATGATAAAATCATTCATAATGGTTTCTTTGACTTGAATTATTGTTTAAATTATTCTCCGTTGTTGTGGAATCAAATATGGGTGCTACTTTGAACGCAGGAAAACACAAGAAGGGTTTGATAGTAGCAGTATTTGGCCTTGGCATTGATGGGCTTGCTATAAGTAATAATAGAAAGTTCTCTCTTCATGTTCCACAGTATGCATATTAGTATATGTTGCAGTTTTAAAGTTCTCAAACCTTTTTTCTAGGCATTATTTTGTTCACTTCCCCTACTTGCATTTTTGTTGGGACCAATATGATGAGGGTATAAATTAAGGAGTTTAATTAAATTTTAAACTTCTTATATGATTTTAACTATTCCGGCTTGTGAAAGTGCAAGAATTCTAGGAGTTGCTCAAATAATTGGAATCAATTTCAATAATGAGAAATATGAATGAGGTTGTATATTTCCAAGTTCCATTATTGGAGACTATGTGTACATGTGTTGATATGTTGACTTGTAAAATTCAATTTTTAACCCTTTCCTATAATATTTTGTTTCTTAGAAAAAATATTTGGAGTAATGGAAGTTATAAACCATAAAGAGTACAAAAACCCTATTCAAGGGATACGCTGAGATATTCCCTCAGAATGCGTTAAAAATAATATTTTATTTTACAAAAACCCCATGGAACTGTATTCATTCACAGAGTTTTAATCCCATAGATTAATCCCACTTCCATGTACAACTCCTTTCTTCATAGTTCATTTTAAGAATCTTTGACTAGGGACCATGCAAATTTAACACCAGTTTTTCCATTCTCAATCAAGATTCTTTGCCTACTATTTATTCTTATTTTCCATGTGTATATGTTTGCCTCCAATTGATTTTCCATTTCCAAAGCATTGTTATCTATTGATAAATAAAGCAAGGAGAGAACGTTTTCTGCATATGTATAATCAGTAATCATGATTATATAAAGGGCATCTCCAATACCTAACTTGACCGTGTGCAAAAAGAGACAATTAGAGATTGATAAATGAACTTTATAAATATGCACAACAATCCAAAGTTTAATCTAGGTGTTTAAAACATAGGATCCTTTCAAGAAGGATGGGATGGCATAGAGACAATTCAGGGAAGGTTTACAACAACTGAAGTGGAGAGACAAGAAGAAACAATAAGTATCATTAATAAGTCGTTAATAATTGTAAAATAATTCATAACGGTTTCTTTAACTAGAATTATTTTTTAAATTTTTATGTGTTGTTGTGGAAGCAAGGATGGGTGCTACTTTGTGGGGAAGAAAATTCATAGAGCCATTTTACTTCATCTAGCTTATAGATAAGGGACCGAATATATGTGTCATGCTCCCTCAATAATGATTGTTATGTTTTCCAAATATATATGCCCTTACCATTATAGAATGATTGTTGAATTTAATTAGATTTCAAATAATATTAATTGTGTTTAATGAGCTACAATATTGACAAGACTATAGCTTGCCTGAATTTTGATTTATAATTTAGAAATTGCACATCATTGTTTTGTAAAGAGTTATCTATATCTATAAAATGGATAAATAACTATCATATAAAATAAAAATAACTATAATATAAAAAATATATACAAAGGTATTATTCATAACTTATTAATAATTATAAAATCATTCATAATGGTTTATTTGAGTGGAATTAGTGTTTAAATTCTTCTTTGTTGTCATGGAATGTGAGAGGGGTGCTACTTTGAATTTCGGAAAAACCTAAGAAGGGTCCAATAGTAGCAGTATTTTTCATTGGGATTGTTGGGCTTGTTGGAAGTACTAGTAGCAAGTTCTCTCGCTAAGTTCCATTGTATACATATTAGTATATGTTGCAGTTTCAAAGTCTTCAAACCTTTGTTTGTAGGAATTGTTCTGTTCACTTCCCCTACCTACATTTTAATTAGGACAAATATGGTTAGGGTAGAGTTTAAGGATTTTAATTATATGTTAGCTTTCTGATCCTAGTTTAACTACATGGGCTTGTGAAAGTGCCATAATTACATGTGCTACTCGAATAATTGGAATAAATTGCAATAATCAAATATATGAATACAATTGCATATTTCCAATTTCTTCTATTGGAGACTCTGTGTACATAGGTTGATATGTTGACTTGAACAATTTCATTTTTAACCATTTTTTGCCCTAAATATGTTAAACAATTAGAAGATTACACGTTGCGTATATTTTAACCATTCTAAATGCTTAGTATTTTTGAAGTTGAGAAATATTGCCCATCTAGACTGTTCATTAGCTTGTTTCTTTGAGTGGAAACTCAATTTTCTTAGTACTAAAATCTCTACGAATTCTTGGTTGTAGGGTCACTCGTATATTTTCCAGCATCTCTAGACATGAAGCAACTAGGTATCCACTCTGTTTTCTCACACAAAATTTTGTTTCGAAATAAATTATGTTTCAAATTAATTATTCAATTAGAAATGTTACATTCTATCAGATTATTTTCCTTGTGATTAATTGTTGGTCATTTCTGAACATAGTGAATGTGTTGGAGAAGGCGTAATTGACCTCAAGGTGTGTGATAGTGTCCTTCCTATATTCACTGGAGAATGTAGAGAATCCAAGTATTGCAGTAAAACATTTTTATTTAAAATTACAACTCTAGTCTGTAATTCTATCTATTGAAGAACAACTTTTGGGCACTATTATTCTTGATTGATAAAATTAGAGGTTTTATGAAGATAAATTTGTAAGCCCCATCATTTTTCTTGATAGGGTCTAGGCATTGTGGAGAAGAAAATTCATAGAACCATTTTCCTTCATCTAGATTATAGATAAGGGAATGAATATATGTGTCATGTGCCCTTAATAATGATTGTTGTGTTCTCCAAATCTATATGACCTTACAATTATAGAGTGATTGTTGTGTTTAATGGATTTTTAACTAATATTTATGGTGCATAATGAGCTGGAATATTAATGGTTACGGTCCTTGGGATCTCTAAAATTGGTTACAGTTGTCTTGACCTCTTTGGATAACTTTAAATGCTACTAGTGTTTGCCTGAACCTCTGTAGTATTATTCTCTGTCGGTTCTGAAGAATCTATAGTGTACTAATATCATCCAGAAATGCTAGGAATTTCAGCATTGAATATTTATACATAACAAACAACCACCACGTGATAGGATACATTTTGTCTTGAAAGTGGACTTCGTAGAATGAGGAGGTGGCAATGAGAACACCTGGCATTAGTTGTTTTTATCAAGGAAAGGCCAGGTGAAAACCGTTACTTCTCTTTTAGGTACACCTATTATGAACATAAGAAATGTTAAATTCATATATTTATATATTCTTCATAGAAATCTAATCGGTTCAGTCATTATTCAACAGAAACTACTATTAAGAATCTTTTGCAGTTGAGTTCAGACATGTTTGTAACAAAATACAACAAACCTAAAGTTTCAAGTGTGAATTTCCATGTCAATGGAGTTGGAAAGGGCCATACTTGAATAGAGTCTTCCGGTAATGTAAATGATTGCTTAATGTAATTTGTAAGAGTTTTGATTTATGCTTATACTACAAGATTCTCGTATTTTCCCCTTGTTTTTTATTTTTAATATATAATTTTTTATATTTCTTTGAGCAGAGGTGATATTTTATGTTTCTCAAGGGATCATGCCAATAAAACTATAGTTTGTAATAACTGTGCACTAGACAAGCAATTCATGGAGCTCTTTTCTATCTAAATTCATGGATCTCTTTTGTGACACAAATAGAAAGACAAGTAAAACTATTTCTTGTTTATCTTTTCTAGTTTGATAGTAGATTCAAGAGCAAGGATGCCGATGTGTATACTTTTCCTGGAGCATAACATGTTATCATATTTTCCATCTTCGGGTGCACATTTCTAATTTTCTTGTACTTTCTTCTTTTCATGTTTTGAAAATGAATCTTACATTTCATAACTAAACATGATACAAATACATACATAATGATACATGATGCCAAACAGTTATTTTTTAGTATTAGTCTATAGATATTTTTGGAGTTATGATTGGTAAGACTTAACTTGATTTTGATTAAAAGAATTAAAACTTGTTTACAATATTGATTTTTATACAATATTTATCATATGCTTATTGTAGATATTATACAACACCATGAAAGCTCTTCAAAGATTGTGTCAAAGGAAAGTACCTTCAACATTCTCATTTGTGTCCTTAGAGGGTGATTAGAATCAAATGTGTATTTTATAGGTTTTTGTATTGTTCTTTTTCTTGGTAATAAATGTTGATTGAATGATGCCGAGCATTGTAAATATATCATTTGAAATATGCTAATGGTGTGCAGAGATTGCATCGATTTTACAAGACACTTCAACCTATTGGTTTCTATGCTACCACCTTATGATGTTTCCTTTGAAACATTTGGTGTAATTGCTAGTTTAATGCGCTTTCAATCATTTGTGACATTATATCATGATTTTGTTTGTTTGACTAATAATGAAGATGATAATATGATGTATTTTTAAATGATAAAATGTTGTTTGATAAATAATATCATTATTTGTTTTTTATCACATGTTGGGTTTGTTAAATGATATTAGGATAATAATGATTTTGATTTTATATTTATTAGATGATATGATAAGAAGGAAAAATATTATATTTGTGTTCACTACATTATATTATTATACTCTTTTTAGATAGATAAGATAATGTTAAAGATTGTGCTTTTGTTAGATGATATGATAATGATTTTTTTAGTAAGTTAAATCTTTATATTTATTACAGTAAAGATGATGATGCTGACTGTGTTTTTGTTTATTAGATGGCCATGCCCTCCTCTCCATAAGTTGGGTCACAACTGAGAGATTTGAACCTTGGATATGTCAATTTTCACAGATTTCACATTACTTTGATCACCAATTGAGCTTCTCCCTAGGACATGATAATATTTTCTTTAATTAGATAATATGATTATGCTTTTTTTATTACATTAGATGAATTATGTTTATTAGATTATATTGTGATGATAATGATGACTACTTTTGCATGTTAAATGAAATCAATAAGTTTCTTATAGCATATGGTGTTGATATTTATGTGTTCTTAATGTGTAGTTTTGTTCATATATATATTTGTGTATTTTTGATTGATGAGATAGTTTTATTTGTTACATGAGATGATAATGACAATTGAATTTTATTTTGGTATTAGATGGAGTGTGGTGTGAGGATTATAGAGGAAGAGGAGTGAGAGAGACAGACAAGCAGAAGGGGGGGATGTTAGGGGCATGAGTGTGAAAGAACGGGGGGAGGTCGGAAGGGGGATGGGAGCGAAGAGAGGTGGGGGTGGTGAAAGAGATATTTGGGAAGGAGAGAGAGAGTAATCAGGTAGAGAGAGAGGGAGAAGGAAAGAGAGGTAAAGAGTTGGTGGTGGGGGACGAACGTGGGGAACGGGAGAGGAAAGTGAATGAGAGGTGAAGACAAAGGGGAAGCTGGAGAGGGGGAATGTGCATAAGATAAAATGTTGTTGGGGTTGGTGTTGGGGGGGGGGGGGGGTAGATGGATAAAGAGATTGAGGGGGTGCGGGAATTGAGAGAGCCCAGGGTGGGGTTTTTGTCGATGTATTTGGAGAGCGGGGGAAGGAAAGGGAGTAGGAGGAGAGAAAGAGGCAATAACATAAAAAAGAGATATATGAAAAGAGATGGACAGAGAGATAGTGGGATGGGGAGAGGGAGATATAGAATAAGGAGTGAGAGAGAGGGGTGCGTGAGTGCGTGAGAGAGACATTAGGGAGAGAGAGAGTAGATAGAGTGAGAGAGATAGTGAAGTGGGACGAAGAGGTGGAGAGGAAGATGGATAGAAATTATTCATATCAAGTATATTCCCTTTATTTGCTTGTTGTGAAACATAGTGTTGACTTGTTATGTATATTCCTTTATATGTTCTAGCAACTAGTCTTGACCAAATAGAGCCACTCATTCATCCTTGTCAAAAAAGGATCCTTGAACTCAACTTGACAGAGAACACAATTTTTTAATTAATTACATGAAGGTGTCCATGTTTATGTGATGGAAAGGCCATATTCAAATCATCTACAAGTCAACATTAGAGAAACATTTCACATTAAAGAAGTAATACTCCATGCAATACGATTGAAGAAGGGAGTATAATAATTGAAGGTTAAGTGTAACTTCTAGTAGGATTTTCTCTATGTGAATCCAATTGGTCATTAGAATTTGCTAAAATTTTTTATTTTTATATTTTGTTGAAGTGTGACTGCACATTCAATATGTACTAGAGCTTTTGCATTGGTCTATATGAGAACTAAGAAAATCACAACATAAAATACAATACTTAATCAAGCACACATGCTTACGAATACGACACAATTATTTGAATAAGCAACTAGGACCTCATTCAAATTTATTTTTGGTAGATAAAAGAAAAGGTTTATATTATTTGGAATTTACAAATGAGCACATCAAATGATCGTTGATACTAGACAATCTTTCATCTAGTTCAATGTTCCTATAACATAGTCTGTATATACAACATTTGCCAAAAAAATAGAAAATTCCTCTTGTGTTTGTAATTTGTATTACTACAAAAGGAAATGTCACTTTTAATTAAGGGTGGTTGTTCATGTCCATCATGATTCACCATGAATGCATCTTTATAGCAATATTCTTATATATGCATTACAATAACACAGAAGGAGTTTTCTCTCTTTATACCTCCCTAAAGACCCAAATAGGTTGTAGTAAGTTCCCAGCGAGTGAATGGTTAATTAAGTGATGGTCGTATAACCTCCAACTTTATATGGATTTGAGATTTTGGGTCCCAACCTTATTTGTAGATAAATGTATTGCATCTAGAGGGTCTACACTTGTCCCTGAACATCTTATTTAGTGCAAATGTATTCATAAAGATTCATCAATTGATTTTTTCAACACTAGCTATATATATATATATATATATATATATATATATATATATATATATATATATATGTCATTTTATATACATTCACATAATCAATATTCCTAAAACATGGTTGATCTTTGTGTTCCTTATACGATTATATGCTAGAAATCATAATGAGATATGCTTGACTGGGGGTTGAGTAATTGCATTGTGGGAGAACTAATATGCATTTACAATGTATATATAAAGAATAAAGATGCATTGTAGCATGAATGTGGGGTCATAGGAGAGACATCTTGTCACTATACTAGGGATATAAATAGAAACTGGTATAAAAAATGGTAATGAAAAAATGGTTACCTGTAATATCTAGTGAAAGTAGGGGTTTTTTAAATTGTGAAGGTGTATTAGGTTTGTACTGGTAGGGCTTAAATAAAGTGATTTTTAGAGGTATTTTCCAATATGTAGTCAAATAAAGGGTATTATTTAGTATGCCACAAACATATGTGCTATGTCATAGGTTAATTGAGTGAAGCCCCTGTGCTTCTCATAGACCCTTTTTCCACAAAACAAAATAGTTATAATTACCCCACAATTTCTGGCATCATTGGCAAGAGTAATGTCCTAAAATTAATTAATACTCAATAGACTGTGACCATAAGGTATAAAAATAAATAAATATTTTGATGCTTTAATGCTTTTGTATTCTATTTCCTACAAAAGCATTGGACATGTAGGTTATTTAGTTATGATTTTGTCTCATTTTTCTGAGTTCATCTATGAATTTAGATATTCTTAAATCATTTGAATCCTTAAATCTCGAACTGTACATGTCCCTTTATAATGATATGGAAGAAGCTTTCGTTGTGCAGAGTGCAAAGCTTTCCTTATAGACATGATGCTCTATGTAACAACCCTTGGTTGATCTTCCATGTAAATGAAATAAGACAAAGGTCATGGGACACATATTCCAAACTCAATGGTGGGAAAAAACTATGGTGGTCATCATTTGTATATTATTAATGGCTATGTAAATTGGAAAAGGAATTTGCAAAGGCAATGAGGAATTAATTGGTATTTAATTATGAGAACCAAGGAAAAATGGTGAAAAGGAAGGTGAAGAGACGCAGATTTTCATGCAAGGGAAATTAGAGGGAAAATGAAAAAAAATGAGGAAAAATAGACATTAAGGATAAAAAAGCCATCATAAAATTAGTTCATAACTTTTTCTAGTTTAGCTTTTGACAGTTTGGAGTTGAGAACACTCGCATTCTCCCATACTCTTGCAAGCATAAATAATTCTTGTAGCATACTCGGAGAAATCTAGTATTCACTTGGATTCGAGAAAGAAGGAAAGGTAAAGTAAGGGAGCACAAAGGAATAATGGGATCAACAACTACAAGAAAGGATAATTTGCAGGTAAAATATTTCATGTGTGGTTTCCTTGTTAGTTTTTGGATGCATGATATATGCATGTGATTATTTAGTTATGTGTTGTCATTGGCAAGGAAATTTTCTTGGATTGACATTCATTTCTCCCTTGCCTTTCCATTTCCTGGATAACCATGTTGTTGTGGGTTTCCCGTTTATTTTCCTGATTCATTCTCAGGTTCCCTATGGATTTTGGTTGAAACAAACACTATCGAAGCCCTGGAACAGTTTGGGTGAGTTACTAGTTGTTGGAGTCATAGGGTGGGACAAAAGCTTTAGAGCCCTCGGTGGATTGAGATACTAGTTGTTGGAGCCATGTACATCTTGGGTAGAGACCGATCTAATTGATGTTAGTGATTTCTAGACTATATAGGTGAGATCATTTTGGTTGAGGATTGAGATAGTTATGCCTTTGGAAGCCCTATTTTGGTTTTATTTTGGTTTAAACCATGAGATCCCACATTCCTTCTTGGAATATAGTGTGGGGGTGATTAGCTGAAAGAGATATTTGGTTTAGCCCAATATATGGTTGGGTGGTGCATGGAAGTCTGTGACTTGGTTGGCATTTTCACTTGTTGATATGAGATATTTTACTATTGTGATAGTTGATCATTTGTAATGATTATGTTGGTGATTTTATGGATAATTTTCCATTGTCTTTATATGTTCTATGTATGATGTATTTTATTTATGGCTCTTCACACGTTTTGATAAATCGTTGAAAGGCTGATGAATGCATAGGCTAAAAAGTGTTACTGCAACTAGCTAGAGAGGGCTTAGAGCCTTCTTGTGGATTCTTAGATGAATTTCAAAAGTTTATAATAATATATGTATACATGACCTATAGCTCACTCTTTTACCATATGTTTTACAAAATGTCTATAATGTATTAGGCATGTCTAGGACATGTTATTTCTTTTGTAAATGCAATAAGACAATCCTAATTTAATTTCATCATTGAAATAAATTAGCAATTAAATTCAAATTCCACATCTCATGACAATAGTTAAATAAGTTAATTAGACTTTTTTGGCTCAGTTAATTCGAGTTTCTGATCTAACTGGAGTCATGTAGAGTATCTCCTACTTTTTAGGAGCCTTGGTTCAGTTTATTTTGAGTTGTAATTATTTAATTCAGTTTAATTGAGTTAAATATGGTTAAACTAGTTCAAACTAATCAAGGAATTAGTGGGAGATCCAGTAGTCAGGTGTAACTTGCACAAGTAGGCTGAACCAACAGTGATCAAATAGTAAACATAAGATTCACTCATAATTAACTCATGCATGTTAGATCATAGAAACACCTAGTTCATATTGGAGTTTAGGACAGTGGACTATCAATTGTATAATCATTCAAATTTTGCAGGTGGTGCATGCAATTATAGGAAGGCCTATGAGTATTAAAAAATTCATAATTATGGGATTTACCAATTAAATATGGGCGAATTCCCAAGGGAACAATGCAAGGAAATAGGAGCTTGGAAGGAAATATAATTGGCTTAGTATTGACTTGAGTTTTTTAGGAAGTAGTGAGATAGATAGAGATAGTGCAGAGTGATGGGCCTCTAAATTAGACATAAATTAAGGCTCATGCCTCTAAATTAGAGATAAATTAAGGCCCATCTAACCATACTTCAGCACATTAAACCCCTCTTTTTCCATTAAAAAAAATATTTTTAACATTAATATGTTCATTGGGAAGGTTTATGGAATTTTTCATATTTGTGCTTAATATTATTTATTTTTGTGGAATATTGCGAGAATATTGGGCACATTATGAAGATTTGGAGGAGGAGATAATTTAGGGACTTACTCCCTACTACATGAGGATGAATATTAAATACAAAATCAATAAGATATTCTAGAATTATGGCAGATATTATGGATCTCTAATGATCGAGGAAATCTAGGAATGTGTTCCGTGCGATTTAATGCAGATTCCCAGTATTGGGAAGAGGTCCACTAATCAAGGGATTTTTGTGGATATAGCTTCCTATTTTCATGGGAAATGATTCCTAATATTTTTTTATAAGTACCAAGTCAAATTTTCCTTTAGGGGTTCATATTTATTAGTCTTCTTGTGGAGAGAGCTCATATTTTTGAAGCTCCACTTTCAATTTCTTCAGGGATGTAATTGTACTGATGAAAGTAATGAAGAGTAGTGACATGTTTAGCTTCTAAATATTGGTTTCACTCATAAGAATCTAAGTTTCCTTAGGTTTGGCCATATTAGGGCCCTCGGATCACTTTTGTATAATTTACTTTTCTTCCTTTCACTTCCTATTCACATGCATCTCTTTTTCTTGTTTCTCTATTTCTGCATTTAGTATTAATGACTTGTTGTTCAAGGATTCGGTTAAATGGTTGAATTAAGTTATTTCATAGGATAAAAGGAACCATTTAATAATTTGAACATATTTGGAAGGTCACAGTAATCATTGAGCTACTTGGATTAGTTTGCCCATTCCCAAATCTACATTTATGGAAGTCCCTTGTGGCAAATAACAATAAATTTCTGCTATCTTTTATATCATACTAACTAACTTCAATGAAGTTTGTCCCACTTGAATTATATCACAAGAAAATTATATTTAATAAAAAAACTACCCCATTTCATTTTCACTTGATTACGTTAGGAATTTGATAGATTTACTATCTCACTAGTTCGTGAAATTCTAGATTTTAGACTAGTAATTTTCTGCTTTTTTAGCATGGGTTGATAGAGGGTTTTTTGAGTGATTCCACGTGGAATGGAGACCTAACACATCCTAGTCAATAAAAAATGTGTACCATCCAATTTGTATTTTATTTTATTGGCCATTCAATGAATTATAGTTTCCTATAGTAAATCTGTTGCTTCTTGAAGTACTCTTCTAGCATGTATATACTTGCCCAGATTTGTTCGAAAAGATTGGTTTTCATCCCTTAGGATTGAACCATGACCCCTAGGATCTAAATAAATGATCGATTAATAATAAAAACAAATTAGGACATGCCTTTCAACAATGTAGATTATGTCTATCTATTTAAATTCATGATCTTAGGATTTCAATTACAATTTGTTGTTCTTGCTTAGACTAATTTATTTTCAAAATTAAAATTTCCATTTATGAAATTAGTATATGATTTATTTCCTGACATTCACTCTAGTACATCATGACACCAAAGGAAGGACACATTTTATGTTTCACATATAATGTTGATACCTCTTAAATTTGTACGAACCCTTGTTTGATAATTAAAGTTGTTAGCCTTGGGAGTTGAAGCATTATTGTTGCAATATTGAGGCTCATCACTTTTTGACATTGATTCAAGGGAGGTTTCAAAGTATGCATTGTTTTCTTCCCTAGTTGATTCATTTATTTTAAATTTTTACAAAAACAAAAAAAGATTTTCATTAGGCATATTTCATTTAAAAAATAGAAAAGTGCACTGTGTTAGTGTTTTCATTCAATGATAAAAACAAAAAAAATCTCCAACACCAACCCACCCCCCCATTTTATCACATGGTATATTAAGAGCCACATGACCATCCACTTTTGTGGGTAGAATAAGAAGATATGGCAAATAATGTAGAAGAAATGGATGGAGATGATGATGACAATGAAGAAGATTCTCTTGGATTTCCCATTCAAGATACTGATGGTAGTGTGCACATGAAGAATATCTCTCTATATTTTCTTCCAAAATTTCATGGTCTAAGGTCAAAGGATATGGAAACCTTTCTGTTTGAATTTGAAATCCTTTGTAGATCTTACGGTTACTTACTAAACAATAAAAAAATTGAGATTGCTTCCGACAACATTGAAGGGTAGATGTCTTAAATGGTTCACGAATTTAGTGAATAATTCAATAAGATCATGGGATGATATCCAAAATATATTTTTAGGAAAATATAAATATCATGATCTTAAGCAAGGAATATTTAGATTGAATAAAAGGGAAGATGAGAGCCTTCACGATCTAATAGAAAGATTCATGTATAACGTTAAGAGGGAAAAACTACATCATTTAGGATCTAATACACTAAAATCCATCTTACTTAGGACAATTAGGGATAAACGGATTAATGTAATTTATCTCATGAGTAGAGGTGATGTATAGAAATTATCATTTGAATAAAATTGTGAAACATCAAAACACATACCAAGAGGAAGGGCCAGAGTAAGTAAATCAACATCAAGGTTGGTAAGTCTAGCAAAACATGGAAAATTGTTTGATGACTTTAAAACATAAATTATTAAAAATATAAGAAAACAAGTAGAAATTTTAAGAATGCAAGATGAGGAAAATTAAGATCATGATATTTTTGTTGTCCATGAAGAATCACATGTTAAATATTGCCCCTCATTACCAAGGTTGAAGGAAGTTTACCAAGAGGACGATGGAGCAAGTCAATTGTCAATGTAGCTATGTTATGTAGCTCCAAGAAGACCATGGAAGCATATTCAACTTGATATTAGGCAAGAGCCTAATTCAAAATTTCGAGCTTATGTACATCCATCTCAAAGTAATTGGAGCACACCCTTTCCTTGGAAGCCTTGGCCATCTTGACCCTAGAACCAATCTTGGCAACAATGTTGGTAAGGAACTTATGGGATCCATACACAATATCCTCCATACTCAACTCCATGTTATCCCTACCATCAACCCGCACCACAACCACAATCCCAAACACATCCATCTCAAATATCCACTCCCACTGAACTCCTTGTACCACCATTTTTGAACCCACACAATGAAGTGCTCAGGCCCACGTACAATGCTGAGGTACAACACTTCCAAACATCTCCTCTTGATTAAAATTTTATTAATATTAGCTCAGGAAGAGTATCACAAAAATATATTCTCTTAATATCATTGAAGGACAACATGCAAAAAAATAAGATTCAAATGAGAAGACCAAATAACCATGGGTTGCACTTGACGAAGAGGAGACATCAAAATTAGAGATTGAGAAAGTTCCCTCACGTTCACAATTAGATCATGTATGTGTTCAAGAGAATAATCAAAAAAAGGAAGAAGATATGAATTTCATTGAAGAAGAAGACATCCAAGATTATCCAAATCAGCCAGTGGACCATGGGGAATCAAAACTATATTGAAATATCGTTCTAGATAATCAGTAAGTTGCAACCACACACACTTCTTCAACAATTCCTCATCCCATCTCAATAAAATCATTTGGTCTCTTACATTCAGGTACATGTCAAAGAATATGGTTTGATCCTACACATGATTTTATTTATCATAGAGTTATGCAGTGGATCAATTAGAAGTACTCCTACACTTGAAAAGGATTTTGTTTTTCCAGGTAGAGTAGGATAGGAAAAGAAATAAAAAATGAAAAATAAGAGAAAAAAATAAAATCTCAGGTGAAAATATCCTTTGAGATTCTTAATATTGGCTCATTGATTGAAAAATTCCATGAGGCAATCAATGGGTTCCAAAAAAAGAGAAAAAACATTCCTAGGAGAAAACCTCCTTTGAGGTGCCTAGGTAGACCTAGTAGTTAAAGCGCATGCCCAAGCAATTTCAGAAATTTCTAGTTCACACTTTTCAAGAAATCGACTTCCATCAACCACAACCATATTTCAATTTTCTTGATATTCATGCATCCATTTACAAATTTTTTTGATGTGGGGATACATATAGATGATGGTAGCATGCCCACACAATTTCAACAAATTCTAGTGCACGACTTCTAATAAATCGAGCTCCATCAACTTCAGCCATTTTATTTTTTCTCAAGATTCATGCATCCATTGGAAAAACGTTTTTTATGGGGAGGTGCATAAGGATAATGGAAACATTATATGAACATTTCAGGTCAATCCAATATATCAGTTGCGAGATATTGTTTTAAAAAAGTTGCTACAGGGTTTCTTCTAGTACCACAGGGTGTCCTAGTTTACTATAGGAAATAGGCTAAAATCTATAGGAAGGTAGGGAAGGTGAAATAAATTGTTGGAAAGTTGTCTGATTTTCAATTAAGGAATAGGGAAGCTGAACATCACCCATGGCCAAGCACAACACTCTCAAAAGACCAAATTTGACTAAGATAGCTTTCTCATGGTAACTGGAAGAGAAATGTTCAGAATCACCAAGCTATGGAGACCTGTGCAGAAGTAAACAAAGGAAATTATCACCTCCAAAGGACCATGGATTGATCATCAACTCACCAATAGCATGCATGACTCTCCAACAACCATCATGTACGTATAGGTATGCAATATTCTTGACCTCTTCTATTGAGCATATTATAGTTAGAAATTTTTTGTCAATGCATGAAAGATGATGTTTTATAATATAAGGATGGGTCAGTAGTATCGACCACCTTCAACTAATTAATTTAAACTCACTCCTTCACTAATACAACGTGGAAAATAAAAATTAGGAAGGGTGATGATTTCGAGGAATGGGAACAACCGTTAAAGGAAGGAATTTTTGCAAAGTCAAAGTCACCACAACACTCCAAGCCATCCATCCACTTCATATCCACTATCTATCCATCATTCATCATTCTCATTTCATAAGAAAAAAATAATATTTTTCAAGAACAAACCCTACACTTCGTCTCACCATGAAAATTTCCTGAAAAAACACACAAAGCACATCATATCCATTTTCACAAACCTACACTACTCCCTCTAAGCCCTAGAATGATTCTCCAGATCCTCTACATCATTTCTCATCATTGGAATAAAGTTAGAAGACCCTGAAATAGGAGGAATGAGTGCTACAAGAAGGCAGAATGTTGCTACAAGAAGGAGGAAAGGAACAAATTGCGCTAAGAGAAAAAATGCCAATGCCTAAGAGAGACCCAATCAAAATAGTGAACTCCAAGCCCATTAGGCAATCATCTAGGCAACAAAAGAGAATAATAAGACAACAAAATGAAATAAGGAATTCACCCTCAAAATAGAACTCAAACTGCAGTGATGAAAAGAGCCTTTGCAACAGGTCTCTAGTCTCCTTATAGCTTTTTCCCAAGGCCTAAAATATGCTATAGAAAGAGGAGAAAGGCATGGAAGTCAAGTTGAGGGCCTACCATAGGCTTAGAACATAATTTCTACTAAAAAATGTCTAAACATGCTACTACAGGATTTCTTGTAGTTACTACAGGTTGATATAATGTTTCCTATAGTTACTACATGAATTACTAGAGGGTGTCCTTGTTCTCATCTAAAGGAATTTTAAAGGTTTCACAGGTGTCCAAATGGTGGAAAACGGTAGTAGTAGGTTGGAAAAGGATGTGGAATACCTTGCCAAACAGAAAAATATTCAAGAACCCATCTTGAATAAGGGGAAGAAGGTAGGCTAATAGTCTCAAGAAACAATGTGATTTTTCTACGCCTGAACAGTTTTGGAAAACTGAGTGAAAATGGAATGAAGGTTTGAAGGAAGAGGATATGAATGAAATGGATCTCCAAGCCAACAAATTTCACTTGTAAAGAGGAAAGTTATGTTTTTACCTTGAACCACTATTAAATAATCATGAAAAGAACAACTACATTTTTGTGCTTGTCCTTGCATAACATACAACCAAGATTCTTAAGAGAAAGGACTGAGGAATGCAAAAGAGAGAGGCCACCAGGGCCATGAATGGCACACAATGAGGTCACTAAGTTTCTCAGAGGATGAGCACACTTTCAATAGGGCTGTATGATGGGCCTCCAAATTAGACATAAATTAAGGCTCAGGCCTCTAAATTAGACATAAATTAAGGCCCATCTGACCATCCTTCAGCACATTAAACCTCTCTTTTTTCATTAGATAACGTATTTTTAAATTTAATATCTTCATTACAAATTTTTATGGATAATTTCATATTTGTGCCTAATATTATTTATTTTTGTTGAATATTGCGAGAATATTCGGCAGATTATGAGGATTTGGAGGGGGGAATAATTTAGGGACTTTCTCCCTACTACAAGAGGATAAATACTAAATAATAAATCAACAACATATTTTGAAATTATGACATAGATTGTGGAGCTTGAAATGATTGAGGAATTCAACGAATGTGTTCCCTGGGATTTAATGCAGACTCCTAGTATTGGGAACTAGATCCGTTAATCAAGGGATTTCGGTGGGGAAAGCTTCCTCCTTTCATGTACAATTATTCCTAATCATTTTTTATAAGTACCAAGTCGAATTTTTTCTAGGGTTTGATTTTGATTAGTCTTCTTGTGGAGAGAACTCATATTTTTATAGTTCCACTTTCATTTTTTGTAGCGATGTAATTGTATTGATGGAAATAATGAAGATTGGTGACATGTTAAACTTATAAACATTAGTTCCCTTCATAGGAATTTTAGTTTCCTTGGGCTTGGACATCCCAGGAGCCTTAGAGCACTTTTTTATCATTTAATTTTCTTCCTTTCACTTCTTATTCTCATGCATCTCTTTTTCTTGTTTTTCTATTTTTGCATTTAGTATTAATGATTTCTTGTTGTAGGATTGGGTTAAATGGTTGAAGCAAGTTATTTTTTAGGATCAAACGAATAATTTAATCATTGGAACATATTTGGAAGGTCGTAGTAGTCACCAAGCTACTTGGATTAATTTTCTTATTCCCAAATCTAGATTCCTAGAAGTCCCTTGTGGAAAATAACAGTAAATTTCTATTATTTTTTAGAGCATGGTAAAGAGATTCAATCAAGTTGATTCCACTTGCATTATATCAAAAAAAAATTCTATTTAATAAAAAAAACTACCCCATTTCATTTTCACTTGATTAGGTTAGGAATTTGATATATTTATTAGTCCACTAGTTCTCAAATTTCTATATTTTAGACTATAAATTTTCTGCAGAGCCGAGACATTGATGAGTTGCGGCATAGAAGATTGGGTCACTTGCGCCATGGAGCTTTCAATAACATGCATAAAATTTCCACAGGACTTCCCAACAGTACACTATAGCAGAGAGATACATGCAAAGGGTTTACATTTACAAAGTACACCAAAGCTTCCTTTCATGATAAATATAGTCAAGCACAAACGATCCTTGATAGAGTTCACTTAGATGTGTGGGGACCATTCTCGATGGCATCCACGAACAAGCACACGTATTATGTAATATTTGTTGACCAATTTTCTCGTAAGTGTTGGATTTTCTTCATTTAGAAGAAAGTTTCAATATTTGCTAAATTTTATGAATTTGAATAACTTGTCGAGAAATATATTAGCAGGAATGTTAAAGCTCTCAGAAGAAATAATGATGGATAATATGTGTCAAATGAATTCAATAACTTTTATGCGTTAGAAGGAATTTGATAGTAATTAATAGAACCTCATAAACCATAGCAAAATAGGTGGATGAAATGAAGAACAAAAGTAATGTGGGAGTTACATCGGTGATGTTACATGATCAGAGCATGATGTTGAACTTGTGGGTTGAAGCATGAAACAAAACTATTTATTTGTAGAAAATAAGACTTCAATGAATTCTGAATATGAGTAAACCAGAAAAAGCTTTTTTATGTAAGAAACTAGATGTGGCACACTTCAATATCTTTGGTTCATCGGTCTATTGTAATATTACCAAGGACACATGGAAAAATTTAGAGCCAACATATGAGGTGGACATATTTGTGGGGAACACTAATACACCTCAAAAATATCGGGTGTACCTTCCATCAAACAAGATGATAGTGGTTCATAGATATGTGAAGTTTGATGAAGAGAAAACCATGATATGTTATATTGATAGAGAGATTTAGTTACATGTTGATGAGGATCCTTTACCTCCAAAGGAGGAACGAAAGGATGATGTGGAGCAACCACATGCAGAGGAGAAAAGAGTGGAATAACCCACTCATGCAGATACTTCCATAGATGGAAGGAAGCACACCAAATAGGTTGACAGATTGATGCATGATGCTAGAGAGAATGTGGGAGCACCCACATCATAACATAGGCAGAGGAGGTCGATAGATCGGTACATTGACTACATGGTTCTGGTGAGTAAGAGTGCACAGGTTGAGTCATTCACATTCAAGAAATAAGTGAAACAACTAGTATCGGTTGATGCCATAGTTTATGAGTATGAGTCCATTTTTAGAAATAGTGTTTGGGAAGCAGTCCCAAGATTAGTAGACAAGTCAGTGGTGAATTCTAGATGGTTTTACAAGGTAAATTGAGTAAAAGGTGAGAGTGTGGAGAAACATAAGGCTAGATTTGTGGCTAGAGTATTCTCTCATGTAGAGGGAATTGATTACGATTAGACCTTTACTCTAGTAGAAAGGTACTCTTCAATCAAATATATTCTAGCATTCTTAGCGCAGATGTGATGGAAGATACATTAGATGGATGTAAAGACAACATTCCTCAATGGTATGATTGAGAAAGAGGTGTATATTGAATAGTGAGAAGGATTTGAGACCCTCAATAGAGAGTCGCATGTGTGAAGAAGTATGCGAGTGTTGTATGGAATAAAACAAGAACCCCATGCTTGGTACACCATGATTGACAATTATTTGATTGGGTTGGGCTTAACCAAAAGTGAAGCAGATGCGAACCTTTACCATATTATGGCTGAAGGTTAATTGTTTATTATAGTATTATATGTCAATGATTTGACTCTAGCTTATGAGAAGCTAATAAAATGTTACAAAGGGGAGCTTGCATGAGAATTCGAGATGAAGAACCTAGGGCTTATGATTTACTTTCTTGGTATGGAAGTATGGGAAGGAGATGGGGAACTATTTATCTCTCATGAAAAGTATTTCAATGAGATATAGAAGAAGTTTTATATGGAGACAAACAAACCCATGGAGACTCCTCTAGAAGGTAATTAGAGGAAGGAAGATGCTGCTTCTGGTGTAGTGGAGGCTACTATCTATAGACAACTTGTGGGTTCCCTTGTGTATCTGGTGAACATGATCGAATATGCGTTTTGCAATTAACTAGCTTATTCAAGCCATTGATAAGCCAAACAAACTCTATTGGAAGGTAGGCAGAGGGAGTGAAGCTTAAATACTTCCTAGATGCATATTGGGCAAGGAGTCAATTCGATGGGAATAACACATCAGGGGGAATCTTTAGCATTGGGTTAGCACCAGTTTCTTGGTACAACAAGATGCAAATATTAGTTTCACTTCATTCAATAGAAGCAGAGTACATGCCGACTAGTCAAGTATATTGTGAGTCTCTCTGAATGAGGAAGATCCTTGTTCAGTTATCTAGTTAGAAGATGGATCCTACAATGATTTACTGTGACAATCAATGTTGTATCAAACTCCCTAAGAATCGAGTTTTTCATGATCAGTCCAAGCATATCAACATCCGGTATCACCATTTATGAGATTGTGTGCAAAGGAGAATCATATCATTGGAGTACATTCCGACAAAGGAACAAGATGTAGATATTTTGACAAAGGCATTGCCAATATGAAAATTCTATTTTCATAGATGCAGGATCAGGGTAGTAAATATTTCCTTTCTTGTTGAGAGAAAGTGTTGAAAATGCAACAACAAAATCCTAATTTAATTTTTTCCTTGAATTAAATTAGGAATTAAATTTAAATTCCACATCTCATGACAAATTTTAATAGTTAAATAAGTTGGTTTGACTTATTTGTCTTAGTTAATTCGATTTGATGGTCTACCTAGAGTCATTTTTTTTTTTTTCCGAAGAAAAAGCGAACTTTTTATTAAGAAAATAAAAAGTTACATTGCATATGTTGAGCATTTCCAATACTGCTGATTGATTGACCATGCAATCAATCAAAAAACCTGCTTGCTGACTTTTTGTTCCACTGTTTTCAGAGCAAGATTTTGCTGTAGTAATCAGTTGTGTTTGAATACAGCCATGATCAAAAGATGACCTCGCCTAGAGAGGCGGTTCTAGAACATATAAGGAAAACATACATCCATGTCTTTTGGGTCTCCTCAACAGAGAGGAACACAACCCACAAAAAATATAAAGAGCCATAAGTATCAGATAAGAGAAGTCTGTATGAAAAAGTCTGTGCATGATAAAAGAGAGATAAAAAGATAAACAAAAACAACAGCTGAAGATTTATGCATATGGCAGCACATCTGATGATAAGACCTGTCCTTGACAGTCTTCCACTATTTTCCACCCTCCCAAAGCTTGCTGCAAACCTTCCTTAGAAATCTTGTCCGCGGCGTCATTGTTGTCCTTGTAGATATGGCATATAGAGAAAATGTTAAAAGATGATTTTAATACCTGTAGTTCTTCCAGCATGGGTTTCAATATTTGATTTTTACAAGAGCTTTTTCCGTTGACCCAGTTTATAACATTGAGAGAGTCTCCAAAGATCTGAATAGTGAGGGTGTTTCTTTGAATAAGCCAACATAGGAGGAGTCTCAGTGCTGACAGTTCGGCGAAATTATTTGATCCTAACCCCAAACCCATAGAGGCTTTGAGGGAGTGATTTGCATTTATATGGATGATGATTCCTGCACCTGCTAGGTTGTTTTGAGAGGCTCCATCAAAGAACGCCCAGGGAATACCTTCTTTGATTTGCACTGTCTTATTTATATTTTGAGGTCTTTTTCCCTCTGGTTCTGGAATAGAAGTGTATATGGAGACCGCTTGAATGGAAATGGCATTTGGCGGGGTTCCCTTATCTTGGAAGATAGTTCTATTTCTAGCGAGCCAAACTCCCCAGCAGATGAAGGGTGGAAGGTTTCTCAAGTTCCCATCCAGATATTGTTGCCACCATTTTGACCATGCCTCGTCCAGATTCCCATTTCCCCATTGAAACTTTTTATTCAACAGTTTTTCTACCTCCCCCCAGATTTTCGAAGTTTCAGAGCAATGTAGAAACAGATGGTTGATTGTTTCCTCTTCATTCTTGCAGAGGGGGCACCTCCCAGGACCATACATGAATCTAGCCTGGAGGGTGTCCCAGGTTGGAATTTTCCTTCTGAGAAGGCACCAGAAGAAGAGTCTGGCCTTTGCTGGAAATTTAAGCTTCCAAATGTGTTTTGACCACCACTCTGGTTCTCCCCACCCTTTCCTGGATAGAATGAACTTGTATCCTTCTTTTGGGGAGTAATCTCCAGTTTCTCCATGGGCCCAAATCAGACTGTCCGGACTGTCTTTTATCCTTACATTGGAGCGAACAAGTTCTTGAGTTAAAGAATGCCATTCATTCCACCACCTCTGATCCAGTTGAAGGTCCTCTCCATCTTTCCATGCCTGACTCCATATGCTCGAATGGCCTATCTTTTCCACCTGGTCTAGAGTAAAGATGTTTTTTCCTTCTAAATGCCTGATTAGTTCAGGTGATAAGGCATAGTTTTCGTTGCATCCTATCCAAGGGTCTTTTCCGATATTCAGGTTCCTTGTTATGCATATGGTCGGGGTTTAATCTTCTGAAAAATAAGTCTTATCTCATTAACTAGGCATGAGAGGTTGTGGACCAACTTCTTGGTAATCTAGTGTTCCTAAGGGATGTTAGTAAGTTTTTAGTGTGTGAGCCGCACTTCTATAACTATAACTTCAAGGTTAAGTCATATTATGGTGACACTTGTCTCATGTTTACCTTTGCAAGCTTGTGAATTTGGGTAAATGTGAGAGGATTTGTTACAGGGTGGTATCAAAGTGAGCTTATGTTCTCTTTCGGTGATATCTAACATTGCAGGGTGGTATCATAGCTTCCATGTTCAAGCACTTGGATTTGATGGGCTTCATGTGATTTTTAAGCACACATGCTAGTTGTTAATGTGTTGGTTGTGCATGTGTTGTGATGGTTATGATTATGCATGTGCAGTAGGCCAAACATGCATTGTGAACATTACTATTGTAGTTTGTGTCATCGTGATGAGGTTGATATGTTAGTGTCATTGTGTGTGTGTGTGTGTGTGCTAATCTAGATCGATTGTGGAAACAAGATAGTTTCCATTAAAACATACTGAGGTATGATTTTGATTATGTTTATATTTAGTTTATCTAACATGACATGTTTTTAGGAGATAGAAGATGAGTGATGAAGAGTATAATGGTGGATTATAGTTTATTGACTCTCCTTACCAATCAGCTGAGAAACAAGGAGATGAGTACCATTGTGATTTAGTATACATGTTGATAAGTCTAAATGCAGATATCAGAAGTTGCAATGCATATAATAATAGGTTGGTGGAGGAACAAGAAACAATGGTTAGATCTCACAAATTGAAAGAAGAGGTTATTGCAATGATCATTCAAATCTTATTATATTTGTAGAGACAAGGATACCAAAGGGTCAGTCATGGAAAATAGGAAAGGTCTAATGGAGCATATGGTAGCAGGTCTCATGAAGGAGACATGCTAGATAGTGATGATATAATTATAAGTGGATGATGGTTGGATACAACTGATAGAAGAGGTAGTGCTTATGGGTTTCATTATAGATCTAGTTTAGAGAGACGTCATGTTCATCACCACCATTATCCTTATAGGAGGATTGAGAATAAATACTTTTCATATAAGTTAAGGGAAGTTAAGGCTCTTACATTCGATGAAGAGATAAAGAAACTGGAAGATGAAAAAGCATGGCTACCTAGGATGTAGAAGTTATTTGATTTGCATGATTATATAGAGTATATGAATGTTGGTATAGAAATTTTTAGTCTTACGAAAAATTAGATATCGAGTGGGAAGATGTGAAGCGTGATAGAGGTATCAAGGTAGAATAGTTGAGTTGGCATGAGTTTAAAATACATTTGAGGAATAATTACTTATCAAAGAGACATTATGATGGAAAGACCAAGGAATTATGTGAGTCTAATATTGGTTCCATGATAGATGAAGATTAGATGAACAAGTTCTTAGAGATATTCAACTATGTTCCCTACCTCAAGGATGAGAAGACAAAGGTCCAAAGGTTCATCAATGGATTTCCTTTAGCATTCAAGGATTTCATTGAATATGATGAGCCTCGATCATTGGAGGAAGTGATAGGGAAGTTGAATAATTTTTACGAGTAGTCTAAGAATAATATTGAGCCGAAGCGAAATTGGAAATTTAATGACAGATTAAATGGAAGTGGACTAAGAAGCGAGGAATGTAACACCCTCATTCCACATTTACCCAAGCTAATTAGTCCATCAAGGTAAAAATGTGATGAAGAGTTACTATTATATGATTCAACTTCCCATGTATAGTTAAGGAAATGGAATGGACAAACTGAAACAAAATTGAGCTTCATCAGGAGCTACAAAACCTCTAGGATCCAAGTAACCCCTCTAGGTGTCCAATCCCTAAAAGGACTTGCTTCTTAACTGAACTAGACCACCCTATCTCTGATGACAAGCCCTCCATGTGACTGATACCCTCTATTCACTCCCATAGCTATACCTCCATTTTATTGTGGCCTTTTTCAAGCAGTTTTGGGTCGGCAACCTAGATTTTGAGCCACGTTTTTAGGGCCAGGACTCAAGAACCTACCCAAAACTTCATCAAAAATCCATAAATGATTAATAACATGATGAAAAATCCTATGACAAGGCCTAGACATGACGAACATTATTTTGAACACGTCATGGACATGTAATCTACAGGTCATATAAACAAATCTGAGCATTGGGACTTCATACTTATCTGAGAATTGTTAAGAAGGTTTGATACCCTCTCATAATAACTACATTATCGTCTATTAGGTGATACATTCATTATTCATTCATTTACTAGTCAAAACATGATGAGAGCCATGACTGAGATTTGTCATAAGACCATTCATATAACCAATAGAATAACAATGATAGAACAACCACTAAAATGACATATAACAATTATATTTACACATAGAACATAAGAGGAAAGGAGCTCTTATTAACAAATAAAAAAGACAACCAAGATAGACTTCCACGTACCACCTGACCATAGGTTGGGCTGAAACAAATTTTTATTTCAACCAATCACCCCCATGCGATATTCCAAGCATCAATGTGGGACTCACAACAATACCAGTAAAGGTTTCCTCTTTCTTTTCCATTTATCATGCTAAGGGATTCCTAGAACCAAATAGTAAACATAGAATAGGGGATTTATCACAATCCCTCCATGTACTAGTCAAGGGATCACTAGGCCTTAAGCAAACATGGATGGCTAGGAATTTCTCCACCGAGACCATGAGGAATTTGTCTATCTCCACATCTAGGCTTTGTTGGATATCCCACAATTATGAGTTAAGGGATTCCTAGGCCCAAGGAGATTCTACCCTTTAGGCCTTACCGTGTATCCCACTATTACCAATAAAGTGATTCCTAGTCTCAATGAGAGAATTCACAACCATCCTTTATCATGTATCCTACCATTACAGTCAAGGGATTCTTTGGCCTTGTGAATTTCCCCAGACTACCACACTTAGATTTGAAACCATTAGGAAATGCAAACCCCATCACACCATGCCTAACTGGAAATGGCAAGGCAAGGTTGAAAACCATTATCACACATAGAAAAACCCATGTAGAGGATAACAAGAAAACCAAAAACACACATTCATGTACCATGCATGCCAAAACTAGGAAGGAAATCACATAAGCAACTCGATACATGTAACTAATTTCCTTATAACCGCTACAACCCACTCTTCCTTGCTTGATATTTTCTTCCCTTTGATTTATTTTCCTTCATTTTCCTTTCTTCCTTCAATGTTATAGTGCTCCAAGAATATTGTAAGTGTGCAAGAGTATGAGAGAGAGCGAATAGAGAGAGACCTAGAAAATTGAACTGCCAAAAGTTTTGAACTAATCCTAAGAACCATTTTTATTAATTGAGGCCTCTATTTTCTTCACTTTCCATTATTTTCCTTCATTTTCCTCATCACATCCAACCTGTGACATTTCTCCTTACTTTTCTCCTAAATTCCTTTATTTTCATAAATACAATTCTAACTAATGCCTATTTCCTTTTCAATGTCCTTGCCATTTCATTTTCCAGTTTCCTTAGCCATAACAAACCAAATGAACACCCACACTAGGATTTTTTCCCAACTTTTAGCTTCGAATAACTGCCCCATGACCTTCATTATTATTTTTCCTTTATTAATTTTATGACATGAATTTTTAACCTGGGGATGTTACAAACCCTTCCCCCTTAGGGGAACACCATCCTCAGTGTTCAATTACACCTACAACTAGCAAGACTGATGAAAAGAAAAACATACTTCCCAAGGAGCTTTATAACTTAGCTCAATGTAATATTTACTATGACGAGTCTACAGAAAATAAAACCAACATGAAAACATAACAACCATACCGCTTATTCCATCTTTATAACATGTCTCATGGAGATATTTACATCCATATACATATATATACATATACCAAAACACGATATCAAAACATATGCCAAAATACATCTGCTCAACTGCAAAATAAGGAAGGATACGTAGCCCCCAACTAAGCAGCCATATCCCATGTAACTTCATCACACCCAAAGTGCTTCAATTTCACTTTAACTTTCTTGATTTCCTAGTTCGAGAGCATGATCATATTTCTCTACAAAATACACTAAGGTTCCGACTAGAATTCTCCTTATTGCTCCACCTACAATACAGACCTATCAATAACATTATCAACATCCTTTACATATATTTTAAGCAATGAAACATAGAAAACATGATGGACTTTCAATATCATAGGTGTCGGCACTCATTATTGGTCAATTTTTGCTTAAGGAAACTTACTTAATTCTTATATTATCCATCCATTTTCAATCACATACACCTCATTTTGATTTATTTTATGCATATTCCATTATTTAATTTTAATTTTGAAATTTCTATAAGTTTTTAAGAAAATTGACTTTCAAGTGCAATTTTTGGACAGAATCAGCAATTCCCGTAATAGTTATGTGGATATCATATTTGCAGGACACATGGGCACGATTTGGATACGTGTATGGAAATTTTGGGAACTATCACTAAGCAACTCCAATTGGTTTGGTCAAAAGAAGCTAAATCAGGCCCAACCAAAGCCAGTCAAACAAAACCAGTCGTCGAGAAAATCCCTAGGAAATAGGGCAGGTTTATGATTTCATGGGATTTTCCATATTTTTAGTGGTAGATTGGATGGATTCGAATTGGATAGATGGATATGAGTAGATATACTTGAAGGCTTATGGCATGTAGTTTTAGTATAATTTTATGTTGAGACATTTCAATTTTTCAAGTTAATTTGAAGAACTTGTTCTACTTCCATTTTTCTATACATTGGTCTAGATGGGTGATTGAATTTGCATTAGTGGATAACATCTTCAATTGTGCAAGGAAAGGGCGGAGGGCCCCCACTTCAAGCAAAGTACACTTCATTGTTAAACTAGCTTAATTTTCATGAACTAGTTTCTTCATATTTGTTTACTTGTTTTGTTTTAGATTTTCTTACCTGAATTGATGTGTGATGATTTATGTTGCTGATGAATCTTAGTCTATTTATGATTTTGATAACAAGGGACAACAAAGTGTTGAATTTGAGCCCTCCTTCTATTGAATTAATGGATCAAAACTAGAATTCATCTTTATTGTCTTCAAGAAATTTTATGCAATTTCAATTTTCTAACAATAGCATAATGATGAACGAATTTGTGATGAGGAATATCAAATATCTCTTAAGTTAGAAGTCTCCTTCATTATTTATTTATGCATCTTAAGTTGTTGTTAATTACTGATTTTTTATTTCTATTCATCAAGTGATATTATAGAATAAGGACACAAATGGATCTGTTAAGTTAAGAGCCACTTCATCTATCATATATTGCAAAAGTAAATTAGAAATTGCTTAAATAGATTTATATTTGTAATATGCACTTCCTTAATTCTTGATATTTTATCTTCTGAGCTTGGCTACATCGGGATATCCATACATTGTGGACATGACTCCAAGTTTTACAAACCTGGATTGATAATGAATATTTGTGTTAATTTGTGTTAATAAATTAGCCCAACATTTTGGCGCCGTTTCCGAGGAGGCATTCATCAACATAGTCGAATATAAGATAAAAAAATTATTCTAATTTTTTTTTGATAAAACAAAAACAATAAAAATTCAGTTATAATATATTTTTCTTAGTTATGTTTCTTTATGCCTAGAAATAGAGATTCTAAAAGTATATTTATTAAAAAAATTCGCCCATCAATACAAGTAGGACCATCAAAACTAACCACACTAGTTGCTGGTAAACCAACAATAGAGGAATTTGAGAAAAACAAAGAACATGACAAACATTAACCTTAATTGAAAGACAAACCTTGTTATACTTGGAGGTAAAAAGGAAAAAACTCCAAAAGCAACACCTTATTCAGGAAAACAAAAAGAAATTGTTAAAGTAAATCAACCCATTTTTGAGTGTATAGATCAACCTATTTTCGAAAACAAACAGCAGCCCGAATCTCAAATTGTCATCAAGATAGTTGAAGCTGTGACAGAAGAAGGGAAAGAATCTGTTATTCTTACTCCTAAACAAAGACTTGAATATGAAAGACAACAAAGAGAATTGAGAAGACAAGGAGAGGAAGAAGAAAAAAGAGGAAACGATAGAAAGAGAGAAGAGGATAGGAAAATAGAAAATGATAATGAGAAAGAAAATATTTATCATCAGGAAGCTACTTTTTTCTTTGCAATATTAGATACAAGCGCAATATTATGAGAAGATGTGAAAATGAAAAACATTCCACCTTCTGTATTGCCTATGTTTTATGGAATGTCAACAGAAGATCTTGATTCATTTATGTTTGAATTGAAAATCTTGTGTAGAAATTACGGATACACAGATGGCACACACAAACTTCGTCTCTTTCCTACTATTTTGAAATTAGTGGCATTGAAATGGTTCATGGGTTTAGGAGAGAAAACAATAACTTCTTAGCATGACATAAAGAAAATATTTCTTAAAAAGTACCAAGCCTATTGTATGACTAAGGACTTGAAAGAGGATGTTTTCAGAATGACACAACAAGAAGATGAAAGTTTAGAAGAATACTTAGAAAGATTTGCTTACAATCTACAAAAGTATAAACAACACTCGCTAAACCATGAAACCATTCAAAAAATATTTCTCAAAGGCATAAGAGATGAATACCTTGACATTCTGAATGTAATGGGCAAGGGTGACATTTAAAACTTGCTATTTAATGAAATTGCAGAACGATGTCAAAAATATTCTAGAGGAAGATCAAAAGCCAGAAGGAGAGACGTTAGTTTAAAAGCAACAAAATAAGTAGCAGGAGGGGTAACAAGAGCAAACATAGGAGGCTTGCTGGAAAACTTAGAAACTGATATTATAAGTACAATAGGGACACAAGTAGGTGTTATAAAAGCAAAGAAAAAGGAAGAAGAACAAGAAAAAACCTTATCAATCTTTTGTCGCAAATGTAGAAAGAAGCATGCATTAAGAGAATGTCCTTTAGATAGTGTTCAAGTATGTGGCCTTTGCACTGAAAACCATTCAATCGAAAATTGTCTAATGTGGAAGAAATTGCAAATGAATCTAATGGAAGAAGTACAAGGAGTAGAAGGTTTCTATTATGTGGCACCAAGAATGCCTTGGCAGCCAAGGATTCTTCAACAATTCCCTCAACAATTACCTCAACAAAACTATCAGTATCCTCCTAAAAAATCTTGCAATAACCCAATGCCATGGCATGATTTTCCTCTACAACAATATAAAATAAAACCTCCACAAGGTTGGAGAGGATATAGTTATGGAAACCAACCACCTCAACAAATATATCCTCAATAATACCAACTACAATACCAACACCAATATCAACATCCATTCCCATACCAATAGTTCCAACAATATCCACAATCCATGCCATTTCCACAAGAGAATCCTGCACCATTACTAACAAAACCACAACAACTACAACTGCCTTCAAACCAGCCTAGACCAACTCAACTACCAGCTCGTGCCCAAGTGTCCTGCAAATATGACATCCGTACATTGTGGACATGCCTCCAAATTTTACAAACCTGAATTGATAATGAATACTTGTGTTAATTTTTGTTCATAAATTATCCCAACATTTTGGCGCCATTGATGGGGAGGCATTCATCAGCCTAGTCAAATAGAAGATAAATATATATATATATATATATATATATATATATATATATATATATATATATATATATATATATATATATATATATATATATATATATATATATATATATATATATAAATTTTTTTTTATAAACAAAAACAATAAAAATTCATTTATGATATGTTTTTCTTAGTTATGTTTCTTTATGCCTATAAATAGAGATCCTAATGCTAGATTTATTAAACAAAACCCCTCATCAATAGAAGTAGGACCATGAAAACTAACTACATTGGTTGTTGGTAAACCAACAATAGAGGAATTAGAAGAAAAACAAAGAACAACACAAAGATTAACTTTAATTGAAAGATAAACCTTGTTAGCGTGAGAGGTAAAAATAAAACAAACTCCAAAAGCAACACCTACTTGAGGAAAATAGAAAGAAATTGTTAAAGTAAATCAGCCCATTTTTGACTCCATAGATCAACCTATTTTCAAAAACACACAACAACTTAAATCTCAAGTCGTCATTAAAATAGTTGAAACTATAACAAAAAAAGGGAAAGGATTTGTTATTCTTACTCCTGAACAAATACTTGAATATGAAAGACAGAAAAGAGAATGGAGAAGACAAAGAGAGGAAGAAGCAAAAAGAGAAAATAATAGAAAGAGAGAAGAGGATAGGAAAAGACAAAAGGATAATGAACAAGAAAATATTGATGATTAGGAAGCTGCTTTTGGCTTTCCAGTATTAGATACAAGCACAATATTACGAGAAGATGTGAAAATGAAAGATATTCCACCTTTTGTATTGCCCAACTTTTATGGAATGTCAACAGAAGATCATAATTCATTTATGTTTAAATTCGACATATTGTGTATAACTTATGGATACATAGATGACACACCCAAACTTCATCTCTTTCCTGCTACTTTGAAAGTAGCAACACTAAAATGGTTCATGGGTTTAGGAGAGCGAACAATAGCTTCTTCGGACGACATGAAGAAATACTTTTGAAAAAATACCAAGCCTATTGTAGGCCTAGGGACTCGAAATACGATGTTTTCAGGATGACACAACAAGAAGATGAAAGTTTAGAAGAATACTTGGAAAGATTTGCTTACAACCTACAAAAGTCTAAACAACACTCACTAAACCAAGAAACCATTCGAACAATCTTTCTCAAAGGAATAAGAGATGAATAACTTGATATTATCAATGTAATGGGTAAGGGTGACATTTCAAACTTGCCATTTAATGAAATGGCATAATTATGTCAAAATATTCTAGAGGAAGATCAAAAGCTGGAAGGAGAGATGCTACTTCATAAGCAGCAAAATCAATAGCAAGATGGGTAACAAGAGTAGATATACGAAGCTTTTTGGAAAACTTCAAAACTGATCTTCTAAGTACAATAGAGACACAAGTAGATGTTCTAAAAGAAAACAAAAAGAGAGAAGAAAAATAACAAATCTTAGCAAGCTTTTGTCCCAAATGTAGAAAAAATCGTGCATTAAGACAATGTCCTTTAGATAGTGTTCAAGTATGTGGCATTTGCCAAAAAAACCATTGAAGAGAAAACTGTCTAAGGTTGAAAGAATTGCTAATGAATCCAATGGAAGAAGTATAAGGGGGACAAGGTTTCTATTATGTGGCACCAAGAAGGCCTTGGAACCCAAGGATTCCTCAACAATTCCCTCAAAAAAGCTATCAGTATCCTCCTCAAAACTCTTGGAATACCCCAATTCCATGGCAAGCTTGGCCTCGACAACAATATCAAAGCCAACTTGCGCATGGTTGGAGGGGATATAGTTATGGAAACTAGCTACCTCAACAAATGTATCCTCAACAATACAAACAACAATACTAGCAACAATATCAACAGCCATTCTCATACCAACAATTAACCTCTGTGAATGAAAAACAAAAACACACTGCTTATTCTGATGTAAAATCCATTCTTGTCCCTGTTCCACATTCACCAAAACTCTTCTCTGTCCATACAAATGAAGTATTCTTCTTTATGCATATCATTGTTTATAAGAAAGAAATTGAAAATCGAACATTGTTTTGATTTTCATTTTTTTTTTTTATAAAAAAAATCATATCATGACTTCTCCTTTTGATTTTCATTCTTCTTATCACTCTCTTATGGTTATAAAACTCATTCATATGTCATGTTGTAGTCATTCTTTGTTCACTGGTTGTTTAATTAAGGCTACTGTGTGTGCAATTGAACTCATTGTTTTTCTCTATGTCATGACTCAACTAACCTGTCATTTTAAAATTAAAAGATATATGTTGAAATAAATACATATGGAAACATGCGCATTATAAAGTAATATAAAGTGGAAGAAATCAAAATAATTGATTTTGATGAGTTATAAATAAAAGCACATAAGAATGATACTATTGAGTGCAACGGTTATTATAATGAAAATCATGTGATGACAATACAATGCAAACAAATGTTATGAGTGTTTCAAATGAATAAGTCGTAGATAATGGAGGTAATGGATATGACGGAGAGGTATAATGACAGTTGAATGGAGATAATATGATAAACCATGCAATCAAAACTATTCAACGCAGTGATCAAAACACAATGCATAAAAATACGAGTCAGTGTTAATAAAACATATGGTATGCAAACAATACGATGACATGAGTGATATATCAGTCAAGGTCAAGGAATAAACTCTGCGACAATACTATGGGTTGGTATGTAGGACGACCACGATGGATTGAATCACAAGCATGATGGAGGCAATTAGAAAATGAAGCAAGTGGAACGGTCAAATGAAATTTAAAAATACAACAATAAATGTTTTAGAACAACATCGAGAGTTTGCATTCAAAAGAGCTTCACACATACTTTGCCATTGTTACACACAAAGCGTGGTGAAAATCGCTTTCTCTCCACCATCACAGTCATTTTGAAGGCTCAGGGATAGCAACGAAGTGTTGCATAAGCCATTAGCATGTTGTGAGCCTGAAATGAGTGGTTTCGAACCGAGAAGGAGAAGGCAAGAGATATAGTGGTTGGAAATCAGAGTGATAAGAAGGAAACCCGGAGAAGATTAAGAGATAAGTCAAGGAGACTTGTAGAGAAAGTGGAGTTAGTTGTAGAAGATCTCGTGAGAAACAAGGTAAGATCGAAACTTGATCTCCCTCAATGAATGCAACAAATGTTTTATGAGAAAATCTCGGGATTATTTTTATAAAACAAAAGTTAAACTCTGGGATATGGGAAGGGCTCCAACCTCCATTTGTCATTTGTTAAAAGTTGTCTCTGCCATCAATCAAAGAGTAATGATTTTGAAACAAAGTTTAACAAGTGCCAACCATTATGAAATATAGGTTAGTTGAGTCACGACATAGAGAAAATCAGGGAAAATCATTGCAGACAGGTAACTCGACTCAGATCGTCCACAAAATTGCCAAATTGAATAACGAAACAGAGTGCTTAAGTGAAGTTTTGATTACATGCTTTCATCGAGATTAAGTAATGAAACAAAGTTTTTTAGTGTAGTTTAGAAAACACATCGTTTCGCTGAGTTAAAATATAATGTTTAGTTGTAATTATGATTACATAAACACATGCTCTCACTAAAGATTGGGTAATGAGGCAGAATGATAACTTAAAGTCTGGTTGCATAACCACATGTTTATACCAAATTGATCAACGAAACATAGGATTGAACTTGTATTTGAATGCATAAACAAATGAATTTGTTGAATAAACAGTGAAATATTTATGGTTGATTGCATAAAAAGTAAGTTCAAATTGTATAAAGAGTGAGTTAAATTGCATCAAAGAGTGGGTTCAAATTGCGTGTTCGATTGCATGGACAGTAGATTTGATTGCACACACAGCGCCCTTAGTTAAACAAGCAATGAGAGAATAAATGACTCTAGTTTTACATATGAATGACTTTTATAACCATAAGAGAGTGATAAGAAGAATGAAAATCTAAAGGAGAAGTCATGATATGATTTTGTTTTTATAAAAAAAAAAATCAAAATCGAAACAAAGCTCAATTTTAAATTTCTTTCTTATAAACATTGATACACCTAAAGAGGAATACTTCATTTGTATAGACAATAGAGTTTTTGTGAAAGTGGAACAGAGCCAAGAATGGATTTTACATCAGAACAATGATTCATTGTTGCAGAAAAATAGAGACAAAGAAAATTGGCTTTATCATTCCAAAGAACATAAGCAGAAAGGTGCACCCTCTTACAAACTGAATCAAAAAGGATTTTTATGCATGAATGGTTGTTATTTTCATTATTAAAAATGAAGTGAATGACAGTAGAAGTGTATATCGACTAGTTTTCAGAAAATATGACCACCAGAATAGAGACAAAATTTTGAATCGAGCAATGGAAGAAGGAAACAATAGAAAAATTGAATCAAGCAGGGCTTATAAGGTTTTTAGAGAGGTTTAATGGACACAATGAGGGTATAACGAGAGAATTTTTGAATAACTATACTCAGGAGAAAACAAGGGTAGGAAACCTAATCATTCTAGGGACTCATGAATACATCTCCCAAGCATTATACCTTCCACTCGCAGTGGAAAATTATCACAAAGGTCTACATTTCAAGGACAAAGCATGGAATTTCTTCTTCAAGAAAAATAGAAAGGGAGACTTTGACAGAGACAAAGGCATACCAAGGGAGTGATTCAATGAGCCATGGGGAGAATTAGTCTTGATTATTCAAAAATTCGTCACTTGTGATAGGGGACATAGTGTGGCACATTTGTATCATATCAGGCTACTCCAACACATTAAGGGAGAGGTCAAAATAAACTTGCCATATTTATTCTCCCAAAGTCTAATTAAGGTTATAGAATTAGTAAGAAATGAGAAAAAACCAAGAGAAGCTCAAATTTATCATCAAGGACTAATAAAAATTCTAGTAGGGCATCAAGTAAAAACTCAGGGTATAATTTCGGTAGATTTTTATTCCAAAACTAGTATCAATAACAGGTCATTGAGGAACATAACAAAATAGAGCATGAAATAAGGAGCATTATGAATTCACCACTTTATCCGAGAACCATGTCTATGAAGCAAACCAACACTGTTATGGTTGAAAATGAAACATCCATCATATCCACTCCTAGGAGGCTTAGGAGGAATAGCCCAATAGAAACAATAGCAAGGACCAAGAAGTACAAATTGCAGAAACATGTTCTACAGAGAAATAGGTAGGGGATATAATTGAAAGATTAGAAATAGAATCTCTAGAGAAAGATTCATATTTTGATGATGTGGAAGCCACAAAATTTGCAAAAGACATGTAGGAACTTGAAAAAGAGTTACAATTGAGCAAAATCAAATAATTAACAGACCAACTAGAAATAAACAAGATTCTGGAAAAGCAGTTGAAGAAGGAAAATAAGGTGTGCAAGAAAAGTAACTCAAAGTTAGTTAAGGAGAATGAAAAATTAACTGAAGAAATAGGAAAACTAACGAAAAATAATGATATACTTTGCAAATAGGCATTCAAGTGGCTTAACGAAAAGAACATGTGGAAACACAAATATGAAAAACAAAAGGTCAATGACCTATGTATAAAGAAGAACACAACACGTGGATAGATTATGTGTTAGAAGCAACACAATAGGAGACATCAGGGTCAGGAACATGATTGACAATAGGGATCAGGAGATACAAGAGGAAGAAACAAGCATGAAGATATGTTTGAGAATCAACAAGGAGGAGATGTCGGCCCTCATTTTTGGTCCATTTTTGCTTAAGGAAAGTTACTTAATTCTTATATTATCCATCCATTTTCCATCACGTCCACCTCATTTTGATGTATTTTATGCATACTAAGGTATTTAATTTTAATTTTGCAATTTCTAGAAGTTTTTATGAAAAATGAATTTCAAGTGCAATTTTTGGACAGAAACAGAAATTGCCGTAATAGCTATATGGATGTCATATTTGTAGGACACCTGGGCATGAGATAGATACATGTATGGAAAAATTTGGAACTACGACTAAACTAACTCCAATTGGTTTGGTCAAAACAAGCTAAATTAGGCTCGGTCAAAGCTGGTCAAACAAGACGAGTCATCTAGAAAAACCCTAGGAAATACGGCAGTTTTATGATTTCATGGGATTGTGCATATTTTTAGTTATATATTGGATGGATTCGACTTGGATATATGGATATGTGTAGATATAGTTGTTATAGAGACTTTAGATCAGTTTGTTTCATGATATTCAATTTAAGCCAAAAGTTTGAAGGCTTATGGCATATAGTTTTTGTATAATTTTATGTTGAGACATTTAAATATTTGAAGTTAATTTGAAGAACTTGTTCTACTTCAATTTTGATTTTCATTGGTGTGGATGGGTGACTGAAGTTGTAGTAGTTGATAACATCTTCGAGTGTGTAAGGTAAGGGTGGAGGTTCCCCATTCCAAGCTAAGTACACTTCATTGTTAAACTAGCTTAATTTTCATAAACTAGCTGCTTCATATTTATTTACTTGTTTTGTTTCATATTTTCTTACTTGAATTGATGTGTGATGATTTATGTTGCTGATGAATATTATTTTGTTTATCATTTTCATAAGAAAGGACAACAAAGTGTTGAAGTTGAACCCTCCTTCTATTGAATTAATGGATCAAAACTAGAATTTATCTTTATTGTGTTCAAGCAGTTTCATGCAATTTCAATTTTCTAACAATAGCATAATGATGAATGAATTTGTGATGAGGAATATCAAAGATCTCTTAAGTTTCGAGTCTCATTCGTTATTTATTTCTGGATCTTAAGTTGTTGTTAATAAATGATTTTTTTATTTCTATTCATCAAGTGATATTGTAAAAGAAGGACACAAATCGACCTCTTAAGTTAAGAGCCACTTCATCTCTCGTATATTGTAGAAGTGAATTAGAAGTCGTTAAAATAGATTTATATTTGTAATATTTACATCCTTAATTCTTCATATTTTATCTTCTAAGATTGGCTACATCTGATATCCATAGATTGTGGACATGCCTCCAAGTTTTATAAACTTGGATTGATAATGAATACTTTTGTTAATTTGTGTTAATAAATTAGCCAAACAATACGCAATAAAATTATGTAGTCCATTGGTTCAATCTTCTCGAGTATTTCGAAAGGCCCACAATACCAAGTTGCACTACAAGAAAAAAGGACATTGGTGAGAGGCAAAGAATGTCACCATAAACTCATTGGTGACAGTAAAAAGAGCCTTCGTCACCAAAAATTGAACGTCACATTCAAAGTCCATCACCAATATTGATTTATAATGACGGATAGCGACCATCACTATTTCATATGTGAAATGGTGACAGACCATAGCCTCTGCCACCAAAAATTGAACGTCACGAAACGTGGCATCGCTAAAAGTATAGGTGTTGTAGTGACATTCAATGTCCATCACCAATAATGATTTATAATGATGGATACTGACCGTCACCATTTCATATGAGAAATGGTGATGGACCATGGCCTCTATCACCAAAAAATGAACCTCACCAAAGGTGGCATCACCAAAAGTATAGATGTTATGATGACATTCAAGGTCAGTCACGAATATTGATTATAATGGCGAATAGTGATCATCACCACTTCATATGATCAAAAATGATTTATTGTGATGGATCTTTCATGGAAGTCACTATTGGTGCATATATATAGTGACGTTCATTGACTATCACTAAAAGCCGCATTGCCAAAAGTATATGTGTTGTGGTGACAGTCAAGGTATGTTATGAATAATGACTATAATGATGGACATCAACCATCATCATTTCATATCAACAAAAAAAATATATGGTTATGAACCTTTGAGGGTCGTCACAATTGTTGTGTATATATGGTGGCGTTCGTTGACCATCACCATTTCATATTTTGGTGAGGGTCGAAAAATGTCACCAAAGCTCATTAGTGATGGTCAAAAGATCCTCCATCACCAAACATTTATGATCTCCATTCCATATGGATGTCAGGGCATGATGGAAGCAAACCACCAACCTTCTGCTTGTAAAGAAGGTGCTCTTCCATTGATCTAGAACCCTTTAAAGATTTAGACTTTTAAAAACTAGACCTTGAAATTTCATAAATTGTAAATGCTACAACTTCCAATAAATTAAAGTCTCGGCAATATTTTACTAAAAAACAAAGCAACATCGAAGTTGCAGGTCGCTACCTAATGGTTATGGAAGTTATGAAAAATGGGTGGAGGGAAAAGTAGTTATGTATAAGAGAATCAATATTTTCAGTTGAATATTGAATTATAAGTGAAACTCTAAAGACATTTATATTCCATAACTGACCTATAACTGGAAAATCCACCAAATATTGCAAAGGAAATGTCATAAGTGGATATCATATAGAAGAAGAATATTAATGAAGACATATGAAATATGCTATAAGTTGAGTGAAATAAAAATCTCAATGTTGTTGTTGTTTGGTGTTTAAATATCTCAATGATATATAAACTTCTATGCAAATGTGACATGGATCTCCGAAAACCATGAATGATATATATATATATATATCCCCTTTTCATAAACCAACATGCAATTTGTAATTTCACAAGTCCGCACTCAAAACACGATAGCAACCAACAAATAAAGGAAATTGACTCGACAGAAAGCAATAACTTCACCATCATTCTTGAGCTTCTTCTATTTATTCGAATTTGACTCATGACATTATTTATCTGAAAAGAAATCAAAATCATCGCTAGTATTAAATTCATCCAACACGGAAATTGGATATCTCACTCACATCTGTGTTTTTATTTCATGCCTGAAAACCATGGAGTTTTCGATCGATAGTAGAATAAGATGTGTGCCTCCTTCTCAAGAAAACATTCCTTATTAGCCATTGTTACCTGACAAAAACCAAAGAGACAACACAATATAAGTGTACACAAAATCCTCTACCAAAATATAATCATAACTTAGCAAATAAGTCTTAAATATGTTCTTAATTAATAAACTTTGTATTTGGAAATATTGTTTCTTTAGATTTAAAAAAGACTAGGTTGTACAACACTTCTATCAATTTATCTAGGAAATTATATCATAGCATATGTCACACAATAGCAATCTATAGTACCTAAAATAAAAATAAAAAATTTCTCAAGAAAATAGATTTAGGAAAGAGCTTTGAAAACTATAAGTTTGTCATCAAACCTTTAATTAATTCAACAACAAACTAGTTTGAGTTTGAAAATAAAAATCATTCATAGGAAACGAATAGGACAATGGCAGTTTTTATTAGTACAAATAAATATGGAAACACTATTGCCATTGCAGATAGCTGAAATTTGGGCAGTGGTCTAACAGTTAGACCCTATTTGCGAGCAAGACTGATCAATACCATCATTTTTTTTCATGCCTATGTTGTGTCTCTAGATCCGGATCAGATAGCTTGCCATTCCCAAGTTCTACCTTTCAAGTACTAATTTTGTTTGTTTTGTTTTTATTTGTTTTGTCAAGAGAATTAGGTGTTTTGTTCCAAAGATTCTTGCAATAAGGTTTTCCTACGTCAGAAGATGGTTCAATGAGATGAGGAATTAGATAGTGTAACTAAGGAGATCTTTTCAGACTAAAGAACATTTAAGTGAGAATTCATACCACTCCATGTTAGAAGAAAATAAGAGAATGTGTGACACATGTGGATGTATGGGAATGTTGGCACCTCTAGTCATGTTAAATAAGGGCTCTCTTGTTTAAGACAAGAGGCCTACTTTCCTCCACTAGCCATATTAAATTGTGTAGAAAGCACAATTATTATTTTTTTGGGTGGAGGAAAAATATTGCTGCCTATCTCTATTTTCCTAGCATTTTTTGAAAAGCACATCAAAATGCATCTAAAATATGTATAGTGTAGTCATTCATCTACTTTGAAACATAGTGCATAGGGGAAACCACTTTAGGAATTTTTGAGACTCTTGCTAGACACAAATGGGCTTGTAGTTATACATGTCCATCAGCAATACCCCAAGAATTTAAACAAGATGAAGCTTTGAATAGAACCCTCCATTAGGCACCAACTAAATTACGTGTAATTATGATACAATTTTTTTGTTCCCCCCTTAAAATGAACATTCTACAACCTGCAATGAGTAGAAAAAGATAAAGAGGAGGATTGACCATTGAGAAGCTTGTAATTGCTGGGAGTTAAAATGTTGACATACTTTGTAGCCATGATGAACCAAAGGAAACATGTCACAAATACCTTTGCAATGGGTAAGATTGCAAACTTTAGCATTTTAAAGGTGGATTTTGAGTCATTCCCAATTTTTTAGAATCATTGCTCGAAGAAGTCCTTAAAATATACAAATAAAATTTAGTTTTTTTCCTATCATCTTTGCTCGTAACTCCTTACTTCATGTTAATCTCGTTCACTACAATCCAAACACTCTTTGTCTAATTTCCACTAGAAGCTGATATAGATCCACATAATGGTCTCAGCTTCCATCGGTCGTGAGTACAAACAATCGTCAATCATGCGAAAATGAAAATAAAATCTATTATCTCAATAACATGCCAAAGCAGAGCGTGTAAGCATGAAACTTATATAGAAGTATATTCATTTATTTAAGGGAAAAAATAGTAAGAAAAAAGCAATGTAACCCATGTAGGACACAATCCAGTCCAAGTTAATATAGTTGAAAAGTTATCAAACTCATGCAACAACTATATATTGAAATAGGTGCAAGAATTATAAGGAATCTACATATCTTGAAAATTCAGTTATTCAATAATCACAATTTTATCAATACATTTTCATGCAAATGGTTGATGCAAAAAAAATATAGCGAAATTAAATTTGCTCGAAAAACCATTCAGTGTTAATAAATTTTATTATGTGTCAGCTATCTGTCGAAAATTTGAAATTAATGAACATAAAACTTTTTTTTGATACAAATAGAAGCACAATTATGAATATACTATTGGTAATTGATCTAATATGCTCTAGATTCTGATGTAGTCTCTAGACAATTTTTATACATATTGAGAAGATGTTGTCAAAGACAGTGACTAGAAAACATGGCCATGGCCCAACAATGTCTACACATCATGCAACTAAGAGTTAAACTGCAAATGAAAAGTGTCACACAATGTAGGATTATTTTTCAAAGTTGTTCATGATGGGCTACTCAAGAAGGCAAAATCACGAGATTTCTTGTCTAAAGAGCAACCATATATTTGTAGATTTTGCATAATGCTTCGAACTATGAGACAATGATATAAGTACACACATAATGGCTACAATTTTTATTCACTTTCTACACTTTTTATTTTCCTCTTCAATTACATAGATTATTAATTCCATAAGTTTAGAGACTTAGCACATGTAGATGAAAACTTTGCCTCTTCAAAGGGACAAGAAAAAATTTCTCACCAAATCTTAGAATAGTCATACAAAAAGATAAGTAATAATCCATATGGGAAGCAAATTCTCTTACCATTCAATCATATTTTGTAGTGTCACAAATCTTCCTAATTTTGTGAAAATCGGACATAGTAGAAACAAGGCCGCATAGCTAGCATTCTCTAATGCTTGTTTTGATTATTGAATTTAAAGTTAGCAAATTAAATGTGCTTTAATGTATAAGATAAATAAAAGAAATTTGGTTAATGAATAGAAAATTTAAAACACAAAATTCTTGCAAACCAAATCTTTCCAAAAGATACTCACAAACTCTATGTCTCCATCATATGACACATGAAAATTCATGTATATTGGATACAAATAGCCTTATGGTGGGCGAGGACAAAGATGTGATTTTCTGACCTTAGTAAAAAGTGGATCCCACTTAACACACACTGCAAACCAAAAATATGTTAAAAATGATGGACAAAACCTTATATACCCAAAAATGATAGGTGCACCCACATACTAAGTACAATTAAGTTATCTCTAACAAATTCAGAGAAGTGAAACTTAAATGAAAAATCTCAAAGCAACTTCGAAAGAAGCCTATTATGAATTTGTGTCATTTGTAGTTTTACAATTAACCTTCCAATTTTATTCATAGTCAAATACTTATTATTTTCAAAATAGACTTTAAATCCATTTTGTACTAATTATTTAATATTAATTATAGTATATTAATATTATGAACACAATATACATTAGTGTTTCTTTCTCCACCTTTTGGTTTTAATATTAATGCTTTTGTTACCCAAGTTGGCTACCTTTTATTGTTTCCCAATTTTATTTCTAGCTATGGAAATTCATTTATGTTTGCAAACGTAACGTTGTTTTTACAACCACTATTTAAAAACCACACTTCTTTTAAACTTTATTCTGCAACATTGCAAGTAATATACATTAAATCACTATTTTCATACATATTTTCTGCTGGAAAAATTGTATTCTTCTTATTTATGTCAAATTGTTTTTTTTGCATTCAATTGCATAATACCAAATTTTTGACAATAATGACATTTTATATGCGATTTCTCATACATTTGACCTTGGACATGATATTTCTGGTTATGACTCATGAGTATGACTACCACCTCTCTGCTTACAAAGAAATTAAAACAATGTTCTGTTTTTATGACAATTGTTGGTTTCTTCTCCATTGTGGTTGTGAGTTCTTCCTCTTGCAAATATTCTTCCATCTTTATTATTAGTTCATCTCCTCTTATACCTCTTAAATTTGTAACTTATTTTATTTTATTATAATGAGGAAATCCTGAACTTTTTGTTTGTCGTTTTATTTCTTTACTGTAGGGCGAGATCCATGCATGCCTTGGGATTGTGAATTTTTTTTATATAGCTTATATATTTCAAGATACAGTAGTAAAGAAACATATGGAAAAACACAAACGATTACAACAATAATTAATATATGTTTCAGAGTGCTTCTTAGATGAAAAAACCATATTTGTCACAACACCTAAGAAGCACTATTGAACATATAATACGTATTGTTGTAAATGTTTCTATCTTTGCATATGTTTCTTTACTTCTGTGTCTCTGCAAGATAGACCATATTAAAAAAAATATCCAAAATCCCAACACAGGCAAGAATCTATTGCACATACATAGTAGTAAAAAAGCTTGTCATGTTTTTTTTTTAATATAAACAAGTTTAAACTTTATATAAGTAATCCTGGGTACACTCATTGACAATAATCTTAATAAAATTACTATTTTCAAAACTGGAATAAGTCTTACCATTTTGAAAACTATAAGAGCATGCGCCGTAAGCTTTGCATTATTTTTTATTGCGACTTTAGTATCATGTAAAAAAGAGAATAGTCGTTCGACTGAAGGCGCAATCTCAAACACTCTGTAATCATATAAATGTTTTGCATAACTCAATGACTTTTTATGGTTTTATTGAAGATGTGTTGAAGGGGACAGACATATTTCGACGATTGCTAATACAAAATTGGTTAGAAAGATCTTAAACCCTAGTTTGCCAGCATTTGATTTCGTTCCATTCCATGATTTCTTCACTAAGGCTTCCTACTCCTCTGTAAAATCCCTCGGTCGTACGTTTGTAATTTTCTTCTCCTTCCAATATGGATGTTAATACCTACATTCAACCAATATGGATGTTTTATTGAGAAAATTTGGCCAATAGAACTGTGTTATCGAAGAAATAATTAAAGATTTTCTACGGTTAAAAACTATTATATCAATTGAAAGTAAAACTCACATTTGATTCTGAAAAATACCTACTCATACAAATATACCTGACTACCTTCGTTTAAAGTGATGGAAAGGCTTTGCATTATAACAGAATACTCTGCCACTATTAGTCTAAGACTCAAAAGCACTGAGTGATTTATCTGCAGGGAGCCACTGGCTCCCAAACATAACAAGTGAAGATGTAAACAATTTATGGCCAATAGCCCCGAGAAAAGAAGTTAGTTGCCAAAATGGGTAATATATACAAGAAAACTAGAACAAAACAACCGAGGGCGTAAAGAGTTTATGGCCAATAGCCCGGAAATGAGAAGTTAGTTGCCAAAATGGGTATGGAAAGCCTGGGATTGAATTCATCCCGTCACTCTGAATTAGATACATAAAAGTCACTAGGGCATGGAGACATAGTCTCTGCTTCTAGCATTTGAACAACTTGGTTCATTGTTGGACGTTCTTGAGGATTGGAAGCTATGCACCTCACAATGATTTGTAGAACAGCCTCCATGCTTTCTTTGCAAGTGTAATCACAACGTGTATCAACAATTTCTTCCAGCCTATTTTCCCTCAGTAGTGTGTTCACCTGCATTTGAAATAGAGATAAATATCAATGATAGTGTATTCTATTCTATTATATCAATGAAGTTGTATTCTCTCTACACTCCATTAGAAATGCAGCTGTCTAATCAAATAAATTTTCATAACTAACTATTTTAATATCAAATTATCATTATTATGATACAATGATAAATTTAAAATTAAATTATTATTACTATGGGGAAAGGAAAATATAACTTACCCATCCAACAACATTCAAACCTTTGACTACAAATGATTGGTCTGTTGGCCGTTTGCCGCTAAGCAACTCTAGCAGAACAACTCCAAAGCTGTACACATCAGATTTCTCTGTTGCTCGCCCACTTTGCAGATACTCTGTCAATTGGACCAAGATATATGACTACCTATAGTGATACAAAATCTCTAAATCCTGTGAAGGGGATAGAAGTAAAGGAAATCAGTACCTGGTGCCAAGTAGCCAAATGTGCCAGCTACAATGGTGGTCACATGTGTCTCATCGTCTTCCAAGAGTTTTGCAAGACCGAAATCTGATACATGTGACTCCAAATTGTCACCCAGCAATATATTGTTGGACTTTACATCACGATGTACAATGCGAGGATAGCAATCATGGTGCAGATAAGCCAGACCTCGAGCTGCTCCAATTGCTATTTTTAATCGAGCACTCCATTCTAGAGTTGAATCTGTTTCTCTATGTTCTGGACAACATTGAAAATATTGTGACAGACATTAAAATCAGAACTAGTCATCTTTAAGGATTCCATGAAAAGTAAAATTCGACAAATTGGTGTTGTCAATATACTAACCATGTAGTAACTCGTCTAAGCTTCCCAGAGGCAAGTAGTCATAGATAAGAAGTTTGGCTGATGGAGAATTGCAATAACCACGCAAATTCACAAGGTTTCTATGCTTGATGCTTCCCAAAATCTCAAGCTCTCTTTCAAACAGGCGATCTGATCTTACCCCGTTGTTCAGAGTTTTCTTCACTGCAAACGCACTATTGTCATCCATCACCAATTTGTACATGGTACCAAAGCCTCCAGACCCAATGATATCAGTATCATCAAGTGTTTCAATTCTCTTTATTATATCCTGGGATGTATACGGCAGATCTCCATGGAACATGACCAGCTTAGCATCTATGATATAGCACATTCCAGAGAACTTTTTATCAATTACACGCCTGAATAGGTTAATGCAAGTTTAAAGAGCTTGGAAAAATATACTTATTTGCATACCTGTTTCCTGCAAGAGCTGCTGCTCCATTTTTGTGTAAGGTTGCTTGGCCATGTCATTCTTGCACAAAAAATAGTACCATAAGAAGAACAGAAGCAAAACTAGAGTCATGCCCATTGTCACCATTGCTCCAATAGGAATTCCATTTGAAATTCACCCTGACGGCTTAGTTGATGCTGATAACATCAATAGTAAGAATTCAGTAAAACAAAGTGAAAATATATCAAGCTAAAGTTCCAAATTTCCCATTACAATACGCAACAACAATAGCACAAGGGTGAAATCAAATTCAAGACACGTGGCAGGGAAAGTGAAAATGAACATATAAGAGACCAATGTGAAGCCTTGGAGGTATCACCTGGATCTACATCACAATATGAGTCTGGTATTAAAATGGGAAATCCCAATGACTTCTTGCAAAGTGTGTCCAATTGTTGACCGCATGAATCCAAGTTATTGACAAACCTAAAATTCACATCCAAGAAGTGATTCTCTTAGATTTTAAAACAATAAAAATGTTTCAAAAATTCAGAGCGCAAAATATTGAAATTTAACATAAGCAAGTTTAAATCTTATATAAATAATCTCGGCTACACTCATTGACAATAATCTTAATAAAATTACTATTTTCAAATTTGGAATAAGTCTTTCCATTTTGAAAACTGTAAGAGAATGCGCCTTAACCTTTGCATTCTTTTCGATTCAGACGTCAGTATCATGTAAAAATGAGGAGCCGTTTAGCCGAAGGTGCAATCTTAAACACTTTCTAACCAAATAAATGTTTTGCATAACTCAATGAATTTTTATTATTTTATTGAAGAAGATTTGTTGAGGGGAACAAATAGATTTTCGTGATTCCTAATACAAAATTACCTTAGAAAGAAATTAAACCTTAGTTCGGCAATATTTTATTTCATGTCATTCAATGATTTCTTAACTAGGGCTTCCTCCTCCTCTGTAAAAGCCCTCGTCCGTACATTTGTAATCTTTCTTCTCCTTCCAATATGGATGTTACTACCTACATTCAACCAATATTGAAATTTAACATAACGAAGTTTAAACTTTATATAAATAATCTCGGCTATACTCATTGACAATAATTTTAATAAAATTACTATTTTCAAAACTGGAATAAGTCTTACCATTTTGAAAACTGTCAGAGAATGCGCCTTAAGCTTTGCATTCTTTTCGATTCAGACGTCAGTGTCATGTAAAAATGAGAAGAGCCGTTTAGCTGAAGGTGCAATCTCAAACACTTTGTAACCAAATAAATGTTTTGCATAACTCAATGAGTTTTTATGGTTTTATGGAAGAAGATTTGTTGAGGGGAACAAATAGATTTTCGTGATTCCTAATACAAAATTACCTTAGAAAGAAATTAAACCCTTTTTCGGCAATATTTTATTTCATGTCATTCAATGATTTCTTAACTAGGGCTTTCTGCTCCTCTGTAAAAGCCCTCGTCCATACATTTGTAATTTTTCTTCTCCTTCCAATATGGATGTTACTACATACATTCAACCAATATGGATGTTTTGTTGAGAAAATTTTGCCAATAGAAATGTGTTATAGAAGAAATAATTATAGATTCCAGAAATCCTATTGCAGCCAATGATGTATTCTCGAGAGCATAATCGAGATAAGGAAATAATGGGAGAACTAGCCCTCTTACCATCCCATCATCCGCAATCACTATTGGAGGCAAAACCAGATCTTTAACTTTATCCTATAGCTCTGGGAGAGTTATTATGAGTTTGGCTTTCGAATCGTGGACCTGTTTGGGTACTTCCATGACGGTACACACCACGATCACTATTAAATAAATACATAAAAAGGAAAAGAGTCATTACATAGTTATATACATTTTTTATACATCAAATCCCTTGATCGGGCATCTCACCTATTACGAGGAGCCATGATAGCTGTATCCACGAAGGCTTCGAGAGAGTTCCTTACGAAAACTCAACTCAAATTTCGTAAGTAAACCCTCAGGCTGGAAAATGCACAATTGCTTGAGAGTAGCTTCCGGAGAGGATGAGGGTAGTTCCTCTAACTTCCACGTCAAATATGAGCTGTCAATCTGAACTCAGCGCATGGAATCCCTTTTTTTGTGGCATCCCACTAATTACGAGAATCCTGACAGTTGTATCCACTAAAGGTTCAAGAGTGTTCCTGATGAGGAATTGACACAATGGTTGTCATACCCATTCTATCAATGCAATTGGCGGGGAGAAGCATCATTACACAATAAGACCCCAAAAGAGATAACCAATGAGAAGCTTAGAAATAAATTTAAAATAATAATAAAAATAAAAATAAAAATTATTTTTATAAATTTAACATTATAACATGGTTGTTTAATTTTTGGCCAGCCCTCGAACTAATTGAATTTCAACTCATTTTAGAATGGGTATATCCACTGCTGAGATAGGGATAATCAACTAAAAGAAAAGTACACAAAAAAAACAACAAAGTTTGTGAAGAAAGAAAAGAAAATTAAAAATAGTCAAAACAACAACACATATAGACATGCATCCACAACTTGATACAATTTTCCACCAAACTAAAACACTTACCTAGAGAGGTACCGGTTCATGCTAAATCTTGATGGGGCCTTTAGGGTCGAAGCATGAAGATCTAGGAATAATGGAGTAATAATGCATCAGAATGATAGTATCATTTTTGCTTTCTCCATTGGCATATCAAACAAAAGCTGGATTTGAGGCTCCAATTCAGGGACTAACTTATGTACTGAATAAGGAAATCATACACTCGATATTAAAAGAGACTTTACGCTCGAGTAGTTGGGTTTTAGATAAATGGTGTATCAGAGATTGGAGTATTCAATATGTCTTCAAGGAAATTAGGTGTTTTGTTGCAAATATTATTTTAATAAGGTTTTTCTATGTAACAATATGGTACAATAAAAAGAGGAACCAGATATGTAACTACTTAGATCATTTACGACTAAAGCAAATTTAAGTGATAATTCATACCACTCCATGTTGAAAGAAAATAAGGGAATGTGTGGCACAAGTGCATGTATGGGAATACGGGCACCTCTAGTCATGTTATATATAAAAATTCTTCAAACTTGCTAGCTCACCATGGCATGGTGGCATCACATCCATGATACAAGTGCCAGGAAGAGACTGTATCATGTGTGGTGGCCTAAGATTATAAAAGGTGGAGAAAACAGGGGATTGAGAATGAATGGATTTTAATGAAGGGGATTTCCATAAGGAAGTTGAGGCTTCTACGAATATTGAGTTTAAACGCAAAATTCTATAGAAGATCATAAAGGATAATGATGCAAAATCCATAAATGGAAAAATCACAGACCTAGAGGACAACATAACAAATGACAACCTAGATATTAATAATAAACTGAACCATTTCAATATTGACCAAGGTATTGGTAGTTCAACTATATAAGACAGTTAAGGGGGTGTAGCAAACATCAGAGCTAGACTCTTCAGAAATGATGGATGAGAGCCAAGGTAGCATGCCATCATATTCACAACTAAAATATGAAGAGGCCTCTTCATTTTTAAATTTAGTTATAGGATTATTGTTCTTTGAACTTTGATGAGTTTTGCCAAATAAGTTTTAGAAATTACAATGGAACCTAACCTTATACAATTTGTTTTGATTTTACAAAATGGAAGTGGATCCTTTATCTCCTTTTCATTTTTATTTTGGTTATTGGATGCAATTTGATACTATGGATTTCTACGAATTATTAAGTGTTATAGTTAATTTTTAGGTTTATCTATGACTCTAGTCTAATGGACCATGTTTGGCACAGCACAAAATAATTCAACAAAATTACTAAAAGGAAGGGGAGTGAAATGAAAAAGTTTGACTCTCTGCTTGCCCTAAAGACTAGGTAGCCCCAACCCGCACAACTGTTTGTTTTGTCAAAGCCCAAATGGAATTGCAACACTAGAAGGAAAGTTAAAGTAATCCATACAAATGGATACTTAATGAGAATTATTTGAAATAAAAAATATGGTGAACTCTACTCTATGCTTACATATTGGCCTTTCCTATTTTTGTTTTCTTTTTAAAATTTTGTCTGGGTGGGGGTTGGGGTAAGAGCTGGGAGTGTTATGTTTTGTGGGGTTTTTGGATCAAAAACTATTGTTCATAGATTTATATGCAATGCTTTTCATAGTTTATATTGTTTTCAAATGATAAATTTGATGTTACTATTTTATGGCGGTTAATGGATGCTTATGAGAGATTGAAATAAATTGATGTCATGTATAAAAAGCAAGGTAAATAAACATAATAATCAACACAATATAGAAGTAATAACACACAGTAACAAGAAAAAAATATAGAAGCAATCACACACACTAACAACCCCAAGAAATACCCTAGGAAAGCTCAAACTCTAGGGTAAAACCCAACAAACGGAATTCCATGAAACACTAGCCAAGATGATAAACCCTTGGCCTTTTACAACTCATGAGTGGGGAGCCCACATTTGGTCAACCCTTGGCGCCCTGCAATGGAGACTAATGAGCCTATTTATATTCTTTTTTCCATCCAAATATAACTGGCGTAATACCATGGGCAAGAAACCACTAGCTCTAAACTAGTTGTATGCTTGTTTTGGGTAGTTGTTAATTTGGTTTTACCATAAATATAGTATTAAAAATGTATTTTGCCTACTTTACATTAGAAGAGAGTCATGACTATGTTGAGTAGATTTAACACATGGCTCTTACATCAAAATAATATTTTTAACATCGCTCATTATTTTCTTTCGACCGGGCTTCATTGTGTTCTGTTGGAGACAATGATTCCTATGAAAGGGTTACTAATTTTGGTGATGATTTTTTCATTGATTTGTAAGTTTCCAATTTTTTCGAGCTTCATTGATGGTTTTGAAAGAAATATCTTCCAACGCTTTACATTTTATGTGGCTGATTGAGTTTATATTTCTTAATTCTTGTTAATTAGTTGACCAACACCTGGTTTTTCTCTATTCGATTGTCACTTTTGTAGATACCCCTATTTGCAAGGCTAAACATGGAGGACTTAAGGATACTCTTGCTGATGACTTTCTTTCTCATGTTTTGAAAGTCTGGATTAGTGGTTACACAGATAAATCAATTAATGATTTCTTTATGCAGTTTGTAAATTTTCCTCTTAAACATTATGGTCCATGAACCATGAGTGCACATATCTATCTCTAAATGTTCTCTATGTTCTTGCATGCATTGATTGACAAGACTCGACTTAATATTGTTGAAGTTGGTGATATTGTAGGGGGTATTGTTATATCACTTGGCTCTCAATGTGCCAGTAAGTGCAGGATGGCTACTTCTTATGCAGGATTCCCAGGTGTATATCCTACCATTTCATGTGTCAAATGAATTATTTTCTTGTTGGATGCATGAGTTTTTGTGAAAATTTCATGTTGCTTACCATGTCATCTCTCCAGAGACTATTTGTCAGGAGTCACTCAAGACTATCAATAGACATTACTCTTCGGGCCTACAAGCAGTTTCAAATGTTGCAACTACAATTAAAGATGGGTTTTATGACACTGGTATTTCAATATCTATTTGCTACCACTAAATTATCATAGCAGGTTTGAATTTATATACGTTTCTGATTTCAATTTGTCTTCTTCAGGTGTTGGTGCAGGAGTGAAGTCAATGACTGTTAATCCTTTGGCATGGGAAGGTTCTATCAATTCAAAGGTAGGCATCAATAAAAGTTAATAATGTTGTAAACAGAAGGCTTTTAATTTTTTTAGTAGTTTCAATTTTATGTTTATGTCCATACTCTTCTATGTCTTTAGTATAGCTTACTATTTCCTTCACATTTATACACAGTTATACATATGTATACATGTCTACACACACACCTTCATGATGGTATATGTATAATTACTTCATTAAATATTTGTGTGCAAGGCACTAATGGCTTTTCTTTCCAGTTTCAATAGGTTGAATTTTTCAGAAAAGCACCAGATTGTCCTTTGCCCCATGGGTATCACCTCATGAAGTGTAGTTGGGCACTATGGAGTTTCACGTCAACACCTGGATCAAACAATAGTATATGGATGCTATTTTAAGCTTTTGATTTGAGTGAAGTCAATGGTGGTGTAGTTCATATGAATTAATTAATGAAGGCAAGGAATGGGAGTTGAATATTAACATCTATAATTATTTTTCACGTTGAATCTCATAGGTCTGCAGCAGCAATAGTTGCAGGGATGTTCGAAGATGAGATCATCGTGGTTGAAACAAAGGTACAAAACACCCATGTTCTGTAATTTCCAAAGATGAAGTCGTTCGAGAGTTGCTGCAATTGTACATAATGTGTTTCTTGTTTTTGTGCTATAGATTGTTGATCCTCAAACTAGAGATGACAAGCCCATGATGATATATGTTGACAATGGAATTCTTCCTAATATTTCTCTTTCTAATTTATGGAAACTCAGACTAGCATTTAAGAAGGGGGAAACACCACTACTAGTATAGATCTATTATCTAAAACATGACCATTCAAGGTTTCCTATTGTGGGTCAAGGAGTGCATTGGAAGATCGAAGATAGTTCCTAGGTTCTCATTGGGAAGGGCACTTCGATTGGAAGTCTACAAAATCATATTCTCCTGCATTCATTAATTAAAAAATTAAACAAAGAGAGTTTCCAGTATTTAACTTAAATTCCCAAGAGAGACTATCCACTTGGAAATCAAGGGTGGCTCTCTTCGATGGAACTACAATTGGAAGGTGCTCATATTGCAGCGTAGGAAACATTTATAAGAGCTATCCAAAAATCCTTTGTATCTCTTTCAAACAAACTGAATCAAATTATATGGCCTTCAAACCCTTTGGAGGTGTATGTGCCAAAACTTGGATATATGCAGTCCCTTGACAACCTACAACCCATTTCTCCTTGGTGTGTAAAAAGGCTCAGAAATCATAGTGCCCCCCAAAGGAAAAAATATTCATGTGGTTTCTCCTTTGCAACAAGGCCCCAAGATGGGAAAACTTGTAGAAGCATTCCTTCCATGGGCCTAGCAAATGTGTCCATTATTCACAATCATCTGAATCAATGGAACACTTGATTATCAGTTATCCCTTTATGCAATCAATATGGCAAGACACCCATATTCTAAAGGACATCTCTTATGTCTAGGAGCATCACTTCATAAAAGATGCTCTAAAAAACTCATTTTTCTGGCATCACAAGGCTCATCATAAGTATCTTCCTTTATCTATTTCTTGGAGGGTGTGGCTAGAAAGAAAGCATGCCATATTTGACAATGTTGGGATTTCCTTCTTGAAAATTGCCACACAAAGTATGGCTATTATAAACTATTATGATCCTTATAAAAATAATTTTCCTAATCCCATCCAAAGTAACATATCTATCAAAGTAGACCTTGCTTGGGGCCTTTTTGATGGAGCTTCCCAAGTTTCACCTTCTCAAGGGGGTGGTGGTGGGCTTCTCCTTCTCTCTCATTCTCATTTCATATCATTTTCAGCTTGTAACACTCCCACCTCAAAAAAATATGCAGACTTAATGTCTCTAAAATGTTTTCTTCAACTAGCTCAAGAATACAGGATTTCCTACCTTCATGTGCATGGAGACTCAAAGCCAATCATAAATTGGCTGAAAAGAGCCTCTAAACTTTTGAGCTACCACTTGCAGCCTCTTTTTCAAAACATATAACTTACCTTCTATTTTTATATTTTTGAAAGTTTGACCATGTATACAGGAACATGAATCAAGAAGTAGACAGATTGTCCAAAGTTGGCTTGGAAATGGACCCAGCCTCACTGAAAGTCACAACTTCTAAGGAAGGCCAGCAAATTGATCATGGCACTTGGTACTAAATAATCTTTTTACTCTGTCTATGTTTTTTTCTCGAATATGACAAATAACCTTATCATTGTTTTCTGCAACTCTATATGATCTTTTTGACTATAACAAGGATGTAAATTATATAAATAGGGATGGTTAAATGATTAAATTTTGTATTTTGGACAACAGATCTATATAGCTAATAGGATAATAGATGTACCATTTTGAGAGGGTGGTCACTTGACAAACGGCATGGATACAAATGCGTTTTGTTTTTGTAGATCTAGAATTTTTTGGAAAAATAGTTTTTGAGGTTACTTGGCCTTCTAGAATGCTTACTAGCATATATCGATGTAATTTTATTATCAATATAAAATTACACAATTTATTTTCCAAAGGAAAAGAAATTGCACCTACATGACAAAACAAGGAAATGACATATTACTTTGAAACTGCATCTCATCGAAGACTAGCAGAAGACATGTTCTAGTAGTAAGCTATGAAAAATGAGATGTTTACATTTTTTACATGTAAGTTACAACCCCGCCATCTACCCTCCTGTTAGTTCCTAAATCTACCTCAGGCTAAAGAAGGACGGTCTAGGGTAACATCAAACCACACTTAACCTAGTAGCTAGCCCTACCAGGTTGGGAGAGGGCTCTCTCCTTGTCAATCTCAACTAGAATATGAAAACTAGGGCTTGAGATGACTGAAATGAATGCTGATTTTAGGCTAGGTATAGTAGATCAGAGGATTTTGTTTGATTTTAAATTTTGGTTGCTGGATCAATTGGAGAAGGCAGATTGGGTCCGGGAAATCAACTCATGGATATAGTCATGGCCTGTGGGGCAAGGTAGACAAGGGTTTATGTACTAGCAATGGATTTGAGATGGTAGAGGAGATAGCTGAGGAGTTGAGGAGGGCATAGGATACTATGAATCCTCTTCAAATAGTGAAAACATTGAAAAGCAAATGCATTCCCAAGACAAAGCATTGTAAATTAGTGTATTTTATCTATTCACCTTAAATCATTTAGTTTAGAAGAGAGAGAGAGATGTGGATACATATAAAACATCAGAAAAACCTCATTACAAATAAGAAACAATACATAAACTCATTATCACAAGAATGCCACAAAAATAGCTATGAAACCTGGTTTTATTCCTTGCCAAACTGTTGATACAAATGTTCAGTGAGTCCAACACCTCTGCCAAAGTCCAACCTTTACAAATGACTAAGAAATTACATAATATAGGTAAGGAAACCACTCATGCTAGCTATTAGGGTCGAATCCATGAGGAAAGGGGTGGTTTAAACCATATCTAAACTAAGAACAAGAATATAGGCAGTGGAACACCTTGCCTCTAAAACTTAGGAATCCAATTCATTACAATTCAGAACCACTTGGAACTTGATGTATCTACCCTATGAGGTGATTTTCATCAATATTTACATTAAATACATCATTTACCATGCACACATTTACCAAGAAAACAAGAAAAGTCAACCACTGAAGAAACTAGGTGAAATTTTGAGTTTTAGGCTAAATTGGCAAAAAATTTCCTGATGTGTAGTGCCCTGAGACTGATGCATAGTGCCGCTTCATGACTACTTTTGGACGCGTTTTTCTTCACCAAATCAGGCCCAAGATAGTTTTTTGGAAAGATTTTGATCCGGATTTAGATGGGAACGCAATAGATTACAGAGATAACCATAAATACAGAGATGCGATAACCATAAATACAGAGATGCAGCGGAAATAATACTTCATTTCATTAATGGAAAATACCGAAATATGCTTACAACCAGAAATGGAAATAAACTAGCTAGGCCGATGGTAGCTTATCTCTAAGAAGAGATGTAGCGGCTACATGCCTCTGAACTGTTCCGAACTGAGTTACAATGAGGCTCCAAGGCCTATTTATTGTTAAGAAACAATGGAAAACCCTTCACATCCCGAAACCTAACCCTAGAAGATGAAACACCAAATTGTGGGCCCCGTTTGGGTAAATTGGTACATCAATTTCCCGGGGTCGTAACTTTGGCATACGATCTCCGTTTGACGCGCACGATAGCTCGTTAGAAAGATATATCCGAGTACTACCACTTTGGGAGGCAACATCAGTCCATGGACCCATGTTGCCCCAGAATCCCAAAAAAACGTCGTTTAGGGCCTCAAAACGGCTCCGGAAGTTCAGGACCCGAAAAACTGCTAAAAATAGTAAACTGTGCTACAATTTAGAACGCTGAAAAGACTGAAAGAGACAGTTGTGGGGGTCCAAATGGGTTGGTGGGTGGCCACCAACATCCACCTGGATCATTCCTCCCCCCTTAGGAAGCAATGGTCCCCATTGCGTTGAGTTCCTCCATCTGCTAAACTTGTCCTGCAATCTCTGATGTGTCCAGTGATGGTGGGAAGCATGGTCGCCGATGGTCCACATTGAACATTTGGTGCAGGCGAAGGAATGGAGGAATGATGTGCTCCAAAGCATTGTTCCCCATAGCCTTGGTACTGCTGTAAGGACCATGTCGGAGTGGTCTGAGCTTCTAATGGGTTCTGGTAAGGCATTCTTTCTGTCGATGCAACTAGACTTTGTTGCCCACCTGAAACTTGTGTGGTACCCATGTGGGTGAGGAGAAGTTGTTCCTGTGTTTTTTCATGACCGTATCCCTTTGCTGCTGCTGCTGCATGGAGGAACCCTTTGCAGGGGTCATGGATGTAGCAACGATCTTCCCCTTATTTTGGGAGTGAACTAGACAGATGAATTTCCTGGTCTGTGATATGAGCTTGCTGCCTTTCTTGGTAGTGAACAAAGATGTGGCGGTAGGTGGGGCTACCTCTGGTATCCTGTATAATGAATTATTCAAAGAAATAATGACAGCACGAGGCCTTGACTCATACACAGCATGTCGCCTCCATAAGCATGGTTGGCCTAATAATACATCGCAAACATCCAGAGGTGTAACATCACACAATACCTCATCTGTGAAGGGCTTGATGCTATAGGGAAGGTGACACTGCTGGCGAACTTTGAGATCTCGTCCTTCATGAAGCCACCCGATACTGTACGATTGTGGGTGTGGTGTAGTCGGTAGGCCCAACCACTTCACGACCTCTGCTGAAACCAGGTTCTTTTGGCTACCACTGTCGACAATGAATCGCAGCGGTGAACCCTTCACCCACATCTGTGAGTGGAAAAGACGCTCCCCTTCCTCTGGATCTTCAGGCTCAGTTTTCTTGATCTTGGCAATGGCAACAGTGGCGCTAAGATCCACATCAATGATCTACTTCCCTTTGCCATTCCCCTTGTTGAGTTCTGGCTCAGGGTCGGAACATGCATCTGATTCAGAAGCCTTCAACTCGGCCACCAGCGACTGCTTGGTCCGACACTCACTTGTGTTATGAGTGGGACTCTTGTGGAAATCACACCACTTTCCTGTGTCCTTCTTCGGCTTTGTGGTGTTGTTCTTTTCTTGCGACTTCGGCGGGTTGTCTTGGGCTGCCCCGCCTTGGCTTCGTCCTTTGGGCTTCAGATTTGCAAATCCAAAGTCTCGCTTCTTCTGTTTGAACTTTTTCTCGATTTTGACAGCGTATCGGTATTCTGTGCCGAGTGAGGGGATGTTCAAGAACCCCATCTCTTCCTGGATGTATTTGTGTAGGCAGCCGCGGTATTTGAGTACCAGATGCAGCTCAGAATCTTTGATACCCAACTGTGTGCGAAGGGTATGAAAAATGTTTGTGAACTCCGGCACATCTTGGTCTCGTCCCTGACGCAGTGTGGTCCATTTGATGTATTTGTCCTCATAGCTTCCGACAGGGTAGTACTGCTCTTTGATGGCATCCCGGAAGTCATTCCAAGTGGGTGCGGCTGAAAATAATGAGCCTGTACTTTCATCCTTCTGCTCGCAGTATGTTTCCCACCAGTCCTTGACGTGGGGGGCTGCTTTGAGAAGAGCGAAAACAATCTTTTCCTGACTTGAAAATTCATGAACAGAAAAATACCCATCTAGCAGATTTAACCATTTATCTACGGCATCTGCGTCTATTTGACCCTCGAAGATGGGGATTTCAAAATTAACTTGTACCTTAAACGGTGTGGCGTTTCCAGAGTAGCTGTTGGAAGCCGATGCGTCGCCTCTGGGTAGCCGCTGAAGGATCTGCGCAAAGCTATCCATCATCGCGTTCCTTTGCCGCTCGAGCGCTTCTTCGAGCAAGATTTTGATAGGATCTCCTGCCCCCTCGTCTTTCTTCTCATCCGCCATGGGAGGCCGTCGGGATTTGCGAGGCTGGTCTTGCAAAGGTTCGACCAGTTCAAGCCCTAACTCCTTATATCCCGACCTCGTTGGGGACATGCAAAGAAAAACAGAGAAAAAGTAGACTGCTCTGATACCACTGATCCGGATTTAGATGGGAACTCAATAGATTACAGAGATAACCATAAATACAGAGATGCGATAACCATAAATACAGAGATGCAGCGGAAATAATACTTCATTTCATTAATGGAAAATACCGAAATATGCTTACAACCAGAAATGGAAATAAACTAGCTAGGCCGATGGTAGCTTATCTCTAAGAAGAGATGTAGCGGCTACATGCCTCTGAACTGTTCCGAACTGAGTTACAATGAGGCTACAAGGCCTATTTATTGTTGAGAAACAATGGAAAACCCTTCACATCCCGAAACCTAACCCTAGAAGATGAAACACCAAATTGTGGGCCCCGTTTGGGTAAATTGGTACATCAATTTCCCGGGGTCGTAACTTTGGCATACGATCTCCGTTTGACGCGCACGATAGCTCGTTAGAAAGATCTATCCGAGTACTACCACTTTGGGAGGCAACATCGGTCCATGGACCCATGTTGCCCTAGAATCCCAAAAAAACGTCGTTTAGGGCCTCAAAACGGCTCCGGAAGTTCAGGACCCGAAAAACTGCTAAAAATAGTAAATTGTGCTACAATTTAGAAAGCTGAAAAGACTGAAAGAGACAGTTGTGGGGGTCCAAATGGGTTGGTGGGTGGCCACCAACATCCACCTAGATCAGATTTACCTGTCTAGTTTCTGGAACACTTTAACTTTTCTGATTTGGAGTTGATTTACCCCTTCAAAAATCATTTCTCCCAAGACTTCTTTTTGTGGGTCCGAAAAGTGGCAGAGAGGGAATTTTTTAGGTGTTTTTTTCCCTTTAAGTGACCCAAATCTTCTCCAAAATTGATGAAACTTTTTGGGTTTGATTATTTTTTCATGCTAAATCCAAAACTACAAGCCATTTGGAAAAAGAGTGAGCCAATTCAATGCGCAACGCCGGTGGCATTGTGCATCAGTTGAAATTTCTTGTGTTTCTATTTACAAAATTGCAAAATGACAAAAAGTTCCCAAAATTTCCTCAAATTTGGCAAGAGGCAACCTCATTAAGTGCTTTGCTGAGCTAATGAAGCTTCAACCAAAATTTTGAGTTTATCATGTTCTTTCTTGGCCCTCAAGGCTCTCCTTAAATTATCTTTTAGCCTCTTTACCCTTGTTTTGCAAATCTTATTCTGGGTTAGGTAGTTATAGGCCATATGGCACAGCATTTTCTCCTCTTTATTGGCTTTCTCAAGCATCTTCTCATGGTGAATGCTTTCCCTCTCCAACCATGATTCTCGGTCATCCTCAATTTCTTGCTCAAGGGAGGTCATCTTGATCTTTCTTTTCTTTGCCTCTTCCCTATTTTCCCTAATCATATGCAACTCCATAATAGTTTTCTTATCTATCAGTTGCTTTTTTTCTTGCTCAAGAAAGTTGATGATCCATGTGGCCTTCTCAACGTTAAGTGATAAGACTTGTATCTCAACCTCCTTCTCTTTGATAATCATGTCCTTGAGTCTTGAGCTTTTTGAGCCCAAATCAGTGACATCCTCCTCAATCAAAACAAAATCCCTGTCTTTCCCTTCAAGAGGGCTCTTCTCATGCATCCTTTGGTTTCCTTTATCTCTGCCCTTTCACTGCTGGTCAACCTGTATAGCTGGAGAAGAAGACAATGCCCCTTTCATCCGTGGCGAAGATAGTGTTTGCCTGTGGTCTGGTGAAGAAAACAAGACCCCTTCCACCCCTTGTGGAGAAAGTACTCGCTTGGTAGCTGTAAAGAGCATTCTAGTGCCTCTTTCATAGGTGAAAAACATAGGAATAGGAACTTCCTCTCTTTTATTTTCAGGCTCCTTTTGTTGCCTCGAAGGTTCACCTTCCTCTTGAGGATCTGAAAATATTTGAGGCCCCTTGAAGCACTCATGGGCAATGAAATTTTCCCATGGCACTCCCAACTGAGTGAGCTGATGCAAAACAACAATTTTGATGACAGAAAAATGATAAATGCTATTGAGCTACTGTGGATATGGTTTTATTTTTGCAATCACTGTCATCCTCTCTATGTTTTTGCATATGAAATAAGGGATGCTCATCATTCTAACCCTGGTGAAATGCATGAGAGATCTGATGTGGTAGGCATAAAGTCTAGAGAACCTACCCTCACATGTAAATAATTTGATGATAAGTTTCATTAGTGGAACAAACCAGTCCTCCAAGAATTTAAAAGGAAACACCGTGCTGAGTTTACCATGATAATTGGCCTTGATATAAGGCTCATAATGTTGCTTACTAATATTTCGTCTTTTGTTCCAATTTTCCCCTACATCTGGAATTCTTGTGGCTTCTACAATTATAGTTGGTGAAAGAGTGAAGTTGATCCCAACAAGATGTACCATATTATTATTCATGTTTATCACAAACTGCCTTGCTAACTCATGGTGATATTTGACCCTGTCAACCATTTCACAAAACTCAAAACAGGACTGATATCTGAAACATGTGGTGGCTAGTGGGTAAGCAAGGAGTTCACTCATGCTGATAGGTTCCTCCCTAATGATTTTTCCACCTTTGTGAGGCTTCCTTGGCTGCACATTTTTCCCCTTGAGTTATCACTAAGTGTGTCTTCTTCAAAATCTGATTCACTGCTTCTTTCCATGCTTGTCTTTATGATATAATGTGATGATGATATGGTGAACAATGGTAATGGGTGGGGACAAAGAAAATCAGCATGAAGAGATTTTATAAATTGGACAATAGTAATGAAGTGGCGTAGGGGAATGAAGGGAAAGATTTGTCAAACTAGGGTTTTGATTTATGAGGGACTTAGGGTTTAATAAAGGGGATTAGTTTCTTAGGGTAATACGGAAAGGGAAAATAGAATCAATGGGTAGTTTTAGTACAATGAAGTTTGGAAAATGGACAAAGGATGTTGGTTTTGCAATGAGGTGAATGTTTTGCAAAGAGGTGAAAAACGTATGGAGGCAAGCTAGGGTTTTGATTTTAGGAAGCAAAACTCATGAAAAAAACATGAAGAAGACGTATTTCAGCTCAAGATAGATGAAAACTTACTTGTAGGAGGTGAATACAACATTTGGGAGAATTTGTGATGAATTTGAGTGAGTTTGGAGCCTCCTTGGCCAATGCACAATGCACTGGGCCTAATGCGTAGTGCCTGCCTGACATGCAGTGCCTGTGTAATTTTACACAAAGAAAAGCTTTCTGATGCATGTGCTGGTCTGATGCACAACACTGACCCTCTTATGCACAACGCCAGGCAAATTTGCTGCAAATTCTGGGTTTTCTTCCTCTTTTTTTCAATCTTCCTTCAAAACACGATTTTGGCTCTCCACTTGACCTTTTTCACAATGGAATGACTTGCTAGCATGAATTTGCTTTATATATGATACACTTTATTTTTTCTTCATTGCAAACCCACTTTTCTAAAGTCTTAGTCACTTTTTCAAAAACTTTGTTTTTTCAGCTTGAAGTTTGACTCTTTTTCTTGGCAATTTGATGGACTGATGTCTTGATGCTTTTGTTTTTGCAGTGGCAGGAGTTGGAAAGGTAACTAGGAATAGCTGTTGAGCTTATTACATATAGAAACAATTAAATTACATGAAATTTTTACAAAAATGGGAAAACTCTTTTTTCACCTCAAAACAGAGTTTTGAGGTGAAAACGATTTATTTAGCACATCAGAAGTAAATTTATGATCTTATGAACCCTTTTATCCTCCTCATGTGCCTGCTGACCTTTTTATTCAATTTTGGATGACCATGATGACATACCCTAAGACCTAGTGAAACTAAACCCTAAAACTGAATGAAATGAACTGAAATGACTATAAATGACAGAAAAGATGTTTGAATAAGCCAGCAGGGATATGACATGAGGGAAACTGAAATGAAACCACTACCATGAGTTGATCCATGACTTAGTGGAATGCATCTAATCAAATGAGACAACTAATATGCATGCAAAAGAGAAATTTGATCACCGATGGAAGTGTGAAGACACTGACACTAACATTGGCTCCAATGGGGATGGTAGCTCCTGGGAGGTGCCAAGAACCATAGACCTTTGGAAAAGTAGACTAGTGCCTTCATCCATTAGGCAATATGGAGTCAATAACTTCAGAACACCAAAACAAACACCTTGACTCAAGACTCATAGCTAAACCAACTCAACTAAGACAAACTCAACAACTGACACTAAATAATCAAAAACTGAAGCCAAACATTCAACTTTATAGCCTTCACTTCGGGCCCCAAGCTAAATGAATGGTAACAATGTAAACTTTTCAATGAAAGGAATAAAATGGTATGTATAATGACAAAATGTGATAGCAGAAATTTTTTTAGAGATAGTACCATTTCAGAAGACAACCATTTACTGGTCCTCCTGGATAGTCTTCCTCATTCATTTCTTTCAGTAGAAAAGCATTTTTTCCCTCTATATGCAGCAATTCTGTATGGTCCCTTCCACATGTTCTCGAATTTGCGGTGCTTGCCTTTACCCTCGTTTCTAGCATCGCATCGTAACAGTATGTCTTCAATCTGAAATTTGTCTGCCTTTGCCTTCCGATCATAAATCTTTTTAATTCTCTCCTACAGCCTGAAAGCATTATGAAAAGCTTCCTCTCTTGTCTGCTGTAAATTGATCATTTGGCTTATTCTCCACTGAAAATGATCTTCCTCGTTGCCAGCTTCCTGCAGAAGTTTAACAACCAAGACTGCAGGAGATGTTGGGAATACCATGTCAACAAGGATAATTTTAGGGGCGAATGTTCGCCCTTTAGCGAAATTAAGTGGTTTTAAATTTTTAGTGGGCTAATATTTTGTATCATAGTACATTTTTACAAATCACCTCAAATAGCCCACCCTATTTTAAGGGAGAGGGTAAAAAAGGTAAATTTAGCCCTTGAAATTAGGACTTACAACCTTCCATTCGCCCATTTTCAAGAATAGGTTTTATTTAAGTGAATCCTATGGGCCAAATACCATATTTATAAAAGAGGTATGGTAAATTAATAAAAATATAAATAAATGAGAGGTATGGTAAATAAATAAAACATTTTTTATATTTACTCCATAAGTCACCTTATATACATGTAAGGGTGTAAACAAATAAAAATATAAGTAAAGTGGAGGTATGGTAAATAAATAAAATGTCTTTTTATACTTACTCAAAAGGTATGGTAAATAAATAAAAATATAAATAAACTAGACGTATCGTAAATAAATAAAACCTCTTTTTATATTTAGTCCATAACCCTCGTTCTATTTATGAAGGCTCAAGAAAGAGGTTTTATTTAATTGAATCCTATGGGCCAAATACCATATTTGTAAAAGAGGTATGGTAAATTAATAAAAATATAAATAAACGAGAGGTATGGTAAACAAATAAAACATTTTTTTATATTTACTCCATAAGTCACCTTATATTTACGAACACTCAAAAAATGGGTTATATTTAGGTGAAACCTATGGCCAAAATACTATGGGACAAATACCATGGACTAGATTGTTATTAATACCATGCAAAAAACCATTATTAACCCTAATATTAGAATTAATAAAAATAAAAATGGCACATGGTATTGACCCATGGTATTCACCAAAAGGGCACATGGTATTGACCCATGGTATTCACCTGGAATGTAGCCTATTTAAATGGGGGAATTAAACCAACATGTAGCCTATGCTAAGATTCACTAGGACTTTACAAAGTTTTATTATTTAGTGAAAGACTCGCCAAGATCTTACAAGATTTTATAATTGAGTAAAATATTCGCCATGCCTGGTGAGAGATTCGCCAAAAAATTATATATACATATTATATTATTGATAAAATCGCCTTCCATTTTTCCTATATACCATGGAGATTCGCCCATTTATTATATTTATAAATTTAGGGGGGGTTCTTAAAATTTTCCCTGCATGTCAATATTGTATACAATCTCGAACAGAGACATTCCTATTGACTTATTTTGGCTTACTCTATCAGCCCATAATGCATTAACCATTTTTTTATGCCAGCTCTTCTTATTGGTTTCCAGCAGCTTCTTAATGATGTTGACCAATGACTTGTTTGAAGACTCAGCCAATCCGTTACCTTGTGGATAATATGCAGTAGAATGTCCTAAGGTAATTTTGTATTTGCTACAAAATTCAATCATCTTTTTGGGCGTGAAAGCAGTTGCGTTATCTGTAATAAGTTTGTTAGGACAACCAAAACATGACAAAATATTTGTTTCAAGAAATTGAATTATTACTGAGTTCGTGGCTTGCCGAATGGGAATTGCCTGAATCCACTTTGTGAAATAATCTGTTTTTGTCAAGATCCACTTGTGTTGAGCTAAGGATGTGGGATGAATCTCTCCAATAAAATGTAGGCCCCATTGCTGAAACGGTGCACTAACTTCGACTAGCTTGATAGGTAGAGGCTGCAACTTTCTTCTTCCCTAAAAAATTTGGCATTCAGGATAGCTTGTGACAGTTTTATAAACATCAGCAAAGGTAGGCCAGTAGTACCCTCCTCTCAAAATTTTGTTAGCCATCGTCTTCCAAAATAAGTGACCTCCATAGTCTCCCTTATGAAAATCACTCATGAACTTTTGGGCTTCATCTTCGGTTAAGCAATTCAATAAAATACCTCCAGTATCCTTCGAATAAAGTGCATTATTCAGAATACAAAATCTATTAGCCTTAAGTTTTAGAATTCTACCTTTATTTTTAGTCATCCTCGGTGGTGGTGAAAGATGCTGAAGCACGTACACAATATGTAAATACCAAGGAGACTGAAGAAAAATTTTAGATACCTTAATCACCGAACTATCTTCTTCTTCTTCAAAAATGGCTGCAATCAAATTTATATCCAATGCATGTAGATTGGACTCCGCCATTAACTTTGCTAGAGCCTACCACTTGATTAGCTTTGTTGGCTTTATCTCCAAGTCATATTCTAGCAATGCTTCAATCCATTTGCCCCGCCTTCTTTCTGGATCTGTTTGTTCCAAAACATCTTTAACTGTTGCCTTAGGGACATAAGCAAGGATATGAGAGTGAAGAATATATACTTGGAAATCTTTCAAAGCTTTAACTAAGGCAACAACTTGCTTCTCAATGATGTTATATTTCAAGGCTGTGTCCCTTATTGTCCTGCTAAAGAAGGCAATTGGTTTTTCTAGCTCATCTCTTTTCTACATTAGAACTACTACCATAGTATGTTTAGAAGTGAATGAAAATAATATGAAATCCTGTGAATAATCCGAATTGATCAAAATCGGGGCTGAGGATAGAGCCAACTTTACCAAGTTAAAAGACTTCATAGCTTCCTCAATCCACTTGACCACACTATCTTTCTTCAACATATTAGTAATTTCCCTCAAGTGTTCAGTTAGATTAGGCACAAAACAATGTAAGAAATTCATCTTACTATTAAATGCTTCTATCTCTTTATTATTACAAGGAAAATCTATCTTCTCTATAGCTTCCACTCTAGCAGGATCGATGTAGATTCCTTCCTTTGATATTTTGTGACCGAGAAGCTTCCCTTCATCCATAGCAAACAAGCTCTTTTTGGGATTGAGTGATATTCCATATTTTTTGCAACGCTGAAAAATAATTTTCAGATGGTAAATATGCTCTTCATCTAAATTTGAAAAGACAGAAAAATCATCAAGATACACTACTAAAAACACATCTTTTTCATTTGCGAAGGTAATGTCCATGGCATGTTGAAATGTTGCTCCAACGTTCTTTAAACCAAATGGAATCTTGGCATAGTTGAATGTTCCCCAAGGAGTGGTGAATGTTGTCTGGTCCCTGTCATCTTCATAAACCAAAATTTAATTGTAGCCAGAATATTCATCTAGTAGCGACATGCGAGATGCTCCAACTACTCTTTGGAGAATGTGATCCATTTTCGACAGCGGGTAGTTATCTTTTAATGACACTTTATTCAAATTTTTGAAATACATGCATAATATAATCTCACCTGTCTTTTTCCTCACAACAACTAGGTTGTAGATCCAATCTGAAAATCTGATCGAAACGATTATACCAGCCTTGTACAATCGATTTACCTATTTTTCTATTGATGGTGGCAACTTCATATTTATCCTTCTCAGCTTTTGGAAAAATGGCTTCTGATTTGCCTTAATAGGAATTATATGTTGAATTATACTTTTATCATACTCTTTTAAATCTGTACAGTCCCAAGCGAATACATCAGAAAATGAAGACAATAAACTAATGTATTTAGCTTTTACCTGAGGAGGTAATGCCTTTGACAACTTCACGATAATTCTCTATTGTTCCAATATTTACATCTTCAACACCCTTCTTAGTCGGCACTAAGCTTGCCTTTCGGGCTACATCATCTTGATCAAATAATTCCTCTAAAGGTATAAGGCCTTTAGGAATGACATTATCTTTCAATTGTAATACTTCCATCTGATTTAGCTCTATTTCTGGTTCACCATCATCTTGCTCACCATCTATAGATGGGTCTTTATACTTTCCTTCATTCTGCAGAAAATCATCAATCCCTTTGTCATCATGAAACACCTGCCAATATCACAGATTAGCAGGGATAGCTGGGCGATGCTTCACATGAATTTCAAACTTATTGTTTGAATTCATTGGGATCTTTAAATAACTTGCAGCTGTAGCAAGAGAATCCGCAATGACATTTTGTGTATGAGGGACAAATTTCAAGGTATAATATGGAAACAACCTCAAAATATCTAAAAAAACTTTACGATAAGCCCTCATTCGCATATGTTTGGCTTGGTATTCACCCTTGACTTGTTTGATTACTAATTCTGAGTCACCATAAACTGAAATTCTCCTTGCATTCAACTTCTTGAGTATCTTCAACCCTGCAATTAGTGCCTCATACTCGGCTTCATTGTTAGAACAATCGAAAGCCAATTTATATGAACAAATTCTTACATTACTTGGGACTTTATTTGGTAGGAAAATAGGGATGCATATCCAAATCCCAATTCTTGCACCATCCTTACCTACTACTCCATCGAAATCCATACTCAATAAACTGGCTTCTTCCTCCAAGTGCTGGAATTCGGTTTGCTCTTCTACCTTGGGTTGTTGTCCATCAATTTTCAACTATTGGCGGAATGTAGGTTGCTCAGTGGTACTTGCAAAGTTTTGTCTCTCTTGATCAAGTACCGCCCTAAAATTTTCTGTTATCTCTGGAACATCTTCCACTTCAACTAGCTGGCTATTTACATCAGTAAAACCACTATCTGAATAAATAACAAAAGATTCTAATTCTTTATGTATAGAGCTAATTGGATGATTCGAAGTTTTCTCCTTGCTTGTGATCATATACTTCATCTTTTTCTCTCTATATAATTTTCTCAACTGATCAAACACGGGAATAGTGGCATAGGAGAAATCTAATTGCAATGTCCCTTTTAGTTTTGCTCCCCACAACCTAGATAAAAGCATGCCAAATCTACGGGGAATTTCGGCCACAACTACATCCATGAGAACATTCTTTGCTAGAATCTGATCTAAATTCACAACCAAATCCTTGATAAGACCAATACTTCTAACCCTACAGGAATCAAAAGAATAAACATCATGATATTTACTAGTGATGTCGAGACCCAATTTTTCCATAATTTCCTTTGGCATCAAATTGTGCGATGCTCCTGAATCAGACATGGCGTTGTGCAAGACATACTAATGCAATCTAAGGCTTATGTAAAATAGGGCTACTTCACTATCCTCAGATTGGCCTTCTAATGAAGGACCAAAAATAAGCTTCGTTTGGTCATCTTCCATATTAACCATATCAGACAGGGGACCTACATTCGAAATATTTGATACTTGACTCTTATAACTGCTATTCTTCATTAATTTTGTCATAGGTATTGACACTTTTAACTTAGCAACCTCATTCTCTAAGCTAAAGGCTGTAATTTTATTTACCTCTTTAACCAGAGAATCCTTCTTTTTAGACTTTTCCTTTGCTGTACTTGGCTAATTTGTCTTCTCATTTGAAGATTGTACTTTGTTGGAAGTAGGATCTGCTGGCTCCTTTCCCTTTTTCTGAACATTTGAAGAATCATTCTTAGGCTGTGCTGCTTCCTTTCGCTTTTGGACCGGATTGATTGGTACATCCCTGCTCCTAAGTGAATACATATATCCCCTCTGATATTCATTTGATTCTTCTTCTAGGACTATTTCATTGACTAGTGTAAAATCTTCATCTTTCTATATATCTCGGCTCTCTGAATATTCCTCATCCTCTGTGATATAGATAAGAAAACCATCTACTGTAAAAAGGTGATTTTCCTATCCTGTTGGATCTTCATCATCCTTTGACTCTAGGTCGTACACATAACTCTGATGTAGACATGTTTTGAATTGCTGCTGTGCTGATTGATCTTGTACGCTTCGCTCCCACCGTTTGATCTTGAACCGTGGTTGTTACTGACCATGAAAATTTGGATTTCTGATTGGTGTCTTGGGATTATATGCAATTATCAATCTATCGAACATTTTCTCAATTTTACGAAGCAAATGATCAGCTTTTACATCTAAGGAAGAAGCCTCTTCCTTTAAGGTCACTTTTTTCTTAGTCTTCATCCTAGATCTCTTAGCTAGCAGATTTGCCTCCACACTCACTACATTTTTTTGCATATCCTCCAATATAGTAGGGTCTCATTCTCTCAATTGGTATGCCATGTCGGGATCAAAACCATCAGGGAATTTTTTCAAATCCAGCCCCATCGGTGGCTTGATATCAACTAGAATAGCATTATAGACAGTATTGAATCTCACACAGTAATCCTAAACACTTTCACTAGCATTCCTCTTTATATTTTCATACTCAGAAAGAATTTGGAGCGGATTTTTCTTTACCTCCCAACGATCTAGAAATTGTCTATGAAGAACCGACAATGTATTGATAGTCCCTATGGAATAGTGCTCTAAACTACTTTCGAACATCGCCTCCAAAACTTTGCACAAATAATCACATGGTCACATTCTCTTCATCTATCTCATGAATATCAATGAAGTCGTTCATCCTGTCAACATGCTGTTGCGCTGTGATACCTTGAGTAGCATCAAATAATGGTATCTTACTTTGGTAATCAGTAGGCATAGCATCGAAGTTTTGTGGCAAAACGAGAGGTGCATACCTGGCAACCATTACTCGAGGTGGATTGGAAACTGGCCTTGGGGAAATGGGAGGATTTATAACAACAAGGACAGTCGATGTGATGGGTGTTTGAGGGCTTGAAGGAAGAGTAGAGGTGATAGATATTTGATCAAATATGCTCGGTTGAATGGGAAAAGTGGGGATAAACTAAGGTTGAGAATGAACTTCAGAACTAGATAAGACAGCAGATGAACCAAGAGTAGCAAATGTTGATTCTAGGAGCTCAGGGATATTGGTAGCCACAATAGATGATTGAAGAGAATTCAAAATATAATCATCAATTGATCTATTCGCTCTTTTAGTTTCAAGGTCTTCAACAAATTGCAGATTTAAAATGGTATCACCAATCGCACTTTCAAATTTGGTTTCAAACAAAGATAAATCAAAGTGTTCATCAAAACGAAGATCTTCAAGATATTGAAATTCAACTGGGCATGAATGAGATCTGAAAACCGGTCTAGGACTCAATGAAATTTCCTACTTGAGTATTCTTGGAATGAGATTAGGATTTTCAAACACGGGAGGAGGATCAGGATCAAGATTGTCCCTGGTGTATCTTCTTGAAGCCAATATGTTTGATCTTTCCCCAAAATTCAAATGGACATTACAGTTTTTTTCAGCCTAATGAATTCTAAACCTATCATCCAAAAGTCTGGAATTTGTTCTTTTAAAGTAACGGGGTAATATATTTCAACTCTTCCCCAATATGGTTCCCACTATGTTAGTGCCTAAATCTACCTCAGGTTGAAGAAAGGCAGCTCTAGGGTACCATCAAACCATGCTTAATGTGGTAGCTAGCCCTACCAGGTCGGGAGAGGGCTCTCTCCTTATTAATCTCAATTACAATATGGCAACTAGGGCTTGAGATGACAAAAATTAATGTTGATTTTAGGCTAGGTATAGTAGATCAGAGGATTTTGTTTGATTTTATATTTTGGTTGTTGGATCAATTGGACAAGGCAGATTGGGTCTGGGAAATCAACTCACGGATACATTCATGTCTTGTGGGGTAAGGTAGACAAGGGTTTATGTACTAGCAATGGATTTGAGATGGTAGAGAAGACAACTGGGGAGTTGAGGAGGGCATAAGAAACTATGAATCCTCTTCAAACAGTGAAAACATTGAAAACCAAATGCATTCCCAAGACAAAACACTGTAAATTAGTGTATTTTATCTATTCACCTTGAATCATTTAGTCTAGAAGAGAGAGAAAGAGATGTTGATACATATAAAAAATAAGAAAAACCTCATTACAAAGAAGAAACAATAAATAAATTCATTGTCACAAGAATCCCACAAAAATAGCTGTGAAACCTTGTTTTATTCCTTGCGAAACTACTGATACAAATGTTCAGTGAGTCCAACACTTCTGCCAAAGTCCAACCTTTACAAATGACTAAGAAATTACATAATATAGGCAAGGAAACCACTCATGCTAGCTATCAGGGTCGAATCCATGAGAAAAGGGGTGGTTTCAACCATATCTAAACTAAGAACAGGAATATAGGCAGTGGAACAACTTGCCTCTAAAACTTAGGAAACCAATTCATTACAGTTCAAAACCACTTGGAACTTGATGTATCTACCCTATGAGGTGATTTTCATCAATAATTACATTAAATACATTATTTACCATGCATACATTTACTAAGAAAAGAAGAAAAGTCAACCACTGAAGAAACTGTGCGAAATTCTGAGTTTTAGGTAAAATTGGCAAACATTTGCCTGATGCGCAGTGCCCCAAGCCTGATGCACAGTGATGCATCATGACTGCTTTTGCAGGCCTTACACTTCACCAAATCAAGCCCAAGATATCTTGTTGGAAAGCTCTACCTACCCAATTTCTAGAACACTTTAAATTTTCTGATTTAGAGTTGATTTTCCCCTTCAAAAATCATTTCTCCCAAGACTGCTTCTTGTGGGTCCAAAACGTGGTAGAGAGGGCATTTTTTAGGTGTTTTCTTCCCTTTAAGGGACCCAAATCTTCTCCAAAATTGATTAAACTTTCTAGGTTTGATTGCTTTTCATGATGAATCGATGGACTACAAGACATTTGGAAAAAGAGTGAGCCAATTCAATGCGCAGAGCCAATGGCATTGCGCATCAGCTGAAATTTCCTGTGTTTCTATTTACAAAATTCCAAAATGGAAAAAAGTTCACAAAATTTGATCAAATTTGGCAAGAGGCAACCTCATTAAGTGCTTTGCGAAGCTAATGAAGCTTTAGCCAAAATTTTGAGTTTATCATGTTCTTTCTTGGCCCTCAAGGCTCTCCTTAACTTAGGTTTTAGCCTCTTTACCCTTGTTTTGAAAATCTTGTTCTCGGTTAGGTAGTGATAGGCCATATGGCGCAACATTTTCTCCTCTTTGTTGGCTTTCTCAAGCATCTTATCAAGGTGAATGTTCACCCTCTCCAACCATGATTCTTTGTCATCCTCAATTTCTTGCTTAAGGGATGTCATCATGATCTTTCTCTTCTTTGCCTCTTGCCTATTTTTCCTAATCATCTGTAACTCCATAATATTCTACTTGTTTGTCAGTTGTGTGTTTTTCTAATCATGAAAGTTGATGATCCATTTGTCCCTCTTAAAATTAAGTGATAATACCTGTATCTCAGCCTCCTTCTCTTTGATAATCATGTCCTTGAGTCTTGAGCTTTTTGAGCCCAAATCAGTGACATCCTCCTCAATCAAAACAAAATCCCTATCTTGCCCTTCAGGAGGGCTCTTCTCATGCATCATTTTCTTTCCTTTATCTCTTCTCTTTGACTGCTGGCCAACCTATATAGTCGGAGAAGAACACAAAGCCCCTCTCACCCCTGGTGAAGATAGCATTTTCCTGTGGTCTGGTGAAGAAAATGAGACCCCTTCCACCCCTTGTGGAGATAGTATTCGCTTGGTAGCTATAAATAGCGTTCTATTTCCTCTTTCATTGGTGACAAACACAAGAATAGGAACGTCCTCTGTTTTATTTTTAGGCTCCTTTTGTTGCCCAGAATGTTCACCTTCCTCTTGAGGATCTGAAAATATTTGAGGCCCCTTGAAGCACTCATGGGCAATGAAAGCTTCCCATGGCACTCCCAACTAAGTGAGCTAATGCAAAACAACAATTTTGATGATAGAAAAATGTTAAATGCTATTGAGCTGCTGCGGATATGGTTTTCCTTTTGCAATCACTATCATCCTCTCTATGTTTTTTCATATGAGATAAGGGATGCTCATCATTTTGACCCTAGTGAAATCCATGAGCAATCTGATGTGGTAGGCATAAAAGTCTGGAGAACCTACCCTCACATGTAAAGTATTTGATGCTAAGTTTAATGAGTGGAACATACCGATCCTCCAATAATTAAAAGGAAACAACCTGCTGAGTTTACCATGATACTTGGCCTTGATATAAGGCTCATAACATTGCTTACTAATATCTTTTCTTTTGTTCCACTTTTCCCCTACATCTGGAATTCTTGTGGCTTCTGCAATGATAGTTGGTGAAAGAGTGAAGTTGACCCCAGCAAGATGTACCATATTATTATCCATGTTTATCACAAACTACCATGCTAACTCATGGTGATATTTGACCCTCTCAACCATTTCACAAAACTCAAAACAACACTAATATCTGAAACATTTGGTGGCTAGTGGACAAGTAAGGAGTTCACTCACGCTGATAGGTTCCTTCCTAATGATTTTTCCAGCTTTGTGTTGCTTCCTGGGCTACACATTTCTTTCCCTTGAGCTATCACTAAGTGTGTCTTCTTCAAAATCTTATTCACTGCTTCTTTCCATGCTTGTCTTTATGATATAATGTAATGACGATATGGTGAACAATGATAATGGGCGGGGACAAAGAAAATGAGTATGAAGAGATTTTATAAATGGAACAATAGTAATGAAGTGGAGTAGGGGAATGAAGGGAAATATTTGGGAAACTAGGGTTTTGAGTTATGAGGGACTTAGGGTTTAATAAAGAGGATTAGTTTTTTAGGGGAATAGAGAAACACAAAATAGAATCAATGGGTAGTTTTAGTGCAATGAAGTTGGGAAAAGGGACAAAGGATGTTGGTTTTCTAATGAGGTGAAAATTTTGCAATGAGGAGAAAAATGTATGGAGGCAAGATATGTTGGCATTATGGCTAAAGTGTTGTCCTTGATGGCAACCCGTTCAGGTGATAGATCACAGTACTTCAAGTCAACAGCAGAGATTGATGATCAGCTATCAAATATTCAACAAAATAAGGGGTACGCAGGTACACCTTACATAAGGTGTGTACACGCAGGTCAGAGTTACATAAAGTGCGTACATACCCGCAGGTCAGCCGTTCAGGAGGTGCGTACCCCGAGTGCACACTTTTCAAGGCAAAGAAATTCACATGTGGGGTTTTCTTATGTTTTACTCTTGGTATTTAGCCGACGGTATTGGGTTATTATGGTGTCGGCTCGTGGTATTGATCCATGTTTTAAGGAAGAGTTTTCCTATATAAAGCAAAGGAGATCATTTGGCTTGTGCATGTCTTTGGTTGAATATCTTATGAGGGCTAGATCTGGTCTAGATCTAAAGAAGTCGAATCTACTGATGGACCGAGATCTCTTCGGCACATGTTCAGATCTGTAGATCTGACTGTCTGGGTTATTTCTGAAGTCTTGAAATCATCTATGCCCGAATGTACGCAGGTACAGTGAGAGAAAAGTGCGTACATACGCAAGAACGAAGCGTTTCAGGTGCGTCGGTACGCAGGCACAGAAGGGTTTCAGGTGCGCCGGTACGCAGGCACAGAAGGGTTGTAGGTGCGAGGTACGCAAGCACAGAAGGGTTTTAGGTGCGCCGGTACGCTGGCACAGAAGGGTTGCAGGTGCGCCGGTACGCAGGCACAGAAGGGCTGCAGGTGCGGACGTCCGCAGGCAGTTAAATGGACTCAGAGCGAGGTACGCAGGCTAGCAGTTGAGCAGAGTGCGTACATAAGCAAGCCAATAGTTGAGCAGGGTGCGTACTGTAAGCAGGCAAGCAGTTGAGTAGGGTGAGTACTATAAGCAGGCCAGCAGTTGAGCAAGGTGCTTACGTAAGAAAGCGAGCAGTTGAGCAGGGTGCTTACTTCTCTTAAAATCTTTGTTTATCATTATTGTGCTCTGGGTTTGGTCCTATTATTGTTGATCTGGTTACTACAGTTGATTGGGTGATTCTCTTATACTTGATGATCATTTGATGCTTATGGATCCAGTTTGAAAATTTATGAAAAGTGGTCCTTGTAAGAAGTAGGGGGTTGTAGCTCCCTTCCAGGAGAGAGTGGAAAACGAGAGAGAGAGTTGTAGCTCTCTGCAGGTTGCAGCCTGCGTACTGGTAAAGGACTGCACCAGTACAAAACCATTGTAAAAGGAGTTTCTAATTTGAAAGAAGATAGAGACATATTGCAACAGGTGGTTTTCACCCACATTGGGTTTCCACCTTACATCTTGTGTTCTTTGTTGTGACTATCTGTTTTCTTTGTTCATGATCATTATTTTATGGTACTGACATGCAAAACTAATTCAAATAACAAATAAAGAAGATTTATTAAAAGAATTAGATAATACTGATTCACCCCCCCTCTCAGTATTATTTCCAACAAGCTAGGGTTTTGATTTTAGGAAGAAAATCTCATGAACGAAACATGAAAAAGACTTATTTCAGCCCAAGATAGATGAACGCTTACTTGTAGGAGGTGAATACACTATTTGGGAGAATTTGAGATGAATTTGAGTGATTTTAGAACGTCCCTAGCCAATGCGCAGTGCACTGGGCCCAATGCATAGCGCCTGCCTGATGTGCAACACCTGTGTAATTTTACACAGACAAAAGTTGTCTGATGCGCATCACCGGTCTGATGCAGAACACTGGTCTGATGCAAAACACCGACCCTTTGATGCACATCGCCAGGTAATTTTGCTGCAAAATCCAAGTTTTCTTTCTCTTTTGTCCAATCTTCCTTCAAAATGCGATTTTGGCTCTCCACTTGACTTTTTGCACAATGGAATGAATTGCTAGCATGAATTTTCTTTATATATGATACACTTTAACTTTTTTTCATTGCAACCCACTTTTCTAAAGTCTTAGTCACTTTTTCACAAACTCTGTTTTTTAGTTTGAAGTTTGACTCTTTTTCTTGGCACTTTGATGGACTGATGTCTTGATGCTTTTGTTTTTGCAGTGACAGGAGTTGGCAAGGTAACCAGAAATAGCTGCTGAGCTTATTACATATAGAAACAACTAAATTACATGAAATTTTTACAAAAATGGAAAACTTTATTTTCACCTCAAAACAGAGTTTTGAGGTGAAAAAGATTGATTGATCACATCAGAAGTAAATTTATGATTTTATGAACCCTTTTATCCTCCTCATGTGCCTGTTGACCTTTTTATTCAATTTTGGATGACCATGATGACGTACCCTAAAACCTAGTGAAGCTAAAACCTAAAAATAAATGAAATGAACTAAAATGACTATAAATGACTGAAAAGAGGTTTGAATAAGCCAGCAGGTATAGGACATGAGGGAAACTGAAATGGAACCACTACCATGAGTTGATCCATTACCTAATGGAATGCAGCTGATCGAATGAGACACCTAATATGCATGCAAGAGAGCAACTTGATCACCGATGGAAGTGTGAAGACACTCACACTAACACCACCCATCTCTAGCTAGTGAACAAGAAAGGGATAATCCTTGCAGATCATAAAAAGTTTCAATCAATCACTAGCTCACAAAGAGTGAACACATCATAAGCAAGATTGAAACTGGTCGAGGTGAATAACAGTATCTTCTTAACCACTAGAGATAGACCCAAATCACAGGATGACTTGATTATTATACAAGAAAACAATCATAATACCTATATAAGTTATTTAGAGTGAAAATCTCCAACCAATAAACCTCAATCCTAAAGGAGAATGGCATTATCTATTTCAAACAAAAAAATGATCCTTGCAGAGAGAGGGAAATCACCACAGAATATGATAGTGATTCAAAAATGAATAGTTGACAACAATAGGCTCAGTATATTAGTTGTGAATGTTCCATGTTAAAATCAAGTGAGAAATTATTGATTATATGATTAACTTATTAGAATTACGAGGATGTTGGGTAAGATCTACACAAAAAAATAGCTTTAGACATCAAACTTGCCAAAAAAGTCACAGAATAGTAATTACATGGATTTGGAAGAAAGGATTAATAGGTGGAAACTCTATGCGTGCTTGGGGCCTCGAACCAAATATCAATTTGATCTAGATGAAATCACTATGAGTAGAAAATCACAATGTCATCGCTATTGTATTTGAATAAGATATGAAAAATCTATATTTTATTAGTGCATTCTTTAAATTAGAACTCAATTTAGAAAGCAAATTAGATATAAACCTGATTCAGCTGAGAGATCTCATGAATTGATAAAGTGATACAATTGAAGGACCGCAAAAATTGTAATCAGTTGATAAGATGATATGAAGTTTAAACCTAAGAATTACAAAGACTTTGTAGCTAATTTTTGAATTATGGGTGTCCAACCATTTACCTAAACTTACGAAATATGAAATCACGATTCTAACTTCACAAAATACATAAAGGTATTTCTCCTCGACATGTTCATTGAATAAATAATTATTGATCTCAAAAGTAGACCTAGCAAAGTAGTGGAGTAGCAATGACTATAGATGATATGGTATGGAAATCCTTACTTGTGCTCTACAATGGACTAGCCATTAATAACAAAATAGAGAACATAATTTTTCAAATAGAGAACAAATGATTGGAATCTTTTGAGTTTAATAGAGGAATTCAAGGATCTCATTTGTCCTTCATGAAAGAAGTACAAAGACATCAGGAGGAATCTAAACACTGATGGAGATAGAATGTTTAATCAATCGTTAAAAATTAAAATAGACATAGTGCTATCTAAGGTTAGTGTTGTTACTTTTTAGGATGGGGTTAAGGCTCTGAAATGAGCTAATGGAATTGCCAAAATTAATAATTATTCAAAGAGACTATAAGAAAATACATCTTAAAGGATTATTAATGTGTTTGTCATTTTGTGGAGATGTGACGAAAGATTGGAAAAATAGAACAATCTTATTTGGAAAACATCCTCATGTGGTGTTCAACCCTTGAATAGAAAATATAGTATCGAAAATTTAATGCCTTTCAATTACCTACAACCTAGGATATGAAATTGGTATGCATATGCATACAATGAAATTCAGTTCAGAACTCAGTTCGATAGCAGATTCAAAAGGTTGAATTATAGGAAGTAGTTTAGTTCATGACCACACATTGCCATCATCTGATCTTGAACAACGAGGATGAATATAGAAATGGACTCATGACCACTTTACACAAAGCACATATTTAAAATAACCTTTAACCAGAAATTTTTCATTTTGCATAGGCGCTATACTTAACTATTTATTTTGTTAGAGATGAATATCAATTGAATTCTATGAGGAGCGATTGGTAATCAATGAAAATTTAAAATAGTATATAATTGATTGATTGATTTTACACAACATTCGTTCTGAAAATTCTGTGGTGGTTGAAGTCACTGAATTTTCAGTAAAATTCATAGATGTTTGGCAGTACCTTAAATTCAGGCAACTCCATACTATTTCTTAACTTAAGAACAGATATATTCCAATTCTGTTTCATGTTCAATTTTGTCAGCAAATATGTAATGATGGGTAGGACTAAAAATAACTAGAATATACATTGTTTTTGCTTTATTTTTTGAAGAAATATATCATCTGCTAAAAACATTTGCAAGATTTTACCATGTGCAGTGAAAAATAACCTTAATTTTTAGCACTGGTTGCAGCTTGATATGTGCTTGAAGAAATCTAGCTCCAAATAATCGAATTTACGCCGCTAAAATAAGCGGTTAATCTATTTTTTATTGTATTTAAAGATTTATCTTTTCAGAATTTCTCTAAGGAGAATGTCTTTCAAGGATAACTAAATCATTTACTCTTTGAATGAGGTTCTAAGGCATTAGGAGATGTTTTTTAAGAAAGTTCTTAACGAATTATTTGGCCCCATTTAGAATATTTTTTTCTTAAATCATTATAGTCTTAGTTATTTTATTTTAATGTCTCAAAAATTAGCCAACGAGGAAGGAAAAATAAAATTTCAAGCAATAAAGAAAACCATTTATTTTTGGTTGGCAGCAAAAGGGTCGAGAAGGCTACGATTGGAAACCAAACGTCATGGCGTTCTTCAAGGCATTGAAGTGGAAGTAAATTTCTTGATCACTCGTCAACTTTTTGTTGATGATATTCAAATATTCTTCAATGGCTCGAGAAAATCTTTTGAATCTATCAAGGACGCCCTAGCTCTCATTCAGAAAGCAATTGGAATGAATATCAATGTTCAAAAGTCCACTCTTTCATATGTTGGCTTATCCGAGGGATATGTGAGAAAAGCACATATTTTCCTTCCTTTTGATGTAAAACCAATTTGAGATAGCCTCAAATACTTTGGATTCCATTTGAAAGCCAATTCATATAAAAAAATTGACTGGAGGTAGCTATTGGAAAAAGTATTGGCATGGCACAGGTTTGGAGCTATGGCACAGGTGTTGTCCTTGATGGCAACTCTCTTTGGTAACAGATCTCAATTCAGGCTTTTAGAATGAAGGAAAAGACATATACGCAGGTTCATCTAGATGAAGACACATATACACGCGGGTTAGATGCTACAAAGGTGCGTATGCATATACATGCACTTTCACGCAAGGAAAAGCGCGTATATGTTGGAGAACTTACCTTTGGTCCATGGTAGTTAGTCCTTGATATTTGAACCTATGGTTTTGGACCATGGTATCTCGTCGGAATTGTTGATCCCAAGTTTTGGGTCCATGGTGTTGTGTTATTACGGTTTTGGACTATGGTATTGTGAAAGGCCTAAGACTATAAAAGAGCAAGGAGATCATTTGGAAAAGCATCATCTGAATTAATTGAATATCTAATAAGTACTAGACCTGAAATATTGGTGATTGGCGTTATGGTGCACATCCGGATCTGAATGAAAGAGGAACCTTAGGCAAGAGAAGGATAAGTTCTATTGATGGGTTTTCGACCGTGCTATTGTGAAAGGCCTAAGACTATAAAAGAGTAAGGAGATCATTTGGAAAAGCATCATCTGAATTAATTGAATACCTAATAAGTACTAGATCCGAAATATTGGTGATTGGGGATATGGTGCAGATCTGGATCTGAATGAAGGAGGAACCTTAGCGCAAAGAGAAGGATAAATTCTATTGATGGGTCATAATCTTAAGGCTTGAATGATAGTATCTTTGTATGATTTTGATCTGTTATATGTGGCGTAGGATTGATCTATAAATCTGATAATCTAGGTTAATTACTGCCTGAATATTTGAAAGAGTAGATTATCCTTTATAGATCTGTACGCAAGTTCAGTGAAGCGAAGGCACATATACACGCTGGTTAAGTGAATACAAACAACGTATACGCAGGTTGGTCCACACTCAGAAGCGTATGCATGCATGTTTTAGGTTATTTAAGTAGATTATATCTTTTGAGCTGTGATCTAGCTCCTTGTGTTTATTGTTGCAGTGGTATGGGTTCAGAATTTGGTGTGTTATTACTGTTTCTGTGTTTTTGTACAACTGTCAAAGAAGTATCTACTTGATTTAGTTCCAATTGGTGAAAAGGAGATTGTTTTATGCATAAATTCTTGATGATTGATTGATGCTCATGGATCCAGTCTGAAAATTTATGAAACGTGGTCCCTGGAAGAAAGAGAAGGTTGTAGCCTTCTGTAGGCCAGCACCTACGTACTAGTATCTTGGCTAGTGCAAGATCTAAGGGGGTTGTATCTCCCTTCCAGGAGAAGTTGGAGAATGAGAGAGGGTTGTAGCTCTCTGCAGGTTGCAGGCTGCGTATTGTTAAAGGATTGCACCAGTACATTGTAAAAAGAAGTTTCTAATTAAAAGAAGATAGAGACGAATTGCAGTAGGTGGTTTTCACCCACATTGGGTTTCCACCTTATATCTTGTGTTCTTGTGTGTGATTGTCTTCTGCTTTGTTTTACTGTTTCTTTTTACTGGTTATTTAATTCTGATACACAGATTAACAATCAACATCTGAAAGATAAAGTAAATTATAAGTTTGCATTATATACGTGGGTTTCCTTCTACATAGTTGCGTATATACATTGATTTAATTAACTGAAGTAGCGTATATTATCTGGATTTGAAAAAGGGAATATTTGACTTGATAATACTGATTCACCCCCCCTCTCAGTATTATTTCCAACAATTGGAATCAGAGAATGTCCTTTTGAAGAAGCTTGATTGCTTGAAGGAAGATCCATCATCATGAGCAAGTATGAGAGAGAAGCATCAATCAGGCCACCAATTTTTGATGGGACCAACTTCATCTATTGGATGGTAAGAGTCATAGCCTATCTGCAATCACTTGGTACAGAAGTCTAGGATATCATAGATACAGGGTACACTTTTCCATCAGCAACTCCTACAGATTCGGCTGAGAAGAAGAAATATGAAACAAATGCAAACGTTGTCAATACTCTATTAGGATGTCTATCTCAATCAGAATTCGTGAAGGTCATGCAATATAAATTTGCAAAAGAAATATGGGACAAGATTTTTCTAAGCTATGGAGGAGATGAACAGGTAAAACGAGCAAAACTTCAAACCCTCAGAATTCAATATGAAAATCTCAGAATGCACAATGATGAAAGTGTGGCTAACTATTTCCTTCATGTAGATGAGATTGCTAATTGTATGAAAAATTTGGGTGAAGAAATAAAAGAGGCTGTTGTGGTTGAAAAGATTCTAAGATCTTTGTCCCCTAGGTTTGAATCTAAAGTTTCTGCAATAGAATAAAAATAGAATCTACGAAACCTTACCATGTCACAACTCCATGAAATTTTGACTGCTTATGAAATGAGGAAAGGAGGACCATCAGATAGGAGAGAAGTTGCCTTCAAGGCTTTAGGCAAAGGAGATTACTATGATTTAGGACACGTCTCAGAAGAAGAAGAAGAATTAAATTTTGTCAAAAACCTTCAATGAGGTGCTAGACGATTCCGAGGTAAGTTACGTTTCAAATTTTTTGCTTCTTGAAGAGTCTGTCACTATGCTGCCAAATGTCCTCATAAGGATAAGATTGACAAGGGGAGGGAACATATTAGATGGAACAAGAAATGGAATGCAAATAAGAAAATCTATTACACTCATGAAGATAGTGATGGACTTTCAAATAATGACGAAGATGAATGAGGTAACAATTATAAACTTTTAATGGCTTTTGAAGATGATGATTACATGGATGCTATAGATGAAGAAGGTATTTATGAAGAGATTTCTAAACTCGAAATTTGTTTAGAAGAGAAAAATGTGATTAGTGATTCTCTGCAATGTCAACTGGTTGAAACAGAAAAACATCATGAAAAATTGGAATGTGAAATTGTGGGACTTAGAAAAGAGATTGAGAAAATTAAAGCTCTTAATCTTAGATTTGTTAAAGGATCTGAAACTCTAGATGAGATTATCAATGTGCAGCGTTCCCCACTAATCAAGACAGGTCTGGGATATAATGAAGAAGCATCTCAAGTACAGAAACCATCCACCTCAAAAAGTTATCTTGATGCAGCAAGGAGGAATGAGCGAAAGCCCAATGGAGATCACCAGGTAAAATAGGGATGATTTACATCAAGAATAAACAAAGACTACCAGGTAAATCGGGGGCAATCCACCTTAAGGATGAACAAAAGCTACAACCAGCCACAGGTAAAATCTTCTCAATTTGCCTCAAGAATTGATGACAATAGAAACTACAATCATTTGGCTGGTAGATTTGATAATCGCATGAGTTTCTTCAATGGCCAACGTTTCTCTTGCCATAACTTTGGCCACAAAGCACCTTAATGTGTTGCCTGTAAAACAATCATGACTAGAGAAGCTCAAAAACAAAGAAGTATGACTGGAATCACGAAAAGGACCTATAACAACTTTTCCGCCCTTGAAAATGAAATTGAATGTTCTATTTGTAATAACTTTGGTCATGAAGATTCTGAATGCAGGAGCAGGTTTCGGAGGACAACTCAGAAGGAACAAATCTCAAGTGCCAGAACATGGAGAATGAAGGAACCGCAACAAGAAAGATGTGGGATAGATTTATATGCAAAACGACAGGAAAATCAATGGTACATCAACAGTGGATGTTCGAAGCATATGACAGGTGATAAAGAAAAGCTTCAATCATATAGTGCTTTAGAAAAAGGAAAGAAAGTTTCTTTTGGAAATGATACCCCTGCAGTCATAAAAGGAAAAGGCACTGTTCAGTTCAAAGAAAAAGTCAAAGCTGGAAATGTTTTGTATGTTGATGGCTTGAGACATAATCTACTGAGTGTTAGTCAGATGTGCGATCAAGGAACTGAGGTAATATTTCGATCAAATGGATGTAGATTTCGTGATCTTGATACAGGAAAAACAGTGATCAAAGGCATAAGAACTCCAAATAATTTATACATATTTGAAGAAGGACAACAACAATGCTATTTGAGCAAGAATGATGAACACTAGTTATGGCACCGGAGGTTGGGGCATCTAAGGTTTTCACATATAAGGAAAGCATGCAAATACCAGGCAGTTCGTGGTCATCCAAACATCAGAGTTCTAGACAATACAATATGCAAATCATGTCAGTTTGGTAAGCAAACCAGAACTAACTTCCCTGAGAACGAAGGATCAGCTTGTAGGCCTCTTGAACTAGTCCATACAGATGTATGTGGTCCATCTAGGAAAAGGTCACCTCGAGGAGAAGAATACTTTATATTATTCATTGACGACTTCTGTAGGATGGTTTGGATAGGACTTATGAAGCACAAAGATGAAGCCTTCGAAAAATTCAAATCTCTCAAAGCCTTGGTTGAAAACGAATCAGATCACAAAATTAAGTGCCTCAGGTCTAATAGAGGTGGGGAGTTTACCTCAAATGAATTTTTCGATTTTTGTGAAGAACATGGAATAAGAAGGGAATTCTCTATAGCTAGGACTCCTAAGAAAAATGGAGTAGTGGAAAGGATGAACATAAGGGTTCAAAAAATGGCTCGTGTTACGCCTGATGAGTCTGGAACTCCTGCAACCTTTTGGGGTGATGCTACATTTGCTGCGGCTGTTATTCTCAACAAAACAAATGTCCGGGTGAATAGCACTCAAACTCCTCATGAGCTCTTGTATGGTGAGACTCCTTTGGTAAAACATTTCAAAATTTTTGGAAGCAAATGTTATATTAAGAATAATGATGAAAATCTTGGCAAATTTGAACCTAGAGTAGATGAAGGCATTCTACTTGGTTATTCTCCCAACAATAAAGCATATAAGTGTTACAATAAAAGACTTAGAAGAATTGTTGACAGCATTGATGTAGTGGTTGATGAAGAAGGAAACATTCCTAGGCAAGTAAATTATGAAAATATCGAAGAGGATGAAGACCATCCTTCAAATCAGAGTGATGATGAAGAAGAACCTCAAGAGACACTAGAGGAACAGATAAGGGTAGAAGAAAAGACTCCATCCACGTATGTTAAGAAGAATCATCCAAAATCTCAAATTTTGGGGCAGAAAGAGGCATGTATACAAAAAAGAAGAACAATTCCAGAAGCCTCAAGCTATTTGGCATTTCTCTCCTCCACTGAACCACAAAATGTAAAAGAGGCATGCAAAGATGAATGTTGGGTCAAGGCAATGGATCAAGAACTTGAGCAGATCGAAAAGAATAACACTTGGGAGTTGGTTCCTATACCAAAAGATAAGAATGTCAGAGGGACAAAATCGATCTTTAAAAACAAGTTGAATGAAAATAGGGAAGTGATTAGAAACAAGGCCAGACTTGTTTGTAAAGGGTATGCTCAACAAGAAGGAATAGACTTTGAAGAAACTTTTGCTCCCGTTGCTAGACTTGAGGGCATCTGAATGTTCCTTGCTCTCTCAAGCTTTCAGAAGTTCAAAGTATTTCAAATGGACATGAAATCGGCCTTTCTGAATGGAGACTTAGAAGAAGAAGTGTACATTGAGCAACCAGATGGTTTCATTCTTGGGAATGATCCAAATCTTGTATGCAAACTAAAAAAGGCTCTCTATGGTCTTAAACAGGCTCCAAGGGCTTGGTACTACCATTTGGACAAATATCTTCATCAACATGGTTTTTCAAAAGGATCAGCAGATAGCAATCTTTATATAAAAATTTAAAATAACAAATTGCTAATACTTGTTGTGTATGTAGATGATATTATCTTTGGCAGCAATGAAGAAGCTATGAGTCAAAGCTTTGCCTTGGTGATACATAAAGAATTCGAAATGTCCTTGCTTCGAGAACTGACATATTTTCTTGGATTGCAAATCCAACAAAATGAAGGCAGTATCTTTTTGTCTCAAACCAAGTATCTCAAGCAGATCATGAAGAAATATGGCATGGAAGATGCAAAATTAGTATGTACCCCTATGGTTACAAGATGCAGCCTCAGTGCAAATGATGAATCAGCAGCAGTGCATCAACCAACCTATAGATCCATGATTGGAAGTCTTCTTTATTTGACAGGAACTCAACCAGACATCATACATGCAATGGGAATAGTTGGAAGATTTCAGGCAAATCCTAAGGAAACCCATCTTCAGGTAGTGAAGAGAATTTTCAAGTATCTTCAAGGAACTCAAAACTATGGCTTATGGTATCCTAGAGATACAGATCTCACTCTTCATGCTTATACAGATGCAGATTGGGCAAGAAGCATGGATGAAAGAAAGAGTACAAGTGGTGGTGCATTATTTATGGGTTCCAGATTAGTATCTTGGTTCAGCAAGAAACAGAGTTCGATTGCTTTATCTACCACTGAAGCGGAATATGTGGCTGCTGCATCTTGCTGCACTCAACTCCTTTGGATGATGCAAACCTTGCAGGATTTTCAGATCACTTGTACACCACCTATCTCCATCTTATGTGATAATACAAGTGAAATTAGCATTTTAAAGAACCCAGTCATGCATTAAAAGACCAAGCATATACCGATCAAGTATCACTTTCTCCGGGAACAAGTGTTGCAACAAAAGGTCAAATTGGAGTATGTTCCTTCTAAGGAACAAGTTGTTGATATTCTCACCAAACCACTACCCAGGGAAAATTTTGAATACCTCAGACAGAAGTTGGGAGTAGTTGATGCATCATCTTGCTGTTAAAACCTGTCTGTTTCAGAGAAAAATGGGTGTATGCAAGTTTCCTGAGGAGGATTCGCGTACATACGCCGGTTTGTGTAGAGACAATTGCATATATGGAGGTTTGATGGATACCATTAGGGACAGGCTGTAGTTGAAGATATTCTGACATGGGTCTGGCAGAGACCATCCGACACAGGTTCAGGGGGAGCAGATAAACTTCTAATGGTGCATTTATGACATTATCTTAGAAGCTTTTGATTCTAAGTTGTTGGTTTCAGGTGGAACAGAGGCAGAGGGAGAACAGAAGGAAATCTTCGTTGCTGATCTGAATGATGATTAACAAATGCTGCTGATATCAGTTATTGGTGACCTTCATAAGTCTTGCTCTAGTTATTTCATCTCTATGTCATGTATCTCTTTTAAGGTGTCAAGGTCATGTGACGGCCTATTTTGGTTTCCCCACTATGCCTAGGATGAAGATGTAACGTACTTGGTTGTCATATGTAAATTTCTAATGTATCCCCACTTGGTTCGGTGGATGATCCTCACTTAATTGGATGATGGATGTATGTTTTGAGTCTTTTGGTGATAGGAAGGTCTTTTATGATGTATATGTCATGGTTCTTCTTCAAGAACATCTTTTTGCAGATCTTGCCTATAGTCAGGGGGAGCATGGTTAGCACAGCAGGGCAGAGATTTTAACATATACTCAGGGGGAGCACAACCCTTTGCCCTTGATGACAAAGGGGGAGAATGACTTTGAGGATATTGGGGTTGCCATCAATTCTAAAGGGGGAGATTGTTGGCATTATGGCACAAGTTTGGACCTATGGCATAGGTGTTGTCCTTGACGGAAACTCTCTTTGGTAACAGATCTCAGTTCAGGCTTTCAGAATGAAGGAAAAGACATATACGCAGGTTCATCTAGACGAAGATGCGTATACACACGGGTTAGATGTTACATAGGCGTGTATGCGTACACACACACTTTCACGCAAGGAAAAGCACGTATATGTTGGAGAACTTACCTTTGGTCCATGGTAGTAAGTCCTTGATATTTGAACCTATGGTTTTAGACCATGGTATCTTGTTAGAAGTATTGATCCCAAGTTTTGGGTCCATGATATTGTGTTATTATGGTTTTGGACCGTGGTTTTGTGAAAGGCCTAAGACTATAAAAGAGGAAGGAGATCATTTGGCAAAGCATCATATGAATTAATTGAATATCTAATAAGTACTAGATCTGAAATATTGGTGATTGGGGTTATGGTGCAGATCTGGATCTGAATGAAGGAGGAACCTTAGCGCAAAGAGAAGCATAAGTTATATTGATGGGTTTTGGACCGTGGTATTGTGAAGGGCCTAAGACTATAAAAGAGGAAGGAGATCATTTGGCAAAGCATCATCTGAATTAATTGAATACCTAATAAGTACTAGATCTGAAATATTGGTGATTGAGGTTATGGTGCAGATCTGGATCTGAATGAACGAGGAACCTTAGCGCAAAGAGAAGGATAAGTTCTATTGATGGGTCATAATCTTAAGGCTTGAATGATAGTATCTTTGTATGATTTTGATCTGTTATATGTGGCGCAGGCTTGATCTATAAATCTAATAATCTGGGTTAATTACTGTTTGAATATTTGAAATATTAAATTATCCTTTATGGATCTGTACACAGGTTCAGTGAAGTGAAGCCGCGTATACATGCTGGTTCAATGAATACAAACAACGTATACACAGGTTGGTCCACACTCAGAAGCGTATGTACGTATGTTTCAGGTTATTGAAGTAGGATATCTTTTGAGTTGTGATCTAGCTCCTTCTGTTTATTGTTGTAGTAGTCTGGGTTCAGAATTTGGTGTGTTATTACTGTTACTGTGTTTTTGGGTACAAGTGTCAGAGAAGTATCTACTTCATTCAGTTCTAATTGGTGAAAAGGAGATTGTTTGATGCATAAATTCTTGATGATTGATTGATGTTCAAGGATCCAGTCTGAAAATTTATGAAACGTGGTCCCTGGAAGAAAGAGAAGGTTGTAGCCTTATGTAGGTCGGCACCTACGTACTAGTATCTTGGCTACTTCAAGAGCTAAGGGGGTTGTAGCTCCCTTCCAAGAGAAACTGGAGAACGAGAGAGGGTTGTAGCTCTCTGCAGGTTGTAGCTTGTGTACTGGTAAAGGACTGCACCAGTACATTGTATAAAGAAGTTTCTAATTAAAAGAAGATAGAGACGAATTGCAGCAGGTGGTTTTCCCCCACATTGGGTTTCCACCTTATATCTTGTGTTCTTGTGTGTGATTGTCTTCTACTATGTTTTGTTGTTTCCGGTTACTGGTCATTTAATTTCGATACACAGATTAACAATCAACATCTGAAGGATAAAGTAAATTATAATTTTTCATTGTATACGCGGGTTTCCTTCTACATAGTTATGTATATATGCGGATTTAATTAACTGAAGTATCGTACATTATCTGGATTTGAAAAAGGGAATATTTGACTTGATAATACTGATTCAACCACCCTATCAGTATTATTTCCAACAAAAAGTTGAGAAGAGGCTTAAACATTGGAGCTTCAAATGGCTCTCGAGAGCTCGAAGGTTGGTCCTGATCAAATCAGTCCTTGAGGCCATTCTTATTTATTGTATAGCTCTCACATCGGTTCCCAAATGTATATTATAATATTATCATCCATAAGGAAGCTCTGCGATCATTTTTTGTGGACTGGGTCAAATATGAAGTTGTTTTCCCCTAGGTAGCATGACATAAGATTGCTTTGCCCAAATCATGGGGTGTAGGGCCTTAAACATCTTTTTGTCTTTTCAAAAATCCTTTCGTGAAAACTAAGTTGGAGACTTCTCTCTAGAGAGAGCCTGTGAACATCGGTAGTTTTCAGGAAATACATTTCCCCCACTCTCTTGATGAATGGATTAGAAAACTGAATAAAATGGTGTCAAACTCTTCAATTATATGGAAATTTGTTATAACTTAATTTAATACTATTGGAGGTGGCCTCACTTGGATGGTGGGAAATGGGTAGAATGTTAGAAACAATTTGGAACCATGGGTTGGTTGCCAAGCTAATTTTATACTTCCTTTGGATGTTGTGGCTCTCTCGAATGAGCACGACATAGTTTTCCTCAATGAGGTTGTGGACAAGGGTTGGACTACTTTCTAGTCGCAAGGTTGGGATAATGTGGCTCATTTGGGCCTTTAAGGAGAGCACACTAATATGTGTCCGGATTATATTATCTCTCTCAGACAGTTGAATGTCAGAAAAAGACATAGTGTGGACTCTCTATGTTAGGTTCACTCTCCTTCTGAGGTATATACCCAAAATTAGGATATAGTCACCATATAGCATAAGTTAAGACCATTTCTATGGTATTTATTAGAAAACAAAGTCACAACTTGGAACAACTTAAAAATATATATATAAATAAGGTTCCAATTGGTGTATTTTATGTAAAAATGCTTAAGAGTCTATCTCACACTTGTTTCTTTTTTTTCCTTTCTCACTGCATATTTGAGTTAAATCTAGGCATATATTGAATTGCAACTTGTAGTGGAGAGGAAACAATAGCTTGATTGACGCTTCAAAGTCGCGGAGGGATTCGTCAAACAACCAGACACTCAGAAACATCCCTCCCCTCATTTTTTGCTAGGTCTAGCTTGCAAGGAACAAAGCCACTTTTATGGACACCTCATCTGCACCCAATCTTATTGAGCTGAAGTGGGGGAAATTTATGCTCTCCTTCCATCAAAAGACTTTATTCATGTGCCTCGTAATATCATTGAAGAAGAGATCAACCAACATATTCCTTGGTCTTATTTTGACTATTCTTCAATTTGAGGACAGTAGTTGTGGTGGTGGCCTCGTTCTCTTCATAAATGAACAGAATTTCATGAAGACAAAAATTGGTCTACGCAAAGGATCTAACAATTTTTCTAAACTTCTATCATTAAAGATTCTATTGTGCTAGGCTCTAGAATATAATTGTTGTTCTCTTCCACTCTTCGGGGATTATTTAAATGTTATTAATTGGTTTAATGAAGTTCAAATATGTCACAACCACACACCTTCCATTCTAGAAGAATCTCTTCATATTAAACAAGATTTTAATAATATATCCTACTATCATATCTGCCGGGAAAAGAACCATGAAGGAAATTTTCTATCCAAGGAAGGTGCTAGAAATGCTATGAGCGATTGGCAGGTCACGAAACATAGGAATGGGACAGTCCAAATTTTCCAGTGCCACTCTTTTATAGATATGTCATGCTCTGTGTTTCTCCTCTGTATCAAACTACAAATTATATTTCTCTACCCTTTTCTAATATTTTGTAAGATATTTGAGTTGTTGATGTAAATATTTTGGCTACAAAGTTCAGTTGTTGATTTTCATTTTCTGCTAGATAAGACTTATTATGAAATATCAGTATATGTCAGTTCTTCTCCCACATTGTTTGTACAGAACAATTTTGACGTTTGATCTCAGGGTGGTTTTTACCATTGAAAAATTATTTGGAGGTTGTAATACTCATGGCTTTGGCCATTGACAAATGACTTTTTTGCAATGCACATAGTGCATGTATTGTAACTTTTTGTTGCAATTTTTTCTTCAGAAAAAAAATTAAAAAGATTGTTCTCCTTAATCTGCAGTTTAGGCACCATAAATCTTAATACAACTATTCTAATAAATTCATCTATATAACCTTTGCATCCACATAAATGAGGGTAACGACTCTTTTTCCATCCACATAAATGAGGGTAACGACTCTTTTGTTAAGTCAATCATGGCATTACAAGAATTTCAAGCCCTATCATTAATGAATTTCAAACCCCAGCAATAACGAATTTAAAGACTTGAAAGCCTTTCCATTACACCCGCTAATTTCTCATAAAGGCCAGAACTATTACACTAAACATAAAACAATATAAACAGTATACATGTTCTACTAAACTAGCAATGGATCTAAAATGTCTTAATTCACTATTCAGAACCCCGAATAACATAAATATGATGGAATTTTCCTGCGAACGAATAAGTGATCGCCAAAGAAGAAACCCTGGCCACCGCAAAAGAGACCTTGATGCTCCTCGCTCTGTGTTTTTCCAGGGCCATGTTCAGCAAAATTATCTCCTGATTCAGTTTCTGGAGAATCCACAGTATGAACATTTTTATTCCAACGTTTCAAATCCCAACTGGGATCCATCATCAGGGCTTATGAATGATGATAAAAGAAGAGCTGCTAGGAAGGAAATAAATAATAGAGAGGAAAATGAATCTTAGAATAAGTAGAAGTCGGCTGAAAATTAATTATTAATTAATTTATTTATTAATTAATAATTTATTTAATAATTATATTTATTTTATTTTATTTTAATCTTAGAGATTTATATTAATTTTTATTTACAGGTGAGAAAATAAATAATTCAAATTCAAATTCTAAGGGAAGAACTAATAATACTTTTAATAAATGCTAAATTTTTATTTATTTAATTTATTTAATTTAATTATTAATTAATAATTCATTTAATTATTAATTAATAATTCATTTAATTATTTTATTTATTTTATTTTATTTTAATCTTAGATATTTATATTAATTTTTATTTACAGGTGAGTTAATAAATAATTTAAATTCAAATTCTAAGGGTAGAACTAATAATAATTTTTTAATATATGCTAAAAAAAAAAATATTATTAGTTCTACCCTTAGAATTTGAATTTGAATTATTTATTAACTCACCTGTAAATAAAAATTAATATAAATCTCTAAGACTAAAATAAAATAAAATAAATAAAATAATTGAATGAATTAATAATTAATAATTAAATCAAAATTAAATTAAATAAATTAAATAAATAAAAATTTAGCATTTATTAAAAGTATTATTAGTTCTTCCCTTTGAATTTGAATTTGAATTATTTATTTTCTCACCTGTAAATAAAAATTAATATAAATCTCTAAGATTAAAATAAAATAAAGTAAATAAAATTATTAAATAATTTTTATTTTTTTTTCTAAGTTAAGACTAACCTAAGCGCCCACGGGGGATTTGAACCAGTGACCTATCGCAAGGAGTGCCTTAACAAAGCACCCATTCACCGTCAATCCAAAGCCCCGTGGGCTATAAATTATTAATTAATAAATAAATTAATTAATAATTAACTTTCAGCCGACTTCTACTTATTCTAAGATTCATTTTCCTCTCTATTATTTATTTCCTTCCTAGCGGCTATTCTTTTATCATCATTCATAAGCCCTGATGATCGATCCCAGTTTGGATTTGAAACGTTGGAATAAAATTGTTCATACTGTGGATTCTCTGGAAACTGAATCAAAAGATACAAACCACAGATCCCTTAAATCCAAAATTATCTCCACCTCACCAAGCAAGAGCATAAACCCCGACGAGAGCCCTTTGATAATATATTGCCCTTTCACTCTACCAAATAGGAAGACAACTGATTTTATGTTCATGTGATAGGAGCTTGCATGCTCCCAATTCCCCGTGGCTTGACGATGACATCATAGATGAAGTTGAAGACAACCTAGAGAGAGGTGGCTGAAATGAGGGAGAAGACACTCATCATTGAGGGCAACAAAAAGGAGGGCACTTTCACGTGCATGTGGGGTACTCTGAGAGCACTTTAACAAAGCTTCAATATGAGAAGCAAGGGATCCATTGAAGACGACGATGATAAGTCTCTTCTTGATGAAGTCGAGCTATGTTGATGAACAAGAACCTCTCTTGACATTTTTCTAGTGAGGAAATTTTGATGAGAGATGAAATTAATGACTGAATTGAGGATGAAGATTTAAGCTTTTGTCTGTGGAAATTAACTTTTCCCTCTGTCACTTGGGTTTTTCGTGTGACCCTAAGGTATTAGTTACCCAACCTTTACTTACCTCGAAACGATGTTGCACGAATAATGATTCTGCTACTATAACACACAAACAAAATTTATCACTCCAATAATGTAAAACTGAATTAAATTTTGATTAAAATTTATCAAGAAAAATGCATTTCAATGCATTTCAATAGTTTTTTATCGTACTTATAATGAGAAATATGTATTTCAATTCATTTCAATAGCTTTCTATCCGACTTAAATAAATGGTTTAAAATAATAGTCTGACATAAGTATTATCCCATACAAATTGAAAAGGTGCATCCTTGTCGAAGTATGAGATATTTTTTATTTACTTCAAATTTTTATTGGAACTTTGATCATACTATGATTTCTACTAGAATTTTGGAGAAATCAATTGCTACTATGACTTTAACCTAATTTAAATCAATATCATTTTATTTTTACTAAAATTTTCTAGAAACCTATTATTGACCATTGTTCATTTCAAATAAATGTTAATGTGTACCTAAACTAGCATCTAAGGGTTTAGCTTCCATAGTGGTGCTTCAAGCTTATATACATGTTAGCTAACCCTAATAATATAATTTTGGAACAAGTTTATAAATTGATTCAATTGGTCTCATTTTTATGTTAATAATTCAATCACCTAAATATTGGTGGTGAGATTGAAAATGGGGTTGTTCCTTAATGTTCATGAAACATGAGCCTGATATGTATTTCATGTGGCTTTATTTTAACCTTAGCCTTGATCGTTATTTGAAAAAACTATTTTGCCAAAACAAAAACCTAGGTCTCCTTGTGGTGAACCCTATGAAAATCGATGGTAAGGCCATGGAGAGTATTTTTTTGCATAATCACTAATGATGGGGGGGATAATTCTAAATAGAATATTAATATACTTGAGAGTTTAGAACTCATGGTACTCCCATTGTAGATGAATTAAAACCATAAAACATGTGTTCTAGTTTTGTCCCTCGGCCAAATCTACATGGGCCTTGGCAAAGTCTTTCGGTTGCTAGTGACCCTTGCTAATATTAGATGGAATCCAATATTGTTAGGAAAGCATCTTCCTGAGGACACAGAGTTTCATTCTTCTTGGATTGTTGTTCATGTTGAAGTGTTTTTCTTTTTCGAAATAAATGCAATGAAATCTTATTTTATGGCAAAGAGCATTCATAAACTTTCTCGTTGTATGATAGCACACTAATTTGTATGAAACTATGCTTGAAGATTATAATGCAAGTGCAAAGGATTTAGGTAAAAGGGGTGTCTTTTTAGAAACGACTAGAATTATAGGGTGTTGCCCCTTTCAACATGAGTAAGGAGCACCTTGGCCCTTTCGCCACCTAGTCAAACTATTCTTAATGTGGTGATAATAGGTCGTGTCACATGGTTAGTGGACATAATTTTTAAAGGAAGAGACACAAAAATAGCCTCCTTCATTAGTGAATAACAACAAATTCTCGAGTATTGTGTCAAGCATTTTTTTCAGCATTAAATACTCCTAAGACATGATCCTTTGGTTACTATTGGAGTCTAATCGAAGGGGTAAGGCACAAAATTGAGTTTTCATGTTATCGTAAGACATGCATCCAATAATTAGGTTCCAGGGTGTGCCAATGCGTGCTAGGAAGTGTTAGGGAGTGTGAGGGAAACAAAAGGGAGAACTAGGTCAAATTAATGCATGGAAATGAATGAATAACAATTTGTGACAAGAAGTGTCACTGAGTTCGAGGTATTCTAAGGAGGGAGTGGCAATGTGTTAGCACTCGAATTTGCCTCAGGCTGAGGAAGGCAAAACTCAAGGCAACATCAAACCACGCTCAGCCTCGTAGCTAGCCCTATGAGGACAGGAGAGGGCTCTCTCCGGTAAATCTCAGCAAAAGCTAATCAAAGAGGCTCGAGATGACTGAATTTATGACTAATTTTAGGCTATGTATGAAGCACAAGGACTATGGAATTGATTTTTTGAAGTTTTGTTGAATTCAAGGGAAAGGCAATTTTTGGTGCGGGGATGAGGCACAGCTTTTGCAGAGGTCTACTTGGGGAAAGATAGGCGATTGTTTTGATGCCTTTAGAGTGATTGAATGAATAGATCTGACAGGTGAGGAGGTAAGGAGAGCAAGGAAGTCTCAAGGATTCTCCTTAAACTGAAGAAAACATGGAAAATTAAATAAATTTAAAGGCAGAGCATAGCAAAATTATGGATTCTACCTTAACACTTCATTTGTTTAATTGCAGAAGATTAAATAAAGAAAGTGGTACACATACACAACTTACAAGTACTGAGAGAAACACACCATCAACACATATGGCCACATGAATCCCAAATAGTGCTGCAAAACCCTGGTCTATCCTTTGCCAAAAATGCAGATAAAATATGTACAACAGTGTATCAAGTTATTCCCAAGAGTCCAACCCCGAAAATGACTAAGAAAATACATAATATAGGCAAGCTAACACATTCCCTTGCCTCTAAGGGTCGAGCTCATCATCCTAGGAGCTGTTTTAACCAATTCTGAACAAAGCACTATAATCTAGGCAGTCAAAACAACTTGCCTCTATAAGCTAGGAAACTAATCCATTCATTAAATGTTTGCTATTTTATGAATGAATCATCTAGAATAGGTAAATAAGTGTCAAGTCAAAATAAAGTTACATTAATTACATCAAGGAGGGTGAAAAATCCCATCACAAGTCAAAACTGGTCAAACTGGCTTCGTTTCCTGAGCTGAAGATGAAAATTGTGCCAAAAAAATCTTGATGCGTAGCGCGCCTGAGCCCTATGCATAGCGTGCCTTTCCACATGCTTTTGGGGCACTTCCTAGTATCCAAATTGAACTTAGGTTGGCTTGTTAGAAAGCCCTAGAAGTCTACCTTCCAACCCAAGTGGAATTTTCAAATTTGATGTCCATTTGCCCCTCCAAAAGTACATTCTCCCAAGACTGCTACGAGTGTGTCCAAAAAGGGGCAGTGAGGTCATTTTTTGCATGTTTTTTGACATTTTAGGGACCCAAACCTTGATGAAATGACTTGGCAGTCACTGAGCAGGTGTATTTCATCATGAAAAATCCAAAAATGCAAACCTTTCGGGATTTGGACCTCCAAATTTTAAGGGTAGCGCACGGCGCGCTACGCGTTGAGCCCAAAAACCTGTTTTTTACACAAAAATTTCAAAATTGACAAAATTTTCTCCAAATTTCTTGAAATTTGGGCTGGGAGTCCCCAATCAAGTACCATGATCATCCCTTTTTCGACGTTTTAGTGTCCTTTTGGTGCATGCAGTTTCAATTGTAAAGTCATTGTTTATCCGCCTTCATGGTGTTTCAAAGTCTATTTGACTTTCAATGAGATGAAGAATGAGAGTTTGGCGCAATTTCCAAATATGTGACATGTGTGTCCAAGTATCATAGGAAAGCCACAATGAGAATAGTTTTTTCAAATGAGTTTGCATGAAAAAACAGTTATTGCTTTCATTATGAAGGAATTTGACAAGTGTGTAGAAAAGAGGTGGAAATGACAATGGCCATAACACTGACACCAGGGATGTAATGGAAAAAAGAGAGTGTGAGGCTAAGGTTAATAATGAGCACGGACACCACTGAAAATAGATGACATAGGCATATATTAACCCACACAGTCCCTAATATTTGTTTCAAACCCTAAGAAGTGAATTTGGAAATAAACATAGGGTTTTACATTTCACACTTGTTTCTCCACTTCAAAACACCATAATCATGTCTAAAATTCACTGAGAAAACATAAAGAACCTACTTGCAAGTAGTTGGAGGCAATTTGGCATGAATCTGGATGAAGGACCAAAAAATTTTACCCAATGCATAGTGCACACCTGAGTGCGTAGCGCCTGTGTATTTTTACACTGGCGAGTGAGGCCCAGTGCATAGCGCCCATCTCAGTGCGTAGCACCTTTTTCAGAAGGCTTTTAAAGGCCTTCCCGGTGTCCACATTGGGCACAGGATAGCTTGTTGGAAAGGGATTTGAGTCTAAATGCCAACTCAAGTGGAATTGTTCAATTTGGAGTTCATTTTCCTTGTCAAAAATAAAATCTCCCAACACTGGTCAAAATGTGCCAAATGAGGCTGCCTCAAGGCAGAGTGCTGTTGCAGTCAACTTGTGAATGCCTTTCTCAACTCCAAATTGAGCTCAGGATAGCTCATTGGAAAGATCGTTGTGGGTAGTTATTATTTGACTCATAAAGTAATTCATTTGACCAACCAAGCGAGGAGAAAACTTGATTTTCCCAAGGTCACTTCAGAGGTGCATCAATTCTCCAGAGGCGATTGTATTTTTGACATTTCTCTAAAACCCTGACACCTATGTAAAAAGTGAATGAGGTTTTTCTTCCTTGGCATGTGGCAGATAAAAACCAGTCACATTGTTTCCAAATTCATATTTCCTTACTCAAAAACATCATTTGAGTGAAACCTATCCCGATGTGTGGAACAAGAGATTTTGTCGAAATGAAGCGAAAGGAAGGGGATAAGGGGCTTCTAAATTCTTGGGGAAATTTCTGGAAGTAGGGAGAGATGTTAGGAAGCAGGGGAAAGTGGAATCTCAGAGATCGAGTGAGGGGAAGGGGTCCAAAAGGGCAAAACACAGGCCCAACCTAGAAAATTGCTAGGTTGTGGCAAGAAACTAGGGTTTGTGCAAAAATGAGGAATTTGGGGGATCTCAGTGATGGGAAGTGTTTGATAAGGTACATGAAAGATAGGGAAAGGTGTATGAACATCTGGATACAAGTTTTTCTAATGATTTGACCATCCAAGAGAAATTAGCTTTCAAAACCCTAGGAGAGGGAAATGACCTTGCCTAGGTGCAACTGAAGCATGAACAAGGTGTAAAATGAATCATTAGACACTAACATGATAATGAAAACCCTATGAATTATGATAGACTCAGCAAAATGATGACATGGACCGACATTTGAACAACTTTAGAAGGAGTGAAAGCAAACCCTAGACCTAATGCCTAGTGACCAAATTTTGCTTGAAAACTCTTTGAAATGACAAAATTTGACCTGGATACTCTGAGACCACTTTGTAAGAGCATATTTGATCATTGGAGGAAGGCTACAAAAGCTGACACTAACATTGGCTCCAATGGGGATGGTAGCTCCTTGGAGGTGCCAAGAACGGTAGATCTTTGGGAGAGCGACCAGTGCCTTATCCATTGGTCAATGGAGTAAAAAACTCAAACTAAAATGCATGACTGAAAATTGATGACTCGGATGACACAAATTGACTCTCACTCAACTAAAAACTAACTCAATACTTAAACACAACCGAAAAACTGGAAATGATGCTCAAAGTGGAGCTTATTCATCAAAACCTACTCTAACAGTTTCATTCATCACCTGATCAAGTGAAATGAAACAACCAATTCAACCAAGTAAGTATTCCATCTGCTGTTTGAATTTTCCAGAAGTGCTCACTTATGAACAACAAGAGAGAACTACTGAAAGGAAACTCCCATGATAACTTAGAAACAGATCCATTGAATGATATGAATTCTCTATCCGCCTCTAAAAACATTACATAAGGATCTTGAAATTCAAGCACACTGGAACTTAGCTCATCTAATGGATTACTTCTCGTTTCCTCATAACATGAATGCAAACTTTGATCTGAGGCTTGCGACGAGACCTCTGCTGAAAATGGGAAAGAAAGCGGCTGCCGGATCAAACTCATATCAGCACATGTTTCAAGCTCACATGTAGTCAATGGAGAAAGACTTTTACTGCAAACCTCATCCAAAACATTAGCTATTGGATCATGAAAAGCTTGAAAAGGCTCTGTAATGTATCCATTGAAAATGTATGACATCCTTCTAGCTGTTCATCTTTTGCTTGAGAGATTTTACGAAGATTCTGCCTTATAAACTGAAATGCTTCGAAACAAAAGGGTATAGAATCTTCCTGCATCATCAAATCATGTATTTCATCTTCCACAGCTTCATCTGTAATCTGTCCTTCAATTTCATTTGGTGGCTACAAATCTGATGCTACAGGCTGCTCAAGAATTTTGTTATCTGTCTCATCCTCAACATTAACACTGAGAGATTGTTGATTTGTTATAGGCTATTCATTTGAAGATTTACTATGCAATCTACACTTCAAAAGCTGAAGTGATTCAAAACAGAATGGTACGGAGTCACCTTGAATCACTAAATCATGTGTGTCCCCTTCCAAGTCTTCAACTGCAACTTGACAATCAATGGCTTTCGGGGGTTGCAAATCTGAATATGAGAAGTCTTGAACAAAATTTTCATTGCTCTCAAGATGGTCCAAATCAAAACTTGTTGACAACTGATTTCTAATTGTATGGAAGTTGTCTCTGATGAACTGACATGAATCAAAGCAAAAAGGAAAAGATCCTTCACTTACTTCAAAATTTGTTGCACTTTCCTCGTCAATGTCATAGATGATATGCATCATTTGATCATTGTACTCGAGCTGCTGTAAGTGAACCTCTTCCTCCCACAAACTAGCTGTTGATTCGTCTGCAATATTAGCTTCTGTTTGGAGAACATAATCATCATCATACTGATCAAACTGAGGCAAATCATCAGTATAAAAGACATCATCAAACATACATGTCATATCAACAGATCTCTCTTCTCCAAGGTGATATACAAAATAATCATTATCAGATCTATGACAACTAGGATAAGAAACAAAATGTTTTGGATCAGCGACTTGTTCTTCTTCAATCAGCGAGCCATGAGCTTGAACATCATAATCATTCCTTGGGGTGATCCTATCCATCATCTTTTCCACTGCACTTACCAAAATGTCAAGCTTTACCTCTAGAGATGTCGATTTTTCCGGATCTATGTTTTTCATCTCTTCTTCCTTCATCCTTGCCCTTCGGATCAATAGATGAGCCTCTACATTTACTGCATTGTTTTGCATCTCATGAAGCGTTGCAATATTCCTTTCTCTCAGCTAAAACTCCATCTCCGGATCAAAGGCACCCGGATAGTGCAAGAGAGCGGATCTAAGAGTAGGCCTTATATCATTTGGGATCGAATAATAAACTTGGTTAAATCTAGGAGAAAATTGTTGTACTGTCTCACCTGGTAGTCTTTTCCGCTGGTTGTACTCTTATACAATCAAGAAAAGGTTATGCCCGATCATCCACCTGTCGAGAAAAACTTTGACGAACTGCCGGAAATCTGAGATGCTCGTATCAGGCAGGGCTTTGAACCAACTCTTCACTTTAGCTTGCAAAGAAAGAGAAAAAAGCCTAATACTGACATCTTCTTCATCAACTTCCAAAACATCAAGAAAGGACTCAAAATTCTGCACATGTTGCTCACCGTTGACATTCTTACTTTCACCAGCAAACCTCGGCAAGTATAGATCATAGTTTTTTGGGAAAGCATGGAGAACAGAAGGTAAAACAAGAGGTTTATACCAATATGGAATTTTACTAGGTGTAGGGATATGTACAGCAAGTATAGAATCAGTCTTGATCTCTTGAGGTTCATCAATTTGAAGATGGTCATCAAAAAATTTGGAAAAATGATCCTGATCAAGCTCAAAGGCATGCAAATCTTTGGTATTCACAATCTTCAAAGGGAAAGAATAAACTACAGGCCGAGGATCTCTTCTCAAATACAATATTCTTTGCAAAGCCTTCTTGACATTCTTGGGAAAAGAGAAGAAATAATTTATGACAAAGAACAAAATGTCTTGGATGAAATTCAAACTTGAATACCTAATCTGTCCATGTTGTCCTTTCATGTTTTTGCTGGTCAGGTTCATCCTCCAGTGGAGTCTTTGGATCTGATCTCGAAACTGATTTAGAGTCGCCAGGTGAATGATTTCAGCCTTGCCAGTGTCTGATCGTTGTCCACCACCAACCATCAGATCTGAACTTGATACATGTACTGGGGTAATTAACAAGTTAAATGTCATGTTTACAAGCTAGATCGGAGATTGACTGAAGCAGCGTTTATCTACTTTCGCTAATGCAAAGAAAAAGCGTTTCGAAGGCTACCTGGCATAACTTCAGGCTCCGTCTGTAGCTTATAAAACAAATGACATAAACAAGCAAACCATCTTCTTCCCCAGTATGGTCGCCACTATGTTAGCGCTCGAATTTGCCTCAGGCTGAGGAAGGCAAAACTCAAGGCAACATCAAACCACGCTCAGCCTCGTAGCTAGCCCTACGAGGACAGGAGAGGGATCTCTCCGGTCAATATCAGCAAAAGGTAATCAAAGAGGCATGAGATGAATGAATTGATGACTAATTTTAGGCTAGGTATGAAGCACAAGGACTATGGAATTGATTTTTTGAAGTTTTGTTGAATTCAAGGGAAAGGCAATTTTGGGTGCGAGGATGAGGCACAACTTTTACAGAGGTCTACTTGGGGCAAGATAGGCGATTGTTTTGATGCATTTAGAGTGATTGAATGAATAGATCTAACAGGTGAGGAGCTAAGGAGAGAAAGGAAGTCTCAAGGATTCTCCTTAAACTGGAGAAAACATGGAAAATTAAACAAATTTAAAGGCAGAGCATAGCAAAATTATGGATTCTACCTTAACACTTCATTTGTTTAATTGCAGAAAATTAAATAAGGAAAGTGGTACAAATACACAACTTACAAGTACTGAGAGAAACACACCATCAACACATATGGCCACATGAATCCCAAATAGTGTTGCAAAACCCTGGTCTATCCTTTGCCAAAAATGCAGATAAAATATGTACAATAGTGTATCAAGCTATTCCCAAGAGTCCAACCCTGAAAATGACTAATAAAATACATAATATAGGTAACCTAACACATTCCCTTGCCTCTAGGGGTCGAGCTCATCATCCTAGGAGCTGTTTTAACCAATTCTAAACAAAGCACTATAATCTAGGCAGTCAAAACAACTTTCCTCTATAAGCTAGGAAACCAATTCATTCATTAAATGTTTGTTTCTTTATGAATGAATCATCTAGAATAGGTAAATAAGTGTCAAGTCAACATAAATTTACATTAATTACATCAAGGAGGGTGAAAAATCCCATCACAAGTCAAAACTGGTCAAAATGGCTTCGTTTCCTGAGCTGAAGATGAAAATTGTGCCAAAAAAAATCCTGATGCATAGCGCGCCTGAGCCCTATGCGTAGCGCGCCTTTCCCCCTACCTTTGGGGCACTTCTCGGCATCCAAATTAAGCTCAGGTTTACTTGTTGGAAATCCCTGGATGTCTAATTTCCAACCCAAGTGGAATTTTCCAATGTGATGTCCATTTGCCCCTCCAAACGTGCATTCTCCCAAGGCTGCTACCTGTGTGTCCAAAAAGGGGCAGTGAGGTCATTTTTTGCATGTTTTTTGACCTTTTGGGGACCCAAACCTTGATGAAATGCCTTGGTAGTGGCTGAGCAGGTGTATTTCATCATGAAAAATCCAAAAATGCAAACCTCTCGTGATTTGGACCTCCCAATTTTAAGGATAGCACGCAGCGCGCTACGCGTTGAGCCCAAAAACCTGTTTTTTACACAAAAATTTCAAAATTGACAAAATTTTCTCCAAGTTTCTTGAAATTTGGGCTGGGAGTCCCCAATCAAGTACCATGCTCAGCCAAAGAGGCTTCAGCCAAGATTTGGAGTTGATCGTCCCTTTTTCGACGTTTTAGTGTCCTTTTGATGCATGCAGTTTCAGTTGTAAAGTCACTGTCTATCCGCCTTCATGGTGTTTCAAAGTCTGTTTGGCTTTCAATGAGATGAAGAATGAGAGTTTGGCGCAATTTCTAAATATGTCACATGTGTATCCAAGTATCATAGGAAAGCCACAATTATAATAGTTTTGTCAAATGAGTTTTAATGAAAAAATAGTCATTGCTTTGATTATGAAGCAATTTGACAAGTGTGTAGAAAAGAGGTGGAAATGACAATGGCCATAACACTAACAGCAGGGATGTAATGGAAAAAAGAAAGTGTGAGGATAAGGTTAAAAATGGGCATGGAAACCACTGAAAATAGATGACATAGGCATATATTAACCCACAAAGTCCCTAATATTTGTTTCAAACCCTAAGAAGTGAATTTGGAAATAAACATAGGGTTTTACATTTCACACTTGTTTCTCCACTTCAAAACACCATAATCATGTCTAAAATTCACTGAGAAAACATAAACAACCTACTTGCAAGTAGTTGGAGGCAATTTGGCATGAATCTGGATGAAGGAGGAAAAAATTTTACCCAATGCGTAGGGCACACCTGAGTGCGTAGCGCCTGTGTATTTTTACACTGGCGAGTGAGGCCCAGTGCGTAGCGCCCATCTCAGTGCATAGTGCCTTTTGAAGAAGGCGTTTGGAGGCCTTCCCGGTGTCCAAATTGGGCACAGGATAGATCGTGGGAAAGGGCTTTGAGTCTAGTTTCCAACCCAAGTGCAGTTTTTCACTTTGGAGTTCATTTTCCTTATAAAAAATTAAATCTACCAAGACTAGTCAAAATGTGCCAAATGAGGCTGCCTCAAGGCAGAGTGCTGTTGCAGTCAACTTTTGAATGCCTTTCTCAACTCCAAATTGACATCATGATAGCTCATTCGAAAGATATTTGTGTTTAGTTATCACTTGACTCATTAGGAAATTAATTTGACCAACAAATCTAGGAGAAAATTTGATTTTCCCAAGGTCACTTCAGAGGTGCATCAATTCTCCCGAGGCGATTGTATTTTTGACATTTCCCTAAAACCATGACACCTGTGTAAACAGTGAAGGAGATTTTTCATCCTTGGCATCTTGTGGACAAAAACCTCTCTCAGTTTTTCCACATTCATCTTTCCTTGCTCAGAAACATCATTTGAGTGAAACCTATCCCGATGTGTGGAAATAGAGATTTTGTCGAAATGAACCGAAATGAAGGGGATAAGGGGATTCTAAATTCTTGGGGAAATTTTTGGAAGTAGGGAGGGACGTTAGGAAGTAGTTGAAAGTGGAATCTCAGAGATCAAGTGAGCGTAAGGGGTCCAAAAGGGCAAAACACAGGCCCAACCTAGAAAATTGCCAGGTTGCGGCAGGAAACTAGGGTTTGTGCAAAAATGAGGAATTTGGGGGATCTCAGTGATGGGAAGTGTTTGATAAGATACATGAAAGATAGGGGAAGGTGTATGAACATCTGGATACAAGTTTTGCTAATGATTTGACCATCCAAGAGAAATTAGCTTTCAAAACCCTAGGAGAGGGAAATGACCTTGCCTAGGCGTAACTGAAGCATGAACAAGGTGTAAAATGACTCATTAGACACTGAAATGATAATGAAAACCCTATGAATGATGATAGAATCAGCAGAATGATGACATGGACCGACATTTGGACAACTTTAGAAGGAGTGAAAGCAAACCCTAGACCTAATGCCTAGTGACCAAATTTTGCTTGAAAACTCTTTGAAATGACAAAATTTGACCCAGACACTCTGAGACCACTTTGTAAGAGCATATTTGATCACTATAGGAAGGCTACAAAGGCTTACACTAACATAATTTGTGGTAGGTAGTGATAAGGCTTGCTAGAGGCCAGGTCAACATGGAAAGATGTGAGAAATGCCAAGGTGTACGAAATCATGCTAGGGAGTGTTTGGGAGTGCCAGGCAAACACGAGCGATCACTAGTTTCAAATGCATGGAAATGAATGAATAAGAGTGTGTAATAGGGAGTGTCATCGAGTTCAAGGTGTGTTAATGAGGGAGTGACAAGGAATTATAGTGTCAGGGCAGCATGCCAATATGTGCCAAGTGCTAGGGTGTGTCAATGTGTGCCAAGGAGTGTCATGGAAACACAAGGGAGAAGTAGTTCAAAATGAATGGAAATTAATGAAAAAGAGTGTGTGATACTCAGTGTCAGCGAGTTTTAGGTGTTCTAAGGAGGGAGTGAAAAGGTTATGTGCTAGGCAGTGCTAAGGAATGCTAGAGTTTGAGGGAATGACAACGAGTGGTAGTGTGTGCTAGGGAGTGCCAAATAATGCCAAGGAATGCAGGGGATTCTAACATGTGCCACATAGTAGCAAGACATTCTAAGATGTGTCAGGGGATATGGCATGTCAAGATGTAAACTTTGTTTCATAGTTGTTTTATTGCCACGGTTGGATGTGAGCCTTTTCTTGGTAACTTGTTAAGTGGGATGAGTTGATATTGAACATGAGTAGCCTAAGATGAGTTACATGTAGTTCTCACATGAAACAAGGCATGTGTTGAATTTCCATGACAAATGATAATTTGGGTTTTTTCTTATAATCTTTGATGCAAACACGATCAAGTGCCACAACACATCTACTTTAATGCACAATGAAATATACACACATCAGGGAATCAACTAATGCACATGATAATTTTTAGCTTTTCCAAACCCTTCTTCATTATATTACAAACTATAATAGAACAGGCTAGAGCTCCCATATGAGGGATCATGACTGTTTACAATCACAATGATACAAGGAATACAACTAGAGATTGGTGTTAGTCCTTTGACAACCAGTCTATCCTGAACAGGACAACACTTGATCTAGTTGCTAATGGTGGCAAGATCTAGGTGGATATTGCTGGTCACCTCACTATTACATCTAGATCTCCAGTCAATTTCACTAGTTTCATTGTTTCTTGTAGCATTTACTATTTTTGGCAGTTTTTTGGGTCCTGAACTTCCTGAGCAATTTTTACCCCCTAAACAGATTTTTTTTGAGGTCTAAAACAAGCTCGTCTTCATAGGATGTAAATCCTTTAGCACTCAGAGAGATATTTCTAATGAGGTATCGTACACACCAAGCATAGATAATATGACCAAATTATGACCCTGGGAAGTTGCCTACCTAGCTAACCCAACGAGACGCACAAACTCTTCGTGTTTCATCTCCTGAGGTTAGGGCTTTGGTTGTTTATAGATTTCTCTTATTGTTTAATAATAAAATGTCCCTTGAGCCGCATTGTAACAGAGTCCAGAGGCATGTATCCACTAGGTCTCTTCTCATATCTAAGATACCATCACCCGAGCTATTTTATTTCTATTCTATTTGTAAGCATATTTCAATTCTTTGAAATTAATGAAGTGAAGCTTCATTTTTGCTGCATATTTCTGTTTGTGTTTTTATTTGTATCTTTTCGCATTCCTGCATAAGTCCAAATTAATGGTATTAGAGAAGTTTTCTCTTTCTCTATTTTTTCTTTTTGCATGTCCCTAACGAGGTCAGGGTATAAGTAGTTAGGGCTCAAGTTTCTTGAACCTTTGCAATACCAACCTCACAAACTACGATGAGCTCCCATGGAAGAAGAAACGGAAGATGGGTGAGCAAGAGATCCTTTCAAAATATTGTTGTAGGACACCCTCGAGCGGCATAGGAATGTGATGTTATATGAGAAGTGAACAATTTCATAGGTAAAGCTAATATTTGGCTATTGTTCGTATGTTGGCTATAGTTTATATGTTGGATATACAAACAATAGCCAAACAATAACTTGACCTCTAGAATTGTTCATTATGCCTTGTATCTTTTACATGGAAAATGAAATAAATATTCTCTATGCCAATATAAGATGTAGGAAGAAAAAATCTTAATGAAGCATGTAAACAAACCTTCTTATAGAATTATCTACAATAGGCATGCTTCACATTTTGGATAATCTCTCAATAACTATTATCTTATGTTCTCTTATAGCTGATTATAAACCAGTACAATGGGTTAACTTTATGTATCCTAAGGCAACCAGTGTTTCCTATTTATCATAATTTGAATCGTGAGATTCATCCTACAACTATATAACATAAATTATATCCAAAATAGAAATCAAGAAAATGCTATATTGAAGCAATAGCTATATTGTAGTTGTATGTTACAACCCACACTAAGGTAAATAAAAGAAAATTAATTGTGGATCCATAAGTTCCTAATATGGTGTTTAAAATAATTAATGAAAGCTTTGATAATGGAAAAGAGACTGTATTAGTCTTATAAGGCACCCCACACATCGATCATTGACCTCCAAGTCATTCAATTACGATTGAATATTGTTAGTATGATGACAAGGAAAGCTACAAGGAATCATTCCCTTGCTTTTGAGTAAATGATTTTTTAGAATGGTAATAAAATTACAGATTTGGAAAGACGTTTTTTAGTTGCTTCAACAACCTCTATTTTAGCCTAAAGGCTTGTCACAAATTAACTCATACTTGGGTTGTGGCTAGTCTGGAAAATACTGCAATCCTATTCACTGAGGACATGTTGGTATGGTGCTACCATGCTACTACCTTTTACATACCAACTACAAAAGAAATATGCCTAGAACATGTGATGAATGGTCAATATTTTGAGGTACTGACTCCTATGTCCTAACCGAGCATGTTTCTTCTTTTTGAAGCTTAAGGATCTAGGAGTAAATAGTCCCATTGATGTCAAGTTATAAAGAAATGATCCAAGTTCATTGACAAGAAAATTCATGCATATTCATGGGAGATGGTAACAACCACCAATTTTCCACTTTAAAGGATCCTTATTTATGTTTCATATCACTATAGCAGTGACAAGGACATTGCCTTGTTTGCAACAAGATGAATTGCTCACTGATGATACATTGACAAATATTTTTTACCTCAGAGATGTCCTCTTGCAAGCATTGCATGTTATAGAAATAGTCTTCTAGCAGGAAAGGATCACAAGGATCTTTGATGAGAAGGTTCTTCAATATATGCAAGAATCTTGGAAAGAGTTTATTCCACTAGAAGTTTTTGGATGCAGTCTGGCATATTGTGGAAGCGAGCATCAAAGAAGTTTACTAATTTAGTTTTGCCATGAAGGCATAATTGAAGTATTTTATCATCTTGAGAAAGGAGCCTCATCATAAACATTTTCTTCAAAGAAAGAGGTAGTTCATGAAAGAAGTTGACTAGATGAAAAAATTAAGGAAAGAGATATGCACATATTTAGGTAAGTGCTCTTCTTTAGAAAGTAGAATTCATGTATTCATAGATATGGTAGGAAGAGTTAGAAGGAGAAATATATTTGAAATCATGTGCATGCCATGTCTTGGTTAAATACAAAATGAAAGAAGGACTCTTCCATATGGGTAATCAATGTATAGAAGCATGATGGTTGTACATAAAACCTGTTGATATTAATGAACATCCAATATGGTCTCTGGTAGGGTCCTACGTTCTATAGTAATCAGGATTTGTTAATCTTTCAAGTCAATCAACCTCAAAAGCCAAATTTTGGTCTATACTAGAAAAATTTTCCAAGTTATAAAGAAAAGAGTATGAGTCATTGTGTAGGTGTCATTTCTACTCCAACTCCAAAACTGAAGATATCATTTCATCATATTAGGTCATCTCCATATTTCACGAGTATTTTGATTAATCATGGTCAATCAAACCCTATACATCATACTTTCACATTCTTTCCTCAAAGATTGAATCAAAATTCTGATACTAGGGTTTTTGTTGCGCTTTCCCTTTTCCATGGTTCATAGCTTCATTCAAGAGTCAAAGGTATTCATTTATGATTATACCTACTTCATCATCCTTCACTGACCATTCTCCATTATTCCCATCATCAAAATTCTTTCATTTCATTATTTTACCAAAAATCTTAAAAATCTACTACGCTTTTACCCTAAGTTTTTGTTTTGACCTTCCCCCCCCCCCCTTCTTCTTGCTATTTTTGAGAAATTCCACTTCTAATATTTTTCTAACATCCATACCTATTCCCCATAATCTTCCCATAATTTTTCCTACCTCCCTTCCCTCTCATTCCTTTCCACTAAGTTGCTGCTCTTTTGCATTGAACTTTTACCTAGTCACCATGTTCTCGTCATATCTCATAAGCCTCACACCCGTTTGCCATGAAATTGTTACAGGAGATGAATGTTGATGAAATGAAAACACCCACTCAATTTTAGCTAAAAATGATGCACAATTTTCTATAAATGAGCCATCATCATCTACAACCATTTTTGGCTTTTCTAGATATTGGTGACTCTAATTGGGCTGAAATATGTTTTGGAGGTTACTTATGATGATGTTAACATTTTTTAAACATTTACGCCCGTTTGGATTTACCGTTTTGGGATATGCCCAAAATACAATTGCTACAGGAGAGTTGCTATGCTTTTGACTCTGTTTTTATCATTATTTTCAAAATATATTTATGAGCAAATGGAGATGAATTTTGGAAACCAAAAGGACGTTTTTGTTGGCCATGGAACTAGTCACAGTAACCTCCTTCAATTTTTTCATAGGTGTTATTGTTAAAGAGATGTAAGTTTGTATTCCTTGCTTCTCTTTTCCTTGACTTCTAGATAGTTAGTTTTGGAATCAAGTTTGAAGAGCCCAAAATGATGTTTTTTCATGGTTTAAGGGATCCAAGATGTAGTGGACATCTCCAAGTTTCTTCACAAGTCTTCAGAAAGACTCAAAACCTCATTCAAGTCATCAAAATTCCAAGTCAACTATTTGTTGTGCTTCTGTGAGGATTTGTTGCATTTGTGTGTGACCAACTACAAGATTGCATTCTCAACAAATAGGAACGTAGTTTTGAAAATAGTAGGAGGTTTTTGATAATAACATACCCAAAAAGAATCCTCTCTCATTTTTTACACATAAGTTATTGTCTTGGAGTTACAGGTGGCACATTGAGACCCATTTTTCACAATTTCTCTAGGCGAGAATTTCTCACAAGGTTCTAGAACTTTTTGAAATTAGACTTGTGGACTTCCAACTTGGCATGGTTGACCTAAAATATATTTGGATAATGAATTTTGAATATTTTTCTATCATATTCCATTATTAGCTCTTTATTTATCACGTTTTTAGTTAGTCAAAAACCAAACTATAGATAATAAGACATGCGCAAATTTTGTAAATATTTTAACCACGCATGCTAGGGAGTGTGAGGGCTAAGTGTGAGGGAAACACAAGGGAGAAATCATTTAAAATTCAGGGAAATGAATTATCAATGAGTTCCAGGTGGGCAAAGAAGGGAGCAAAAAGGTATACTAGCCATTTCCAACGCATCACAAGGGAGAACTAGGTCAAAATGCTTGGAAATGAACAAATGAGAGTGTAGTGTGCCAAGGAGTGTGAGCGAATTCTAGGTGCCCCAAGGACGAAGTGTGTTAGGATAAGTTCAGAATAGGACTTGTAGGAGGCAAGCATATGGTTGCAATAAGGTGTGTATAAATTAGTTTCAGACAAAAGGATAATTTGGGTTGGACACAACATTATTTTTTCAATGACTTCGTTGGGTTCCTAAGCTGCAAAAAAACTAAGGCTATTTATGAGGGCATGATAGCTAGCGAGCGCCAAGGTGTTATAGGGAATTCCAGGAACTACTAACACATGATAGATAGTTCCAAGGAATTTTAGGCATTGCAAGACATGCCAAGTGCTAAGGCATGCCAATAAGTTCCAGGCGCCATGGTATGGCACCAACACATGCTAGGGAGTGTTAGGGCCAAGTTCCAAGGAAACAGAAGGGAGTAGTAGTTTATAATGCATGGAAATGAATGAATAAGAGTGTGACAAAGAGTTTTAGTGAGTGATTACGAGGTGTGCTAAGTGTCAGGTAGTCCTAGGGAGTGCCAAAGCATTCCAAGAAATGGAGGGGATGCTAACATGTGCTACATAGTGCAAAGGGATGATTAGGCATGCTAGATGTTATGGCATGTCAAGATGTAAAATTTGTTGCTTAGTTGTTTAATTTTATGACCACAGTTGGATGCGAGCCCTGTCTTCATAACTTGTTAAGTTGGGTAAGTTCAAATTATACGTGATTAGCCTAAGATGAGTTATAGGATGTTCTTATGTGAACAAGGTATAGTCCAGTTGTAGTAATTGTAACTTGGTCAAGCTATTGTTATAGTTAATTTGTTGTTATAGTTGACGTAGCATTTTTTAGGTTCCCATGTTGCAAAAAATGTAAGGGTAGTTTTGAGGGCATGATAGCTAAGGAGTTTCAAGGCATTCTAAGGAATGAAAAGGTGTGCTAACACATGGTAGATAGTTTTGTGGTCTAATGGTTTGATTTAATTTTATGGTGTTATTTTTATTGTTAGCTTTGCATAGAACTATTTTTTCTAGTTCGGAACATTACAGTCAATGAGTTCCAGGTGTGCTAAGCAGGGAGTGACAAGGTATGCTATGCATTGCTTCCAAGGCATGGTATAGTTCTTGGGAAGGATACCAATATGTGCCAAGTGCAAAGGTGTGCCAATGCGTGCTAAGGAATGTTAGGGAGTGCTAGAGAAAAATAAGGGAGAATTATGCATGGAAATGAATGAATAAGAGTGTGCGACAAGGAGTGTCAGTGAGATCCAAGTGTGCTAAGGAGAGAGTCACATGGTATGCTAAGTTGCGCTAAGTCATGCTAGATAGCTAAGGAAACATGCAACCAAGATGTACAAAGTGCCAAGGTGTGTCAACGTGTGCTAAGACATGTTAGGGAGTGCCAGGGAGACACAAGGGAGCACTAGGTCAAATTAATCCATGAAAATGAACAAATAAGAGTTTGTGACAGGAAGTTTCAGTGAGATACATGTGTGATGAGGGAGTAACAAGCTATGGTAGGTAGTGCTAAGGTATGCTAGAGGCCAGGGAAACATGCCAAGATGTGCCAGGTGCTAGGGTGTGCCAATGCATGCTAGGGAGTGTTATGGAGTGCGAAGGAAACAAAAGGTATAACTAGTTTACAATACATGGAAATGAATGAATAAGAGTGTGTGACAGGGAGTGTTACTGAGTTTTAGGTGTGGTAAGGAGGGATCAACAAGATATGTTAGGTAGTGCCAAGGAATGATAGAGTGCGAAGGAAACATACCAAGGTCTCCCATGTGCCAGGGTCTATCAATGTTTGTCAGCAAATGTTAGGGAGTGCCACAAAAACAGAAGGGAGAACTATTTCAAATTGCATGGAAAGGAAGATATAAGAGTGTGTGATATCGATTGTCAACAAGTTCCAAGCGTTCTAAGGGGGGAGTGAGAAGGTTATATGATAGGCAGTGCCAAGGCATGCTAGAGTGCTAGAGCATGTCAGAGAGTCGTAGGGTGTGCTAGAGAATGCAAAGCATGCCAACAAATGTAGGGGATGCTAAAACACACCACATAGGTCTAAGTGATTGTTAGACGTGCCATGTGTTATCACATGTCAAGATGCAAACTGTGTTTCCTAGTTGTTTTATGGCCATGGTTGGACGTGAGCCTTGAATTGGGAACTTATTAAGTGGGATGAGTCAATATTGGAGATGAGTAGCCTAATATGTTTTATAGGTACTTCTTAGGTGAACCAGGCATAGTCTAGTTGTAGTAACTATAACTTGGTTAAGTTGTTGTAGTCAGGGCAGGACTTGGTTGGGTAACAGCCAAGTCTAAAAAACGTAAGGGTAGTTGTGATGGCATGAGAGCTAAGGAGTTCCAGGGCATGTCAAGGAATGAAAAGGTGTGTTAAGACATGGCAGACAATGTCAATGGATGTTGAGGAGTGTTAGGGAGGGTCAAGGGAACACAAGGGAGAAGTAGGTCAAAATGTTTGGAAATGAACAAATAAGAGTGTGTGCCAAGGAGTGTCAGTGAATTCTAGGTGTCACAAGGATGAAGTGTTTTAGGAGAAGTTCAGAATAGGACTTTCGGGAGGCAAGCCTATGGTTGTAATAAGACATGGACAAAGCAATTTCAGAGAAAGGGAGACTTTGGGTTGGGCATAATATTGTTTTGGTAATGAATTGGTTGGGTTCCCAAGTCACAAAAAAAGTAAGGTTATCACTGAGGGTGTTAGTGTCAGTCACTTCAGTCTATCACCAATGATCAAATATTCTCTTACAAGGTTTTGTTACAGTGTCAAGTGAAATTTTGGTCATTTCAGTGAGCCTTCAAATAAAAATTTGGTCACTAGCCAGTGTGTCTAGGGTTATTTCCACTCTCTCAAGAATTTCATATGCCGGTCACTTTCATCACTCAGTTGAGTCTACCATCATGAAAAAATTATTAATATCACTTCAATCACATCATCATGGTCTCCTTCAAATTAGTGTCACCATTAGGTCATTAGGGCTAAGGTCACAAAATTAGTCATTCCATGTATAACTCCAGCAAATGAGGAGTAGAAAGAGGTAAATTTGTTCAATAACACTAGATTTCAAATGTAATTTATGTTTTTAGATGTAATGATGTTCCTAAGATTCTAAAGTTACAAGAAGAGGTCCAAAGGCTACCAAACTAAAAAAGAAAGTGAGTTGGTGAGGTGGGCCATCCTACCTCATTAATCACTTAGACACTAAAAGAAAATTATAAAAGCACATGGAGGAGCCTATTTACACTCACTTGCACTTATGTACAATCCTAGAATTGAGCTCCTCCCTCTCCTTTGCAAAAAAATGTGATTCCATTTCCATCACTAGCAAAAATTGACTCTCATTGGACTCAGAGAGCATTCATTGCGCACCTAGACAACACATTGCACAAAGGAAGCCTTTGCTATGCACGAGGCGTTGTTGTCCAAAACTATTGTTTGACCACAAAAATTCATTTTTGAATGCTCATATTTAGTGATTTGATCCTCCAAGCTCTATAACAAGTAATTTTAATCATTTTCGTGCCCTCCTTTTCCTCGTATGTCAAGAAAATTATGAAATACTTATTCTTCTAGGGCTTACATTATTTTCATTGTTTTGATGCTCAAATGATGAGTTTCTGCCATAAAACCTATATTCCTTTTCCCTAAACCTTTTTTTGCAGCTAATATTCCATTTCCATCCATGCCAAAGACTTCTCTCCTTATTTTCTATCATTTTCCTCTAAACCCTAATCTACCCTATCTCTTTCTAAGATAGGCTTGTGTTTTTGCCTTTTCCACCCCCTCCCCTCAGTCATTTCCAAAAATTCCTTTTTCCCCTACTCAATGACACCATCCCCTACCTTCCTAAATTTCTTTACAAATTTAGGCAATCCTAAGTTCATTATACCACCTCATTCCCTCACAACAAGAAATTTCATTGTTTTTTCTTACCTTTCACCTAAGGTTTGAAATATGGAGCCTCACTCATCACCATCACAGGATAGGAAGTACAAAAATGGGGGAAATATACTGAGGTTTGAGCCCTCTAATTGCAATGAAATCACCTCCTCCCCATTTTTCATGAAATGCTCTGAAGATGTAAATTGTTTAGGGTTCTTTCAAAGAGTGCAGGAAGTAGGTTACCATGAGCATCCCACAAATATATTTTCCCTAACCTTGAAGGAAGACAAGCTTACCATTGTAGGGACAGATTTCATGTTTTCAGAGGATGAAATCTCTCAAGCTACAGGAATACCAAACCATGGTGAAAACTATTTCAAAGGCATGAACCTAGACCTAGAATGGTACAAACCCTACTCGAAATCACAATACAAAGGATCTCACTCAGATGTTTTCCCATTAAGATACTTGCTGGAGAGATATGCACCATTGATGATGGTTTTCATGAAGTTATTCACATGTGAGGGAAGATTTTCTAGGTTATATCAGTACCACATAAGCCTGCTCATGCACTTGACAATTGCCAAGTCCCTAAATTAGTCTAGCTACTTGTCTAGTAGCCTAACCAAAATGTATGAAAGGATGAAATTGAAAGGAAAAGTGCATTATCCAAACCTATTTCACCATAACCTGATAAAGGTTATAATACTCCATCCATTGAAAAAGAAGAACTTGACATGGGACACCTTCATTGAGGTAGCCTTGAAAATACATATAACCACTTCACCAAGTCGACACCAAACCATGTCAGTACAACCCATGGAGGTGGGCTCATCAAGAAAACATGATGAGGTTTCCAAGGCACCTAGGCCTGAGGTGACCAATTCATATCAGAAAGGTAGAAGCCTTTTTTTTCTACTCAAATTGAGGAAGGGGCCAATCCTACTACATTAGCATAACAAGGATCACCATCACATCATGAGGTTGCTTTGCATGATGAGGAGACCATTGAGCATGACTTTGACCTAGTTGAATTGGAGGCACATGATGAGCATCAAACCCTAGAACAAGTCATCAAAGAGAAGTTTTCTCAGATCATGGAGCTCAAGGACAATTTTGAAAGGTCCAAATTCATCATTTCATTCCTTGAGCAAGAAAATAGTCAACTTAAGGGAAAATAGCTAGTCATGGATAAAGAGCAATTCAAAGCCAAGAAATAAGAGATGAAAGGAAAGGCAGTGGTGGACCATGAGGACATTGAACAACATGAAGGACATGTGGCAAGGAAGAGACCAAGCACAATGGGTTTTAGGAAGGAATTTCATAGGGAAAGAGAACAAAAGCCTCCAATGGAAGAATTGACCTTTGGAGAGAGGATTTTCATCGGAAGAAATGAGAGCAGGGAGTTTTCACTTGAAAAAGTTAATTTCCACCTTGTGAAGCTCCTTGAGAAGGCTAACGCGGATAAAAAGTTTCAAAATAAAATGGACATCTATTATTATAGAAGGAATCAGGTTGTCGAGGTCAAAATCAACCAGTTGAAGGAAAAACTCAAGGAAACCCTAATCAACCAATAGGAGAAGGGTAAGTTAGATTTTCTTGCTGAAGCATCCATGATTGCATAAAATACCTCATCAAAAATATCTAGAAAAAATTTGGGAGGATTTGGAGAAAATTTAGTGTTTTGGTGCAAAATGGTGTAAACTTCCATTTTTTTGGCAATTTTCTCTCTAGGAGCACAGAGAGCTCAAGCTACGCTTATTCCTAAGTGCTCCAAATGATGGAAACTAAAGTTTTTTGGAAATATTATGACCCCATCTCAAAATGAATATTCCCACTTTCTTAGTTTGGGGCTAATTTTTTTAGAAATTTTCAAAAAAGAGGCCAAAAATCACGTTTCTACCCCTCTTTTTCCATTTCGTTACGCACCTGGAGACAGCCTGGGAGAATGGCCATATCTTAGCCAAAAATGGGTCATTTTAAGTGAAAAAATACTCTAAAGACATATAAAATCTCCCATACTTTCATATATATATTTTGACTTCATATAGAAACTAAAAAATGGCCTCCAACAGCTCGCTCCACACTTGGAAATTTCTGAGATTTTTTTAAAATTTTCACTATGTAACTTTTTGTAAATCCTAGTTTGACTTTGCTAAAAGAAAAAAGGGTGAAGTCGATGAATGTGAGGGGTAAAAATAAATATAAATAAATTTTTTTTTTTTTCTTTTTAAGTTTTTTTGATGTAAATTTGACCTCATTTATGAGAGAGGTTGGAATCAAAGTTAATTGTTGAAGTTGTTTTTAACTTCCCTAGACATTAGTGTTTGGTTAGAACACCTCATGGAATAGTTCCTAGAGTCATGGATTCAACCCCTGAGAGTGGGGAGATGTTGTTTTTTTCTTTATGTATCAATTTCTCAGTGATAGAACAGGTTGGATTTCAGAGGAGAGAACTATTGTAGCTTGTACATGGAGATTTTCTGGAAATCAAAAGAAATAGTTTGCAACTATTATCTAGGAATTCATGTGAAATAATTTTGTGATGTTATTTTTTCTGTATTATAGCTTGATATAAAAGTTATTCATCTTCTCTTTCCATTCATTAGTTCTTCAATGGTTTTCCTTACAGTTTATAAACAAAATTCGTTGCATAAATCTTTGTTTTGGTGGAAAAATCATTATGTGTTATTTTCTTTCTTGCTTAATGAATTTATGTTTCATGTTCATTAATACCTGTTGCTTCTTCAAAACACTACACTACGCTGACAAACCCTAAGATCCGTAACAAAAGTAATGCTACCTTGCTCATTTATATTTTTGCTTCTATAACCCTTTGATCCTCTGACCTAGCTACCTCGTTTTTCTCCCTTATCCAGCAACAAAACCCTAAATTTTCCAAAACCCACCTGAGCCTAGAGATCTGGCCTAAAATCCTTTACATTCTAGTCATCTCTTCGCTATGATTTCATAGAGAGAGCCCTCTCTAGTTGGTAGGGCTATCTACGAAACTAAAATCTTGGCAGGTGGTTACCTCCATCGATCTCCTGGTCAACCTTGGATATTGTGGAGGATAACAGAGGGCATGACAAGTAGGGAGTGCCAAGGTGTTCTAATGAATGTAAGGTTCCCAAGTCATGGAAAAAGGTATTTCTAGTTGTTATTTCATGACTGCCAAGGTGTGTTATCGAATGTTAGGGCATGCTAACATGTTCCAGATATTATGAAGACATGTCAAACAAGCTAAGATGAGCCAAGTGCTAAGGCATACCAAGATGTACAGGGGTGTGACAATGCATGTGAAGGACTATCAAGGCAAAAAAAGGGAGGAAAAAGTTAAACTACAAATAAATGGGCACATAATAGGGTTAATAAGTCATCAACTTACCTTTTCCATGAGGGGCATGCTAGGCACACAAGCACTAGGTGCCAATAGGTTCCAAGCGCCACGTATGAATGAATTATAAGTGCCAAATCTTCCTATGTTTCTTCTCATTTAGTTTACACTAATTGATCTCAAATAAATATAGTATTACACCATGCCAAACATGCTAGGGATTTCCAAGTGCCAACACATGCCAAGCGGCAATGTGCTTCAGGGAGTGTGATGCATGTTATGAAGTAGAAGAGCATATAAAAGTGTGCTAAGGTGTGTTAGAGAGTTCCAATGCATGCTAAGGAGTGTTAGGGAGTACTAGGACAACACAAGGGAGCACCAGGTGAAAATGGATTGAAATGAATGAATATGAGGATGTGTCGAGGAGTGTCAATGAGTGTTAGTTGTCATGCAAAGGAGGGAGTGACAAGGTATGCTAAGCATGGGTAAGGTATGCTAGGGAATGTTAGGGAATGTCAAGATGTGCTAGAGTGAGCTAGGTATTTCCAGGGTGTGCTAACATGTGCAAAATAGTGCCAAGGCATGCGAGGTGCTAAGACATGCTAGAATGTGCATGGTTCTAGAGTATCCCAATATGTGTTAAGGAGTTTCAAGGCAAAAAAAGGAATAACCAAGCTAAAATTCAATAAAATTAAACATAAGAGGGTTAATAAGTTGAGGCTTTATCTTTTTCAAAACAAGCATGCTAGGCACACTAATAATATGTTCCAATACATGACAAGTGTCAATGTGTTCCGAGTGTTAATGTTTGTTAATGCAATATTATGCTAAGGTGTTCCAGGCCATGCTAGTGACTACAGGGCATGCAAACACATGATAGGGGAGTTTTATGCTATGGTAGGGCATGCCAACATGTTCTTGAGCATCCTACTCATGGCAAGATGTTCCTGTTACAAAGATGTTCGAGGTACAAAGATGTTCCAAGACATGCGAGGTGCTAAGGAATGTTAGTGTATTGTTCCAAAGCATGTGAAGGTGTGCCATGATTGTTGAGGAGTGCTAGGTCTCTCTCATTAATATAATTGACAGAGCTTGATTATGTATTAAATAATATAGTTCCTACACACACTAGTGGAACTTTATTTAAGGGAAATTTGCTAGATAATCAACCTAATAGTGATGAATCATGTGTTGTATCATAGGAAAACTATATTCTTATGACTTCAGGGAAATTATACACACTAATTACTTCTTAACAAATTGACTGACTATTATAGCCATTATGACCTTGGACACATAACGAAAAAGACTCCACAACAATGGTCTTAAATCGTTATCTTTTGAAAAAAATATAATAACAGGTACATAGCATCATCAAAAACTAATTGGAGTGATCAATGATGTCGAAAAATTTTTTATTGTCACCAAAAGTAACAAAAAAGAGCATTGGTGAGGGTCAATAAAATATCGTCACTAGAAGTGTCACCAAAGAGAGAATTAGTGATGGGTCTTTAACGACCATCACCAAAAGTGTTACCAAAGAGAGAATTAGTGATGGGCCTTTAACGACCGTCACGAAAAGTGTCATTGAAAATGGCTTTGGTGAAAAACATTAAAGGACCATCACTATATACACTTACGACAATGATTTTTGAAAGACTGTCACCATATGTGACATTGGTGATGGACCTTAAAGTTCTGTCACATGCATGAAGTGTCATCAAAAACTCATTGGAATGATCAATGATGACAAACATTTATTGACCTTCACCAAAATTAACAAAAAATATCATTGGTGATGGTCAATAAAACATCGTCATTAGAAGTTTCAACGAAAATAGAATTAGTGATGGACCTTTAACAAACCTCATCAAAAGTGTCACGAGAGAGAGAATTAGTGACAGGCCTTTAACAACCTTGACCAAAAGTGTCATTGAAAATGGCTTTGGTGACAAACCTTGAAGAACCAACACTATATACAGTTAACGACACTTTTCTAAAGACCGTCACCATATGCGATATTGGATACGGACCTTAAAGGTCTGTTGTAGGCATGACCCTCACCAACGACCTTTTTTCTTGTAGTGGTGCTAACTTTGCACATGACCTAATCCTAAAGGAGATCTTCTTCGATTTGATGTGTAAGTACACATTTTCATTAACCTAAAACGACTTAAAAAACCTATTTTGATCTACATATATTTTCTATTTGTCCTGTGTTCCCTATAAATTCTTCTTGATAACATGCATTTCCTATTCCATTTCTTCCAATATGTTTGGTCCTATCAACACCATGTTCACTAGATAAGTCCAATTTATGGGAGTATTACAACTTTTCCCGTAAAGTTCCTTAAATGGACTCATCCTCAGTGACTCTTGATACCCATTGTTGTAATAAAACTCAACCAATAAAAGTTAATCCTCCCATCTCCTCTCTTGATGAATTACATACATCCTCAACATGTCCTCTAAGACCTTGTTGACCATCTCTATCTGGTCATTTGTTTGCAGATGATAAGTTGTGTTGAAGGCCAACTCTGTACCCAAACCTACAAGAAACTCTTTTGATAATTTGGAAATGAACTTGGCATGCTTGTCTGACAAAATATTTTTGGAACGCCATGCAACCTCACTACATCTTTGATGAAGACTTGTGCTACATTACTGGTTGAATAGATAGACTTCACTAGAATGAAGTGTGTTACCTTTGTCAACCTATCAACCACAACCATGATGGAATCATGTTTTCTATATGTCCTTAGAAAACTTGTAATGAATTCCATAGAAATGACCAAACCATTTCAACTATGGAATTAGAATAAGTTTTAGTAATCCCCCTAGATGCTTACACTCCTCTTTTTCCCATGACAATCCAAGGTTCTTACCATAGACTCCTCCAATTCCTTCTTAAGGTTTTATCAATAATATAGCTTCTTCATCATTTCAAAGTATTTTGGTATCCTGGGTGACTAGAATATGGTTTAGCATGAAATTCCCTCAAGATACACTTGTTGAGATCAATGTTGTATGACACAAGTTCTCGTCCCTAAATTTGACCAAACCATATAACATGAGACAATAGTCCACATCCTAATTACCTGTATCCTATTGTATCTTGTTTATAAGATCCCTATACCTATGATATTGTTGTCCTTCCTGTGAGATATGATCCAACAGATTTGTCCCGTAGGAACTCATAGTTGCTATATGATTGACATGCACACTTCTGCTAAGAGAATTTGCAACCCTATTTTCCTTTCCCTTAATGTACCTGATATCGAAATCAAACTCATTGATCGTGGCCAACCATATAGTCTTCCTAGAATTAATATTTGGTTGGTCTAACAACTATCAAATCCACTGTGATTTCTCATCAATTAAAACCTACTGCCAAGAAGATTGTCCCTCCACATCTTTAATTCATGGATGATCACTACCAACTCAAGATTATGTGTCACATAACTATGCTTATTCTCATTCAATTTCCTTGAATCGTAACATACCACCTATCCCTCTTGCATAATGACTCCACCAAGTCTGATTTTTCGAGTATTTGTACACACCACGAACCCTTTATCTTGATATGCAATTTTAAGAATTGGAGCATTTTTCAAAAACTGCTTCAACTGCTAAAAACTGGTTGCACATTCCTTTGTACATTCAAAATTATTATCTTTTCTTTGAAATGATGTAATATGAATTATATGCATGAGAAGCTCTTGATGAACCTCCTATAGTAACCTACTAACCCCATGAAGGACCTTACCTCATCCACATTCCTAGGAGTTTCCATTCCATGATAGATCTTATGTTTTCTGGATCCACTATTATGCCATCCTTGGAAACAACATGCCCCAACTAATGTACCTCTCTCTCAAAACAAAAACATTTGCTAATCTTGACATATAAATGATGCTCTCTTAACAATATCAATGCTACTGCTAAATGTTCAACACACTCTTCCTCAGTCTTATAATATATCAATATATAATCAATGAACACAATAACAAACTTGTCCAGACAAGAACGTGACACACTATTCATCAAGCACATAAAAGTAGTTGGATCATTAGTTAGACCAAAATGAACTACAAATAACTAGTAATGCCCAGACTTTATCTAGAAATTAGTTCTGTAGACATGCTCTTCTTTGATGCACCGCATATGATATCTTGATCTCCTCCTTTCAACTGATCAAACAATTCATGAAGCCTCGAAAATGGATACCTACTCTTGATGGTCACCTTGTTCAAATACATGTAATCGATGCACAATATGATAGTACCATCGTTAATATTCACAAGAAACATTGGTGCACCCCAAGGTGATACACTTGGCATAATGTATCCTTTGTCAAGCATTTCCTTCTGCTGCAACTTCAGCTCTACTAACTCTAGTGTGCTCATCCTGTATGGTTCCTTTGATGTTGGTTCTGACCTTCGTAAAATATGAATGGAAACATCCACTTCTCTATGAGCTGAAAAATCTAAAAGATCTATGGGAAATATATCCCGAAACTGTTGTAAAATTAGGTAATTTCTCAATACCTACGCATCCTCAACGTCATTACCATTGTCACTAGAAATATGCACTACAAATAAAACAAAACCTTTTCTATGATTATGGTTCACTTTCATAGATGTAACCATTCTGACTGATTTAGTTTTCTTCTTACCCTACCAGATTCTTTGTTTCCCATTCCCATCGAAGCATTCAAAGGCCTTTTCACAACAATCCACCTTGGTCCTATGAATATTCAACTAGTACATACCCAAAAGCATACTTTATGATCCCAATGGAACCAAATTCACATGCAGTGATATAGCCATATCATTCAACTCAAATACATAAGCTCTTATCCAATGATGAACTCTTTTCTTTGTACCTATAGCCAACTGCACTAACCAATATTCAACATGCACTTATTTATTCAAACCTAACTTATCCACCAAGCTAGTATTAACATAATTATAATTAGATCTAGGTTCAATCAAAATGGAAACAACTTGATCACAAATCTTACTTTCCATCTTGATAATAGATTCTTGGTTATCCACCTACCTATTATCCAATGTTGGATAGATTTGTTGAATTATCTTCCCAACATCCCCAACTATATGCACCTCCTGTGCACTATAAATATGAGGCTTACCACCTTCATACTGTGGAAAATTTCTCTTGACATTCTCCTTGCCACATATCCAACACTACAACTCTCTCGTAGAATCACCTTTATTTTTCTTCCCTCTAAGATGTGACTCGTGTCCCTATCCAGCTACTCTAAAGTTCTTCTAAGGAATAACATTCTCCTTCTCATATACATCTTGGGGTCTTGTCCTTTTCAACTTCCATTTACCTTTAGCCTTTTCTTTTCCTTTCCAACCTTTCTGAGACTTTGTCTTGCGCTTTGATTGCTCATAACATTTATTCAACATACCAATCCAATCTCTAAATTCTAATGGTAATCTGCTCGTAAATATTTGAACTTTGGCCTTCTCATCCTTAAGATATGGCACATATCAAAACACCTCTCAAAACTTGGCTGTATAGTCCTCATCTCTCATCGATTGTATATTTAGCTCTTAGACCTGCTTAGCTTTACTGTCATAGTACCTCTGTTACAAGTACTTCTTCTTGAAAAGTCTCTTGCATTCATGCCAACTCAACTCTTTTTTCTTGATGTCTCTAACTTTCTTCACATCTTCCCACCCGATGTATGCTTCCCATTTGAGGTTGACGATAGCTATTTTGGCCTTCGCGTTCTCTATGTAATCACACAACTCAAAGAAATTCTTCATCCAAAGTAACCATTCTTTTGCATCTTCCAGTTATTTCAAATTTCCATCAAAGGTACGTGTCTTTGCTTTCTTGAACTCATCTGACAATATGCCCTATCATTCGTCTTGTAAGGATTATAATGATGATAATCATGATACATGTCAAAACTGGAACTGGGATAGAACTTGTCTCCATCACCTCTCCCATCAGGTGAGTCCAAGAACCTGCCATCTCTGATCATGTCATCTTTATAGGACCTATGACCACTCTTATCAATCAGATTTTCCTTGAATTTGTTGGGAAGAGGAAAGGGGTCCGAGGTAACAACAAACTAACTTTTAGGTACAGAACCTATCTAATTTGTACCTAGAGAGGGCTCTCTCTTTAGGTTTTAGCTTTGTTTTGAAAGATATTAGGCTCGTTATGAAGTATAAGGGTTTTGATTGAGTTTGGGTGGTGAGATTCAATAGTAGAGGGGTAGGATTGAGTAGCTTAATCCATTGGTCTAATCGAGTCAAAGAAGATGGCTTAACTGGATTTGGTTTCTTAACGAGGGAGGGTTTCACAGTGCAAGATAGTCAAGCAAGGAAAAAATAAAGACTTAAAATAGATGGAATGGACTCAAAATGGATGAAGGGCAGTTAAGAATCCTTCAACACATTCGAAAGAGGGAACTTGAATTATTTCCAATAAAGAGAAATTAAGAATTCTTTACTAAATAATCAAAGTGAATAAACTAGGAAACATGAGCAATTAAGAATTCACTGTTTATCCTAATTCAGAGGAAAACATTAAGAATAACAACGATTGAAAACAGATTGTACTTAAGCACTTTCTAAATTATTCTTTTCAATTTATCATTTAGATATTAGACATGAATGATATAATAAACAAGGAAAACATTAAAACATGAGATATAGAAGACTTATTGATCTGGTGTCTAACCCAAGAATTCTGTGAGAATTCCATTGCATCAATTCTTTATCCAGCTAGCCATAAAAAAATTTGTCCAACAACACTTTATTCCAAAATAATCAGTATTACAACAATGTCTAGGAATCCGCCCTTAATAATCCAATTGAGGGAGTATTTATACAAAAATTTTACAAAAAATATCTCATAACAGAGTGAGATATATTCTACGATGACTATGAACAAGTTGCAAGAAAATAGAGACAAATGGTCTCGTGGATAGGAGAAAAGATAAAATGATGTTGTGATGTTCCTATTCTTCTAAGTGTGGTAGAGGTAGGCCCTATGATTTGCCTTGTTGTTGTCTTCTTTGGTAACTCTATGCTGGCTGCCTTATTTTCACTGATACTCTTTACCTGTTGTGATACACTTCGACTTGTTTGATCTCTATTTATCTTATTTACCATTACTTACTACAGTAAATAACCAAAATTTACCTAAGGATAATTTTACAAAATGTCTAACATTTCTTCCCACCATTGTGCTTCTGGTATTCTGGTTTTTTGAAGCTTTCTCAGGGTCTCATCAGTTTCTGTGTACCTAAAAAAGGTAGGCTGAATTGGAAACAAGTGCTTTATCTCATGCTCAACATAGAACAAGTTCTCTAGACTGTCATAGAGAACTCTGCCTGTAGGCAATGCTTTTGTTGTTGATGCACTTGTTGATGGACCTGCTTGGTTGCCCGCATACTTATTCAATTTCTCCAAATAGTCTTTATGACTCATTAGTCTATCATGAATAACTAAAGGACTTGGCAACCCTTTACTCTGGAAAAAATCGAATCTCTTCATGAAAGCATTAATTTCTTCCTGCATGTCATGGCACCTTCTTTCTAAGTTTTGCATAAGATTTCTTTTAGTAAAAACCATTTTGACTTCCAAAATTGTCCCTGTTCTACCCTGAATGCCCAACTCTTCAAGCTGGTACTTATTCCTAGTATTCAAAAACTGTATGAGCCTGCTAGCTTTCTCAGGCACATTTCCTAACTCTACCCTTGCCTTTTGAACTTCTTCTTGAGCTAGCTTCACTAGATCAATTTGCTAAAAAGGTTTTTGAATTGATGGCCAAACATCATTTATTGATTGAGTGATGTTGGCCCAAATAATTTTCTTGATTTATGTCAGAGATTTCTGAAATGTGAGATCATTTTCTAATGATTTCATAGTGTTTTCTAACCATTTGATCTCTCTTGTATTTTCTGCAACATTTATCTTTGAGAGATCATACCTCTGTTCCAAGTTGGCGTACTATTCTTGTACCTTTTTAAGCTTTGAAACTTGTAGTTCATGTCCTCCATTGATTTTATTACTTCTTATATGCTCAAATTGATAGTACTGTCCTGTGCTACTCCTGTTGTTCTTGTTTTTTTTGTACATGTAACTACCTCTGCTATAACTACTGGAATGTTTGGTGACATAGCTATTCCCAGGGTTGAAGGGACTGCAATTGAGACTACTGGTATCACATTTGGAGACTGAGAGGTCGACTCTCCCTGCTTTTCCTTTAATGCTTTTTCAAGTTCTTGCTAAGTCTCATTCAATCATTTGTTAAGTTTTAAGAGAAAATCCATCAGCTCTTCTTCAGATTTTTGCTTTATAATCTCAGCAGTCTGTGGATGCCTTGAAGGTGGCAGCTTTAGTTGCTTCCTTAGGGTAACAATATCTTCATATTTGTTTATTATTAAGGCTTTTGTAGCCTTTACATCTTTGGGATTTGTTGAGGGCCCGGAGATCGGGTCAACAACAAGGGGGATACCCACCCGGTCCGGAACCTGGTTGGCAGCTCCTTGCCCGTTTGGTGTAGCGGGTCCGACTGGGGATAATGGGACCAACTTCCCAATCTAAAGGTTATGTGTGTGTGTAGATTTTGATTATGTTGATTTTGAAAGTACTTTAGAGCTAACTCAAATCTAACTAGTAAACAGACTCTATACTATTGTAATCTAATGAAAACAACACATCTAATCTACGCTAACCCGGGATATATCTCTTCTATTATGCGATCTAAAAAGATTTCGAACAATAACTGGTAATAAAGATCATTCAGCTATCATAAGAATATGAACCATTTAAGATAAACCATTCTGCATAAGAAGTTAGGCAAAACAGTTGTGAACAACATATCGCATAATAAGTCATTCATATGTCAAGCTTAAACAAATGATTCCACCGTATAGAAGTGCCAAATGGTAACCCAGAAATTCATGCATCCACATATAAACAACTAAAACTGAATATCACTCTAAGAATATAAGCAGAAATTGGTCAAGAGATAAAAGTACCATTTATGACTGATTTCACTCACAAACTTCAAGCAATGGCGATTTATCTCTACTTACTTCTAACATCTACTAAGAGTACAGAAGTGCAACATCAGTAGCAGACATTAAAATGCAAACATAAATAAATCTCGATCCTTCCATTCATCAAAACCTCTTCTGAGGGTGCAGAAGTGCATGTTCCGAGGACAAGTTTTTGAAAAATTTCTGGACCCTTCTCCAATGCAATGAGAAGGGTTAAAATACTACTTCCTAATTCTAATAATAGTATCATTACAAAATTTTAGGATACAGTTTTCAAATGACCGTCCTTTTTCTAATTTAGTTAAAAGAAAAAAAACAACATTCTAAATGAAATCACTTGTGAACTTGGTCTTTGAAGTTGCAAGTGTCCAGCATAGGCTTGAGAAGAGTCGGTTGGCTAATTTTTGCGTTGAGCTGGGCTGCGAAAACAACATCTACGAGAGCTAGCGCTACCTTCTCGGCTGCGTTCGTAATGCACTTCACCGTCATCCATTGGCTGTGCGGTTTAACCAAGTACGTCCAGTAATCTTCCCAATTCAGCCTAGCCAATGCTTGGATTGCTTTCCCTTTTGCCTGCGCTTTCTGCCTCCATTCTGTCTCCAGTTGTAACTTGTTTGGTAGGTACCCCAGGGTGGTCTCTGTAATTAAATTGGCCCTGTGTAAATTCTCATTTACACAGTCAATAAGAATGCTTGCCTGTGTCGCCGTTGTCTCTGCTGCTTGCTCCGCCTGCGTGATTTGTTCGTCCCATTTATTAAAGAGCAGCTCCTTATGATTTTCATTAATCCTGGGTGCCCCTGCTCTTTTCCCTTCCTCATCATCTTGCCAAGTCAGATATTCTGTCACCCTCTTGTCGTTCCGATCATAGTCGCTCCGCAATTCCACCACCTGACTGGTGATTTTGTCGCCCAGCTCACAAAAGTGCCTCCACTCTGATATTTTACGTCCCAACTCTTCCTGTTGCTGCAGTAGTTGCTCGTTCAAGCCGATGGACTCTGGAATAAACTCTGCCAGCTTAGGCTCATCTTTATGCATTTCTTGCACTGTCTGCAGTTGTTTTTCTTTTTCTTCAAGACTTTTTTGATAGCCTATCTGCATCTGTTGAAAGTCTTCCTGTAGCTTTTCGAGCTGTCTGGAAGCTTCAGTGTTCGCGTTGGCTTGTTGCAACTGTTGTTGTAGCAGTTGTATATGATTTTCTTGTTCCTTTAAAAGTTGCTGAACTTCAGAGGCCTTGTGAATAGTTGCAGAAGCGTATGCTCCTGCAATCTGAGATAGCTTCGTGAGATTTTCGGTCGGATTATTATTTGGGTCTTTCCACAAGACGTCCAAATGTTCAGCATTTTGAGACAGTGTATTCTCAAGCTTTATCTTCTTTCTTTGTCTCCTTACAACTACTTTGTGTTGGGGACTATAGAATACATCCAGTGGGGGAATTTCTTCTACGTTAAGTAGAAGTTCTGAGGTTGGAGCGATAGGAAGGTGTTCAGCTTCTGTGGCGCTACTGACCATGGTCGAAACGACTTCTTGCACCACCTGTGTATTATTCACAGGTGTTTTCAGGACTTGCCCTTCAAGATTGATCAATTCATTGAAGGTTTCCCACTCTTTATCTAGCTCTATCGTGACAAGTGGTGCTTCGATGACAGGAGGGGGGACATCTCTTGGTGGTGAGGCAATAACTTGCTGCTGAGACATTGTACTCGACTGAGCTGTGTCTTTGGATGTTTCTTCGTTTTTTCCTTTTTCGTGACCAGACTCTTCAGGATGCTCAGATACTTCTTGTGGGGCGTTGGACATAGATCTGGAAGTGCTGGAGCTTTCACTGAGGCTGATGCTCGGAGTCGGTTCTCTAGTAGGTACTCGCAGCTTCTCTAGTGGAATACTAGCCAGCCTTCTTTCTCTGTATAACGTGAATTTCTGGAGGTCACCTGAAGACAACCTCGACTGAGCTTCCCGCAAAATTTCCTTGAGCGAGCTCTTACTCTGAAAGAGATCATCAAACAGATCTTTCTTTCCAGAAAACACTCTTATCTTGACGTTCGTTGTGAATTCTTGGGCCACATCATTTGGGTCGAATGGCCTCACTGGGAACTTAAATAATTGAAGACACGTCACATTCTCCACCTCGCCAAAAGCATGTCCTACATCGAACAAAGAGAAGGCGCCACAAGTGACGGGAAATTGAGGCCAAATGGACTTCTTCTTGTCCTTTAGGACCTTGGTCAAGCCGCCTTCAGAACATGTTTGATAAGCGATTTCCCGGGCCAAAAGTTTATCAGGAATATATAGGGGTAGGACATGCGGAGGTACAGTGCTTCCAAAAACTCTAATGTAAGTAAACAATTCTTCCCCAAACCATCTTGTGACGGGGATGATGTTAATTTGGGCCTCGGGGGAGCACCTTGGGGGGTCCTTATCGTATATCATTCTATATAGGGGCAAAATAACCCCATGGCAAATCTGGTAAAAATGAGGGGCAAACTAGGAATCCCATAAGATCTTATGATAAACATGGATGGGCAATGGGTCTTGGGTAGTCCATTTCCAACCCATAGTAGAAAAATTAGATACAAGACAAACAGAATCCATAATATAGGCAGACAGATAAAAAGGAGGATAGACCCTTTGAGAGAAGGATCTCTTAGACCTGTAACTGAGAACAACCGTGTATAGAGTATCTGAAAGGATTTTGGCCCAATCTAGGATGTCGGCGTTAGTGGCAGCATCAATTAATGGCAGCCACTCAGATGAAAACTTGTTGATATCGGGCATACCAAATAATCTACAGAGCATGGCTACAGCAAAACAATATGGAGAGGTAAGGGAACCAGTGCTGTACATACCGTTTTTATCCTTTTTTAACGGCTCGTCTCTTCTAGACCATTCTTTAGTGGTGCCTGATAGATCTGGATTCTCTGCCGTGAACTTCTTAACAAATTGTGCATTATAGGTCACTTGTGGTTCAGGGAGATGATACATAAGCTTCAGATCTTGGGCAGCAAACGATCCCACGAGCCCATGTCCATGAACTTTGAATTGCCTGCCCTTCAATTCTGCATCATCCAATATCCACTTGATTATATCTGTGTATGGTATAATTTTGGGTCTTGCCGCTATTCTGTGAAGGAATGAACATGCTAGGTCCTCTAAGGATGCCTCAGAAGAGCGTGGTGCACCCGCGACAACAGTCACCTTCATTATTCTAGGCTTTTCTTCCTCTAGCAGCCTGTACATGCCTTCCCATGTTGATATCCCTGTGTCTTTGTTGCAGGTTGTGTCTATGTACAGGGGCACCATCTCCTTGGTCTTCTCCTTCACTTCGGAGCTTTGAGCTCTATTTTTCTTTCCCATTTCTCTTTTGCATTTCTGTCTAAGATGTCTTAGCGTTTTGTTCCTGCAGATTACGAGTGAAATGGAAATGACTGATCTAGAAAGGTGATGGGAGAGTTTTAAATGCAAGAGATAAAAAAAATATGCCACCTTACGTGAAGTAAATCTCTACCAACGCACGCGTCTTTAATCCATTTAATAACTGACAACTAATTCATTTACTATCATTAAAAGTGCATGATTTCGGGTCAGATTATAGTAAGTGGCTTTTCTTTGAATGGCGCGCCCGAAGGATTCGTACTAAGGTGGTTTATGATTTGCTGACGTACCCTCGCATGTCGTGCAATCGCAAATCGCACCGTCGCAAATCGCATGATCGCAAATCGCATGGATGTGGTATCGCAGCGATCGCAATATCGCAGATTGCAGGAATTTGATGTTCACCAAATATTGCCTGGCTCATTTCTGCGATATGCGATCTAGCGATCAACGTTATCATAGATCGGCGAATCTTTAAGTTTTTCTTTATGAGCGTTACTAATTTGCGATGCGATGTTATTATTAACACGAGGATGTTGCGCATGAAAAGGGAAATGAAGATATTTCCTATCCTTTTGCAACGCGACCTTAAAGGTTTTCTCTTTTATCATAGACTTAGGCTTTAAAATATCCAAGAGGCTTTTCGTAAACATATGATTTGTGACTTCAAAAAGAAACTTTTGCTTTTCCTAAAATTTAACTAAGGGTCCCCATTCATTCAGTATCATGGTTGATACTTAATTGAATAAAAGGGGGGTGTTGCTGGCTACAACAGGATCATGACCCAATCCAATAATGATTTCGTCTAAAGACTTTATCCTATTATCTTTGGCCTGGGAGGAAGCTCTCTTCATATGTAGTTGGGTAGTTGTGTTATCTAAAGAAGTTTCTAACCTCTCGACCATCATAGCCTTGCTAGTCAATGTGGAATAAATCATTTCTCTAGTTTTCTTGTGTAGTTCAATCTGATCCAAAGGATGAATATCATTTGCCATGACTTCAAAATTAGTTCTATGGTAGTCTACTACTGTTTGAGGATGCTACACTTTAGGCTTGAAATAACTCATGATCATCTTACCTTCCTTGATGTCATAGGTTGACATCAATCCGTTTTGATTTGAGGGAACCATTTTCGAAAATTGATTATAGACATGAAGCCTTAATGGATCATTTCTGTCTTTTATGTCTATAAATGTCCTTTTAATATCTAAAGTGTCCTTTGCTGGTGGCCTGAAAGATGACACCTTTGCACTTTGTTGTCTTTCTAACTCTTTTCTTTGTGAGCTAGTAGATGTCCCCCCTACTGCAAAAGTTTGTTGGCTATCTACTCCTTCTCTCCTCTGACTGTCAGTGGTTTCTTCAACAAATTCTTCCTCTGAAAGGGGATTTAGTCTTTGCCATTTGGTACCAGGTTGTACTAAAGGTCTACAGGCAGGGGTAATTGTTTCCCTGTCTCTCTTTTTACTTCTTTCCTCATTTAGAGGAGTTTGCAAGATTGCAGGTCCTACCACACTGCCTTGAGTCAGAGGAGTCTACATTTGGGCCTGTTCTTAGGAAGTCTCAGGTTGCTTTGACATTGTGGATTGCTTAGTGGCCTGTGTACTAGTTTCTAATTCCTTGCCTTTGGATGTTCCTGTGGCTAGTGTGCTGGTTTCCTATGAATGTTACTAAGAGGTTCTAGCTGTGGAGGGGCCACTTCCTGACCTTTGTACCTGCCCAAAAGAATCCAAGTCAAGTTTTTTCTCAAGATCTCTCATAACATTTTCAATATTGACCTGTTCACTATCTTTTTCTACTAGGGTCCCTTCCACCCATTCTTCCATATTTGCAAGTTGTTCAATCTCTGGAATCCTATGGTGAATGTATGGGGACAAACTGTTCTTCATTCTTCTATCACATATAAAGTTGTTAGGGTCATATGGTACCCACCCAAAACCCTTTTGTAACTTAAGATTATCTTCTAAAATTCTTTCTGCTTCTTTCCATCCATCCCTACTGTTACAGAGAAAAGGACCTAACTGATTCTTGATTCTAAGCTGAGCTTTCTTCTTGGAATTACAAAAATGGACCATGTCTGAATTTATCATTTACCTGAAATATTCGAATGCAAAGAGCCTCATGGGAACATACTTTGGTAGTTTAAAAGGGCAAAGCTCATACCCATATATCGTGATTTCTGTGTGGTTCTTGTATAGGTACCAATCACCTATTCTATACTACTTGGATAGCTGTAGGATCTTCTTCACATCACCATTGATCCTAGGAGGGGAAATTCCTATCAATAAGGTGGTTTTTGGGTCAGCAAATAGGTCAATGAATTCATTGTAGGAGTAAGGGGTTTCAAAGGAACTATGGAAGACTACGGACTAAAAGATCACAGACCTTGGATTTCCTCTGGTGTGAAGTTTCATGATGGGGAAGGGGAAGTTTTCTGATTGATAATACAACATAAGATGGTATATGAAAGTGGTGTATTTGGAAACTCCTTCATTGTCCAGTCCTAAGAACTGGTCATGAATCTTATTGGCAATATAGGAGGCATAGTCATATTTAATAGCAGGAGGCTGTCCAGGAGTGAAATTGAAAACAACACTAGGGTTATCTCATCAACATACTCACTATTGTTGAATCCCATGATCAAAGATATCATATCAATTATGAGTTGGCCCATATCTGTAAAGAAGGTTTGCATGTAAAGAGGTGGGCCGTCAGGATGATGCTTTGGTGACATGAAAGTCTAGCAGATGTGTTTCAGTTCTGACTAAGACAATTGAGTGGATTTCTCAAGAAAATATCCCATGGAAATTGGGCTGAGAGCTTGACTAGAGTGGAATTGCAACATTTCATTGATGGATTGAGTAGTTATTGGAAAAAGGGCTGCTTGGCTTGGGGACATAACTGCTCTGAGGTTAGGGTCATAATTGGCCTGGCATTGGTGGATTATATCAAGGAAAACATGGATCGAGGGGAGAAAATACATGGGAGGGTTGGATTCCCACAATCCTAGGATGTTAAAGCCATTCAGATAGTTATCCCTCTTTGGCAAAATACTTTAAGGTGGTTTTTATCACTGGTTAAGTCTTTTATCTAAAATTCTTTATCCGCAAGAGGCAGATAGTCCAAATCTTTATGAGGGGCATTCATGAGTGAAATAGAAAAAGCCACAGGGGTTTCCATTTCTGGTTCTTGTGGTTTCAGAAAGGAATTTTGGTTTTCAGTGAAAAGTGGGCAAATTCATAGGTCTAGAATTTTATATGGTAAAACAAAGACTAAATTTGCAGTGAATTTTGGTATTTTATGCGGAATTATAGTGTAAAATGTGAACTTTTAGGGTTTTGGTGGAAATTAAATAAATACCTGTGTTTGGGGAGTGAACAATGCGAAAATAGGTAAAGGTAGTAGCTGACAGGTTCTGGGCTAGTTCGGCTGCAAATTTCTTAGCAAGGTGGCCGTTGGAAATCTTCGACAGTTGACCTCAATGTCCTTTGCATTGAAACAATGGTATACAGTAAAAGACAATGAAAATGACATTCATTTGTTTTATTAACAAAGCCAAGGTTGGTGGGATTTTTTTTTTGGTTTTCGGGGGAATGACGCACATCGAGAATGAATTGACATTTTGTCGTATATGGAATGGTGGTAAGTGGTTTCATCGCACTGCTTTTGGGGACGGGTGGTATTTAGCTCAGAGCCAACGATTCCATAGACCACTTGACGCCTGGCGGAGGTATGGGAGAAAACCAGTTAGTGATCGTGCGCTAACGCGCGGTCACTAAGGGGTGCGCGATATTTTTTAAGGCCGTCAGATTTGGAGAGTGTGATTGGATGGTTGACGGGAGGGTTTAACAGTGGTAGGCCAAACATTAATTAGGTATTATCGAGGGTGATATGATAGGTCACGAAGAGTTATTAATTAGTCCTGATGACTAATTAATTCTCATTAAACAATGGCGGGGTTGGATTCTTAATTAACTACGGATTAGTTAATTAATCCTAGTTTAAAACATATTATGGTTATAATTAACCATCGGGGCGGGATATATAGACTTTTGTGGTTTTTTAATATATTTAAATAATATGGGAAAAGGGTAATTTTCTTTTATTCGGGAATTATATAATAAAAGTTAAAAGTTAATATGATCAAATGAATGGAAAAAGCGCTAAGTTTAAACATTTCATGTATATATTTGAAACTTAGGCTAAGTGAGAAATGAGGGTTTTTATGGAAAATGTTTTAATTTCCCCAAGTAAAATAGGATTTTACTTAGGGAAAAATTTATAAAGGGAATGAATGATTTATGGATGATTTTAAGTACTTAGGCTTTTAAATCATTGGGCCGAGGGTCCGTTCCCTCCAGAAGTCAGAGAAATGCTCTGAGCCCCTCTAATTTTCAAATTCCTTAGTACTTAGGGGGAGTTAGTGAAAATTAGGGAAAGATGAAAAGGAGAGTTAATAATTTGACCTTGTCTTGCTTGAAATGCTTCTAGTGTAATGTCTGCCTTGCACTTGTGATGAAAGAGAAAATTAACATATTTAGAGTCATTATCCATCACATGTAATTCTACAGAATCATCTACCTACCCTACCTACTTTAACCTAAAAATTTTTCTTCTTTATTTGGGTGCAGATAAACTGGCAAAACCTTATCACACTTTCTTTTCTAACCTTATTACATCCAAAGGCTCAGATTAAACTGTTGAGCTCCTTTTATTTACTCTACCTATCTACTTATCTGTTGAGTTTAAACAGTTTGGTCAGATTTTATTCTTTATCTCTAAAACATGAAATTGAAAATATGAACTAGTCAAGCTTAAGCTGTTTGACTATTCATCAATTGTGGCATAAGTTAACAAGCTACACACAATTTGTTTATTATATAAGAGTAAAAAGTAGTGGAATTTGGGCTTGCACACTTTCCTTGGTCTTTCTTTTGGTGGGGTTCATTTTCTTTCATTTTTTTTTTTACAATTTTATTCTTTTCACCCTTCGATTTTTCTTTTAGGGTATACCCTTTTTAAATTTTTAAAATTTTTTGATTTTTTGACAATATGGAAAACCTTTGCAATAGGTAAAGGTATGAACATATTCATAGCTCATCAAGTCAATCATGAAATATGACACCTATTGATATAGGAGCATAACAACCACCATGACATCTACTGCCATATGTACCATTAGTCCTATCCTCCTACCTATTGTTGATACTAAGAAGACCATGTCTCTGCAAATTTGACAAACACTAAAGGATAATTGCATTAACCTCTTCTTGTTTCTCTCGTTCTTGAATGATTATGCCATTATCTAGTTTGAAACTTCTTATTTCTTCCTTCAAACTTATCAATGTGTCTTCTATGTTAGGACAGTACCTATCAACACGACGGTCATTTGATTTATATGGAGAATCTCATGAATCATAACCCACCATCTAGCCAGTCATCTATGATTGTCTTCGTAGCAGTATACTATGTCAGCTAAACCAAAATATAAAAATAATCAACATACCTTAGTATAGTTCAGCGAAAGGTATATCATCTACAAGATCAACAAGATTAGCCCAATGAACATATATATAACCATAATCATATTAGTATATAGACATCATTTCAAACATTATCAAGTTACCATGCTTGACTATACCATAATCATGACAATGCATGCATAGCGACATATAGACATATTACATGCATAGAAAATGCATGACAAACATGCACTCATGATGACCACATCCAACAAAAACAACACCATCTTCCACATGGCGAAATAGCGGCAACAATGACCACCATCATGCATACACAACAAATAGATAAACCACAAACATAAAGAGCACATATGAAACTAACATGTAGGTGTGCCTAATGATATCCTGATATCAGATCAATCTTTGAGAACATTGTTTCTCCCTTTAACTGATAAAATAGGTCATCAATCCAAGATGGATACCTGTTCTTGATGGTCACCTTGTTCAACCACCTGTAATAGATGCACAATCTGAGAGTACCATCCTCTTTCTTCACAAACAACACTAGTGCATGCCAAGGTGATAGACTTAGCCTAATGTATCCTTTGTCAAAAATTTCCTTCAACTACAACTTTAGCTCTAATAGGTCTGGGATGCTCGTCTGGTATGGTTCCTTTGATGCTTGTGCTTCCCCTAGTACCAACTCAATGGAAAATTACACATATCTGTGAGGTATAAAATCTAGAATATCTGCATGAAATACATTCGAAAATTGTTGCAAAACATGGTACCTGCTCAATACCTTTGCATCCTCAACATCCTTACCCTTGTCACTAAAAATATGCACCACAAAAAACATACACCCTTTTCTACGACTATGCTTAGTCTACATAGATGTAACCATTCTAATTGATGTAGCTTTCTTCTTACCATGCAAGATTCGTTGTAGACTATTTCCATCCAAGCGTTCAGTAGCCTTGTAATAACAATCCACATTAGTCCTATGAATATACAAATAGTCCATACCAAACAACATACTTTATGATCCCAATGGAAGCACATTCATATGTGCTGATGTAGGCATACCATTCAACTCAAATACAAAATCTCTTACCCAATAATGAAGTATTTTCTTTGTACCTGTAGGCGACTGCAGTAACCAATATTCTGCATCAAGATTAACAAAATTATAATTAGGTCTCGGTTAAATCAAAATAGAAACAACTTGATAAAAAAATATCTCCACAATAGATCCTCGTTGATAAGTCTACGTGCCATCCAATGTTGTATATATCCATGGAATGCTCTACCCAACATCCCCAACATTTTACGTCTCCTGTGCATTGTAAATCTGAGGCCTTCCACCCTGATACTGTGGAAAATCTCTCTTGAGATACTTCTTGACACATATCCAACACTTTAACTGTCCCATACCATGTTACAAAACCAACTCATAAAATGATAGATCAACACCTAAGAAATAAGCCTCTTTGAGGGGGAAGCTTCCTTCATGTTACACAAATGAACAATTCTCTTGGATGATACAAATGAAAAAACCTCCTTTCTATATATAGGAGTCTAAGGTGCCACAATAGAACCAAAACCGACCTAAAAATAATAATATAAGGGCACAAAAATAACAGTAGTGTGATTCTATGGGGCACAATAATTACAATATGGGGACAATAGGGGCACAACAATAACAATAAGGGACACAATGACAATAGTAATGGGGGAATCATTAGTATTATAGGGCCTAATATGCCCCTCTCCTTCAAAAAGTGTTGTCCTCAATGCTTGAACAGTTATGGATGCTTCTGTATAAAATTATCATCCTCCCATGTGGAATCTTGAATGGGTAAGTTCTTCCACTTGATGAGATACTCTGAAATTGATCGATTTCATAACTATTGAGTTCTTGTTTCTTTGACTGCTTCATGTTCCAATATGAATTTTCCTTCCTCATCAAGTTATGGTAATATTGTTTGAACTGGAAGCTTGTCACGTATAACCTTCTTTAAGCATGAAACATGGAAAACTAGGTGCACTCAGGAAGCTACAAGAAGCTCAAATTTGTATGCCATAGCACCTATCTTTTGCAACACCTTGTATGGGCCATAATACTTTGGTCATAATTTATTATCCTTATTATCTTTCTTGAGGGACATTTGTTTATATGGTTGTAGCCATAGGAATACCCAATCACCTACATCAAAACTTCTTTCGGTACGATATTGATCTTCGCGTTGTTTCATTTTATTATGCGCCAAGGTGAGGTTATCCTTTAAGAGTTGGAGAAATTGTTGCTGATGCTCGATGTGATCTTCCACTGCTTTAACCATATAATTTTCTCTTAAATATTATGTGATGGATGGTGGATGATATAAATAAAGTTCCATAAATGGGGTCGTTTTTGTTGCAGTATGGAAGGAAGTGTTATACCACCATTTAGCCAGAGGCAACCATTTGACCCATTATGTCTATTTATTAGATACAAAGCAACAAAGATATCCGTCCGAACATTTGTTTACTATCTCAGTTTTCCCATCAGATTAAGGGTGATAAAATGAGCTATGAGCTAACATAGTACCAAGACAAGAAAATAATTCTGTCCAAAAATTGCTAGTGAAAATGGGATCTCTATCACTTACAGTAATATTTGGGTTTCCATGTAGCTTTCGAGTTGTTTCCATAAATGCAGTAGAAATTGTACTCACTTTGAATCGATGAGGTAATCCACAAAAGTGTGAATACTTGGTAAGTCTATCAACTACCACCATGATAACACTCTTTCCTTTGGACTTGGGTAAACCTATGATAAAATTCGTTGAAACCTCCTCCCAACGTTGGCTTGGAATGGATAAAGGTTGTAATAGACCTAGGGTCTTAATCGTTTCAAAATTGTTTTGTTGGAAAACCAAACATTTTGCCATAAATGTTTGAATATCCAACTTAAGGCCATCCCAAAAAAATACTTCTTAACCCTATGGTAGTTTTTTAGAAATCCTGAGTGCCCTCCTAAGGGAGAGGTGTGAAATTCCCTAAGAATGTTTTGTTTGAGTTGGGAATTCTTGCATAGGTATAACCGATCCTTGTACCATAACGAATCATTTTTCCAGCTAAATGTATCAGATGTACTAGGATCTTATTGTATCTTTTGAATAAGTGCCCACACTTCCTCATCATTCTTCCATTCATCCCTTGCTTCGTTTATCCAATCTATTTGGATAATAGAAATGGTGCAAAGAAATTCTTCCACATCCTCATCCTCTCTTGAGAGTGCGCGTGCCACAACATTTTGCTTCCCTTTTTAGTAGATGATTTCAAAGTCATAACCTAACGACTTTGTGACCCATTTTTGCTTCTCTTCTGAATATAATCTTTGTTCCAAAATGTATTTAAGAGTATCATGATCTATTTTTACCCTAAAGTGTCTTCCCATTAGGTAGGGTCACCATTTCTCAAGTGCATGTAGTATTGCCAACATTTCATTCTCATTAATAACTTTATTTAAATACTTTCCTTTGATTGGATGACTTTCGAAAGAAATGGGTCTTTCTTCTTGCATTAAAACAACACCAATTCCATTCCCTGATGCATCACATTCCACAATAAAGTTTTTTGTGAAGTTCGGTGTAGCTAAGACTGGTGCTTGACACATTTCCTCTTTAAGATGTTCAAAGGCCTTTGTTTCTTCTAGAGTACATGAAAATGCACTTTTCTTCAATAATGTTGTTAAAGGTGTTGTTATTCTCCCATAACTCTTAACAAACTTGCAATAATACTCTGTCAACTCGAGAAATCCTCGTAGATTCTTTATGGATGTGTGGATTTTCCCTTCCTTAATGGCTTTAATTTTGGTAGGGTCTACCTTAACACCTTCATGAGATACAATATGACCTAGATATTCCACCTTTTGCACTCCAAAGAAACATTTGGATATTTTTGCATATAATTGTTTCTCCTCCAATAGTTTGAGCACGATGTCAACATGTTGGACATGATCCTTCCAAGACTTGTTGTAGATTAGTATATCATCAAAAAATACTAACACAAATTTCCTAAGGAATGGTTTGAAAATGGAATTCATCAAACCTTGAAATGTAGAAGGCGCATTAGTAAGTTCAAAAGGCATGACCAAAAATTCATAATGACCCTCATGAGTTATAAATGTTGTTTTTGGAATTTCTTTAGTCTTCATTTTGATTAGATGATATCCTGAATGAAGGTCCAACTTGGTGAAGTAAATTGATCCATGCAATTCATCCAATAAGTCATCAATGATGGGAATGGGAAATTTATCTTTAATAGCGAGCTTGTTGAGCTCCCTATAATCTAGACACATGTGCCATGATCCATCCTTCTTGTGAACCAATACTACTGGAGAAGAGAAAGAACTTTGACTAGGATGAAAAATACCAGCCCTAGCATTTCTGTAACCATACATTCAATTTCACTCTTTTGAACATAGGAATTTCTATAAGGTCTGATGTTTGGAGGAACACTTCCTGGAATCAAATGAATAGCATGATCATGATCCCAAATAGGTGGGAGGCCTTTGGGAGTCTCAAATACCTTGGAATGATTGTCCAAGATTTTTTGGAGATCTGGAGAAATGGATGTTTTCGATGTGGGAACCTCTAGTGAACATAATTCTCCAACTATGCCTCATTGTTATTTCTTTAGAAGCTTTGTAATTCTATTAGAACTGATTATATTTCTTGGTTTCCCTGTGATACCCCTTAATTCAAGTTCCTTTTCTTCTGAAGAGAATTTCGTGAAAATTTATTGAAAATTAAAAGCTATTGTACCAAAGGATTGTAGGCATTATACTCCTAGTACAACATCAACACCACCAATTGGAACGGAAAGCATTGGATTGTTCCATACATATTCTCCCATGGATAGCTTGACATTATGGCACTTTCCTAAAAAATTTATGGTTCCTCCACAACCATCACTTGACACTCTGGTGCTAGATATAGGAAGAAATTCAATTCCTTGTCTATCTTATAATGAATAAAATTATAGGTACTTCCCTAATCAATCAACACTATTACCTTTTTCTTCTTGATATGCCCCTCTATCTTGATAGTTTGAGGAGTGCTAATTCTAGCCAATGCATTACAAGATATGGTTGGATTCATTTCTTCTTTCTCTAAGGTTTTCTCCTGGTGCATATCCTCTTCTTTTGACGTTTCTTGTTCCTTTTTTTTCTCCTCTTCACAATTTATGTAAAATAATTTCTTCTCGACACACTTGTGACCTTTAGTGTGTTAGTTATCACAGCTGTAACAAAGCCCTTTTGATCCTTTTTCTTCCAATTGTTGGGGTGTCAACCTTGTAGGTTATGGATGGCTAGTAGCAGCAACACTTCCATATTTATTATTGTGAGTGGTAGGGTTCCTTGTTTCCATAATTTTTCTTTCCATTTTTCTTTCCAACTGAATGCATTCTCCAATGAATCCAGTTCCAAAAAGAAAAAACTCATGTTGGATGTTATCCTTTAAATTCCCCATGAACACATCAATCCTATGTTCATCTGGAATATATTTTACCCTTATATTCAATTTTGGAAGTCCTCAATGTGCTCGATCATCGAACCCTTTCGTTTGAGATTTATCAATTGGCTAAAAATGTGTTTCTTTTTGTATCCTCATAATGTGCTATCATTTCATCCATAAAAATAACCCAAGTGACAATTTGTTTACAAGAGAAAATCCATCGATATTGTTACACTAAAATTTGTCACCATGACTATTTGCAGTTAGTATGGCTCCATCAACTGTCATACTATCCTCCTTGGCAAGCCTCATACCTCTGCTCTCCATGTCAAACTCCAAGAAAGAGAGAAAGTCATTAAAAATCTATATATCTCTGGGTACGCAGTTTCTCTTAGCCTTACTTGCGTGTACGCACTCCAAGTTCACAATACCTGCGTACTTGTACGCCCTGTATGTAAAGCAATGGGTGCGTACTCCTGTAAAGGTCAAAAGGCGCAAGTTTCACTCCAAAAACGTTACTTGTGGTCATTTCTAGAGCATTCTAGAAGCTTGTTTGACGTGTATGAAGCGCCTCCAGATGGTTCATGTATCCCTACGAAAGAGGAACTTATCCCATCAAGAAGGGAGCTATCCCATCCAAAGAGGGGCTTATCCCATTGATGGTGGACCTGAATAACTTCCTCTAGAGAACTATAAATACAGGCATTGGGCCAAAGGGAGGGAGGTTGAAAGCTGAACATTCCTAAGGGTAGATGCTGCTGGAATTAGGACTTCCTTGTAGAAGCTTGTGAAGAGAGATTACCATCTTTGCTTGTTCTATTTGGAAGTGGGTGAGCTGATCAGAGTAAAGGAGAACTCTTGTGGACCCTGGGAGGGACTTGCACAACACCAAGGCTCAGGTTGTAATGGTTCCTTTTGTTACCTTTTAATACAAATTAGTCCATTCTTCTCGACAATTTGTTATTTATGAGTTGTTTCATATACTCCTTGGTCTATATGTTAAATATGTTTTATTTTATGTGATATTCAGGTGCTATTTAATCGTTTGATTGTTAGTGAATGCAGGTTTCGGAGGGAAGGAGGAGCTCATCCGGATCAACGAAGCTGGACTACTACAACATCGTTGGGTTACAGGTAGGATCTAAACACTTGCTTTCTCATATTATAAAACCATATTTAGAGAAGGATTGCTCTTATTTGTCTTGTTTGTCACTAGAAAGTCTTAGGCTTCTAGGGAGGTCGGTTGTGTCCGCACTAACGACTCTTTCCGCATGACAAAATGGCGACTCCACTGGGGATCGAACCCAGAATCTATGGTTTCGCAGACCATCTTTCATTCCCTAGTTTTGTCTCGACTACCAATAATATGACACCCCTAAATGTTCCTAATTCTAAAGTGGTATCTACCCTGCCATGGGTTAATTATGTGGCAAACTGTTCCCATGTTTTCAGTTACCGATGTAAGTGAGCCTCTCATTGTTTGCTCATCTTCCTTTGATTTAGATCTGGTAATTGACATGGAAAACTCTATGGGATTACTTGAACATGATGTTCTTATCCCTTTTGAGTCCCTTGACATGTGTTCCTTCCAGAGAACAATTCTTCCTTCTGATGAAGACCTCTTGGAAGCCATGATCAAGGTGTGTCCATTGACATGTCTTTCTTCTAGATGGAAGCCATGATCAGTGGGACCGAGGATAGTTTTTTCCTGTATCAACCTCGTTAAAAAATGAAACAGGCGGTCACGAGGATAGTTTGTTCCCGTCTCAACCTCGTTAAAAAATGAAACTGGATGTTACGAGGATAGTTTGTTCCCGTCTCAACCTCGTTAAAAATGAAACTGGATGTATCGAGGAAAGTTCCTTTTACTGTGTCAACCTCATTAAAAAATGAATCAGTTGGTCGTGAGGAAAGTTCCTTTTACTGCGTCAACCTCGTTAAAAAATGAATCAGTGTGTGCGAGCATAGTTCCTTTTCCTGTGCCAACCTCGTTAAAAAATGAAACAGGTGTTCACGAGGATAGTTTTTTCCTGTATCAACCTCATTAAAAAATGAAACAGGCTAGCATGAGGATAGTTCATTTACTGAGTCAACCTCATTAAAAAATGAATCAGGTAGATTTTAGGATATGTAGGTAGATTGTAGAAAGTAGGGTTTGAGGATAGTTCCTATTACTGAGTCAACCTCGTTAAAAAATGAATCAGGTATGAGGATAGTTCTTTTCTTGTGTCAACCTCCTTAAAAATGAAACAACTCCCTTTTCAAGTTAAATATTGAAAGTAAACCTTCATTCCATCCATCTGGTTGAATGCAATGAAGCCTGGGGGGCATGTACCTCGCTTTGCATCATTATACTGGGGGCATGCGAACTTTTTGAGCATAGTTCCTTGTCTTGTGTCAAGCTCGTTAAAAAATGAAACAAGGAGTCTTGAGCATAGTTCCTTGTCTTGTGTCAAGCTCTTTAAAAAATGAAACAAGGGTAGGTTAAGTAGGTAGATTGTAGAGAGTAGTCATGAGCATAGTTCCTTGTCTTGTGTAAAGCTCATTAAAAAATGAATCAAGGATTTTAGAGCATGTTTCCCTGTCTTGTGTCAAGCTCGTTAAAAAATGAATCAAGGTTTTTAGAGTAGAGTTTTTGTTAGGTAGATTGTAGAGAGTAGTTATGAGCATAGTTCCTTATCTTGTGTCAAGCTCGTTTAAAAAATGAAACAAGGGTTTTGAGGATAGTTCTTTCCCTGTGTCAACCTCACTAAAAAATGAAACAACTCCTACAAGTCTTTCCAAGATCTTGAAAGTAAAGCTTCATTCCATCCACCTCATTGAATGCAATGAAGCTTGGGGGGCATGTACCTTGATTTGCATCATTATGTTGGGGGCATGCAAACTTATAACAAGCATAGTTTTTCGTTTCAAGCTTGCGTAAACATGAAACCGAATACGAGCATAGTTCTTTTCCTGTGTCAAGCTCGTTAAAAAATGAAACAAATCCTCCTCTAATTGAGTCGAGAGTTTGACTAGACCTCATAGATGTTCGGTTGTATTTAGGTTAGTTATTTCAGTTTTGCATAATTTTCTTACAGTTTTAGGACGGGTCTTTCAAATGATCTCGTACATGAACCTTCATTCCATCCATCTTGTACTTAGTTGAATAAAATGAAGCTAGCGAGGCATGCACTCTAGTAGTTATGCTTAGGGGGCATCAAGCACAGTTTTATCTCTGTTTCAAGCTTGTGTAAAAATGAAACTACTTTAAAGCATAGTTTTTCTCTGTTTCAAGCTTTTGTAAAAATGAAACCTATCTCGAGTCAATTTCAGTGATTTTCAAGACTCGTTAAACTCATGAAAATCCTGAGATTATTTTGCTATCTTTCATTCTCGTAAAACAAACAAAAATTCCGAGTTCTTTCCGTCTTTTCCTGCTCGTAAATTAAATTGAAAGTTAGCCATATTAGTACATTTTTATCATTGTTTCGAACTCATTAAAACTTACGAAAGAATGAAAACCATGAGTACATTTTTATCATTTTTTCGAACTCGTTAAAACTTACGAAAAAGTGAAACCTCAGAGTCATATTTTAAGCCCTTTTTTGAATCCTAAAACATGAAAAGATTGTCGAGCGTTTCTTCTACACTTGTTAAAACGGAATTAAAAGACGGTCCTCTTACAACCCTTTTCTGACCGTAAAAACATGAAAAGATTGCCGGATTTTTGTCGTTTCAAACTCGATATTGGAAATAAAACGACGTGTCCTTGATCGCTTTTTACTTTTCAGGTTAGAGGCACTAATCATGAAAGTACTCCTTGGTCGAAAGACTAAGCAGTTCTCTCAAGTATTATTTTATACTTTTTCGGGCTTGGGAGACACAAATTTACGAAAAAGTTCAACCTTGGAGTCTTCTTAAGTTTTTCAGACTCTCTAAAATTAAAAAACGCCGAGTTTCTCCTATACTGGACTTGTTAAAATTTCACAGTAAAGGACCTGTTTGATTACAAATAGGAACGGACCAATCCTTCTTAGGGTTCGAATCAAAACTAAGTTGGACTCATCCGAAGGATGAGCTTATAATCAAGCATATGTTATCCTCCTCAAGCTTGTAAAAAATAAAGAGGTACTTGCCAGAAATGGTTGGGGAAAAGAGAGAAAAATTAGCCCATTTGTTATCCTTTATCTCAAAAGAAGCCTTATTACCACTCTTGAACACGACACTTTCATTCACCTGGGTTGGGAAATCCTTTGCCTCATAGTTGATCAAACCACATTGAAAGTCTTCAGCCAGGTATTAACTTTGGGTCAAATGTCACCAAGCCATCTGTCGTGTCTTTATGTGTTCAAGAGGTCTCTGCAATAAAACATTCATCTGTAAAATACCCGTCATCCATTTTGACCATCCCTGAGTCAGTCCTTACAGCTACATTTCTTCAACTTGATCTATGATTTCGTGTTGTGGGCTTGCCTGCAACGGATTGCTTTCTATCTACATGAGCACATTATCTAGAAAGATGACCTAGGAATCGTCAGTACTTTGAAGTCTGCATGCATCAATGGCAGGTTTCTCGCCTTTGACGATAGTTTACATCATTGACTCTCGATCGAAGGATTCTGTGAAATGTTCGACATCAACTCATTCATTCACATCTCATGGATTGTACTGGGTACTTTGAGAACCATTGACATCACTGGTGGTCTCTCTCACGCTTGTTAACAGTTTACATCATTGACTGGTAATCAAGTGGTTTCTACCATGTTTGACATCAACTCATTTGTTCGCATGGTTAGAATCGTACCTGTTCGGGAAGTAGAAATGAAGACCCTGGATCTAGTTTCCACCATCCAGGCTGTGAGGAGTTTTGTATACATTATACAGTAGACTAATCATAAACATATGGTTACGTCCATACTGTGTCTACGAAAGTCTATGATTATGATGTACTGCAGGATCATTCCTGTATCAGAACAGTAGATAGTCAATTAGTTAAAGTTTTTAATCTGAGTATGGGAATGCCTACCTCAGCGATGATATGATCATATATATGTATTTTGTGTTGAATACTTGCAGGTTCCGACTGGGTTCTCCACAAGATAATCCTTGAAATGATAAAGTACTTCACCCTTCCTAGATTATATGAAACCCTTATCTACTACAGGCTTCGCACTTTAGGGGGGCAATCTGTTACACTAAAATTTGTCACCATGACTATTTGCAGTTAGTATGGCTCCATCAACTGTCATACTATCCTCCTTGGCAAGCCTCATACCTCTGCTCTCCATGTCAAACTCCAAGAAAGAGAGAAAGTCATTAAAAATCTATATATCTCTGGGTACACAGTTTCTCTTAGCCTTACCTGCGTGTACGCACTCCAAGTTCACAATACCTGCGTACTTGTACGCTCTGTATGTAAAGCAATGGGTGCGTACTCCTGTAAAGGTCAAAAGGCGCAAGTTTCACTCCAAAAACGTTACTTGTGGTCATTTCTAGAGCATTCTAGAAGCTTGTTTGACGTGTATGAAGCGCCTCCAGATGGTTCATGTATCCCTACGAAAGAGGAACTTATCCCATCAAGAAGGGAGCTATCCCATCCAAAGAGGGGCTTATCCCATTGATGGTGGACCTGAATAACTTCCTCTAGAGAACTATAAATACAGGCATTGGGCCAAAGGGAGGGAGGTTGAAAGCTGAACATTCCTAAGGGTAGATGCTGCTGGAATTAGGACTTCCTTGTAGAAGCTTGTGAAGAGAGATTACCATCTTTGCTTGTTCTATTTGGAAGTGGGTGAGCTGATTAGAGTAAAGCAGAACTCTTGTGGACCCTGGGAGGGACTTGCACAACACCAAGGCTCAGGTTGTAATGGTTCCTTTTGTTACCTTTTAATACAAATTAGTCCATTCTTCTCGACAATTTGCTATTTATGAGTTGTTTCATATACTCCTTGGTCTATATGTTAAATATGTTTTATTTTATGTGATATTCAGGTGCTATTTAATCGTTTGATTGTTAGTGAATGCAGGTTTCGGAGGGAAGGAGGAGCTCATCCGGATCAACGAAGCTGGACTACTACAACATCGTTGGGTTACAGGTAGGATCTAAACACTTGCTTTCTCATATTATAAAACCATATTTAGAGAAGGATTGCTCTTATTTGTCTTGTTTGTCACTAGAAAGTCTTAGGCTTCTAGGGAGGTCGGTTGTGTCCGCACTAACGACTCTTTCCACATGACAGATATCATGCAAATATATTTGATTCCAAATATAAAGTTGCAATGCGTACCTTCTGTGTGTTTTGCACATTATGGAGATCAAAAACTTGCTCCATGTGTAGTATCCATGTTCCGAGATCCTTGCCATCAAAATTCCTCATATCAATCTTTGGAACATGGTGGTTCTTCAATCCAATGTTAGAGTCTATGAAATCATGATTAAGATTTATTTTGTTCTCATCATGAGTTTCCTTTACTACCCTTTTGCCATTAGTAACCATTTCTTGTAGAAACTTTGTCAAATCTGTCTTCAAATCTTCCATGCTTTTCTTTAAATCATCCATATTAGCTTCCATGTTATCCATCTTAGCTTCCACGCCATACATATTAGCTTGTACATATTTCTTTAAACCATATATCTTAGCTTTTGTTACTCTTTGTGCGATTGAAATTTGTTGCACTTGGTTTTGTAATTTTGATATATCATGTTGCATTCCTTCCTCTTCTTCATGAGTCATTCTAGAGCTTTTAGGTTTCTTACTAGGTGTTTTCATTTTCTTTCTTCGGGGCATCAATTACTGATAATGCTTCTTCACTATGCCCTTTCAATTCCTTCAAACTAATTTTTTAAACCAAGCTTATGAAAAAAATTTAAAAAAACTACACACCTTTTTTCACTTTGTAGGAGCTCGATATTGAATCTGATGTATCTCTGTAGTTTTGAATCTTCGAGACCTGAAATTTCTTCCTGCAGTAACCCTTTGAGTAATATTTCTTGTTATCACTCAAGTTGTCCCTTTTGACTCCCAAAGGGATACGGCTGAGGTAACCACAAACCAACTTTGGACTGCAGGCCCTAGCCTGCCTGCAGTAAGAGAGGGCTCTCTCTTTATGATTTAACTTTGTTGAAGGGGTGATTTTAGGCTAGATATGATGCACAGGGTTTTGATTGAGTTTTGGCGGGAAAACTGACACTTTCAGGTAGAGAGGCTGAGTATAGTCTGAATGTTTCAAACCATTGGGCGTGGAGTCGAGGAGGGGAACTGCTGGTCTTTTTATTTAATAACAATGAGGGGAAAATGGAGCGAGATAACTGAGGCAGAAGCAACTTTCAGGTTCAAGGGATGGCAAGAATGCTAAAGAAAGCGAGGCAGTTAAGAATCTCTCCAACACATTAGCAGAGGAGACAACAAGGCTCTACCTAGGAGCAGTTAAGAATCCCTAGATAATTGGCCAGCACAGGCGAACTGGGGTAAACATGAGCCAGAAGGAATTCAATGTTCATAACCAATTCTTTCAGAAGAAAACATCAAGAAACAACAGGAATTGAGCATAGAGAGTAGTTAACTAATTCGAGGCTATTCTTTCTTCCTGCTATTTAGATAATGGCAAACACATAAAAAGAGATAAGAGGCACTTATTGCTTCAGGACGCAGCGCAGGAATTCCATCTCCAACTCTTCAACACATTCATCAACAACAGACAGTTCGTTCTCCAAGCTTTAAGCAATCTTTGATTACAGAAAAATTCAGGTATACACAGCGAGTCTCTCGTGAAAATCTCAATTGACCAACCGTTAAAACTATACAGAGGGTGCTATATATAGGGAAAAAATCTCTGCAGAGTTTCCTTTATTACATTTTGACCTAATTAGGTGATAAAAATGACTACTTGACCTAATCCTATCTAGAAATAAATTCAAAGAATGTCTCGGGCCGTGCTCAGGGCCGATGTCTCAAAACTGAATGAATGGTGTTGTCCTCGGTGGCTTGCTGCAGTGCTTTTCTGCAATAAATGGGTATGGGTCTTTGCTTCCTTGCTGTCCTGGCGCCTTAAATGTCTTGACGGTGATTTGAAAGCAAGGATGGGCTGATGCTTATCGATTTGATTTTCTGGGGGCTTCATCAATTTTCAGGTGCCTCGAGCCCCTAAAAAATTATGACTATTTCTTTCTGGCGTCCTTTCTTCCACTGATACTCTCTGACAAAATCTGGGTTGCTGATCTGCTGTGCTACGTGTCTAATCACCAGTAAATGGCCGTTGTTCAGCCTTTGTATCATCTGGAATTTTCTTCTGATCATTTTGGTATGCTCTGTGAAGAAAACATATCATTTCTGCGCCTTTTCGGGCTTCCTGGGGCCACATGCGGCGAAGATTCCTTAAAGATTCCTTGAAGATTCTCCATTCCGGTCCAAAAATCCTGCGATGAGTGATTTGTGCTAGGCGCAAATTGCTCATCAAAAACTGCCTCAGAATTCGATTCCGGGGCTCCGAAGTGCGATTTCCGTGCCTCTGCATCCAAAAAAAGGGCTGATGACGTCAGCATTGTACGGTGGGTGACGTCAGCATGGCGACCTGGCGGGATGACGTCAGCATGACATCATCACGTACGGATGATGACGTGGCAGGTACGATGGCGGGACACGTGGCAGTGACGTGGCAGGAGGCCACGCAGGCGGGTGACTCATTTTATGACTATACAGGGGGGTGACGTGGGATGTTGACTTGGCAGGGGTGACACGGGCTGGTGACGTCACTGGGCGGTAAGCAGTATGTGGCGCACCACTTATGGGTGATGGCGGTTTCGGAGGGAGGGGCTCCGCCACAGCCCGACGCTTGACGCGTGGCGGGAGTACGGCGGCAAAACCGCCAAACTCCCGGACGTTAAAGGTCGGGCGCGTCGGGGATGAGGATGCCCACTAGCCGTTGATCTGCGGGGCTGTGAATCGGACGGCTGGCAGGGAACGCGGCGGGACAAGGGGTTAACGGGCAGGAATATTCACAGGAATATTCCGAGTTTAATGTGCGTGGCGGGTGGGTTAGAACTTAGGGAAACGGGTTTCAAGGGGTTTTTACAACGGTGGGGTGGATCTTTACAAGGGGGAAAGTGAAAACATGGTTTTTTTGGGGGGTTTTTGGGGTTAAGGGAGAGGTTACTAGCTGACCAGGTGTCGAACTAGCTCCTTAATGATGCGGATGGGCTAAAAACAGTCCCAGATGGACTGAGATTTCCCGGACTTAGTAGAAAGTATGGCTATAATGCCAGGGAGGGGTATTTACATAGGGGGATTTATATACATGGTTTTAATAGGGGGAGGGAAAAACTAATAGGGAGTTATATAATAAGGGTGATAAAAAAAGATGTTAGTGAACTCCAGCCTGAGTACCTCCAACTGAAAAACTGCCTCAAAGAAAAAAGGGATTGCTTTATCAAAACTGGAACATAGCAGTGGCATTTAGACCAGCCTACTCTTATGGATACTCTTTGGCCATCTGTAGCAAATATGGAGCATTGCAACATGCATAGTACGACATATTTGGCATGTAAAACTGTCGATCATGAAATATGATTAACCTACTGCAGCAGGAGGCTAACATTTCTAACCCCACAAGTCTAATTAAGATTGGATTCTCCAATGAAGAGTTATGCCAAATCTCCCACGATGACCTCATTATAGACTAGTTCAGTAGAGCAAACTTTTACGACATGACTCGGGTAACTATTTCAACCTTAGGTTCTAAACTTGATACATAAAAAACTACAGTCCATCCTCTTTCTATAACTTCTTACGAAAATTCAATTTGATTCTCAGATCGAATGTTATGACGATTTTTCGAAGGTCACCTATTTGGAATGTAATTCGTGGGTCTGCAAAAACCCTAAATTCCGCAGGTTATATATCCATAAATATAGTGATACAAGATCCGAAAATCAAGCTCAAGGTTCAGAATAATTCCTTCTCAATTCGGTTTTACTTTAGCTTCTTAAACTTTGTAGCGGAAAAATTATAGGAAAAATGCCACGATGACCTATTTGGAGTAGCGAAACCCTACAATCCAAAGCTCCTATACCAAATGTTATCAAACTAGCTCACAAAAAGATATAGAAGATAGATCAATGCCTTAGAAATAAGCCTCTTCGAGGGAGAGTCCTCCTTTACATTATACAAATGAACAATTCTTGGATGATACAAATGACAAAACCTCCTTTCTATATATAGGTGTCTAAGGGGTCACAATATAACCAAAGCCAACCTAACAATAATAATATAAGGGCACAAAAATAACAATAGTGGGATTTTATGGGGCACAATAATAACAATATGGGGAAATAGGGGCACAAAAATGAAAATAATTGATACAACGATAATAGTAATGGGGGAATCACTAGTATTTTGGGGACCTAACATACCATCAACTTTATTTTGTGCCCTCCAGGTTGTGACCCATCTCCCCATCCAACTACATTAAACTTATTTCAAGGAATAACATTCTCTTTCTTAGCTACATCCTGGGGTCTTGTCCTTTTCAGTTGCCATTTATCTTTATCAATTAATTTTCCTTTCCAACCTTACTAAGACTTTATATTATGCTTTCATTGCTCATAATAATGCTTTAACCTATGAATGACTTCTTCAACTAACTGAGACTCATCATACTCAATCCGATATTTAAATACTAATGTTAATCCAATGAAAAATCTCTCAACTTTGGACTTTTCATCCTTAAGATATGCTACATATCTCAATAACGCTATAAAATTAGTCGTATATGTTGGAAATAATACTGAGAGGGGGGGGGGGGGGGGGGGGTGAATCAGTATTATCTAATTCTTTTTCAATATATTTATACTTTGAATTATTGTATGTCAGTACCATAAAATAATGAGCATGAACAAGAAAAACATATAGTCACACCAAAGAACACCAAATATAAGGTGGAAACCCAATGTGGGTGAAAACCACCTGCTGCAATATGTCTCTATCTTCTTTCAATTAGAAATTCCTTTTACAATGATTTTGTACTGGTGTAGTCCTTTACCAGTACCCAGGCTGCAACCTGGAGAGATCTACAACTCTCTCTCCTGGAAGAGAGTTACAACCCCCTACTTCTTTTCTTTCAAGGACCACTTTTCATAAATTTTCAAACTGGATCCATGAACATCAATCATCAAGTATATCTGCATCAAACAATCTCCTTTTCCCAATTAGCACTGAATCAAGTAAACACTTCTCTGACAGTTGTACCCAGAACACAGTAACAGTAACCACACAGCAAATTCTGAACCCAGAATACTGCAGCAATAGACAGAGGCAGCTAGATCATAATTTAAAGATATACGCTACTTCAACAACCTGAAACCTGTGTGCAGATCTATAAAGGATAATTCCTTCTTTCAAATGTTCAGACACTAATTTACCCAGATTGTCATATTTATAGATCAAGCATTTACCTCATATAACATATCAAAATCATACAAAGATACTATTATTCAAGCATAAAGATTATGACCCATCAATAGAACGTATCCTTCTTTATGCACTAAGGTTCCTCCTTCATTCAGATCTAGATCTGCACCATAACCTAATCACAAATATTTCATATCTAGCACTTATTAGATATTCAATTCATTCGATAATACTTTGCCAAACGATCTCCTTCCTCTTTTATAGTCTTAGGCCTTCCACAATACCACGGTCCAAAACCGTAGGATCAAAAAACTGTTGGACTAATACCATGAACCAACCATGAAAGTGCGTGAGATCAACACTTTTGGATGCAATACCACGAGCCAAAACCATAGGATAAAAAACTATAGGAATAATACCATGAACCAACCATGAAAGTGCGTGAGATCAACTCTTTTGGATGAAATACCACGGACCAAAACCATAGGATCAAAAACTGTAGGACTAATACCATGAGCCAACCATGAAAGTGCATGAAATTTTCTCTTCATGAAAGGAACTTTTCTCTGCATGAAAGTGCGTGAACTTTTTCTCTACATGAAATAAACTTTTCTCTGCATAAAAGTGCGTGAACGTTTCTCTCGATGAAATAAACTTTTCTCTGCATAAAAGTGCATGAACTTTTCTCTACATGAAATAAACTTTTCTCTGCATAAAAGTGCGTGAACTTTTCTCTACATGAAATAAACTTTTCTCTGCATAAAAGTGCGTGAACTTTTCTCTACATGCAATAAACGTTTCTCTCCATAAAAGTGCGTGAACTTTTCTCTACATGAAAGAAACTTTTATCTTCATGAAAGTGCGTGAACTTTGCTGCACTATAATTTATCATCTGAGATGAGTGGGTTGCCATCAAGTACAACATATGTATCATAATGCCAAAAATCTCCCCCTTTGGACTTGATGGCAACAACAACCAATCACTCTCCCCCTTTGACATCAAGGGCAAAGGGTTATGCTCCCCCTAAGAACATGCTCCCCCTGACTATAAACCATATCTGCAAAGAAGAACCATAATCCACCAAACACCATAAATGACCATGAAAGAGATAGAGACGTATTGCAGCAATATTTAGACCAGCATCCATGATCTCCTTCTGTACTTCCTCCATAATGCCAACAATGCATGATATGCTCCCCCTGAACCTGTGCCATTCGATCTTTGACCAATCCGCAACCCAGCACATGTACGCATATACTTCAAGGGGAGGTCTTACATTTAGAGGCATGGCTTGATAAACTTGATTGAATCTGTCTGAAAACTGTTGAACAGATTCATCTGGATGCCTTTCTAAATGATTGTATTCTTCGATTAGCAAGAAGAGATTACCTATGATCATCCATCTATCAAGGAAAAGCTTGGCACACTGCTGAAACATAGAGATGCTCGCCTCAGGCAATGCTTTAAACCAAGTCGTAGCTTCACTTTGCAAAGAAAGGGCAAATAGCCTAAGACTGACATCTTCATCTTCCACTTCAAATGTATTAAGATAATCTTCAAAAGGCTGGATATGTTTCTGGGCAATAGCGCCATTCTCTCCATCAAATCTAGGGAGATACTCAGGATGATTCGCCGACAGGGGACCAAGCACAGGGGGCAAAATGAGTGGCTTATACCTTTCAGGAACTTTACGAGGCACGGGAGTATGTATAGGAACTAGAAGACTGGACTCTATTTTTGGTTCCTCCCTGACTCTACGATGATCTTCAACAGCATTTGAAAGTTGCTGCTCTGATGTGCAAGGAGGCTTTTCAACAATCTCTTCCAAAGGAAAAACACAAAAATTTGACATAAAATCGCTTTTAAAGTACAATATGCCCAACAAAATTTGGTGCACGAGAAAGAACATGATTTCTTGGATGATAGTCCAAGTCGAGAGCCTGATCTTCTTATATAATTCCTTCGGGTTCATTTCTCCAGCGGAGTATTTATTATGGGGATGATGTGGAGTCGCCAGGTGGATGATGTAACCTTAAAGTGCCTGATCTCTGTCCACCGTCACAGATCAGAGCTGAACATGAAAAACCCTGAAGAAAAGGAACACTTTCTCCAGAAAATGAGGCGAACTGGTCAAAATTGAGGATTTGCACTAATAAACATATGATTCATCTCCCCAGTGGAGTCGCCATTATGTTATCACTCAGGTTGTCCCTTTTGACTCCCAAAGGGATACGGTCGAGGTAACCACAAACCAACTTTGCACTGCAGGCCCTAGCCTGCCTGCAGTCAGAGAGGGCTCTCTCTTTATGATTTAGCTTTGTTGAAGGGGTGATTTTAGGCTAGATATGATGCACAGGGTTTTGATTGAGTTTTGGCGGGAAAGCTGACACTTTCAGGTAGAGAGGCTGAGTATAGTCTGAATGTTTCAAACCATTGGGCGTGGAGTCGAGGAGGGGAACTGCTGGTGTTTTTCTTTAATAATAGTGAGGGAAAAATGGAGCGAGATAATTGAGGCAGAAGCAACTTTCAGGTTCAAGGGATGGCAAGAATGCTAAAGAAAGTGAGGCAGTTAAGAATCTCTCCAACAGATTAGCAGAGGAGACAACAAGGCGCTACCTAGGAGCAGTTAAGAATCCCTAGATAATTGGCGAGCATAGGCGAACTGGGGTAAACATGAGCCAGAAGCAATTCAATGTTCATAACCAATTTTTTCAGAAGAAAACATCAAGAAACAACAGGAATTGAGCATAGAGAGTAGTTAACTAATTCTAGGCTATTCTTTCTTCCTGCTATTTAGATAATGGAAAACACATAAACAGAGATAACAGGCACTTATTGCTTCAGGCCACAGCGCAGGAATTCCATCTCCAACTCTTCAACACATTCATCAACAACAGACAGTTCGTTCTCCAAGCTTTAAGCAATCTTTGATTACAGAAAAATTCAGGTATACACAGCGAATCTCTCGTGAAAATCTCAATTGACCAACCCTTAAAACTATACAGAGGGTGGTATATATAGGGAAAAACTCTCTGCAGAGTTTTCTTTATTACATTTTGACCAAATTAGGTCATAAAAATGACTACTTGACCTAATCCTATCTAGAAATAAATGCAAAGAATGTCTTGCGCCGTGCTCAGGGCCGATGTGTCAAAACTGAATGAATGGTGTTGTCCTCGGTGGTTTGTTGCAGTGCTTTTCTGCAATAAATGGGTATGGGTCTCTGCTTCCTTGCTCTCCTGGCGCCTTAAATGTCTTGACGGTGATTTGAAAGCAAGGATGGGCTGATGCTTATCGATTTGATTTTCTAGGGGCTTCATCAATGTTCAGGTGCCTCGAGCCCCTAAAAAATTATGACTGTTTCTTTCTGGCGTCCTTTCTTCCACTGATACTCTCTGACAAAATCTGGGCTGCTAATCTATTGTGCTGCGTGTCTAATCACCAGTAAATGGCCACTGTTCGGCCTTTGTATCATCTAGAATTTTCTTCTGATCATTTTGGTATGCTCTGTGAAGAAAACGAATCATTTCTGCGCATTTTCGGGTTTCCCGGGGCCGCATGGGACGAAGATTCCTTAAAGATTCCCTGAAGATTCTCCATTCTGGCCCAAAAATCCTACGATGAGCGATTTGCGCTAGGCGCAAATCGCTCATCAAAAACTGCCTCAGAATTCGATTCCGGGGCTCCGAAGCGCGATTTTCGCGCCTCTGCGTCCAAAAAAAGGGCTAATGACGTCACCATGATGTCAGCATTGTAGGGCGGGTGACGTCAGCATGGTGACGTGGCGGGATGACTTCAGCATGACGTCATCATGTACGGACGATGACGTGGCAGGTACGGTGGCGGGACACATGGCAGTGACGTGGCAGGAGGCCATGCAGGCGGGTGACTCATTGGATGACTATACAGGTGGGTGATGTGGGCTGTTGACTGGGCAGGTGTGACGGGGGCTGGTGACGTCACCGGGCGGTAAGCGGTATGTGGCGCACCGCTTATGGGGGATGGCGGTTTCGGAGGGAGGGGCTCCACCACAGCCTGACGCTTGACGCATGGCGGGAGTACGGCAGCAAAACTGCCGAACTCCCGGACGTTAAAGGTCAGGCGCGTCGGGGATGAGGATGCCCGCCAGCCGTTGATCTGCGGGGCTGTGGATCGGACGGCTGGCGGCGAATGCGGCGGGATAGGGGGTTAACAGGCGGGAATATTCGTAGGAGTATTCCGAGTTTAATGTGCGCGGCAGGTGGGTTAGAACTTAGGGAAACGGGTTTCAAGGGGTTTTTACAGCGGTGGGGTGGATCTTTACAAGGGGGAAGGTGAAAACATGGTTTTTTTTGGGGGGTTTTGGGGTGAAGGGAGAGGTTACCTGCTGACTAGGTGTCGAACTAGCTCCTTAATGACACGGATGGGCTAAAAACAGTCCCAGATGGATTGAGATTTCCTGGACTTAGTAGAAAGTAGGTCTATAATGCCAGGGAGGGGTATTTACATAGGGGGATTTATATACATGGTTTTAATAGGGGGAGGGAAAAACTAATAGGGAGTTATATAATAAGGGTGATAAAAAAAAAATATGTTAGTGAACTCCAGCCTGAGTACCTCCAATTGAAAAACTGCCTCGAAGCAAAAATGGATTGCTTTATCAAAACTGGAACACAGCAGTGGCGTTTAGACCAGCCTACTCTTATGGATACTCTTTGGCCATTTGTAGCAAATATGGAGCATTGCAGCATGCATAGTACGACATATTTGGCATGTAAAACTGTCGATCATGAAAGATGATTAACCTGCTGCAGCAGGAGGCTAACAGTGGCTCCACTTGGGGATGGCTTTTCCTTGTGAAAAGTCAAGAACAGCAGGTCAGACTGCCTTGTATTCAATTGTTACTGTGTTCTGCAAATTTCTCTTGGCTGGCTGCCTTATTGATCCTACCTACCTACCTACCCTAACCAGCACTTACTTTGCTGTTAGGTGAAGTGAAATAACCAATGCAGCCACTTAAGTAATAATAACATGAGTGGGCTTTGCTGCTTATGCTTGCTAGTGACATCAACTGAAATTTTGCACTTTGCTATGGCTTTGTCAATCTTTGAGAAGATCAGGAAGCTACTGACCTCCTTTGCGGTGCTTAAATACTGTACAAAACTGTCCTGCAACATATATATACAATTTATTGGCTGAATTAAAGAATTGTACAAAGGTTCAGGATCACTACCATGCCTTGGAGTCGAGAGATCATTGTCAACTCGATACTGAGCCTTGCAACCTGTTGATGGCGTCGTGCACTGATTCCTTTCATCATTCTGCCTGCCAGCGGATAGGTCATTCAGTGCTTGCAAGGGTGCTTGTAATTTATTACAATCTGTCTCAAATAGGGCCGGACTGATCTGTGCGGGTTGCTGGTCTTCTTCTTCTTTGAATAATTCAGATGGCTGAAAACAAAGAGGCAGGGGATCCACTTGGATCATCTGGTCATATGCTTCTTCTTCTGGGTCCTCCTTAATCTGATATTCAATGGCTCTTTGGGGCTGCAACACTAGAGGCGATACCTTTGGAACAATATCTTAATTAACCTCCAGACGGTCAATAGCAGCAGGTGGTGACACTTGATCATATATAGCATGATAGTTATCCTTAATAAATTGAAAAGATTCAAAACAAAACGGTAAAGTTCCTTCACTGAAATCGGCACACTCTGCGTCTTCCTTCTTTTCTTCATAGCTGAGATGGGCACGCTGATCATTAGGTTCAGGTTGCTGAACTTGAATACTACTTCCTGCCAAAATAGGATCTGATTCCTCTGCAAGGCTGATTTGACCATTAGGCTCATAATCCTCATCATACAGATTGTACTTGGGCAGACAGTTGAAAGAAGGGGAGCTGTTATATTCACACAGAATATCAGGAGACTGCTCCATCATGTATGGCTGGATGAATATGCCATCTGTTTTGTGGCAGGTTTGTTCGTGAATATCACTACTTTCCTGTTGTGAAACAGATCTGTTCTGGTGCTCTGAACTTTCTATTTTCCTTGTGATCAGTTGCATCATTTCCTCTATCTTTTGTAACACGCTATGGAATCTTTCTTCTTACTGTGCTTTGCGCTATTGCTCCCTTCTTTTTAGATTTGCCACCACGTCCACAACTATGTCCTACATCTGTTTCAAAGTGGATGGGCATCTTTCTCTCAGACAGAATTCCATCTCTGCGTCAAATGCTCTAGGATATTGCAATAGAGCTAAATCAAGGGGAGGTCTTACATTTAAAGGAATGGCTTGATAAACTTGATTGAATCTGTCTGAAAACTGTTGAACAGATTCATCTGGATGCCTTTCTAAATGATTGTATTCTTCGATCAGCAAGAAGAGATTACCTCTGATCATCTATCTATCAAGGAAAAGCTTGGCACACTGCTGAAACATAGAGATGCTCACCTCAGGCAACGCTTTAAACCAAGTCCTAGCTTCACTTTGCAAAGAAAGGGAAAATAGTCTAAGACTGACATCTTCATCTTCCACTTCAAATGTATTAATATAATCTTCAAAAGTATTAAGATAATCTTCAAAAGCCTGGATATGTTTCTGGGAGGTAGCGCCATTCTCTCCATCAAATCTAGGGAGATACTCAGGATGATTCGCCGACAGGGGACCAAGCACAGGTGGCAAAATGAGTGGCTTATACCTTTCAGGAACTTTATGAGGTACGGGAGTATGTATAGGAACTAGAAGACTGGACTCTATTTTTGGTTCCTCCCTGACTCTATGATGATCTTCAACAGCATTTGAAAGCTGCTGCTCTGATGTGCAAGGAGGATTTTCAACAATCTCTTCCAAAGGAAAAACACAAAAATTTGACATAAAATCGCTTTTAAAGTACAATATGCACAACAAAATTTGGTGCAAGAGAAAGAACATGATTTCTTGGATGATAGTCCAAGTCGAGAGCCTGATCTGCTTATATAATTCCTTCGGGTTCATTTCTCCAGCGGAGTCTTTATTATGGGGATGATGTGGAGTCGCTAGGTGGATGATCTAACCTTAAAGTGCCTGATCTCTGTCCACCATGACAGATCAGAGCTGAACATGAAAAACCCTGAAGAAAAGGAACACTTTCTCCAGAAAATGAGGCGAACTGGTCAAAATTGAGGATTTTCACTAATAAACATATGATTCATCTCCCTAGTGGAGTCGCCATTATGTTATCACTCAGGTTGTCCCTTTTGACTCCCAAAGGGATACGGCCGAGGTAACCACAAACCAACTTTGGACTACAGGCCCTAGCCTGCCTGCAGTCAGAGAGGGCTCTTTCTTTATGATTTAGCTTTGTTTAAGGGGTGATTTTAGGCTAGATATGATGCACAGGGTTTTGATTGAGTTTTGGTGGGAAAACTGACACTTTCAGGTAGAGAGGCTGAGTATAGTCTGAATGTTTCAAACCATTGGGCGTGGAGTCAAGGAGGGGAACTGCTGGTGTTTTTCTTTAATAATAGTGAGGGGAAAATGGAGCGAGATAATTGAGGCAGAAGCAACTTTCAGCTTCAAGGGATGGCAAGAATGCTAAAGAAAGCGAGGCAGTTAAGAATCTCTCTAACAGATTAGCAGAGGAGACAACAAGGCGCTACCTAGGAGCAATTAAGAATCCCTAGATAATTGGCCAGCACAGGCGAACTGGGGTAAACATGAGCCAGAAGGAATTCAATGTTCATAACCAATTCTTTCAGAAGAAAACATCAAGAAACAACAGGAATTGAGCATAGAGAGTAGTTAACTAATTCGAGGCTATTCTTTCTTCCTGCTATTTAGATAATGGCAAACACATAAACAGAGATAAGAGGCACTTATTGCTTCAGGACGCAGGGCAGGAATTCCATCTCCAACTCTTCAACACATTCATCAACAACAGATAGTTTGTTCTCCAAGCTTTAAGCAATCTTTGATTACAGAAAAATTCAGGTATACACAGCGAGTCTCTCGTGAAAATCTCAATTGACCAACCCTTAAAACTATACAGAGGGTGGTATATATAGGGCAAAAATCTCTGCAGAGTTTCCTTTATTACATTTTGACCTAATTAGGTCATAAAAATGACTACTTGACCTAATCCTATCTAGAAATAAATTCAAAGAATGTCTCGGGCCGTGCTCAGGGCCGATGTCTCAAAACTGAATGAATGGTGTTGTCCTGGGTGGCTTGCTGCAGTGCTTTTCTACAATAAATGGGTATGGGTCTCTGCTTCCTTGCTGTCCTGGCGCCTTAAATGTCTTGACGGTGATTTGAAAGCAAGGATGGGCTGATGCTTATCGATTTGATTTTCTGGGGGCTTCATCAATTTTCAGGTGCCTCGAGCCCCTAAAAAATTATGACTATTTCTTTCTGGCGTCCTTTCTTCCACTGATACTCTCTGACAAAATCTGGGTTGCTGATCTGCTGTGCTGCATGTCTAATCACCAGTAAATGGTCACTGTTCGGCCTTTGTATCATCTGGAATTTTCTTCTGATCATTATGGTATGCTCTGTGAAGAAAACTGATCATTTATGTGCCTTTTCGGGCTTCCTGGGGCTGCATGGGGCGAAGATTCCTTAAAGATTCCCTGAAGATTCTCCATTCTGGCCCAAAAATCCTGCGATGAGCGATTAAGCGCAAATCGCTCATCAAAAACTGCCTTAGAATTCGATTCCGGGGCTGCGAAGTCCGATTTTCATGCCTCTGCGTCCAAAAAAAGGGCTGATGACGTCAGCATTGTACGGCGGGTGACGTCAGCATGGCGACGTGGCGGGATGACGTCAGCATGATGTCATCATGTACGGATGATGACGTGGTAAGTACTGTGGCGGGACACGTGGCAGTGACGTGGCAGGAGGCCACGGAGGCGGGTGACTCATTGGATGACTATACAGGGGGGTGACGTGGGCTATTGATTGGGCAGGGGTGACACGGGCTGGTGACGTCACCGGGCGGTAAGCAGTATGTGGTGCACCACTTATGGGTGATGGTGGTTTCGGAGGGAGGGGCTCCGCCATAGCCCGGCGCTTGACGCGTGGCGGGACTACGGCGGCAAAACCGCTGAACTCCCGGATGTTAAAGGTCGGGCGCGTCGGGGATGAGGATGCCCACCAGCCATTGATCTGCGGGGCTGTGAATCGGACGGCTGGCAGCGAACGCGGCGGGACAGGGGGTTAACGGGCGGGAATATTCGCACGAATATTCCGAGTTTAATGTGCGTGGCGGGTGGGTTAAAACTTAGGGAAACGGGTTTCAAGGGGTTTTTACAACGGTGGGGTGGATCTTTACAAGGGGGAAAGTGAAAACATGGTTTTTTTTTGGGGTTTTTGGGGTTAAGGGAGAGGTTACTAGCTGACCAGGTGTCGAACTAGCTCCTTAATGACGTGAATGGGCTAAAAACAGTCCCAGATGGACTGAGATTTCCCGGACTTAGTAGAAATTATGGCTATAATGCCAGGGAGGGGTATTTACATAGGGGGATTTATATACATGGTTTTAATAGGGGGAGGGAAAAACTAATAGGGAGTTATATAATAAGGGTGATAAAAAAAAAAGATGTTAGTGAACTCCAGCCTGAGTACCTCCAACTGAAAAACTACCTCAAAGCAAAAATGGATTGCTTTATCAAAACTGGAACATAGCAGTGGCCTTTAGACCAGCCTACTCTTATGGATACTCTTTGGCCATCTGTAGCAAATATAGAGCATTGCAACATGCATAGTACGACATATTTGGCATGTAAAACTGTCGATCATGAAATATGATTAACCTGCTGCAGCAGGAGGTAAACATTTCTAACCCCACAAGTCTAATTAAGATTGGATTCTCCAATGAAGAGTTATGCCAAATCTCCCACGATGACCTCATTATAGACTAGTTCAGTAGAGCAAACTTTTACGACATGACTCGGGTAACTATTTCAACCTTAGGTTCTAAACTTGATACATAAAAAACTACAGTCCATCCTCTTTCTATAACTTCTTACGAAAATTCAATTTGATTCTCAGATCGAATGTTATGACGATTTTTCGAAGGTCACCTATTTGGAATGTAATTCATGGGTCTGCAAAAACCCTAAATTCCGCAGGTTATATATCCATAAATATAGTGATACAAGATCCGAAAATCAAGCTCAAGGTTCAGAATAATTCCTTCTCAATTCGGTTTTACTTTAGCTTCTTAAACTTTGTAGCGGAAAAATTATAAGAAAAATGCCACGATGACCTATTTGGAGTAGCGAAACCCTACAATCCAAAGCTCCTATACCAAATGTTATCAAACTAGCTCACAAAAAGATATAGAAGATAGATCAATGCCTTAGAAATAAGCCTCTTCGAGGGAGAGTCCTCCTTTACATTATACAAATGAACAATTCTTGGATGATACAAATGACAAAACCTCCTTTCTATATATAGGTGTCTAAGGGGTCACAATATAACCAAAGCCAACCTAACAATAATAATATAAGGGCACAAAAATAACAATAGTGGGATTTTATGGGGCACAATAATAACAATATGGGGAAATAGGGGCACAAAAATGAAAATAATTGATACAACGATAATAGTAATGGGGGAATCACTAGTATTTTGGGGACCTAACATACCATCAACTTTATTTTGTGCCCTCCAGGTTGTGACCCATGTCCCCATCCAACTACATTAAACTTATTTCAAGGAATAACATTCTCTTTCTTAGCTACATCCTGGGGTCTTGTCCTTTTCAGTTGCCATTTATCTTTATCAATTAATTTTCCTTTCCAACCTTACTAAGACTTTATATTATGCTTTCATTGCTCATAATAATGCTTTAACCTATCAATGACTTCTTCAACTAACTGAGACTCATCAAACTCAATCCGATATTTAAATACTGATGTTAATCCAATGAAAAATCTCTCAACTTTTGAATTTTCATCCTTAAGATATGCTACATATCTCAATAACGCTATAAAATTAGTCGTATATGTTGGAAATAATACTGAGAGGGGGGGTGAATCAGTATTATCTAATTCTTTTTCAATATATTTATACTTTGAATTATTGTATGTCAGTACCATAAAATAATGAGCATGAACAAGAAAAACAGATAGTCACACCAAAGAACACCAGATATAAGGTGGAAACCCAATGTGGGTGAAAACCACCTGCTGCAATATGTCTTTATCTTCTTTCAATTAGAAATTCCTTTTACAATGATTTTGTATTGGTGCAGTCCTTTACCAGTACGCAGGCTGCAACCTGGAGAGAGCTACAACTCTCTCTCCTGGAAGGGAGTTAGAACCCCCTACTTCTTTTCTTTCAAGGACCACTTTTCATAAATTTTCAAACTGGATCCATGAACATCAATCATCAAGTATATCTGCATCAAACAATCTCCTTTTCCCAATTAGCATTGAATCAAGTAAACACTTCTCTGACAGTTGTACCCAGAACACAGTAACAATAACCACACAGCAAATTCTGAACCCAGAATACTGTAGCAATAGACAGAGGCAGCTAGATCATAATTTAAAGATATACGCTACTTCAACAACCTGAAACCTGTGTGCAGATCTATAAAGGATAATTCCTTCTTTCAAATATTCAGACACTAATTTACCCAGATTGTCATATTTATAGATCAAGCATTTACCTCATATAACATATCAAAATCATACAAAGATACTATTATTCAAGCATAAAGATTATGACCCATCAATAGAACATATCCTTCTTTATGCACTAAGGTTCCTCCTTCATTCAGATCTAGATCTGCACCATAACCCAATCACAAATATTTCATATCTAGCACTTATTAGATATTCAATTCATTCGATAATACTTTGCCAAATGATCTCCTTCCTCTTTTATAGTCTTAGGCCTTCCACAATACCATGGTCTAAAACCATAGGATCAAAAAACTGTTGGACTAATACCATGAACCAACCATGAAAGTGCGTGAGATCAACACTTTTGGATGCTATACCATGAGCCAAAACCATAGGATCAAAAACTATAGGAATAATACCATGAACCAACCATGAAAGTGCGTGAGATCAACTCTTTTGGATGCAATACCATGGACCAAAACCATAGGATAGAAAACTGTAGGACTAATACCATGAGCCAACCATGAAAGTGCGTGAAATTTTCTCTTCATGAAAGGAACTTTTCTCTGCATGAAAGTGCGTGAACTTTTTCTCTACATGAAATAAACTTTTCTCTGCATAAAAGTGCGTGAACTTTTCTCTCCATGAAATAAAGTTTTCTCTCCATAAAAGTGCGTGAACGTTTCTCTACATGAAATAAACTTTTCTCTGCATAAAAGTGCGTGAACTTTTCTCTACATGAAATAAACTTTTCTCTGCATAAAAGTGCGTGAACTTTTCTCTACATGCAACAAACGTTTCTCTGCATAAAAGTGCGTGAACTTTTCTCTACATGAAAGAAACTTTTATCTTGATGAAAGTGCGTGAACTTTGCTGCACTATAATTTATCATCTGAGATGAGTGGGTTGCCATCAAGTACAACATATGTATCATAATGCCAAAAATCTCCCCCTTTGGACTTGATGGCAACAACAATCAATCACTCTCCCCCTTTGACATCAAGGGCAAAGGGTTATGCTCCCCCTAAGAACATGCTCCCCCTGACTATAAACCAGATCTGCAAAGAAGAACCATAATCCATCAAACACCATAAATGACCATGAAAGAGATAGAGACGTATTGCAGCAATATTTAGACCAGCATCCATGATCTCCTTCTGTACTTCCTCCATAATGCCAACAATGCATGATATGCTCCCCCTGAACCTATGCCATTCGTTCTTTGACCAATCCGCAACCCAGCACATGTACGCATATACTTCAGATTAAACTTGTGTACAACCAACAATCAGAAGAGATTCAACAACAAGATGATGCATCAACAACCCCCAGCTTTTGCCTGAGGTATTCAAAGGTCTCCCTAGGCAATGGTTTGGTGAGTATATCAGCAACCTGTTCCTTAGAAGGAACATACTCCAACTTGACCTTTTGTTCAAGCACTTGTTCCCGGAGAAAGTGATACTTGATTGGTATGTGCTTGGTTTTTGAATGCATGACTGGGTTCTTTGAAATGCTGATTGCACTTGTATTATCACATAAGATGGATATGGGTGGTGTACAAGTGATTTGAAAATCCTGCAAGGTCTGCATCATCCAAAGGAGTTGAGTGCAACAAGATGCAGCAGCAACATATTCTGCTTCAGCTGTAGACAAAGCAATCGAACTATGTTTCTTGCTGAACCAAGATACTAATCTGGAACCCATAAAGAATGCACACCACTTGTGCTCTTCCTGTCATCCACGCTTCCGGCCCAATCTGCATCAGTATAAGCATGAAGTGTGAGATCTGTATCTCTAGGATACCATAAGCCATAATTTTGAGTCCCTTGAAGATATTTGAAGATTCTCTTTACTGCCTGAAGATGAGTTTCCTTTGGATTTGCCTAAAATATTCCAACTATTCCCACTGCATGCATGATGTCTGGTCGGGTACCTGTCAAATAAAGTAGACTTCCAATCATAGATCTGTAGGTTTGTTGATGTACTGCTGCTGATTCATCATTTGCACTGAGGCTACATACTGTGACCATGGGTGTACATACTGGTTTTGCATCTTCCATGCCATATTTCTTCAAAATGTGCTTGAGATACTTGGTTTGAGACAAGAAGATCCCTCCTTCCTTTTGTTGGATTTGCAGGCCAAGAAAATATGTCAATTCTCCAAGCAAGGACATTTCAAATTCTTTCTGCATTACCAAGGCAAAGCTTTGACTCATAGATTCTTCATTGCTGCCAAAGATAATGTCATCTACATACACAACAAGTATTAGCAATTTGTCATTTTCAATTTTTATATAAAGATTGCTATCTGCTAATCCTTTTGAAAAACGTTGTTGATGAAGATATTTGTCCAAACGATAGTACCAAGCCCTTGGAGCTTGTTTAAGACCATAGAGAGCCTTTTTCAGTCTGCATACAAGATTTGGATCATTTCCAAGAATGAAACCATCTGGCTGCTCAATGTATACTTCTTCTTCTAAGTCTCCATTCAGAAAGGCTAATTTCACGTCCATTTGAAATACTTTGAACTTTTGAAAGCTTGAGAGAGCAAGGAACATTTGGATGGCCTCAAGTCTTGCAACAGGAGCAAACATTTCTTCAAAATCTATTCCTTCTTGCTGCGCATACCCTTTACAAACAATTATGGCCTTGTTTCTAATTACTTCCCCATTTTCATTCAACTTATTTTTGAAGACCCATTTTGTCCCTATAACATTCTTATCCTTTGGTCTAGGAACCAACTCCCAAGTGTTGCTCTTTTCGATCTGCTCAAGTTATTCATCCATTGCTTTGACCCAACATTCATCTTTGCATGCCTCATTTACATTTTGTGGTTCAGTGGATGAGAGTAATGCCAAATAGCTTGAAGCTTCTGCAATTGTTCTTCTTGTTTGTACACCTGCTTCTTTTTGCCCCAAAATCTGAGATTCTGGATGATTCTTCTGAACGTACCTAGATGGAGTCTTCTCTTCTACCCTTATCTGTTCCTCTGGTGCTTCTTGAGGTTCTTCTTCTTCATCATTCTGTCTTTGAGGGTAGTCTTCATCTTCTTCGATATTTTCATGATTTACTTGCCTAGGAATGTTTCCTTTTTCATCAACCACTACATCAATGCTGTCAACAATTCTTCCAAGTCTTTTATTGTAGCACTTATATGCTTTGCTGTGTGGAGAATAAGCAAGAAGAATGCCTTCATTTGCTCTAGGTTCAAGTTTTCCAAGTTCCTCATCAGTATTCTTAATATAGCATTTGCTCCCAAAGATTTCGAAGTGTTTTACCGAAGGAGTCTCACCATACCAGAGTTCATGAGGAGTTTGAGTGCTGTTCACTCAGACATTTGTTTTATTGAGAATAACAACCACAACATATGCAGCTTCACCCCAGAAAGTTGCGGGAGTTCTGGACTCATCAAGCATAGCACGGGGCATTTGTTGGATTGTTCTATTCATCCTTTCCACCACTCCATTTTGCTGAGGAGTTCTAGTTGTAGAGAATTCCCTTTTTATCCCATGTTCTTCAAAGAAATCGAAAAATTCAATTGAGGTAAACTCCCCACCTCTGTCGGACCTGAGGCACTTAATTTTGTAACCTGATTCATTTTCAACCAAGGCTTTGAAGGATTTGAATTTTTCGAATGCTTTGTCTTTGTGCTTCAAAAGTCCTAACCAAACAAACCTGGAGAAATCGTCAATGAATAATATCAAGTATTCTTCTCCTCGAGGTGACCTCGTCTTGAAAGGACCACATACATCTATATGGAGTAGTTCAAGAGGCCTGCTGTCTGATCCTTCCTTCTCCGGAAAGTTGGTTCTGGTTTGCTTACCAAACTGACATGATTTGCATATAGTGTTGTTTGGAATTTTGATATCTGGAAGACCACGAACTGCGTGATATTTGCATGCCTTCCTTATTTTTGAAAAGCTTAGATGCCCCAACCTCCGGTGCCATAACCAATGTTCATCATCCTTGCTCAAATAGCATTGTTGTTGTCCTTCTTCAAATATGTATAGATTATTTGGAGTTCTTCTACCTTTGATCACTGTTTTCCCTGTATCAAGATCACGAACACTACATCCATTTGATCGAAATATTACCTCGGTTCCTTGATCACACATCTGACTGACACTCAGAAGGTTATGCTTCAAGCCATCAACATACAAAACATTTCCAGCTTTGACCTTTTCTTTTAACTGAGCGGTGCCTTTTCCTTTTATAGCTGCTGGAGTATCATTTCCAAAAGAAACTTTCTTTCCCTTTTCTAAGGCAGAATATGATTCAAGTTTTTCTTTATCACCTATCATATGCTTCGAACATCCACTGTCGATGGACCATAGATTTTCCTATCCCTCTGCATAAAAGGCTATCCCACATCTTTCTGATTGTGGTTCCTTTATTCTCCATGTTCTGGTGCTTGAGGCTTGTTCCTTTGTCTGCTGAAATCTGCTCCTGCATTCAGAATCTTCATGACCGAAGTTATTACAAATAGAACATTTAATTTCATTTTCAAGAGCCAAAAAGTTGTTATAGGTCCTTTTTTGTAATCCCAGTCATACTTCTTTTTTTTTGAGCTTCTCTAGTCGTGATTTTTTTATATGCAACACATTGAACTGCTTTGTGACCAAAGTTATGGCAAGAGAAACATTGGCCATTGAAGAAACTTCTGCGGTTATCAAATCTACCACCCAAATGATTGTAATTCTTATTGTCATCCATTCTTGAAGCAAATTGAGAAGATTTTACCTGTGCCTGGTTGTAGCTTTTGTTCACCTTTAAGAGAGATTGCCCCTGGTTTACCTGGTAGTCTTTGTTAGTTCTTGATGTAATTCATCCCTGCTTTACTTGGTGATCTCCGTTGTGCTTTTGCTCATTCCTTCTTGCTGCATCAAGATAATTCTTTGAGGTGGATTCTTGAGATGTTTCTCCATTATACCCTAGACCTGTCTTGTTTAACGGAGAACGTTTTACATTGATGATCTCATCCAGAGTTTCAGATCCTTTGACAAACTTAAGATTAATAGCCTTTGTTTTCTCAATTTATTTTCTAAGGCCAACAATTTCACCTTCTAACTTTTCAAGATATTTTTCTTTTTCATCAATTTGAAATTGTAGAGTATCAATGATCATATTGTTTTCTTCTATACATGTCTTAAGTCTAGAAATCTCTTCATAACAACTATCCACATCTATAGCATCCATGTAATCATCATCTTCAAATGCCATTAAAAGTTTATAGTCATTACCTCGTTCATCTTCATCACTATTTGATAGCCCATCACTGTCTTCATGAGTGTAGTAGCTTTTCTTATTTGCATTTTGTTTCTTGTTCCATCTGGCAGGTTCCTTTCCTTTGTCAATCTTATCCTTATGAGGACATTTGGCAGCATAATGACCTACTCTTCCACAAGCAAAACATTTAAAAGGTAGCTTACCTCTGAACCTTCCAGTACCCCGTTGAAGATTTCTGACAAAATTTGATTCTTCTTCTTCTTCTGGCACGTGACTTGATTCATAGTAGTCTCCTTTGCCTGAAGCCTTAAAAGAAGCTTCTCTCCTGTCTGATGGACCTCCTTTTCTCGTTTCATAAGCAGTTAGAATTCCGTGTAGCTAAGTCATAGTAAGAGTTCGTAGATTTTCCTTTTCTTCTATTGCAGACACTTTAGATTCAAACTTGGGGGACAATGATCTTAGGACTTTTTCAACCACAACAACCTCTTTTATTTCTTCACCCAAGTTTTTCATACAATTAACAATCTCATCTACCCGAAGGAAATAGTTAGCCACACTTTCATCATTATACATTCTGAGATTCTCATACTGAATCCTGAGGGTATGAAGTTTTGCACGTTTTACCTGTTCATCTCCTTCGTAGCTCAAAACAATCTTGTCCCATATTTATTTTGCAGATTTATATTGCATAACGTTCATGAATTCAGATTGAGATAGACATCCTAGAAGAGTATTAACCGCCTTTGCATTTGTTTCATATTTCTTCTTCTCAGCTGAATCTGTAGGAGTAGTTGATGGAAAAGTATACCCTGTTTCTATAATGTCCCATACTTCTGTACCCAAAGATTGAAGATAGGCAGTAACTCTTACCTTCCAATATACGAAGTTTGTTCCATCAAAAATTGGTGGCCTGATTGATGCTTCCCTCTCGTAGTTGCTCATTATGTTAGATCTTCGTTCAAGCGATCAAGCTTCTTCAGAAGGACCTGCTCTGATACCAATTGTTGGAAATAATATTGAGAGGGGGGGTGAATCAGTATTATCTAATTCTTTTTCAATATATTTATACTTTGAATTATTGTATGTGAGTACCATAAAATAATGAGCACGAACAAGAAAAACAAATATTCACACCAAAGAACACCAGATATAAGGTGGAAACCCAATGTGGGTGAAAACCACCTGCTGCAATATGTCTCTATCTTCTTTCAATTAGAAATTCCTTTTACAATGATTTTGTACTGGTGAAGTCCTTTACCAGTACGCAGGCTGCAACCTGCAGAGAGCTACAACTCTCTCTCCTGGAAGGGAGTTACAACCCCCTACTTCTTTTCTTTCAAGGACCACTTTTCATAAATTTTCAAACTGGATCCATGAACATCAATCATCAGGTATATCTGCATCAAACAATCTCCTTTTCCCAATTAGCATTGAATCAAGTAAACACTTCTCTGACAGTTGTACCCAGAACACAGTAACAGTAACCACACACCAAATTCTGAACCCAGAATACTGCACCAATAGACAGAGGCAACTAGATCATAATTTAAAGATATACGCTACTTCAACAACCTGAAACCTGTATGCAGATCTATAAAGGATAATTCCTTCTTTCAAATACTCAGACACTAATTTACCCAGATTGTCAGATTTATAGATCAAGCATGCGCCTCATATAACAGATAAAAATCATACAATGATATTATTATTCAAGCATAAAGATTATGACCCATCAATAGAACTTATCCTTCTTTATGCGCTAAGGTTCCTCCTTCATTCAGATCCAGATCTGCACCATAACCCAATCACAAATGTTTCAGATCTAGCACTTATTAGATATTCAATTCATTCGATAATACTTTGCCAAATGATCTCCTTCCTCTTTTATAGTATTAGGCCTTCCACAATACCACGGTCCAAAACCATCGGATCAAAAAACTGTTGGACTAATACCATGAACCAACCATGAAAGTGCGTGAGATCAACACTTTTGGATGCAATACCACGAGCCAAAACCATAGGATCAAAAACTATAGGAATAATACCATGAACCAACCATGAAAGTGCGTGAGATCAACACTTTTGGATGCAATACCACGGACCAAAACCATAGGATAAAAAACTGTCAGACTAATACCATGAGCCAACCATGAAAGTGCGTGAAATTTTCTCTTCATGAAAGGAACTTTTCTCTGCATGAAAGTGCGTGAACTTTTTCTCTACATGAAATAAACTTTTCTCTGCATAAAAGTGCGTGAACTTTTCTCTCCATGAAATAAACTTTTCTCTACATAAAAGTGCGTGAACTTTTCTCTACATGAAATAAACTTTTCTCTGCATAAAAGTGCGTGAACTTTTCTCTACATGAAATAAACTTTTCTCTGAATAAAAGTGCATGAACTTTTCTCTACATGAAATAAACTTTTCTCTGCATAAAAGTGCGTGAACTTTTCTCTACATGAAATAAACTTTTCTCTGCATAAAAGTGCGTGAACTTTTCTCTACATGAAAGAAACTTTTATCTTCATGAAAGTGCGTGAACTTTGCTGCACTATAATTTATCATCTGAGATGAGTGGGTTGCCATCAAGTACAACATATGTATCATAATGCCAATAGTATACTCCTCATATGTCGTCGATCCCATATTTAGCTCATAGAAATCCTTTGCTTTACTATCATAGTACCTCTCTAACAAATGCTTCTTCTTGAAAAGTTTCTTGAATTCATGCTAAATCAACTCTTATGTCCTGATGTCTCTAACCAGCTTCACATCATCCTACTAGATGTTTGATTTCCCTTTGAGGTTGAATATAACTATTATGGCCTTCATGTTCTCTCTTTAATTATGCAACTCAAAGAACATATTCAGCCCAAGTAACCATGCCTTTGTGTCTTCCAATTTCTTCAAATATCCATCAAAGGTAGGTGAATTTCATTCTTGAACTCATCTGGAATATATAACCTGTCATTCCACTTATAAGGATTATAATCATGATGACCATGATACATGTGAGCACTAGAACTAGAATAGACCTATGTCCATCACGACTCCTTTTAAGTGAGTCCAAAAGCTTGTCATCTCTGATCGTGTCATCTCTATCTAACTTGTGACCACCATGAGACCTATTGCAATATGCCCCCTTAGACTTATCCTCCTTCCCATCAATGACCTGAAGCAGTCCCTATCTCTACAAATATGACGAACACTAAAGGATAACTACATTAACCTCTGCTAATTTCTCTTTTCCTTGAATGATTCTTTCATTATATTCTTTTCAACTTCTCATTCCTACCTTCAAACTTCTCAACGTGTCTACTTGTTAGGAGAGAACATATCAACATGTTGCTCATTTGATTTATAGGGATAATCTTATGAATTCTAGTCTACCATCCTGCTAGTTGTCTTTTATACTATGTCAGCTTTACCAAAATGTTAACATAATCAACATACACCAGTATAGTTCAGTGGAGGATATCTCATCTGTGACATCAACCAGTAGCACAATGTACATATATATAAACATGATCATATTAGTATATAGACATCATTTCAACCATTATATAGTTACCATTCATGAATATAGCATAACCATGACAATGCATGCATAACGACATATAGACACCTGACATGCATAAAAAATACATGACCTTCGTGCACTCATGATAACTAGATCCAACAAGAACACCATCATCCTCCACATGGTGACACAATTGCAACATTGAATGCCACCATGCATACACAACAAATGCATAGACCAAAAACATTAAGAACACATATGAAACCAAGATGTATGCATGACAAACACATTTTCCCATCCATTCAAAGGGGTGAACCGTGCTCTAATATCACTTTGTAAGACCCTCCTCCCACATTTACCCAAGATAACTATTCCACCAGTGTAAACATGTGACGAAGAGTTACTATGATATGATTCAACTTCTCGTGTACAATTAAGGAAGTGGAATTGACAAACCGAAACCAAACTGACCTTCCTTAGGAGCTACAGAACCTCTAGGAGCAAACCAACCCCTCTAGGTGTACAATCCATAAGAGAAATTGCTTATTAATTAAACAAGACCCCTAGTCAATGTCATGAAAAGTCCTCCATGTGACTGATACACTCCAATTCCTCTCACAATAGGGCCTCCATGAAAATGTCATCTTTTTTATGAAGTTCTGTGCCAACGATCTTGGACTCTGAGCCACTTTTCCAGGGCCAGGACTTAGGCCTATACCATGAATTTCATTAAAGTTACAGAAATGATAAATAAAATGATGTAAAATACTCTAAAGAAAATCTTGAGAAAGGACCTAACCTTACAACGTCTAGCCATGACAAACATTCCATCAAACACCTCATGAATATGTAATCGAAGGTCATATAAACACATCTGAGCATAGAGACTTCATACTTATCTGAGAATTGTCAAGAAGATCTAATTCCCTCTCATAATAGCTGCATTATCATCTATTAGGTCATACATTCATTATTCATTCATTTACTGATCAAAACATGATGATATCCATGACTAATATCTGTCACAAAACCATGCCTATAACCAACATATATCCAATGAAACAACAATGGTAGAACAACCATTAAAACCACATATTAACAAGAATATCCACACTTATATCACAAGAGGAAAGGAACTATTATTAATATATGAAAAATCCAACCAAGCCAGGGACTTGCACGTACCACCTGACCATAGATTGGGCTGGAACAAATCTTTCTTTCAACCAATCACCCCCGTGCCATATTTCAAGCATGAATGTGGGACTAAAAAAAAAACCAATCAAGGCTTCCTCATGCTTTACCTTCTATGCCACGAAGGGATTCCTAGGACTCCTTCAATAAGAAGAAGAGCATCACCCGAAGTGAGCCAAAACCATGAAAGTATAGAATGAATTTAGATTTGATTAATTACGTAACTTGTGCAACTACTACAACATTCATTCTTAACCATTCGATTTAGATACTCAATACAAATTGAACATATTCAAAAAAAATAAAAGGGTCCCATAAATTACACAACAAAAAAATAGATTTCCCGTCTTCCTTATATCATTAATAAACAGATAAAAAATTCATTACATCATCAACATTATAGGTTGTGGCAATTATATAATTTTGGATAAAAAAAATATCCATAGGTAATACATAAAAAAAAATTACAAGCCCAAATGTCAAAAACTGAATAACTCTAGACACTAGACACCTTCTATGCTGTTGGCTCAATCTAAACTTTGCAACACTCTGTAAACTTGTTTCTCACTATGTTCTACCTTCTTTTATAGCCATGCTTGCTTGATCTGATATCTTGCTTGATTGATCAATGGTTTTTCAATACCCAGGGCCATCACCTTGGTTTTATGTTGATTGTATCAAAATCAGCTCCTAGTCATTCGACATGCTCCTTTATTTTCCATTGTGTAAGTTCCAATCCATCTTAATATCGTTTTTTGTTTTCTAATGCTCTGTTTTTTGATAGGCTCGTCCAAAATGTCATTTCGAACTGCTATTCCCTCAAAACTAAAGGAACCAAGATGCGTCAGCCACATCCTATTGACACTCTCTTCAGGCAATGTATTCATGATGTTGGTTCTAAATCCATTGCATGTTGGATTCCACTAGCTTTAGTTACTGTACATTCAAAAGAAGGACCAAACTCTGGAAAAATATGAAGGACAGACTCCTTAAAACTCGTGAATACAAAAACAAAGGAGTTCCATGAGTCCATACATGTGGAAACCTTATCTAAGAACTCAGTAACTGTCTACTAACTAAGGTCACTGGGTTGTGACTGAACCAATTCCTAAATCTTCTGATAGGAAACTATGCATAGTGTAGTCAAGGTCATAAAATGCTTTCGATCTTCTAGCCAAAGGTCACAAAGAACTCACTTGGTGACATGGGCTACATATTCCAGTTTCTTAATTGTGGCAACGAGTAAATCTACCTAGTGGAGAAGCTAGTTCCTGGCGTCCAGATCATAAGTCATTAATGATTGATAATATAAATTTTAAACATTCTCACACAAGTGGTAAATGGAAGCATTCTTCATTGCTAAAACATGGATGATAGCTAAGATCTGGCAGAACATGCGCTAGGATTCTTGCATGAGAGTAGCATGAAGAGAAGTGGAATTTTGCAGTTTGTCAGTAAATTGAGTGTGATAGGTGGTAGAAGGATCAGATGAAGACTACTTCATATTAGTGATAGTGTCTTAGAGCTATCCTTGTTTGGACACATTCTATTGACATTCCACTTCAATCATTGTACAACATTCGGAAGGGGAACATGTAGAGAATGAATTGCAATAATACGGGTCTCTAATCCTTCATTCTCAAAAATTAACTACATTTGTACCTGAGGTGACATTCAACTGATGTATTTTTTCTTCATAGGTGATCTGAAGATCAGTGTACGAAGTCTCTGTGTGAACCAAACGATGCTCCAACTGGGAAACAGAGGCATGAATAAAGTGAAATAGATAATTGGAAGACCATGTACTAATAGAGTCAACTACAACTATATCATTTTGTGGCAGTCTAGATTATAGTGGTTGGCCACTACCAATCAACCGCTTTGATTTATCTTGCAGTGAATTTTCCCTTTGAACAGTGACCCTTTGGATCTGCAGAATTCGATGCAACAAAGGGGCTAGAATAAAGGCAATGAGATCATGTTCTTGCACAACAAGGGAAATCACATGGAAACCCTATGTGGGGTCTTTCATGAACTCGATAGCTTGTTCTGTGAAAATGAGTGGACGAATGGATGATGATGGATGAGATGGAGTAGAAACAATAGATGGAACTTTCAATGGTGGGGAAGTAACAATAGTAGGCATATGAATGGAAGTAATGATAGCAGAGTCAGTTTCCATCTTTGTAGGGTCATCAAGGGTGAGAGGTGAATCAATGTAGTTAGATAAAGTAGTTGCAAAGGAATTAGGAATCTCTTCAGAGGACGTATGTGGGGATGGGGGATATTATTTGTGAATGGGAACTACAAAATCCATGACTAATGGTTTGGAATCAAGGTTGATGAAAATGGATGTGGAGATAACAGTATGAATTAGGTGAGATGAAACTGGAGTGAAATTAGAAACAAGTGGAATGTTGGATGCAATAAAAGTTGGTGCAATGGACATGGGGGTGAGCTGATGTACCTGAAGATTTTCCTAGATATACGAATTGACCTAAAACCAAGTAATGTATGCTGAGCTCACGCACTCCTTCAATTTCGTCAAAAGGGGCTGGAGGCCCTCCAGTACATACTCAAAACTCTTGTGTGAAGTTGAAGGGCCCTCTTCAAAAAGTTTCAGAACATCAAAATTATCAAAATGATCTCCATCTTGCTACCATGCAATAACCCCTTTCCAAGTCCCAAATTTAGTGTGTAAATAGTTATTGCTAATATAAAATGACAATGGAGTCATAGAGAAAGTTTCTGAGGAAACATGCATTGGGTGAAGATAGCAGGAATTGTGAGAGATACCAAACAAAATTATATCAAAGTGATGGTCCAATAGAGGAAGCGACATCAGAGAAATACAATTTCAATCAACAACCATCTTGTTGTACCAATGACCGAAGGAAAGGTAGTTAAATTCCTATTTATAGTACCTTTGGTGTTGCACCCCGATGCATACATATGAGCAAGGGGCTCCCCTTCAACAATTGTAGTAAGGTAATGACCCTTTGGAAGACACCATTTGGTCATGGCAAGAAGAATAAGTAGGAATTTGGAAAAAAAATAAGTGGACTAAGCATAGACATCATTAGCAGCCTCAAACAATTCTTGAAGAATATAGTTGAACCAGTTGAGTTGATCACCACGAAGATAGGCTTCGGCAACAAAAATGGCATCCAATGTGCATTCTCCTCTGGTATAGTGGCGCATGAATTTAGTGGTGATGATTGTGGTAGCAACGTAGACCACCATGTTTTTGATCATATCTAGAATTGCTCCTCAGCCTTTCTCGGTGGTAACATAGTTATTATACAAGTTGTTCCCATCTATTTTTGTCCCATGCTTATCTATTTTATGAAAAGCCAACATAACATGAGAACCATAGGAAGACACTCCAATGATGTTGTGGATATCAATTGCATGAATGGGGTATTCATGGTGCAACCAAAGAGAACAACCATGAATGGAGTTGATCAATAACTTTGTACAACGCATTATCTCACGAGTGGTGCCAAAAACCAGTAAGTCCCACAAAAGGAGAAGGGTGAAATTTTTCAATTGATGGAAAATGGGTCTGACTTTCATGGTGAAACAAAGCATTGGGATGGTTATTGGGATCCATAAAAGAATTATTCTGAGTCTCTATTCTCTCTCTCTCTCACTTTGGACACTTAGAGAACTCTTTGAGCACTCTAGCATTAGATCAAGGAAAGAAAAGAAGGAAAAGAAGGCAAGGGGAAGCAAAGATCAGGCAAGAAAGAGCTGGATGAAGTAACTACAATAAGATTATGTGCAATTATTTATTTTTATGTGTGATTTCCTTGCTAGATTATGGATGCATGGTACATGCATGTGAGTATTGGGTTCTATGTTTGTCATCGGTATGGGTTTTTCCAGGTGTGACAATGATTGTCATCCTTGCCTTGCCATCTCTGTATATCCATATTGTGATGGGTTCTCTTTTGTTTGGTTAAGCTAGATTTTTGGATTGTTTCTAAACTAAGTGAGGCAAACTCTAAAGAAGAACACAAGGCCTAGAATCACCTACACTAGAGAAGGTAGGATTACGGTAAAACTAGATTTTGTGTACGTCAGTAGTCATAGGAATCCTTGAGCAGTGAATGGCAGGATATATGGTAAATCATGGAGGGTGGTGTCCCAATTGGTCCTTGGAATCCTTCACTGGTGAATAGTGGGATACACAGTAAAGGCTAGATACTAGGAGGTAGAAAAATTCCTCACGGTGTAGGTGGAGAAATACTGTGGAATCAATGCTTGTTTAAGGCCTAGTGATATGGTGGTGATTACGATAAAGCCTGACGAAACTTGGATTATTTTTTTTGTGAGTCCCACATTCATGCTTGGAATATGGCATGAGGGTGGTTGGCTAAAAGAAATATTTTTTTCAACCAATATAAGGTCGTGTGGTTCGTGGAAGTCCCGGACCCGGTTGGCTTATGCATTCACTAATAAGAGTGCTTTCTGCTTGGCATTTCATGTTTAGATATACTAGTTCATGTGTAATTCTTATGGATATTATATCCTTGTTATTTCTGTTGGTTATATGTTGGTTATGAGTATGTTTTGTGATAGACTTAATGTATGGCTCTCATCATGTTTTGATCTCCAAATGAATGTAAAATGAATATATGACCTAATATATGATAATGTAGCTATTTTAATAGATAAAAAATGATTTTTTATGAATATGAGATAATTATGAGAGGCCTATGCTCAAATATGTTTTTATGAAAAGTAGAATACATATTGGTGACATGTTTGACGAAATGCATATCATGTCTAGCAGGGGTCAGATCAAGTACTTGTACCAATGATTATTATTTATCATTTGTGAAAGCTTCATGAAGTTATTAACAGTGGTATGAGTCCTGGCCTTGAAAAAGTGGCACAAAATCTAGGGTCATTGGCTCTGAACTAAATGAAAATTTCCATATTTTCTAACATGTCATGTTGTGGGAGTGACTAGAAGGCCTCAGTCATATACATGGCTTGTCATAAGAGAGACTGAGGATCTAGATCAATGAAAGTTCAAGTTGTCTCAGGGGTTGGTCACTTGGAAAGGTTGGTTGGCTTCTGAAGGTTATATAGCATGTGGAAGGTCAGAAAGGCTTTGTTTTGTTGATAAGAATGGAAAATGGCATCCACCCATGGTATTCATCCACCCATACTATTCATCCAAACATGGAATTTACCCATGGTATTGTAAGTGGAATCCACACATGATATTCATCCAACCATGGTATTTATCAAACCATGGTATTTACCCATGATATTTTAAGCAGCATCCAGCCATGGTATTCATTCATCGATGAAAATTTCCCATTGTATTGTCAATGGAATCTACCCTTGGTATTCATACTCCCATGGTATCTATCCACTCATGGAATTTACCCATGCTATTCATTCACCCATGGTATCTACCCACCCATGGAATTTACTTGTGGTTTTGTAACCAAAAAAGGATATAAGTAACAAGTGACATTTTGTAAAATGAAAGATTGTCCACCACAATGTAGCTTTTACAGTTATTATCTGTTTTAATAAAACAAATTCTTTGTGGTTTTTTTATTGTGTGTTCTCCACATTTCCTTTGGCATTTCAAATTTTCAAACCTTGGGGGCCTCCCCCTAAGACCTGGATCAGTGATATTAGATTCAGGTTACATTTCCATGCGAATGAGGGTTTGATGGATATTTTAGTTTCAAAGTTTTATAGAAATCTTCAACAAACTTCATGGACATGGTATGACCTCCACAATGGGAAGACTTTTTTTTATCTTCTGGCAAGATTTTTTTGGGCAGTGAGTTTGCAGATCAGATATGAAACTTTTGGTGCAAAATTTAAAAAGAAAAATCTACATCTGGATTTATTGTGACAAATTACCCAGAATAAAAATAAAAATGGTTGAATTAGAGTTCAAATGAAGGAGATATCATTGATTTAAAATCAATTATTTTTCAAAGCTTTTGTGAGGACGGGACACTTGCAGTACAAATATGAGTTTTCAAAGTGTTGAGATAGGGATTCCAATGACATGTGAAGATGGAAAATGATTATTCTATTTCAAAAAATAGGTTATAATAAACATTCTGAGCTATATTGACTGAGTTATGCCCATTTTAAATCTAGAGCAACATTCAAAGCAATTTCCTTTTCGAGACGTGTCTTCCCACCCCACCTTAGTGGGCACCTTCTTCACATTCAACAACATGTGACTTGGATTCTTTGGAGACATTCCCTCCCACCCCAGGCTATGTAGGTACCAATGAGTTCATCAACAATCAACATCACGGTTATGGGTCAACCGCACAAAATCCTTGTCATCGAATTCCATTTGCTAGGTCGCACACTGGCAGTATCACAGTTGGTCACATGAATTACAAGGTATCTCTATCCTCGTATCTTTGTTCGTAATGGTTATGGGTCATCCAAAAACCTGCACTTCATTGAAGTCCATTTTCTTGGCCGCACATTGTTAGTATCACAATGGTCACAAGATTACAAGGTATCTCTATCCTTTGATCTTCATTTCTCATGGTCATGGGTTATCAACAAAAAACCACACTTCATCGAAGTCCATTTTCTAGGATACACACTATCAGTATCATAGTTTGTCACAAGCATTATAGGGTATCTCTATCCTCGGATCTTCATTAATCATAGTTATAGGTTAACCACACAAAATGCTTCTCTTAAGTGGCTATTCATATTCAACAAAGGCTTCTCCGGAGGGAACTTCATGTAATGGGGACCATTTCTTCTTAGCGAGGGAGGAATGATCTGAATGGAAAATGGAATCCACCCATGGTATTGTAAGTGCCATCCACCCTTGGTATTCTTCCTCTGATGGTATTATCCACTCATAAAATTTACCCATGGTATTATAAGTGACATCCACCCATGGTATTTACCAACCCATAGAATTTACCTGTGGTTTTGTAAACAAAAAGGATATAAGTAACAAGTCGCATTTTGTAAAGGATGTGTTGTCCACCATAATGTAGCCTTTACAATTATTATTAATTTTAATTAAAAAAAGACTGTGTGGTTTGTTATTCTGTGTTCACCACTTGTCTTATGGCATTTCAATGTTTTAGATCTTGGGGTCCTCCCACCAAGATCCATATAATTTCTCATTTCCACTTCCTTAATTATGCATGGGGAGTTGAATCACATCATAGTAGTTGTCACATGTTTACCCCAACGAGCCAATTAACTTGGGTAAATGTGGGAGAAGGGTGTTATAGTGTTAAACTATAGCACTTACATTGCATCTCAATATCAAAAAATGAAAGCCACATTTGCATAGATCTCATCCGCATCTTCGTTACTCACATTATGAAATGCATCCTTGCATACATTTGTGTTTACTTGTACACTGCACCATGAAATCTTGATCTATATCTCTACATTTAGAATTTTTTTATTTCTAATAACTAGAAAAATGTTAACTTGGCAGAGCATGTAGAAAAATACTTTGGAAAAAATAATTTATAATAAGCTCCCTCAAAAACTAATCAAGTATGTGTTGGCAACATGCATGTAAAAAAATCCATGATTTACAGCTAGAAAGTGCAATTACAGACACATTAGTTGTTAAAATTTCGTTAGATTATCCACGCTAATTTGCATTTATGTTTATGAAAGCTTCATCAAATATAGATTATTTCAAAATTTATGAATTGAACACTTATTTTCCAGCATTAAATGAAATTAATTTTTAATTTGTGATTTGTGTGGAAAAATAAGCATGCACTATAACAAACACTTTCGTTCTGAAAATAGAGGTAGGTAAAATGATAGCGGAAGAAGCTTTCATTGTTTGAAGTGCACAAATTTCCTTATAGACATGGTACTCTAGCTCTTGCAGAACGCCTGGATCCTACATAATGAAAACCACATTTGCATATTTTTTCTCCGCATATTTATATCTTGCATAAATAAATGCATCCTCACAAAGCTTCATGTAGACTTGTGCACTCCACAATGAGATATTGACCTGTATCTCCACATTCCAAATGTATGCATTTTTGAAAAATAGTAAAATGACAACTTAACAGAGAAAATAGAAGAAAACTTTGGAAAAAACCATTGATGATAAGCCCTACTGAAAACAGAGTTAATATGCGCTGGAAATGTTCATGTCAAAAACTACATGATGAACACATGGTGAATGTAACTACGAACATGTTACTTGTTAAAATTCCATTACGTTCTCCATGCTAATTTTCATTTATGTTCATGAAAGCTTCATAAAACTTAGCTTTTCTGAGCATTCGCTAGTTGAACACTTATTTTCCAACATTAAATGAAATGTGTTTTTAATTTGTGATTTATGTGGGAGAAAAATTGTATGGAATAACAAAAAAAAAATATTCTTGAAATGTTTTACACTTTTGCATGCATTCTCCCTCTAGACATTTCTCCTTCACACCTTCCTTCCACACAATACTAGATTTTAAATTATTGAAGCCATTGAAGCCAAATATTAGGTCAAAATACATTAGCCCATCTCTCAAAGTGAAAATGTTTGACACAATTAACTTCAATATTGTGTGAAGCTTACAATGAAAGCTTTCATTCTACAAAGGAATATTTCATCGCACTACAACTTTGTATGAGTCTCTTCACATTATTAAATGCAATAAATGCTAGATATTGCACTTTTGCATAGTGCGTTATTAAGGCTATGTCCCTTTAATAGTCAAATTAGTGTGGATGTTTGTTCAATTAACACGTCACTATTAGAGTGGCCAAACACAAGTAGGTTCTTCATGTCATTTGTACACGTCATACCATATAATAAGAGAACCAAAGATTACTAATAAACATTAATGTTTATAACATATTATATTACGTAATCATTGTAATGATGGAACTTAATCTACAAATTATTGAAAGCATTTAGTACTAGAGCATGCGAGAAAGTACAAGTGTTCAAGGTAGCCATATATGGAAAATCTGTGTCTAGATGAAAATTTTTGCGAAGATGGAGGAGGTTGCATTGATGGATATTGACCATGCTGCAAATGTGTCGACACATAGAATTGAAGAATTAATTAATTCTTAGTAGTACTTGTAGTCCTTTTAAATAACCTAAGGTCAATTGGTTATGGCAAAAGCTGTTGGAAATAATACTGAGAGGGGGGGGTGAATCAGTATTATCAGATCAATCAAACTTTTTCAATGCTCAGAAACATATACGCTACTTCAGTTAAGTGAACCAGCGTGTACACGCTACTGAGACTAAATAAAACAGCGTATAAGAGAAAAACTCATAATTTAGTTAGCTTATTCTTCAGTTAAGTGCATCAGGACATTATTCACCACATTAACAGTAAACAGGTGCAGTATAACAGAACAGATCAAAAGCCACACACATGAACACCAAGATATAAGGTGGAAACCCAATGTGGGTGAAAACCACCTGCTGCAAGTTGTCTCTATCTTTCTTTAATATGAAACTTCAGTTTACAATCTTTTTGTACTGGTGCAGCCTTATACCAGTACGCAGGCTACAACCTGTAGAAGGCTACAACCTTCTCTCGTTCTCCAAACTTCCTTGGAAGGGAGCTCCAACCCCCTTTGCTCTTGTACTAGCCAAGATACTAGTACGTAGGTGCTGACCTACAATCTTCTTTCTTTCAGGTACCACTTTTCATACATTTTCAGACTGGATATTCCTGAAGCACAATAGTACAATCTGAAGACCACAATTCATTCACCTTTCATAATAGATCATTGAAGCATAAAACAACCAAACTTTGAATCACTGAACCACTGAACCCTGTCAATCACCAGTTACCAGAACACAGAGCAGACTACAGAGCTCTGCAATAACAGTCAGACCCAACTGTAAACCCAAAATCAAGCTTCAAAAGATATACGCTACTTCAATGAGCAAAACCCGCGTATACACGCGCTTTTACCGAAGCCAACCTACGTACAGATCTAAAAATAAACTCTCTCAATTTGCAGCTGTACCAGACATCAGTTAGACTCAGAACATAACATTGCGACAGTATGCAGATCTAGAAATACGCATAATCAACCATATCATGATAGTGCATTTCAAACCATTAGATCCCGATCTATCCTTAGCTCTAGTCTTCCATCAACCGATGTGATCTCTCCTTGGCTTAGATCAAGCAACCCAGAACCTGCATATCAGATCTCTTTCTTTTTCAGATATTCAAGCCTTTTCGAAAGATGATATTGCCTAATGATATTCTTCTCCTTATATAGCCTTAGGCCTTGCTCAATACCAAGAGCCAAAACCATAGAAATCCAAAACCATCAACTTCAAAACTAGAGATCTACACGACTGTCGAGGTACTTTGGTCCAAAGACATGGGCACAAGTACCGAGGACTAACTACCATGGACCAAAAGGAAACTTCCCAACATATACGCACTTTTCTGTTCATGCATCTGTGTGTATACGTGCCTTATTATATAGCTCTCCTGCGTATACGTGACTTAGTATGCATATCACCAGCGTGTATACGCAACTTGGACTTAATTAACCTGCGTATATGAGATTTCTCTTCATTCTGTAGACTGAACGGAGGTCTGTCATCAAAGAGAGTTGCCATCAAGGACAACACCTGTATCATAGCGCCATACCTGAGCCAAAATGCCAACAATCTCCCCCTTTGGACTTGATTGCAACCTTCAGATCCTTAGAATCATTCTCCCCCTTTGTCATCAAGGGCAAAGGGCTGTGCTCCCCCTGAGAACATGCTGATACCTCTGCTTGGCTGTGCTGAAACATGCTCCCCCTGACTGTAGGCAAGATCTGCAAAAGATGTTCTTCAACAAGAACCAAGACTTATACACCATAAGGGACCTTTCTATCACAAAAAGACTCAATACATACATCCATACTCCCTACCAAGAGGGAACACATCAGAAACAATCAATTATATTACATCATTCATCCCAGGCATAGTGGGGAAACCAACATAGGCCGTTACATGACCTTGACATCATAAAAGAGATATGACATAGAGACAACAGATCTAGACCAAGACTTATGAAAGTCACCAGCAGCATCTGAGAAACATCTTTTTAGATCAGCAACCAGGATTTCTTTCTGAGCTCCTTCTCCTGAACCCAACAACCAAAACATCTGAATGCCAACAATGCTTTATGAGACTTTTAAGCTGCTCCCCCTGAACCTGTGCCAGCTGCACCCCCTGAAACTGTGCCTGAAGAATTCTGACATACCCATTGCTGTTCAGAACTCCAGAGATTGCCCTTGCTGTTCAGAACTTCATATACGCGTTTTCTCCTGCATGAAACTGTGTATGTACGCGGATATACTTTCTGCAACAAGCGTCCAACATACACGCGACTTCCTTTTCCGTAACCTGCGTATATACGCGGATATCCCTTCCGTAACCTGCGTATACCAACTTTTCTGTAGAATAAACAAACTTCAACAGCAGGATGAAGCATCAACTACTCCCAGCTTTTGTCTGAGATATTCAAAAGTTTCCCTGGGCAGTGGTTTTGTGAGAATATCAGCAACTTGTTCCTTAGAAGGAACATACTCCAACTTGACCTTCTGCTCAAGCACTTGTTCCCGAAGAAAATGGTACTTGATTGGTATGTGCTTGGTCTTTGAGTGCATGACTGGATTCTTTGAAATGCTGATTGCACTTGTATTATCACATAAGATAGAGACGGGTGGAGTGCAAGTGATTTGAAAGTCCTGCAAGGTCTGCATCATCCAAAGAAGTTGTGTGCAACAAGATGCTGCAGCCACATATTCTGCTTCAGCTGTAGATAAGGCAATCGAACTCTGTTTCTTGCTGAACCAAGATACTAATCTGGAACCCATGAAGAAAGCACCACCACTTGTGCTTTTCCTATCATCCACACTTCCAGCCCAATCTGCATCTGTGTAAGCATGAAGAGTGAGATCTGTATTTCTAGGATACCATAAGCCATAGTTTTGGGTCCCTTGAAGATATTTGAAGATTCTTTTGACTGCCTGAAGATGAGTTTCCTTTGGGTTGGCTTGAAATCTTCCAACCATTCCTACTGCATGTGTAATATCTGGTCGAGTACCTGTCAAATAAAGCAAACTCCCAATCATGGATCTATAAGTGGGTTGGTGAACTGCTGCTGATTCATCATTTGCACTGAGGCTGCATCCTGTAACCATGGGTGTACATACTGGTTTTGACTCTTCCATGCCATACTTCTTCAAGATCTGCTTGAGGTATTTGGTTTGAGACAAGAAGATACCTCCTTCATTTTGTTGGATTTGCAATCCAAGAAAATATGTCAATTCTCCAAGTAGTGACATTTCGAATTCTTTCTGCATAACCAAGGCAAAGTTTTGACTCATAGTCTCTTCATTGCTGCCAAAGATAATATCATCTACATAAACAACAAGAATTAGCAATTTGTTATTTTCAACTTTTATATAGAGATTGCTATCTGCTGATCCTTTTGAAAAGCCTTGTTGGTGAAGATATTTGTCCAACCGATAGTACCAAGCCCTTGGAGCTTGTTTGAGTCCATAGAGAGCCTTTTTCAATCTGCATACAAGGTTTGGATCATTCCCAAGAATGAAACCATCTGGCTGCTCAATATATACTTCTTCTTCTAAGTCTCCATTCAGAAAGGCTGATTTCACGTCCATTTGAAATACCTTGAAGTTTTGAAAGCTTGAGAGAGCAAGGAACATTCGGATGGCTTCAAGTCTTGCCACAGGAGCAAAGGTCTCTTCAAAATCTATTCCTTCTTGCTGTGCATACCCTTTACAAACAAGTCTGGCCTTGTTTCTAATTACTTCTCCATTTTCATTTAATTTATTCTTGAAGACCCATTTTGTTCCTATCACATTCTTATCTTTTGGTCTAGGAACTAATTCCCAAGTGTTGTTCTTTTCGATTTGCTCAAGTTCTTCATCCATTGCTTTGACCCAACATTCATCTTTGCATGCTTCTTTCACATTTTGTGGTTCAGTGGAGGAGAGTAATGCCAAGTAGCTTGAAGCTTCTGCAAGTGTCCTTCTTGTTTGTACTCCTGCTTCTTTCTGCCCCACAATCTGAGTTTCTGGATGATTCTTTTGAACATATCTGGATGGAGTCTTCTCTTCTATTCTTGTCTGCTCCTCTGGTTCTTCTTGAGATTCTTCTTCTTCTTGAGGTTCTTCTTCTTCATCATTCCGCCTTTGAGAGTAACCTTCATCTTCTTCAATGTCTTCATGATGAACTTGCCTAGGAATATATCCCTTCTCATCAACCACTACATCAATACTGTCAACAATTCTGCCAAGTCTTTTATTGTAGCACTTGTATGCTTTGCTATGTGGAGAATAACCAAGAAGAATGCCCTCATCTGCTCTTGGTTCAAGTTTGCCAAGTTGCTCATCAGTATTCTTAATATAACATTTGCTCCCAAAGATTTTGAAGTGCTTCACGGAAGGAGTTTTACCACTCCAAAGCTCATGAGGTGTTTGAGTGCTGTTTACTCGGACATTTGTTTTGTTAAGAATAATAACAGCAGCATGTGCAGCTTCACCCCAGAAGGTTGCAGGAGTACCTGATTCATCGAGCATAGCACGAGCCATTTGTTGGATAGTTCTGTTCATTCTTTCCACAACCCCATTTTGCTGAGGAGTTCTAGCTGTAGAGAATTCTCTTCTTATCCCATGTTCATCGCAGAAATCGAAAAATTCATTTGAGGTGAACTCCCCACCTCTGTCAGATCTGAGGCACTTAATTTTGTGTCCTGATTCATTTTCAACCAATGCTTTGAAGGATTTGAATTTTTCGAATGCTTCATCTTTGTGCTTCATAAGCCCTAACCAAACAAACCTTGAGAAATCATCAATGAATAATATCAGATATTCTTCTCCTCGAGGTGTCCTTTTCCTAAATGGACCACATACATCTGTATGGACTAGCTCAAGAGGCAAGCTAGCTGATCCTTCCTTCTCTGGAAAGTTAGTTCTGGTTTGCTTTCCAAACTGACAAGATTTGCATATGGTGTTGTCTGGAATTTTGATATCTGGAAGATCGCGAACTGCCTGATATTTGCATGCTTTCCTTATTTGTGAGAAGCTTAGATGTCCCAACCTTCGATGCCATAACCAGTGCTCTTCATCCTTGCTAAGATAGCATTGTTGTTGTCCTTCTTCAAATATGTACAGATTATTTGGAGTTCTTTTGCCTTTGAGAACTGTTTTACCTGTATCAAGATCACGAACAAGACATCCATTCGATCTGAAAATAACCTCGGTTTTTTGATCACACATCTGGCTGACACTTAGTAGATTATGCTTCAATCCATCAACATACAAAACATTTCCAGCCTTGACCTTTTCTTTCAAAGGAGCAATACCTTTTCCTTTTATAGTTGCAGGAGTATCATTTCCAAAAGAAACTTTCTTTCCCTTTTCTAAAGTAGAATAAGATTCAAGTTTTTCTTTATCACCTGTCATATGTTTCGAACATCCACTGTCAATGTACCATAGATTTTCCTGTCCTTCTGCATAAAAAGCTATCCCACATCTTTCTGTTTGAGGTTCCTTTATTCTCCATGTTTTGGTGCTTGTGGCTTGTTCCTTTTTCTCCTGAAACCTGCTCCTGCATTCAGAGTCTTCATGACCAAAATTATTGCAAATAGAACATTCAACTTCATTTTCAAGAACCGAAAAGTTGTTATAGGTCCTTTTTGTAATCCCTGTCATACTTCTTTGTTTTTGAGCTTCCCTAGTCATGATTGTTTTATATGCAACACATTGAGCTGCTTTGTGACCAAAGTTATGGCAAGAAAAGCATTGTCCATTGAAGAAGCTTCTGCGGTTATTGAATCTACCAGCCAACTGATTGTAATTTCTATTTTCATCTATTCTTGAACCAAACTGAGAAGATTTTACCTGTGGCTGGTTGTAGCTTTTGTTCACCCTTAAGATGGATTGTCCCTGATAGTTTCTGTTTGTAATTCGTCCCTGCTTTACCTGATTATCTTCATTGTTCTTCTGCTCATTTCTTCTTGCTGCATCAAGATAACTTTTTGAGGTGGATGCTTGAGAGGTTTCTCCATTATAGCCCAAACCTGTCTTGTTTAGAGGAGACCGCTGCACATTGATAATCTCATCCAAAGTTTCAGATCCTTTGACAAACTTAAGATTAATAGCTTTTGTTTTCTCAATTTCTTTTCTGAGACCAACAATTTCACCTTCTAGTTTTTCAAGATGTTTTTCCTTTTCATCAATTTGAAATTGCAAAGTATCAATGATCACATTCTTTTCTTCTATGCATCTCTTGAGTCTAGTAATTTCATTATAGAGATTATCCACATCTACAGCATCCTCATAATCATCATCTTCAAATGCCATTAACAGCTTATATTTATTACCTTGTTCATCTTCATCACTGTTTGATAAGCCATCACTATCTTCATGGGTGTAGTAGCTTTTCTTATTTGCACTTTGTTTCTTGTTCCATCTAGCAGGTTCTTTTCCTTTATCCTTATAAGGACATTTTGCAGCATAATGACCTACTCTTCCACAAGCAAAGCATTTGAAAGGTAGCTTACCTCTGAACCTTCCAGAACCCCTTTGAAGATTTCTGACAAAATTTGATTCTTCTTCCTCTTCTTCTGGAACATGGCTTGCTTCATAGTAATCTTCTTTTCCTGATGCCTTAAAAGCAGCTTCCCTTCTGTCTGATGGACCTCCCTTTCTCATTTCATAAGCAGTTAGAATTCCATGTAGCTGAGACATAGTGAGAACACGGAGATTTTCCTTTTCTTCTATTGCAGATACTTTAGATTCAAACTTGGGGGATAATGATCTTAGAATCTTTTGAACTACTATAGTCTCTTTTATTTCTTCACCCAAATTTTTCATACAATTAACAATCTCATCTACCCGAAGAAAATAATTAGCCACACTTTCATCATTATACATCTTGAGAGTCTCATATTGAATCCTGAGAGTTTGAAGTTTAGCTTGTTTTACCTGTTCATCTCCTTCATAGCTAGTGATCATTTTGTCCCATATCTCTTTTGCTGATTTGAAGTGCATGACCTTCATGAATTCTGTTTGGGATATACTTCCTAATAGAGTACTGATTGCATTTGTTTCATACTGCTTTTTCTCAGCTAGATCTGTAGGAGTAGCTGAAGGAAAAGCATAGCTTGTTTCTACAATGTTCCAAACTTCTGTACCAAGAGATTGAAGATATGCAGTAACTCTTACCTTCCAATAATTGAAATTTGTCCCATCAAAAATCGGTGGCCTGATTGATGCTTCTTTCTCGTAGTTGCTCATGGTGAATGATCTACCTTCAAGCGATCAAGCTTCTCTGAAGGACCTGCTCTGATACCAATTGTTGGAAATAATACTGAGAGGGGGGGGTGAATCAGTATTATCAGATCAATCAAACTTTTTCAATGCTCAGAAACATATACGCTACTTCAGTTAAGTGAACCAGCGTGTACACGCTACTGAGACTAAATAAAACAGCGTATAAGAGAAAAACTCATAATTTAGTTAGCTTATTCTTCAGTTAAGTGCATCAGGACATTATTCACCACATTAACAGTAAACAGGTGCAGTATAACAGAACAGATCAAAAGCCACACACATGAACACCAAGATATAAGGTGGAAACCCAATGTGGGTGAAAACCACCTGCTGCAAGTTGTCTCTATCTTTCTTTAATATGAAACTTCAGTTTACAATCTTTTTGTACTGGTGTAGCCTTATACCAGTACGCAGGCTACAACCTTCTCTCGTTCTCCAAACTTCCTTGGAAGGGAGCTCCAACCCCCTTTGCTCTTGTACTAGCCAAGATACTAGTACGTAGGTGCTGACCTACAATCTTCTTTCTTTCAGGTACCACTTTTCATACATTTTCAGACTGGATATTCCTGAAGCACAATAGTACAATCTGAAGACCACAATTCATTCACCTTTCATAATAGATCATTGAAGCATAAAACAACCAAACATTGAATCACTGAACCACTGAACCCTGTCAATCACCAGTTACCAGAACACAGAGCAGACTACAGAGCTCTGCAATAACAGTCAGACCCAACTGTAAACCCAAAATCAAGCTTCAAAAGATATACGCTACTTCAATGAGCAAAACCCGCGTATACACGCGCTTTTACCGAAGCCAACCTGCATACAGATCTAAAAATAAACTCTCTCAATTTGCAGCTATACCAGACATCAGTTAGACTCAGAACATAACATTGCGACAGTATGCAGATCTAGAAATACGCATAATCAACCATATCATGATAGTGCATTTCAAAGCATTAGATCTCGATCTATCCTTAGATCTAGTCTTCCATCAACCGATGTGATCTCTCATTGGCTTAGATCAAGCAACCCAGAACCTGCATATCAGATCTCTTTCTTTTTCAGATATTCAAGCCTTTTCGAAAGATGATATTGCCTAATGATATTCTTCTCCTTATATAGCCTTAGGCCTTGCTCAATACCAAGAGCCAAAACCATAGAAATCCAAAACCATCAACTTCAAAACTAGAGATCTACACGACTGTTGAGGTACTTTGGTCCAAAGACATGGGCAAAAGTACCGAGGACTAACTACCATGGACCAAAAGGAAACTTCCCGACATATACGCACTTTTCTGTTCATGCATCTGCGTGTATACGCGCCTTATTATATAGCTCTCCTGCGTATACGCGACTTAGTATGCATATCACCAGCGTGTATACGCAACTTGGACTTAATTAACCTGCGTATATGAGATTTCTCTTCATTCTGTAGACTGAACGGAGGTCTGTCATCAAAGAGAGTTGCCATCAAGGACAACACCTGTATCATAGCGCCATACCTGAGCCAAAATGCCAACAAAAGCATCTATAATGTTTTGTTGTTTTAAATAATTGGATGACCAGTGAACATTTTATAAACGGGTGCTTTAAACTTAGATAGATTCTTAATAAAATAAAAGGTCATTCTTTACAGTCACATGATTATTTTGATTTTACTGGGATGGATAGGTAGAATATGGAGAATTATAACTGATTTAATATTCAAACTGAGTATTTAACCATTTATAAGAAAAAATTAAGAAAACAATGTTTTTTTAAACAATAAAATATAAACAGACTATCATAGAGATCTAGTGCAATTTATTCTCAAAGAGGAATTTACAATAACAGATAGTTTTGTAAATTTATCTCTTATATAAATTACAACTTCACAGAGGATCCAAACTGAAACTGAAATTCAATTAAATTTTAATTCAGATAACTGCAAAAGACATGATTTATATGAAGAGGACATAATGAATTAATGAGATGAAATACAACTCACTAAGAGACACACCATATGAGGCAAATCCAAAATATTTTATTATCTTAGGAAAGCTCGAGCTTAGTACAAATATACTTGATAACTTGTTCAAGGTTTCAACCCTAAATACTTCGACAAAATGAAGCGTTTAAAAAAAAATACAAAAATATTACAATTAATGCCTGAGTGACACAACAGTTTATTCTTAACTTAGAACTAAAAGAAAAGAAGTAATGTGATCAAAAGGAATGAATCTGAACATCTAGCCCTACATTGAAGGGGAAAAGTTGCTGAGTGGCCACTATTTAGGTGTTGCGTTTGTGAAGCTTACCTATCATTTAGTCATTAAATTCACACAACTTATCCCACCATTCTTCGTCTGAAATAACAATATTTTTTACTTTGTGGTAGATCTCATCTACCTCAATATACCGAGAAAAAGTGGGTTTTACTACAAAAATGTGTTTTATCTCATGTTGGATAAAACTTATGTTGTTGATGGCTTCATAAAAAGCTCTTCCTGTCATAGAAACTTTGATGTTGGAAGACTTAGCTATATCCTTGGAAACGTCCTGAATCTTCCTCATGTTAGGCCCCTATACTACTAGTGTAACCCCTTATTGTTATTAGTACAACCCACTTATTATATTTACGTACCCATGTAGTGCCCATATTGTTACTATTGTGCCCCATAGAAGCCCACTATTGTTATTATTGTGCCCTTACATTATTATTGTTATGTCGGCTATGATTATATTATGACCCCTTAGACTCCTATATATAGAAAGGAGGTCTTTTCATTTGTATTATCAAAGAATTGTTCATTTATGTAATGTAAAGGAGGTTGCCCCCTCGAAGAGGCTGAATTCTAAGGTGTTGATCTATCTTTTCTATCTTTCCTTGAGCTGGTTTCATAACATTTGGTAGCAAAGCTTTGGATTTTAGGGTTTCGCTACTCCAAAGAGGTCATCGTGGCATTTTCGTTATAACTTTTTTTCTGCGATGTTTCAGAAGCCAAAGAAAAAACCCCATTTGAGAAGAAATCACGTTGAATCTAGGGTCCAAATTTCAGAGCTTTTTGCGCTATATTTGCAGACATATGATCTCAGCAAGTTGGTCTTTTTACAGACTCCTGAATTAGATTCCAAACAGGTGACCTAGGGAAAATCGTCATAACTTTCTCTCTGAGCATTGGATTCAAATTTCGTAAGAAGGTATAGAAATAGGACGAACTATAGTTTCTTGGGTATACTTTTTAGAGCCAAAGGTCGAAACAGGGACTCGTGGCACGTCGTACAAGTTCGCTCCACTAAACTATTCTATAATTAGGTCATCTTGGGAGATTGTGCATAAATATTCCTTGGAGAATCCAATTTAGATCAGATTGGTGGCATTGGAAAGAGGACATAGAGGGCTACTATATGTCGTAATTTTAGAACTTAAAGATCTGAAACTATAGAGTTACAGTCGTTTCAAGATCGAGCTCCTAAAATCAAGAAAAAAAAAGATGAAGAAGTTTGATGGCAAGGATCCGATAAATTGGGTACTTCAGATGGAGCAATATTTTGATCGACATGGTGTACCACTGTTACAAAAGGTATGTATTGCATCTTCATGTTTAGAACCGGATCAATTTTTATGGTATGAAGGGCTATGTTCTCATAAACAACTTGTTACATGGTCAATTTTCATGGAGGAAATGATAACACATTATGAGGATACAAAGAGCAACACCTTCTTTAGAGAAACACCACAACAGTTGGAAAGAGTAAAAGGGGTTTGTGACATAGTGGAAAGCAAAATTATGGAAACCAGGAAGCATACCCCTCACAACTATAAATATCGAATTTTTGTTTCTCCTAGCCTTCCACAACCTACAAGGGTTACACCACAACAATTGGAAGAAAAAAGAGAAAAAGGGCTTTGTTACTATTGTGATAAAAAAATACAGTAAAGGTCGTAAGTGTGTTGAGAAGAAGTTGTTTTACATAGAATATGAAGAGGAGAAAGAAAAGGATCAAGGAACATCAAAAGAAGAAGATATATGCCAGGACCCCACCCCAAAGAAAGAAAAATTAATCAAACCATATCTTGTAAAACATTGGCAACAATTACCACTCCCCAAACTCTCAAGATAGAAGGACATATCAAGAAGAAAAAGGTGCAAGAAGTCAAAGATCCAATCGAGAAAGAAGAAATGAATCCAACCATATCTTGTAATTCATTGGTCGAAATTACCACTCCTCAAACTATCAAGATAGAAGGACATATCCAGAAAAAAAAGGTTCAAGCAGTGAAAAATCACATCGAGCATCAACAAGAAGTTCTCCAACTTTTAAAGGATAATGTCGCTTCGGTGCAAAATCAAATGAAACAACGTGTAGATCAACATTGTAGTGAAAAATGTTTTGATGTAGGTGATTGCATAATTTTACTGCTACATCTCAAGCAAGCTATTTATGAGAAGGAAATGTTGGCAATACTACATGCACTTAAAAAATGGTGACCTTACCGAATGTGAAGACTCTTCAAGGATGAGGATGTGGAAGCATTGTTTTGTTCTATTTCTATTATCCAGCCAGATTGGATAAACGAAGCAAGGGATGAATGGAAGAAGGAAGAAGAAGTATGGCCACTTATTTAAACGTTGCAAAAGATCCCAATTCAAACAATATTGCCAGAAATTGAAGAGGAAGGAAAAATCATATTGGAACTAGGAGCAGTCATAGAAAGAAGAACCAATAGCTATGAAATCGATCAATTTCAGAGTATCTTATCAAGTGGAAGAACTTACCCGCTGACGATTCCACATGGGAGGACAAGAATTTTATACAGAACCATCAAGAAGTACTCAAGCATTGAGGACAATGCTTTTTGAAGGAGAGAGGCATGTTAGGCCCCTATACTACTAGTGTAACCCCTTATTGTTATTAGTAAACCCCACTTATTATATTGATGTACCCATGTAGTGCCCATATTATTACTATTGTGCCCCATAGAAGCCCACTATTGTTATTATTGTGCCCTTACATTATTATTGTTATGTCGGCTATGATTATGTTATCACCTCTTAGACTCCTATATATAGAAAGGAGGTTTTTTCATTTGTATCATCGAAGAATTGTTCATTTATGTAATGTAAATGAGGTTTCCCCCTAAAAGAGGCTGAATTCTAAGGCGTTGATCTATCTTTTATATCTTTTCTTCAGTTGGTTTCGTAACAATCTGCTTGATAACTTGTTCAAGGGTTCAACCCTAAATACTTTGACAAAATGAAGTGTTTTAAAAAAAATACAAAAATATTACAATTAATGCCTGAGTGACACAACATTCTATTCTTAACTTAGAACTAAAATAAAAGAAGTAATGTGATCAAAATGAATGAATCTAAACATCTAGCCCTGCATTGAAGGAGAACAGTTGATGAGTGGCCACTATTTAAGTGTTGCGTTTGTGAAGCTTACCTATCTTTTAGTCATAAAATTCACACAACTTATCCCACCATTCTTCATCTGAAATAACAATATTTTTTACCTTGTGGTAGATCTCATCTACCTCAATATACCAAGAAAAAGTGGGTTTTAGTGCAAAAATGTGTTTTATCTCATGTTGGATAAAAGTTATGTTATTGATAGCTTCATAAAAAGCTTTGCCTGTCATAGAACCTTTCATGTTGGAACACTTAGCTATATCCTTGGAAATGTCCTGAATGTTCCTCATGTAGTCTTCCGTGGTCATTAATTTGTCATTGATTACAAATAAGGAAGCCAGACCTTTCTTGTTCAATTCATCAATTCTAGTGAGAAATCTATTAACTGCTACCTCCAAAGTGTGACACTTTGCTATCAGCTGTACAACTAAGTTCTTATTTGTTAGAACTTTCTTTACCTCTAGACTAGTTTTTATTCTGTCATCCACTCCTAGATTATCCAGCTCATATCTGTTTTTGGAATTGAGGAACTTTATGATGTTGTTGGTTGTAGCAGGAATTTCTCCCAATTGAGCATTGATAGTAGAAATAATTTCTTATCTTTCTCCATCAATTCTTTCTGCTCGAATACAATATGGATACATGGCTAGATTTCATATATTTCTTCAACGTTATTGTTCCATATGATTTCTTTAACATGACCCAATGTGTATCCAATAGAAGACTCAGTTGTTGAATTCTTCCATGCCTGTATCTAATTTTGGGCTCTCTGTGGCTTTGCTGCATGAGAATCCTCAGTCTTCTTTTGATGATCCTGTATAAGTTTCACTTGATCCTGCAACTTTATGATCTCTTCAGTTTGGAGAGACATGTTTTGTACTGCCTTTGCCAACTAATCTACAACATCCCTCGTACTTATTGTAGAAGATATGGTTGTAGGAATGACTTTGATAGGGATTGCTTTCAAAGTGATAACAACCATTTTGGGAGCTTTATCCTTCTATTTAATTATTTTTTCCATCTCTATCTCCATTTTCTTCAGTTGTGCACTCTGCTCCATGATGAGCTTCTTCATATCTGCCTTTTGTGTCTATGTCTCCTTAATATCCTTGGCTATAGGATCTTCTGTAGATGGAAATTTTAAGTACTTCCTTAATGCTGCTATGTCTAATTATTTTTCTTTATAATATCTTCTGCAACATTGATGTTTGAAGGGTCATAACCCACTTTGATCACCAAGTCCTCCAGTGTTTTAATCCTGGTGTCTTTGGCAAGTCTAGAGACCTTCTCCATCTTCAGTTGTGATTGGACATTTGCTAATGTAACCTACAATTTAGACAAAATCAGGGAAGTGTTAGTGAAAAATGAAAATATCATTTCCCCAGTCTTCTGATGCATCTCCATTTGGTTAATGGGATGTATATATTTTACATCAAACTCAAAATTTTTATTTTTGTAGTGTGATGCTGCCTTGGGTTGGGGAACCTGTGCCTGGAGGAATGTCATTTGCATTTCCCCTTTGTCTAAATGAATGGCTGAAAGCAACCTACTTTGAGCACCAGAAGTCTTCTTCCAAGACTGTTTGTAGGTGTTAATATTCAAGACATCATTCCTGACTTTTATCTCCTTAAAAATGTCCATTATACTTTTATTTGTCTCCCTTGAAGTAGATGTGTTAGTCTGCATAATTTTCTATTTCTCTTGTGAAGTCTTGGATGTAGTGGGAGATTGTGTGGTTTGATCACCCAATAATGAGGAAACGGGTGGCTCATTAGTGGTGATAATGGTCTCCTTCTCTGAGTCCTTGCTAAGGCTTAGTTTGGAACTAAGATCGACCTTCTTCCCATATATAATCTTGAATCCCTCACTGAAAATTTCAGTCCCTGAAGGGGAATATTATTCTCTGCTTATCTTAGTTACCTTTTCATGCATCATAGGAGTCTATATTATAGAGGATCAAAGCAACTGCTCTTCTGCCCCTTGTAGGTAATTCTCAACTCATTCTAGCTGGTTTTTGTACTTCTCTATATCTTATTTGGATGTGTGAAAATAATGAGTAGATTTTGTTTCTACACTTAATTTAGAAATGATCCATAATGGATCATATGATCAGGAAAAGTTAAGGCTAAACTACATTTCCTTTAGTATCTTGTCTTCTTCCTCCGCTGTTTCTCTTGTGTCGCAAATGAAAGGCCCAATATGTATTTTTATTTTGAACTAGGACTTCTTCTTGATAGTAGCAAAGTGGATCTCATCCATATTTAGCATCTGCCTTATGTACTCTAGAGAAAAAATCCTCATTGGGGGGAATTTAGGCAGCTTGTAAGGTGCAAGATCACACCCAGATATTCTCAATTCTTTATATTTTTGATAGAGGTACCAATCCCCTATTTGAGCTTGGTCTCACAGCTACAACACCTTTCTAATTTCCTCATTGATCCTTGGTTCTATCTTGCTACCTAAGAGACCAATTGTTGGATGCAGAAACATATCTATTAACTATTTATATGTGTGATCATTTTGTTTCTTCATAACCAGAGTAGTCTGAAATATGGATGACTGTTGGTTTCCTTTTTCATCGAGCTTTTGCAAAGAAAGATTGATGTTGTCTCCTTGAAAGTATAAGAACATATAAACTAATATAGAAGAATACTTGAATGCCTCCTCAGTTAGAAATTTGATAAGGTACTAATGAATTGACTCTACAATAAATTGGCTAAAGTTAAATATGATGAAGGGTTTAGAATCAGTAGTGAAAATTGATAGAAATCCTATGATCACCTTAGCTACCCACTAATGAGAGTAGTAGCCAAGGAGGTAGGAGATAATTGTGATGATTTGTTTAGATCTCTTAGGGAAAATATAGGAGGGATATGGAGGTTTTTTGTTTGGAAATGGGGCATCTTCTCTCAAGAATAGCTCAAGAGTTTTGTCCCTCTTGGAAAAGTGTAATTTCAGGTATAACTCAACAAGTGCTTCATACGAAAAGGGGGTGGCATTCTCTACTCTGGGGGCTTGCATCATCTGGTTTATGGCTTTAGGAGTAATAGTAAAGATAATTTCTCTAGTGGGGGTAATGATGGCCCTTTGGCTTAGACAAGCAGATACATGGCACTTCCTAATAAACTCTTGGGTGTTGTGGGTACGAGAAAAAATATAGTGGGGTAAATTGGGCTCCCATAGTTCAATGTCATCAGATTTGTTAATGTATATGTGATCAAGCCAGTAATACATCTCAAAGAGGTCAAATTCACAGAGATTTTCACGGATTTTGAGGTCTCTGTCAGCGAAAGGTATGTGGTGAAAATCAATGGGACGATAGACCAGAGGACTGACGAGCTCTCCTAATCTTTTGTCCTCTGCAGGGGTCTTTGGATAAGCCTAAGGACAGTGGTAAAAATCAGATTGCAAATTTCAATACATCAAGAGGAGTGAAGTTTTGGTGGCAAAAATAGAGGTAGTTGGCTAAAAACAATTTAGTAGACAGTGTTGCTCGTGGGTGAAAATGTCAGAGTTTAGCCCGACAAACCTATCAAAACAATATAGTGATAGTGAATGAATTCAGTAACCTGTTAACAAGTGAAAGGGAAGTTTATATAATAGTTTGGATTTTCCATTGAATATGGCATGGGTTCATTGGATTAATAGCTAAGCCATTTACTACATAACGGCTTAATTGTGGATGGATCACATGCAATTGGTGGAGCTAACGGGTGAATGCCATGGCGGAAGGTGAATGGTGAGAGCACAATGGTAGGAGAGCAATATCAGAAGTGAGGGAAACAACTTTTCAGGGGGGGAGAAGTGGTTAGCAGTTTCACTCGAGGGGAGTCCAAAAGGCCATAGTGCTAACACGTAAGCATGGGCGCGGTTTGGAATACTACCCATTTCGGACCCCCCACGCCCCCTGCCCCCCGATGGTAAAAGTTCGGATGGTGAGGGGAGGCTGAAATGCCATGCAAGTAGTCAGATCTTGGGATATTGGAGGAGATGGAATGAGAGGTGGTGGAGATTTAACATGATGTGACGAGACACCCGGTGGAGCCAGTGGGAATTAATTTATTGCCTAAGGGGAATATTTGCAATCTATGAGAGTGGTAATAAACTTAGAAATAGGTGGGTGGAGGGCAATATGAGTGGAGGGGGCACTTCGGGGTTTTGAAAACTTATGGATTGGGAATTAATACCAAAATTAATTGATATATAAAACCTTAGAGAAAAACCTTTACTCCTTTGCCTTTTCTTTTGCACATGAAAATAACATTTGATATTTGACTTGTGGCACATTTTGACTAGTAGCCTATGCATTTACAAAATATGAAAGGATGCCACTATTTTCTTTTTACTTCCCTAACATTTTATTTTCCTTTTGCCTTATTTGTTTAGGGAAACTAACACCCGAAATTTTATTGATATGGATGCATATAAAACATTAAACTGGCCTAACATTTTAACTTTTATTTCTTTTGCATCCATATCCTAACTTAAAATTTCAAGATTATTTTTTACTAATATACTAACTTATCAAAACCAAATAATGCTACAACATCAGCTCCAGTTGGGGACTTCCTCCCGCTGTGAGATGTAGAGAACAAGCAGATCCAAGTGCCTTCACATCGGGCTATAGAGTCTGTGTTGAAATAGATACTTACTTCCAAATTTTTCAAAAATAAAATAAACTCTCCGGATATTTACAGATGATGAATGAATGGAAGAAAAATTAATATTGAATGTATTGTTTCAAGTATTTACCATTGACTGGAAATGACGAATACTCTCCTTCTAAATTCTGTAGGATGAATGTATTGTTCCCCTTGACTTCTATAATGCTAAATGGACAAAACCAAACATTTTCAAATTTTGCATGCTTTCCTTTATCTTCTTTGATTATATCCCACGCAAGCACTAAGTCACCTTTCTTGAAATTTCCTTCTCTAAAATTTTTGTTGAACAATTATTTCATCTTGTTTTGGTATTTCGTTAGATTGTACTAAATTTCATCCCTTCATTCAACGCCATAATTTGATTAATCCTTCTTGAGAAGTCATCTTTTTCTTCATAGGATTCCTGAAGGAATCTCATAACACATAAAGCTAAGTGATTAGGAAAAGCTGCTTCCTTGCCATAAACTAACAAGAAAGGAGACTTGCCTATTGATCTCTTAGGAGAAACTCTGTTTGCACAAATTTCATGGATTAGATGGTCGTCCGAACTCTTTTTATGGTCTTCAAGAGTCTCCTTAATGACCTTAAGTAAGCTGTTGTTGGAAGACATTGCTAGGCCATTACCCTGTGGATAGTATGGTGTAGAATGGTGTAATAGTCTTGAATATTTTTCCCAAAACTCAATGATTTTAACATTGTTGAAAGTTGCTGCATTATCTGGAACAATCTGTTCAGGACATCCAAATCTTGATAGGATGTTTTCTGCAAGAAATTTAATCACAATAGTATCAGTTGCATTTTTAATATGTATGGCTTCTACCCACTTGGTAAAATAATATGTAGTAGTTAAAATCCATATGTATTGATTACTTGATTGTGGATGAATTTCCCCTATAAAGTCCAACCCCCATTGTAGAAAAGGAGCATGAACCAATACTGGAACCAAAGGAAGTGTTGACAGTTTTTGTTTTCCCACAAATAAATGGCTTGGTATGCAACTCCTTACTCTTGCTCCAACTTCTTTAAAATGTGTGGGCTAATACAAACCTGCTTTTAAATTTTTTTAGGTTATTGCTCTCCAAGCATAGCATTCACCACAAAACCTTACATGAAAATGATCTATAATTCCCTCTGTTTCATTTTCATTTAAACAAGGAAGAATGATATTAAGAGGGTCTTCCTAGTATAGATTAGCATTGATAATGAAGTATTTTACTGCTTTAAGCTTCAGGGATTTCTACTACTTCAAGTTAATATCAGCTGGATATTGAAAATCCCTAAGAAACTACACATAGAGTACCAATCAGAGAGTAGATATTTTTTATCTATGTGAACAAGAATGGCTTGATATGAAGAAGGATCTTCTTGTGGGTTCTCCCCTTCTATGAGAGGAGTAGGTTCTTGTGGATTCTCCTTAGATATTAAGGAAGGTTTTTGTGGATTCTCCCCTGATGAAATTTCATAAACCAGATTTATCCCCAATAATTTGTAGTTGGACTCAACTAACAATTTGGCTAGGCCTTGGCCTTTTACTAGCTTTGTGGTCTTAATTTCAAGGTCAATATCAAGGATTTCTGCAATCCATCTCCCTCTTCCTCCATCAGTATCAGGCTGGGTCAAAACAGTTTTAACAAAATGATTAGGGACACAAGTTGTAAGTGTGAATGTAGGACATAGGTTCTAAAGGCTTTGAGGGCTTGAATTAAGGCATAAGCTTGTTTTTCAATAATATCATACCTAAGTTCAACATCCCTCATAACTTTGGAAAATAAGGCTATATGCTGGTCATCACCATTTGTGCTCTTCTGTAAAAGTAGAATAGTTAAAGTTGTCTGATGCAAAAGAAAATATGCTAAAAGGTAAAGAATAATCATTGCTAGCTAATGTAGGGGCCTCAGATATAGCCTTTTTGATTTGATCAAAATCATATCTAGTAGGAATGGTCCATTTCACTTCATTGTTTTTCTTTAGCATATCTGTCATATCCTGAACAATCGCTGCATAATTAGGGTTGAACCTTCTAATAAAATTAATCTTTCCAAGGATGTTTTGTATCTCTTTCTTATTCCTTAGTAGAGATAGGGTCTTACTAGCTGAAACTCTATTTGGGTCAATTATAAATCCCTCCTTGGTGATTATATGCCCTAGTAATTTCCATTCCTTTGATTAATGGATATGATGAATTTCCTGCACCTATCAAAAACCTTCCTCACATGTTTTACATGATTTTCATCAAAATCAGAGAAAATAATTAAATGATATAAATAAATTATAGCAAATTCAGATGTTTTACCTACAAATGCTATATCCATTTCTCTCTGGAAAGTGGCTCCATCATTGGTTAACCCAAATGGCATTTTAGCATACATAAATGTACCCCAAGGTGTGGTGGAAGCATTTTTGTCTTGGTCAACTTGACTTACCATGATCTAGTTGTAACCATAAAATCCATCTAGCATAGAAATCCTATTTGCACCTGAAACGTTTTGAAGTATATGATCCATTTTGGGCAACGGATAATTATCCTTTAAAGATGATTTTTCATATTTCAGAAGTCTACACATATCCTAATCTCACCATTTTTCTTTTTGATGGGAACTAGGTTGGCTACCCAATTAGAATACATTAAAGGTACTATGATATGATCATCAAGTATCCTTTTAATTTCTTTCTCAATGGTTGGAAGTAGTATGGCATTTATTCTTCTTAGTTTTTGCTGAAGGGGTTTTGCTTCTAGTTTCAAAGGAATCTTATGCTCAATCAATGATGTATCATACGTTTTTAAGTCATTATGAGGCCAGACAAAAACATCTTTATAATTTTTAAGAAGATTCAAGTATTTGATTTTTACATCTAAAGGTAAGGTTGATGACAATTTAATATTTGTCACATCATCCAAAGTCCCAATATTGCATTCTTCGATTTCTTCTTTAGTTGATTTAAACAAGGGATTTTTAGAGACATCATTATTATCAAATAGTTTTTCCAATAGAACCAATCCTTTGGGAATAAAATTATTACATAATTGGATGATATCATGATCAATAATTTTAGGACTAAATGAAGTTTATATATTTAGGTGATTTGGTTTTTGAACATCATTTTGATCTTCTTCAATTTGCATATTTGAGAATTAATCAATGACTTGAAGAAAAAATTTTAATTGTTCATCTTCTTCAAAAATTTGCCAGTGTTTAAGGTTATCAAGAATTAATGGTCTATCCTTGACTTGAATTTGGTATTGTAACAATAACTTCTCAGGGATTTTGAAAGAGCTTGTTGATACAACTAATGAGTCATCATGCTTATTTTCATCTCTAGGAATAGCAATTATGTTAAATCCTTGGAAGAAATTTTCAATTGTGTCCCAAGCTTCATTTCTATAGGACCTAAGCCTTGGCTATTTCGCTTGACACAAATTTCTAACGTGGTTAAATATAAGCTCAGAATTAGAAAATACACTCAATTTTTGAACCCTTAAACTCCTAGCTAGCACAAGACCAAGAAGAAAGTCCTCATACTCAGCCACATTATTGGTGACCTCAAATTCAATTTTACATGACCGAGTTGTGTTTTTTTTATTTTGTGAAATTAGAACAATTACTTCTCCTAGTCCTTTTGAGAAAGATCCATCAAAATAAAGTTTCCAAATATCTGATTCTACAACTCTAGGCTTGGAAACTATATTTTCAATGGAAAGATGAGTGTTTGATGCCTTTTGTGAAGATAACTAAAAGCAACCAAAATCTTGATCTACTACATAGATAGGGTGGTTTTTTTCTTTATCAAACCTACAAATAGTATGAAGGAATCTAACTTCCCAATATAACCTTAAATGTTCACCTCCATAGACTGGAATAGTAGAAAAATACATGTACATCTGAAGTGATCCTCCAAGTTTATCACAACATGATCTAGATAGAGGACTACCAAACTTGGCAGGAATATCATTGACAACTATGTCTAAAACTATATTCTTGACATGTATTTCAGATAAGGTCACAACTAGGTCTTTGATCAATCCTAGGCATGGTACTTTCTTTGAATCAAATGTATAAAGATCATGATAAGAATGGGTAACTTGTAATTGAAGTTGGTCCATAATTACCTTTGGCATAAGGTTATGAGAAGCTCCAGAATTGAGCATGCAGTTATACAAAAGAAAGTCATGAGCTTTTAAAGTTACATAAAATGGTGGAACAATTTCATAAATCATATGAGAACTAGAGCCGAACACTACTGAGGGATTTTCATATTGCAAATTAATAACATCTCCCTTAGTATCTACACTAGAGGACTATATCCATTTAGACACTTGATTTTTATAACCATGGTTTTTGGACAGTTCAGCTAAAGGTATAGGTACCTTGACCATTTCCAATTCCTTTTTAATATTAAAAGTTGTCAAAATGGTCTTGTCAGAAGAAAAGGTATCAGTGCATGACTCTGTAGTCTGAGGTGTTGGAGTTTGTGTTTGAATATATTTTATTGCAGGTTCAATTATAGTGGTAGATTTTGAAGGTCTACCAGGACCTAATATTGGTCTTAGATCATATCTCTTATTCAATTCTGCAATCAAAAATTCAGAGAATGGTAGGTATTTTGAAATTTTAGCATCTCCTTCTTCTTGTTCAAAAGATTGAGGTGAAGATGAAGGAACTATTGTGATTTGTACTATTGAAGAATAAATATTCTTGATATATTTAGTGATTAAAGGGCTTGTATCCTATGGTTGTTGATCATGAATCAACAAAGGTGGTTGAATGTTTTAATCAGAACCTCATCTCCGAAGAATCTGCATTTGAGGAGTTCTTCAAAATTAAGTATGAGCTTGAGGTCTGAAATTAATTTGCTGAGTAGTTCTAGGTTGTGTTTCAATTTTATAAATCCTATTAGAAATGTTTCTGAGTAAAGATGTAATTTCATCAATTTTTTGATCTTCAAGTTTAGATTTGGTAGAAGATGAATCATCAACCATAGCTTTTACTTTTCTTTCTTCTTTCTCTCCCGTAGCTTTAATTTTGCTAGAAGATGACCTATTGGCTTCTACCTCTATATAATTTGTCTGCATGTATTTTAATATATTAGAAGCTCTTTCCCTTAGCATCACTACAAATGCATCTTGAAATTCTTTGGAAAATCTGACCTTTGGAGCTGCTACTAGTGGTTTACAACTAGTAGGCATTTTATGATAGAGTTTGTTAATTCTTTTGATGAATTCAACAACTGGTTCACCGAGGTTTCTCTTTAGTTCTTGAAATTCAGTGAGAAAGTAAACATGATGTTTCTTTACCCCCCATTTTTTTTAAAGATAGTTATGAGCTTATTCCATCTTCTAATAGAGAAAACTCTAAGTTTCCTAAACCAGATCCTAACATTTCCTTCTAAATATTGTAAAAATAATCTCATATAGAGATATTCCTCTTCTATGTTCATATTGTCAACAAAATCAAGGAGATCTCATACATGATCCTCTAATTAGGGATCTATTTCTCCATTAAATCTTGGTAGATGTTTTATAGATCCATCAAAAAAATTTCCCAAGTTTGTAGGGAGAAGTAGAGCATCATACCTTACTTGTACAATAGGTCGAAAAGCCATAACAACAGGAGGAGTATGGGGTGACTGAGTGGATGATGATGAGGAAGAGGGGGATGATGAAGATGAATCTGTAGGGGTATTAGTATGTGGAGGAGAGAAAGAGGGTGGAGACCTTTTCAGGATTTCAAAGAGGTTTTAATAACCAACATCTAAACTCCTAGTGGAAAGTCTTCCTTACTATCAAAAAAAGGATTCGAATAGATAGGAAATGTCTATTCAATATTAGTATAGGTTGATGGAATATAATAAGGAGTTGAGGTAATGAAATCTTTAGGCTTGAATTCAGGTAAATGTAAACCCAATTCTTCCTGAGATGAAGGTTATTTGATCATAATGGATTGGACTTGATATGACTCAAGTGACTACATTAAAAAGGTTGATGGAAGATATACTTTTCTTGAATGGAGTTGAGAAACCCTAGGAGGTAGTTTAGTCCAATCAGGATGGGATGGTATAGATGAGATGTCTTCACGGTGTAAAGCTAAAGAAGAAGAAGGGATTCTGTGTCCTCTCCTTTAAGAGGGTCCCCTAATAAGTCTTTTTGGTTTTGGTAGAGGGTTAACAATCTCAGAATCAGAACATGATCCAGTGTGATTAAAAGGATCCATCTTGGACCAGTGGAATCGCCAGGTGAAATATAATAAGGAGTTGAAGTAATGAAATCTTGAGGCTTGAATTCAGGTAAATGTAAACCCAGTTCTTCTTGAGATGAATGTTATTTGATCGTAATGGATGGGACATGATATGACTCAAGTGACTACATTAAAAAGGTTGATGGAAGATATACTTTTCTTGAATGGAGTTGAGAAACCCTAGGAGGTAGTTCAGTCCAATCAGGATGGGATGGTATAGATGAGATGTCTTCATGGTGTAAAGCTGAGGAAGAATGAGGGATTCTATGTCTTCTCCTTTAAGAGGGTCCCCTAATAAGTCTTTCTGGTTTTGGTAGACGGTTAACAATCTCAGAATCAGAACATGATCCAGTGTAATTAAAAGGAGCCAACTTGGACTAGTGGAATCGCCAAGTGAAATATTTTAACCTATATCATTATCCTTTATTCACCTTGTTAAAAGGGATAATCGTTGGCCCAAGGGAAATTTAGCTTTCAATTCTTCGCTCACCGGAAACAGGGCCAATCTGATGTAGTCCTTTGAGATAACCTAAGGTCAATTAGTTATGCAAAGGAATCTATAAGGTTTTGTTGTTTTAAATGATTGGATGGCCAGTGAACTATTTATAAATAGGTGCTTTAAACTTAGATATATTCTTCATAAAATAAAATGTGGTTACGTACATGCACATGGTTATTTTGATTTTATTGGGATGGATAAGTAGAATATGGAGAAGTATAACTGATTAAATATTCAAACTGAGTAGTGAACAATTTATAAGCAGAAATTAAGAAAAAAGTATTTTCTTAATCAACCAAATATAAATAGACTGTCACAAAGACCTAGCGAAATTTATTCTCAAAGAGGAATTTACAAGAACAAATAGTTTTGTAAAGTTATCTCTTATTTAAATTAAAACTTCATCGAGGATCCAAAATGAAACTGAAATTCAATTAAATTTTAAAACAGATAACTACAAAAGACATGATTTATGTGAAGAGGACATAATGAATTAATGAGGTGAAATACAACTCACTGAGAGACAAACAATATGAGGCAAATCTAGAACCTTTTATTATCTCAAAAATGCTCCAACTTAGTACAAATCTTCTTGATAAATTGTTCAAGGATTTAACCCTAAATACTTCAACAGAATGAAGTATTTAAGAAAAATTAAAAAAATATTACAAGTAATGCGAGTGACACGACATTCTATTATTAAATTGGAACTAAGAGAAAAGAATTAATGCAATCAAAATGAATGCATCTAAACATCTGGTCATGCTTTAAAGGAGAATAGTTGTTGAGTGGCCACTATTCAGGTGTTGTGCTAGTGAAGTTGACCTGTATTTCAGTCCTGAAATTCACACAACTTATCCCACCATTCTTCATCTGGAATAACAAACTTTGTTACCTTGTGTTAGATCTCATCTACCTCAGTATACCGAGAAAAAGTGGGTTTTACTGTAAAAATGTGTTGTATCTCGTGTTGGATAAAACTTATGATGCTGATAACTTCCTAAAAAGATATTTCTATTATAGAAACTTTGATGTTCGAAGACTTAGCTATATACATGGAAATTTCATAAAGCTTCCTCATGTAGTCTACTCTCGTCATTAATTTATCATTGATTACAAGTAAGGAAGGCAGACCTTTCTTGTTCAATGCATGAATTCTAGTGAAAAACTTGTTAATAGCGATCTCCAGAGTGTGACACTTCTCTGTTGGCTATAGAACTGAGTTATTCTTTGTTAGAAATTTATTTACCTCCAGAATAGTTTATGTTCTATCATCCACTCCTAGATCATCCTTCTCACATCTATTTTTGGAATTGAGGAACTTTATGATGTTGTTGGTTGTAGCAGGCATTTCTCCCAATTGAGCATTGATATTAAAAATAGTTTGCTTAGCTTTCTCCATCAATTCCTTTTGCTTGAATATAATCTAGATACATGGCCTGATTTCAACTATTTCTTCAATGATATTGCTCCATATGATTTCTTTAACATGACCCAATGTGTATCCAATAGAAGACTCAATTGTCGACTTCTTCCATGCCTCTATCCTATTTTGAGCTCTTCGTAGCTCTACTACATGAAAAGTCCCAATCTCCTTTTGATGATCCTATAGAAGTTTGACTTGATCCAACAAATCTTTCATCTCTTCAATCTAGAGAGAAATGTTTTGTACTGCATTTGCCAACTGATCTGCAACATCTCATGTACTTGTTGTAGAATATATGGTTGTAGGAATGGCTATGGTAGGGAGTGCTTGCGAAGGGATAACAACCATTTTGGGAGCTTTCTCGTTCTCTTTAATCAATTTTTCCATCTTTGTCTCCATTTCCTTCAACTGTGCACTCTACTCCATGATGAGATTCATCATATCTGACTTTTGTGTCTATGTCTCTTCAGTACCCTTGGGTAGAGGATCTTTTGTAGATGCCAATTTTAACTAATTCCTTAATTTTTCTATGTCTAAATTATTTTTCTTTATAAGAACTTCTGCAACGTTGATGTTTAAAGGGTCATATCCATTTTTTTTATTACAGAGGAATTGGAAACTGGAGTAGCCTCGCAACTCGTGTAACACGGGGTCGATTCTGACCGCTACCAGTATAACCCCTGGGAATTGCGCCCGCCCCTCTACACAACTCTGGGCTAGTCTGGGAGATTTGAACTCGTGACCGTCTGTACGGAGCCAACCTTTCTAACGAACTTCACCGCATTGTGATTACCAACTCGCCTATCCCCGTGGGGCTGGGTCATAACCCACATTTATCACCAAGTACTCCAAATTTTTAATCCTGGTGTCTTTTGCAAGTGCAGAGACCTTCTCCTTCTTCAGCTATGACTGGACATTTGCTAATGTAACCTACATTTTAGACAAACTCATAGCAGTGTTAGTGACGGTTGAAAATATTATTTCCCCAGTCTTCTTATGCACCTCCATTTGGTCAATGAGATGTGTATCTTTTACATCATACTCAAAGGTTGTCTTCTTGTAGTCTAATGTTGCCTTGGGTTGGGGAACCTGTGCTTGGAGGAATACCATTTTCATTTTCCCTCTCTCCGAACCAAAGGTTGATAACAACCTTCTTTGAGCACCATAACTCTACTTCCATAACTGGTTGTAGGTGCTAATCTTCAAGGCCTCTTTCCTGATCATTATCTACTTAAAAACGTCCATTATACATTTCTATGTCTCCTCTGAAGTATATGTGTTGGTTTTCATAATTTTCTACTGCTCTAGTCGTGGATGTAGTGGGAGACTATGTGGTCTGAGCACCCACTAATGAGGAAACAAGTGGCTCATTAGTTGTGATAATGGTCTCCTACTCCAAGTCCTTGTTGAGGCTTAGTTTGGAACTAAGATTAGCCTTCTTCCTATATATAATCTTGAATCCCTTGCTAAAAATTTCATTCCCTTAAGGGTACTCTTCTTCTCTGCTTCACTTAGTTATTTTCTCCTACATGGTAGGAGTCTACACTCTAGAGCATGAAATGCGCTACTCTTCTGCCTCTTGTGGGGTATTCTCAACCCATTCTAGATATTTTTGGTACTCCTCTATCCAGTCTAGAAGTGTGAAAACAAAGAGTATATTTGGTTTCTACTCTTAATTTAGAAATGATCCCTAATGGATCATATGACCAGGTAAAGCTTAGGCTAAACTACATTTCCTTTAGTAGCTTGGTTGCTTCTTCCCCTGTAGCTCTTACGTTGAAAATGAAAGGCCCAATCCATGTTTTGATTTTGAGTTGGGACTTCTTCTTGGCAGCAACAAAGTGGATCTCATCCATATTTAGCATTTTCCTTTTGTACTCTAGAGAAAAAATCCTCATTGGGAGGAATTTAGGCAGCTTGTAAGGTGTAATCTCACACCCAAATATTCTCAATTTTGTATAGTTTTGGTAGAGGTACCAAACCCCTGTCTGAAATTGGTATGATAGGTGAAACACCTTTCTAATTTCCTCACTAATCCTTGGTTCTATCCTGCTTCTTAAGAGACTAGTCGCTGGATGAACAAACATCTCTATGAACTGTTTATATGTGTATTCCTTCTGCTCCTTCATCACCACAGCAGTCCAAAAGATGACTGACTGATGGTTTCCTTTTTCATCCATCTTTTGCAAAGAATGGTTGATGTTGTGTCCTTGAAAGTATAACAACATATAAAATAATGCAGAAGAATACTTGAATACCTCCTTAGTTTGGAATTTGATAAGCCGTTGATGAATTGACTCTGCAAGAAATTCGCTAAAGTTAAATATTATGGAGGGATTAGAATTGGTAGAGAAAATGGATAGAAATCCTATGATGGCCTCATGTACCCACTGATCATAGTAGTAGCCAAGTAGGTAGGATACAACTATGATGATTTGTTTGGCTCTCTCAGGGAAAATAAATGATGGATAGAGAGGACATTTCTTTGCCAATGGGGAATCTTTTGTGAATAACAACTCAAGAGTTTTGGCCCTCTTGGAAAAGTCTAATTTCTGGTATCACTCAAAAAGTGCTTCATAGGAAAAGGGGGTGGAATTATCTATTATGGGGTTTTTCATCATCTGTTCTATGGCTTGAGGAGTAATAGTAAAGAGACTTTCTATAGTGGGGGTAATGATGGCTTGTTGGCTTGGAAAATAAGATGCATGGCACTTCCTAATGAACTCTGGGGTGTTGTGGGTACGAGGAAAAATATAGTGGGGTAAATTGGACTCTCACAACTGAATGTTGTTAGGTCCCTATAATAATAGTGATTCCCGTATTACTATTGTGATTGTATCACTTATTGCTATTTTTGTGCACCTATTGTCCCCATATTGTTATTATTGTGCCCCATAGAAGCCCATTATTGTTATTTTTGTGCCCCTATGTTATTAGTGTTAGGTCAGCTTTGGTTATATTGTGACCTCTTAGACTCCTATATATAGAAAGGAGGTTTTATCATTTGTATCATCCAAGAATTATTCATTTGTGTAATGTAAAGGAGGTTACCCCCTCGAAGAGGCTGAATTCTAAGGTATTTATATCTCTTTTCTACCTTTTTGTGAGCTAGTTTCGTAACATTTGGTATGAGAGATTTGGATTCTAGGGTTTCACTGCTCTAAATAGGTCCTCATGGAATTTTTTCTATAACCTTTTTACTATGACGTTTTAGGAGCAAAAAAAAGGGAAGCAATTTTAGACCTTGGATATCCAAAATTACAGAGATACAATAGATTCAATATCAAGCTCCTACAAAGTGAAAAGAGGTGTGTTGTTTTTTTTTAAATTTTTGCATAAGTTTGGTTTGAAAAATTAGTTTGAAGGAATTCAAAGGGCAAAGTGAAGCATTATTATCAGTAATTGATGCCCCGAAGAAATAAAATTGTATCACATAGTAAGCAACCTGAAAGGTCTAGCATGGCTTATGAAGAAGAGAAAGAAATGCAACATGATATATCAAAATTATGAGACGAAGAGTAAAAAATTTCACTCGCACAAAAAGTAACAAAAGCTGAGATGGATGGTTTAAAGAAAGACGTAGAAGCTAATATGTATGGCGTGGAAGCTAAGATGGATGATTTAAATAAATGCATAGAAGCTAAGATGAATGACGTGGAAGCTAAGATGGATGGTGTGGGAGCTAAGATGGATGGCGTGGAAGCTAAGGTGGATGGTCTGGAAGCTAAGACGGATGATTTAAGGAAAGGTGTGGAAGCTAAGATGGAAGATTTGAAGATAGATTTGACAACATTTGTACAAAATAAATGTTAATCATGATTTTATAGACTTTAACATTGGATCAAAGAACCACCATGTTCCAAAGATCGATATGAGGAAGTTTGATGGAAAGGATCCTGTAATGTGGATACTACAGATGGAGCAATTTTTCGATCTCCATAATGTCCAAAAGAAACAAAAGTTACGTATTACAACTTTATATTTCGAACCAAATGAGTTTGTATGGTATCAGTGGCTTTTCTCTCGTAAAAAAATTGTCACTTGGGCTATTTTTATGGATGAAATGATAGCAGAATATGAGGATACAAAAAGAAACACTTTTTTTAGCCAATTGATAAATCTCAAACAAAAGGTTTCAATGATGGAACACATTGAGGAATTCAAAAAATTGAATATAAGGGTAAAATATATTCAAGAGGAGCATAGGGTTGATGTGTTCAAATGGACTCTAAAGGATAACATCCAACATGAGGTTCGCCTTTGGGAACCTGATTCATTGGAGAAGGTATTCAGGTTGGCAAGAAAAGTGGAAAGAAAAATTATGGCAACAAGGAAGCCTAGCACTCACAATCATAAAGATGGAAGTGTTATTACCCCTATCCATCCACAACCTACAAGGTTGACAGCAAAACAATTGGAAGAAAAAAGCACAAAATAGCTTTGTTATAGTTGTGATAGAAAATAGACTAAAGGCCATAAGTGTGATGAGAAGAAATTATTTTACATAGATTGTGAAGAGGAGGAATAAAAGGAAGAAGAAACATCAAAACAAGAGGATATACACCAGGAAAATACCCTAGAGAAAGAATAAATGAATCTGACCATATCTTCTAATGCATTGGCTGGAATTACCACTCCTCAAACTGATAGAAGGGCATATCAAGAAAAAAAGGTAATAGTGTTGATATATTTGGGTAGTACCCATAATTTTATTCATTGTAAGATAGCCAAGGAATTGAATTACTTCCTATATCCAGCACCATACTGTCAAGTGATGGTTGCAAGTGGAGGAACCATAAATTTCTCATGAAAGTGCCATAATATCAAGCTATCCATTCGAGAATATGTATTGAATATCCCAATGCTTTCCATTCCAATGGGTGGTGTTGATGTTATACTAGGAGTCCAAGGGCTACAATCCTTAGCTACAATAGCTTTTAATTTTCAAGAAATTTTCATGAAGTTTTCTTTAGAAGGAATGGAATTTGAATTAAGGGGTATCACAGGGAAACTGAGAGATATATTCAACTCTAATGGAATGACAAAGATTCTAAAGAAATAACAATGAGACATAATTGCACAATTATGTTCACTAGAAGTTCCCACATCGAAATCATCTATTTCTTGAGATCTCCAAAAATTCTTGGGCAATCATTTCAAGGTATTTGAGACTCCCAAAGGCCTCACACCTATTCGTGATCATGATTGTGTTATTCATTTGATTCTTGGAAGTGTTCATCCAAACATCAGGCCTTATAGATATCTCTATGCCCAAAAGAGTGACATTGAATGTATGGTTGTAGAAATTCTAGAGGTTGGTATAATTCAACCTAGTCAAATTACTTTCTCTACTCTAGTAGTATTGGTTCATTAGAACGATGGATCATGGTGCATCTGTCCAGATTAAATGGAGATCAACAAGCTCACTATTAAAGATAAATTTACCATTCTTGGCATTGATGAATTACTGGATGAATTGCATGGATCAATTTACTTCACCAAGTTGGATCTTTGTTCAAGATATCATCAAATCTGAATGAAGACTGAAGACATTCCAAAAACAACATTTAGAACTCATGAGGGTCATTATGAATTTTTGGTCATGCCTTTTGGCCGTACCCATGTACCTTCTACATTTCAAGGTTTGATGAATTCCATTTTCAAACCCTTCCTTAGAAGAATTGTGTTAGTATTTTTCGAAGATATACTAATCTACAACAAGTCTTGGAAGGATCATGTTCAACATGTTGACAGGGTGCTCAAACTATTGGAAGAGAAACAATTATATGCAAAAAACTCCAAATGTTTCTTTGGAGTACAAGAGGTGGAATATATGAGTCATATTGTATCTCATGAAGGTGTTAAGGTAGACCCTAGAAAAATTAAAACCATTAAGGAATGGAAAATCCCTAGAGCCATAAAGTATCTACGAGGATTTCTCAGGTTGACAAGGTATAATCATAAGTTTGTTAAGAATTACGGGAGAATAGTAGCACCTCTAACAACATTATTGAAGAAAGATGCATTTTCATTGACTCCAAAAGCAATGAAGGCCTTTTAACATCTTAAAGAGGCAATGTGCCAAGCACCGATCTTAGATACACTCGACTTCACAAAAAGCTTTATTGTGGAATGTGATGCCTCGGGAAATGGAATTGGTGCTATTTTAATGCAAGAAGAAAGACTCGTTGCTTTTTAAAGTCACCCAATCAAAGGAAAGTATTTACACAAAGCTATTTATGAGAAGGAAATGTTGGAAATACTACATGAACTTCAAGGTAAAAACAGATCATGATAGTCTTAAATACTTCTTAGAACAAAGATTATATTCAGAAGAGCAGCAAAAATGGGTCACAAGATGTTGGGTTATGACTTTGAAATCATCTACAAAAAACAGAAGAAAAATGTTGTTGCAATGCACTCTCAAGAAAGGATGAGGATGTGGAAGCATTTCTTTGCGCCATTTCTATTATCCAACCAGATTGGATAAATGAATCAAGGGATGAATGGAAGAATGAAAAAGAAGTGTGGGAACTCATTCAAAAGTTACAACAAGATCCAAGTACATCTGATACATTTAGCTAGAAAAATGATTTGTTATGGTACATAGATTGGTTATAACTATGTAATAATTCACAACTCAAACAAAATATTCTTAGGGAATTGCACACCTATCCCTTAGGAGGGCACTTAGGATTTCTAAAAACTTACCACATGATTAAGAATTTTTTTTTTAGGGATGGACTTAAATCTGATATTCAAAACTTTGTGGTGAAATGTTTGGTTTGCCAACAAAATAAATTTGAAACAATTATGACCCCAAGTGTATTACAACCTTTATCCATTCCACGCCAACGTTGTGAGGAGGTTTCAATGGATTTCATCACTTTTTTACCCAACTCCAAAGGAAATAGTGTTATGATGGTGGTAATTGATAGACTTACCATGTATGTACACTTTTGTGCATTATCTCATCCATTTAAAGTGAGTACAATTTCTACTGCAATTATGCAAACAATTCAAAAGCTACACGGAAACCAAAAGATTATTGTAAGCGATAGAGATCCCATTTTCACTGGAATTGTTTGTGTCGAATTATTTTTTTGTCTTGGTAGTCAATTAGCTCATAGCTCATCTTATCATCCTCAATATTATGGGAAAACTAAGATAGTAAAAAAATGTTTGGAAGGATATATTCGTTGCTTTGTATCTGATAAACAGACATAATGGGTCAAATGGTTGCCTCTAGCTAAATGGTGGTATAACAATTCCTTCCATACTATAACAAAAATGACTCCATTTATGGCAGTTTATGGATATCATCCACAATCCATCACATCATATTTAAGTGAAAATTCTAAGGTTCAAGCAGTGGAAGATCACATCAAGCATCAACAAAAAGTTCACCAACTCTTAAAGGATAACCTTACCTTGGCATAGAATAGAATGAAAAAACAGGCATATAAACCTTGCAGCGAAAAAGGTTTTGATGTAGGTGATTGGGTATTCCTATAGCTACAACCATATAGAGAAAATCCTCTCAAGGAAGCTAAGAAGGATAATAAATTATCACCAAAGTATTATGGTCCATACAAGGTGTTGCAAAAGATAGATATTATTAGTGTTAGTGTCTTCACACTTCCATCAGTGATCAACTTGCTCTTTTACACACATATTAGGTGTTTGATCCGATCAGTTGCATTCCATTAGGTCATGGATCAACTGATGGTAGTGGTTTCATGTCAATTCACCTCATGATATTCACCTACTGACCTGTTCACACATTCTTTTTAGTCGTTTACTGTCATCCTATTTCACTTCATTTATAAAAATCAGTTTTAGGGTCTAGTTTCAGTAGGTCATAGGACTTGTCATCATGGTCATCCAAATTTGAATAAAAAGGTAAGTAGGCACATGAGGAGGATAAATAAGTTCATAAAATCATAAATTTACTTCTGATATGGTCAATAAATCTTTTTTAGAAAACTGATTTTTTCCATTATTGTAAAAATTTCTCGTAATTTAAATGTTTCTATATGTAATAAGTATTCAATAGATGTTCCTTGTGACCTGGTGACAAAGTCAACTCCTGCCATTACAAAAATTCAATGTATGAGTCCACCTGTAAAAAGGTAAAAGTCAGAATGTAAGTGAAACAGAGCATTTTTGAAAAAGTTTGCAAAACATTAGAAAAGTGGGTCTTGGTTAGTGAAAAATTAATTGAGAGGGATATAAAAGCCAATTCATGTGTTTTAAGTCTTCACTGTTGAAATTAAATGATCCAAAGGGAGAAAATCACGTTTTTGAAGAAAGAAGGAAAAACAGTGGAAAAAATCCAGGAATTTTGCTGGCGCTATGCACCTGTGCTTTGGCATTGCGCACCTGTTATAAGAAGAAAAATTGCCTCAAAACACCTCAAAAATTCCTAAAAATAAAATATATGCCAGTTCCAAGTAAGTAGATCATTCGTCCTTGCTCAGGAAAGTTATGTTTGGTGGCTTGGATGTGTTTGGTTTTCTTAAGAGTAAAACGTAGCCAAATGGTTAACACAAACCCTAGCTAGTTGCTAAATCATTTCTTGCAAGTTATTGAAGGTCATTTGCTCCTCTTTCTCACTCCATTCATATTGAGCTTGTGAAATCCCATTCCCTCTACCTACATCATCAACATGCATTCCCCAAAACCGTCTCCCATTTACCAAATCCTAGCCCTATACAATATTCCGAAACCCTAACTCGTACATCCTACTCTTTCATTACATCCACTTCACTATCAAATCCCTTATCTTACATTCATAACACCATTCACTTCCCTCATTTCCCAAGGAAACCCTTCCTCCTAGCACTCATTTCCTTATACACACTCTTACCTCATATTTCAAAATCTCTTCATACTCATCTACTTTCACTTCAAATTCATAATCATGGAGACAGATTCAGATTATGAGAGGGAAGAGGAAACTCTCATTGACTCTTCCAGAGAAGATCATGTACCAAGAAAGCCACACAAAGGGGGAAAGATCATATGGGAGGAGCCCACCTCTCTTACAGAATTATTGCTTGCCCTCTTGCTGTAACGAGTTTTGAACACCAGTCTTGTTATTAGTTTTGTGAAATGGTAGAAAGGGTGAAATTTCATCATGAGCTTAGTAAGTTGTTTGTTATTCATCTCCACAATCGCCAAGTGAACCTTGCTAGTGTCTCTTTTACCTTGACACCTACGACCATTTTAGTAGCAACAAGAATCCCTAATGTAGGTGAACAGTGGAATAAGGGGAAGCATGTGGACAGAGAACATTATGAGCCTTACATTAAGGCTGGATATCACACGCAGATCAACAGGGTTTTTCCTTTCAAACACATTCAAAACACTTATGCTCCTCTCTTGAAACTCATCATCAAGTATTTCACCTGTGAATAAAGGTTTTCCCACCTATATACATATAATATCAGGTTGTTGATGCATTTCACAAGAGTAAGGATGATGAACCTCCCATACCTTATATGCAGGAATATTGAGAAGATGGCTCACTATGTGCAAAGGAAACCTTTCCCTCAACAATTCAATTGCATTTACTAGTTCTCACTGATTAAAATTGTTGTCTTGCATCAGCTAGGCTTGTTGAACATACCATGGGATACCTTTATTGCCAATGAGATTTTCAAAGGCCCTTAGGTGATTCCATCAGTGCCTCAAGAGGAAGGAGGGCCATTAGGACGGCCAGGTGTTCATGAGATTGAAACTATAGGTGTACTATTGTTTTTCACCTATGAGAGAGGCACCAGAAAGCTTTTTGGTGTTGCTAGGTGAGTACTATCTCCACCAGAGGTGGAAGGAGTCTCGTTTTCTTCACGAAACCACAGGAAAATGTTATCTTCACCAGGGGTGAAAGGGGCTTTGCCTTCTTCTCTAGCTATACAGGTTGGCTAGAAATAAAAAAGCAAAGGAAAAGGAAAAAAAAAGCTGCATGAGGAGGTCATTCATGAAAGGCAATACAAAGATTTTATTTTGATTGAGGAAGATGTCACTGATTTGGGGTGTCAAAGCTCAAGACTGAAGGACATGATTATTAAAGAGAAGGAGGCTGAAATACAAGCCTTATCACTTTATCTTGAGAGGGCCAAATGGATCATCAACTTTCTGGAGTAGGAAAACAAGCAACTAACAAATAAGCAAGCTATTATGGAGCTGCAAATGATTAGGGAAAATGGGCGAAAGGCAAAGAAGAGAAATATCAAGATGACCTCCCTTGATCAAGAAATTGAGGATGACCAAGAATCATGGTTGGAGAGGGACAACATTCACGTTGAGAAGATTCTTGAAAAAACCAACAAAGAGAAGAAAATGTTGTACCATATGGCCTATCACTACCTAACCCAAAACAAAATTTGCAAAACAAGGGTGAAGAGGCTAAAGGCCAAGCTAAAAAGAGATTTGAGGAGCGAAAAAGAGCAAGATAAACTCAAGATCTTGGCTGAAGCATAATTGGCTCATCAAAGCACTTAACAAGGGTCAATCATGCCAAACTTCAAGAAATTTGGAGAAATTTTTGTCAATTTAGAAATTTTTAATGTAAAAGACAATGTTTCTCAATAGGTGCACAACGCCACTGGCATTGCGCTTTTGTTGGGGACACTTTCTTGCAAAAAAGTTTATATTTTTGGAATCAACATGGAAAAATATGGAAGCTCAAAAATGGCTTAGAATTTTGGACAAGTTCTAGGTCTCCAAAAGGGAAAAAAACACACAAAAAGTGCCCTCTCTGCCACTTTTTTGCCACACAGGAAGCAATCTTGGGAAAATCAATTTTTGGAGGTGCAAGTGGACTTCAAATTCAAAAATTCAAGTTGTTCCGGAAATTAGCCTCATCAAGCTTTCAAGCGGGCTATCATGCACCTGATTTGGACAGTGGGAAGCCTTCTGAAATTGGCCTAGAAAACGTGTTTCACATAGGATCAGTGGCACTGCGCATAGGATGAATTTTGCCAGTTTTGCCTGATTTTCCAAATTTCGCCTAGTTTTCTCTACAATTGACTTTTTCTTGCTCTCTTGGTGAAATTTGCATGGTAAATGATGTAATTTGATGAAATTATGGATGTAAAACACTTAATAGGGTAGATACATCATGTCAAAGGTCATTTTGAGCTAAATGAATTGGTTTCCTTTGTTTTAGAGGCAAGTTGTTCCACTGGCTATATTCCTCTTCTTAGTTTAGATATGGTTGAAACCACCCCTTTTCTCATGGAATCAATCTTGATAACTAGTTTGAGTAGTTTCCTTACCTATATCATGTACTTTTTGATTCATTTGTAAAGGTTGGACTTTGGCAGAAGTGTTGGACTCACTGAACATTTTGTATCAACAGTTGGCAAGGAATAAAAACAGGTTTCACAGCTATTTTTGTGGGATTCTTTTGACAGTCAGTTTATATATTGTTTCTTCTTTGTAATGATTTTTTCTGATGTTTTATATGCATCTGCATCTCTCTCCTTCTTATAAATTAAATGAATCAAGGTGAATAGACAAAATACACTAGATTTACAGTGCTTTGTCTTGGGAATGCATTTAGTTTTCAATGTTTTCATTGTTTGAAGAGGATTCAGAGTTTCTTGTTCCCTCCTTAACTCCTCAGTAGTTTTACTCTACCATTTCAATCCTTTGCTAGTACATAAGCTCTTGTCTGCCCTACCCCACAGGACATGACTGTATCCCTGAGTTGATTTCCTGGATCCAATCTGCCTTCTCCAATTGATCCAACAACCAAACCTTCAAAAAATCAAATCCTCTGAGCTACTATACCTAGCCTAAAATCTACATTAAAATTCAATCATCTCAAGCCCTAATTTCGAACATCCTAATTGAGATTGATAAGGAGCAAGCCCTCTCCTGACCTAGTATGGCTAGCTACCAGGTTAAGCGTGTTTTGATGTTACCCTAGACCTGTCTCCTTTCAGCTTGAGGTAGATTTAGGCTCTAACAAGTACTATGGCATACAAATTGGAGCTTCCTGCAGGTTCCTGAGTGCATCTAACTTTCCATGTGTCATCGTTAAAGAAGGTTATAGGTGACAAGCTTCTAGCTCAAAAAATATTGCTACAACTTTATGAGGAAGGAAAAATCGTATTGGAACGAGAAGTAGTCAAAGAAACAAGAACTTGATAGCTATGGAATTGATCAATTTCAGAGTATCTTATCTAGTGGAAGAACTTACCCATTGAAGATTTCACATGGGAGGATGAGAATTTTATATAGAAGCATCCAAAACTAATCAAGCATTGAGGAGAACACCTTTTTGAAGGACAACGGCATGTTATATCCCTATAGTACTAGTGATTCCCACATTCCTATTGTCATTGTATCCCTTATTATTATTTTTGTACACGTATTGTCTGCATATTGTTATTATTGTGCCCTATAGGAGCCCACTATTGTTATTTTTGTGCCCCTAAATTATTAGTGTTAGGTTAGCTTTGGTTATATTATGACTCTTAAACTCATATATATAGAAAGGAGGTTTTGTCATTTGTATCATCCAAGAATTGTTCATTTGTGTAATGTAAAGGAGGTTGCCCCCTCGAAGAGGCTAAATTCTAAGGTGTTTTTCTCTCTTTTCCATCTTTTTATGAGCTGATTTCATAAGAAATGTAATCGGATTTGTCGATGTATTTGTCCTCAAGCCAAAAATACATCTGAAACAGTTCCAATTCTTAGAGAGTTTCATGGATATTGAGGTCTCTGTCAACCAAAGGGATGTGGTGAAAATCAATGGGAGGATAAATCAGAGGATTGACAGGCTCTTCTGGTCCTTTTTCCTTTGGCGGTATCTTTGGATGAGCCTAAGGACAGTAGTGAAAATTGGATTCAAGGTTTCAATACATAGAGAGGAGTCAGGTTTTTGGGGAAAAATAAAGATAGTAGGCTCAAAACGATTTGGCAGACAGTGTTGTTGGAAAGCGAAAATGTCAGAGTTTAGCCCATCGAACTTGTAACAAAGAAATACAGTGAAAATGAATGAATTCAATAACCTATTAATAAGCTAAAGGGAAGTTTATATAATAGTGTGGCATCTCCATTGAAGACGGCGCGGGTCCGTTGGATTAACGGGTAAACCATTTATGGCTTAACGACTTAATTGTGGAGGGAGCAGATGCAAATGGTGGAGCAAATAGATGAATGTCATGGTGGAAGGTGAATGGCAAGAGTGCAATGGGTAGGAGAGCAGTATCGGAAGTGAGGGAAATAGATTTTCATAGGGGGGAGTAGTTAGCAATTTCGCACGAGGTGGGTGCAAAAAGCCATAGTGTTGACACATAGGGGTGAGCATGGTTTCGAATACCATCCATTTCGGACCCCCCCACGATGGTAAAGTTTGGATGGCTAGGGGAGGCCGAAATTCCATGCGGTCCATTAGATCTTGGGAGATGAGCGGAGGAGTGAGAGGTGGCCAATATTTAACATGACATTATGGGACTCTCGGTGGGGCTGGATGGAACTAATTTATCGCCCTAGGGGAATATTTCCAGTGTATGAGGGGGGTAATAAACTTAGGAATAGGTGGGTGGAGGGAAATATGAGCGGATGGGGAACTTTAGGGTTTTTAAAACTTGGGGATAGGGAATTAATACCAAAATTAATTGATATATAAAATCTTAGATTAAAACCTTCACTCCTTTTCCTTTTCTTCTACACATGAAAATAGCATTTGATATTTGACTTGTGGTGCATTTTGACTAGCAGTCTGTGCATTTATAAAAATATAAAATGAAGCTACCCTTTTATTTTTGCTTCCGTAACATTTTATTTTCCTTTTGCCTTATTTGTTTAGGGAAGATAACACCTAACATTTTATTGATATGGATGCCTATAAAATATTAATTTGGCCTAACATTTTAACTTTTCTTTCCTTTGCATCTATATCCTAAGTTAACATTTTAAAATTATTTTTGACTAATATACTAACTTATCGAAACTAAATAATGTTACAACAATACTACTAATGTCTATTTAACCAATTGATACACAATCATGCCATCACTTATGTTATTAATAACATTTACTCTAATGAATTATGTAATGATTAATGGCTACAAACATATTAATTACTTTCTCTGTATAAATATTATAAAATACTCTTTTCGACATTTATTTAGTGAATAAACCGATAATCAGTACAACATTCGAGTGCTAAATTGAATTTAATGTTTGTAAACAATTCAAGAGTATGCATAGGTCTTCGTAGCCAGTATGCCTGATAGAAAATTGAAACAATGTGCAGATCTTCTTCACACATTTCTATTTGCATATTTCATTTGTGAAATTGAATCTCAGTTTGCATCTTCACACTCCCCACATGTACAATTATTATTGGTCATAAACATATCGAGAATATCATATTTATTGATATTATAAAATATTATTTATCCATTTACTCGTTGGATCAACAGATAATCAATACATTTGTTAACATTTATCGATTATAACGAATTGAAATGATATGCTTCACAGACTTCTTGCATACATTGCCTTGTTTTCTGGTAACATTTTGGCGATTATCGAATATAGAATAGTAATAGATACATAATTATGACATGATTCATAAAAACTTAATTATGTATTATCTCTATTATGAACATATATCTTTTTAGATATTAATGGAAACTACTAATGAGATATAAAAAATATATACAAAGTGAAGCCTATTGAATTTTGTTAATGGTTATTGTTTCTCTATTCTTTTATAATCATGTGACATAATTCTCACATTTTTATGTTGTTTAGAGTAATAATAAATTTTAACTGATAGCTCTCTTTTAAGGGTTTCCCAGGTCAAAATGAACAAGGGAACATAGATAAATGAAACATGGATGGTTGTTTAGAATCTATACATTAAATGGAGGACCAATTTTAAGTATTCTTTCTTCAACTTTACATAAACAAGAATGATACAAAATACATCACTCTATAAACCCATAATCTTTACAATATCAAGGAGAGAAGTTTAGTTTATAGAAAGGAATAAAGTAGAAAGTCCAATTGAAATTTTTGAGAAACTCATAGCTTATAGATGCACTCTTTATGGCAAGAGAATTTACAGTAATCTTTGTCTTCTCTGCTTAGTTATCATTTTTTTGTAAACGGGGATGATGAGGAATATTAAGGACCTCTCTAATGCAACAAAAAAAGAAGTAATTGTTTCTAATTTTAGTTTGTTCATTCCAGAAATACAATAACCATTAACGATAGGAAATCAGAGAATGAGGGTGACAAAATTTCCAGTATTTGTCAAAAAATATGTATGTGTAAAGGAATCAGTATGAGATTTGTGTTTAGTTAGGTTACATACATATGCAACTATCTTTCCAAACCAATGTAATCATGCATAGATCTGTATTTTTTATACCAGTTACTTAGAAAAAATCATGTTGAATATAATCAAGCATCAAATTTTATTTCTCTGAATTACATGAATTTTGAACTTTGTTATGATTGCACATAATCTATTTACCGATACTAATTTTTCAATTAGTGGAAAAACATAAATGCCACATTGATTTAATGAATTAATCCTTCATTGCTACACTCTACAAATTACAATGTGAATCATAACCATTTCATTATTAGCCTTAATTAAGTTTTTAATATTTGGTAATCTATGGTCTAGAAAGTTAGTATGTGTGGAGCGACAATGTATAGAAAAGTCTGAAAAACAAGGAACAAAGGTTCTACCACACATATTGATTTCTACACATCTTCTAGTTTGCTACAGTGGAAGCTAGTTGTGGAGACATGTTTATGCATGCATTCACTAAATAAATTCCAAAAAGAAAATTTTATAATATCGATAAATTTATAAAAAACAATAATCATTATACAATGTGTTAGACTAAGTGACATTAAGCATAATTTTTTTCTCTTGACTACATTTCGATTTACTCAATAAATGCTTATGTTATTCAGAAGAGGAAATATAAAAAAGTACAAATTATGTTAGGGATATATTTTAAAATTATGCAAATAATTTTTGGTTTACGAAAGGCTTGAGAAAATAAGATTTTATAGCCAAAACAGATAAATGACTAAATTTGTGGCAATTTACATTGACATAACATATATATAACAAAACAAAGAGAGGTATATAGATAAATTCCACACATGGAAATTAGACATTACTTATTGGGAAAATATGATTATATGATATTATGTTATTTCTTAATTCAACAATGAAGTAAGGTGGAATGTTTCTATGCTCTAGTTTTATTACATGATATTGTTATTAGTTGTTATTCTGTAACATTTCTTTTGTACTATGTGACTATTCATTTAGAAAATTTATTTTAGGACTAGGTATTGGTTCATTATAATGCAATTCTAAGTCAATTATTATTATTATATGACTCATTGCTTTGGGAAATGTAAAACTTTTCATTATTTTAGTTTGTCCATAGCATTATTGGATTTGAGTGCTTTTTATTTTCATGTGGAATACAAAATTCCATGTAAACCAAGAAGAGTGAAGCTGTTATGAAACCAGCTCACAAAAAGATAGAAAAGAGAGATCCACGCCTTAGAATTCAGCCTCTTCGAGGGGGCAACCTCCTTTACATTACATAAATGAACAATTCTTAGATGATACAAATGACAAAACCTCCTTTCTATATATAGGAGTCTATGGAGTCACAATATAATCCAGCCGAACTAACAATAATAATATAAAGCCACAAAAATAACAATAGAGGGATTCTATGGGCACATTAATAACAATATGGGGGTAATGGGGGCACAACAATATAAATAAGGGGTATAACTACAATAGTAATGGGGTAATCACTAGTATTATAGGGACCCAGCATGCCCCTCTCCTTCAAAAAAGTGTTGTCCTCAATGCTTGAGTAGTTCTGGATACTTCTGCATAAAACTCTCATCCTCCCATGTGGAATCTTCAGCGGATAAGTTCTTCCACTTGATAAGGTACTTTGAAATTGATCGATTTCGTAGCTGTCGAGTTCTTGTTTCTATAACTGCTTCCGGTTCCAATATAATTTTTCCTTCCTCGTCAAGTTCTTCCAATATTGTTTGAACTGTGAGTTTGTCGCCTATAACCTTCTTTAAGCATGAAACATGGAAAACTGGGTGCAATCGAGAAGCTGCAGGAAGCTCCAATTTTTATGCCATAGTACCAATCTTTTGCAACACCTTGTACGAACCATAATACTTTGGTGATAATTTATTATCCTTCTTAGCTTGCTTGAGGGACATTTGCTTATATGGTTGTAGCCGTAGGAATACCCAATCACCTACATCAAAACTTCTTTCACTGCGATGTTGATATGCCTGTTGTTTCATTCTATTTTGTGCCAACACGAGGTTATCCTTTAAGAGTTGGAGGACTTGTTGTTGATGTTCGATGTGATGTTCCACTGCCTGAACCTTAGAATTTTCTCTTAAATATGATGTGATGGATGGTGGTTGATACCCATAAAGTGCCATAAATGGGGTCATTTTTGTTGCTGTATGAAAGGAAGTGTTATACCACCATTCAGCCAGAGGCAACCATTTGACCCATTGTGTCTGTTTATCAGATACAAAGCAACGAAGATATCCTTCCAAAAATTTGTTTACTATCTCAGTTTGCCCATCAGATTGAGGATGATAAGATGAGCTATGAGGTAACTGAGTACCAAGACAAGAAAATAATTGTGTCCAAAAATTTCCAGTGAAAATGGGATCTCTGTCACTTACAATAATCTTTGGGTTTCCATGTAGCTTTTGAATTGTTTCCATAAATGCAGTATAAACTGTACTGGCTTTAAATGGATGTGATAATGCACAAAAGTGTGCATATTTGGTAAGTCTGTCAACTACCACCATGATGACACTCTTTCCCTCAGACTTGGGTAAACCTCAGTGATAAAATCCATTGATACCTCCTCCCAACGTTGGCTTGGAATGGATAAAGGTTGTAATAGACCCGGTGTCTTAATTGTTTCAACTTTATTTTGTTGGCAAACCAAACATTCTGCCACAAACTTTTGAATATCTGATTTAAGGCCATCCCAAAAAAATTCCTTCTTAACCCTGTGGTAAGTTTTTAAAAATCCTGAGTGCCCTCCTAACGGAGAAGTGTGCAATTCCATAAGAATCTTTTTTTTTAGCTGGGAATTCTTACAGAGGTATAAGCAATCTTTGTACCATAACGAATAATTTTTCCAGCTAAATGTATCAGACGTACTGGAATCTTGTTGTCGCTTTCGAATAAGTGCCCACACTTCTTCATCATTCTTCCATTCCTCCCTTTCATCATTTATCCAATCTGGTTGGATGATAGAAATAACGCACAAAAATGGTTCCACATCCTCATCCTTCCTTGAGAGTGCATCTGCCACCACATTTTGCGTCCCTTTTTTGTAGATGATTTCAAAGTCATAACCCAACATATTTGTGACCCACTTTTGTTGCTCTTCAGAGGATAATATTTGTTCTAAAAAGTATTTAAGGATATCATGATCCGTTTTTACCTTGAAGTGTCTTCCCATTAGGTAGGGTCGCCATTTCTTAAGTGCATGGAGTATTGCCAACATTTCCTTCTCATAAATAGCTTTGCTTAGAAACTTTCCCTTGATTGGACGACTTTCAAAAGTAATGGGTCTTTCATCTTGCATTAGAACATCACCAATTCCATTTCCTGAAGCATCACATTCCACAATAAAGGTTTTTGTGAAGTCCGGTGTAGCTAAGACCGTTGCTTGGCACATTGCCTCTTTAAGATGTTCAAAGGCCTTTGTTGCTTCCAGAGTCCATGAAAATGCATCTTTCTTCAATAATGTCGTTAGAGGTGCTTCTATTCTCCCATAATTCTTAACAAACTTGCGATAATACCCTGTCAACCCAAGAAATTCGCGCAAATGCTTTATGGATGTGGGGATTTTCCATTCCTTAATGGCTTTAATTTTGGTAGGGTCTACCTTAACTCCTTCATGAGATACAATATGACCCAAATATTCCACCTCCTGGACTCCAAAGAAACATTTGGATCTTTTGGCATATAATTGTTTCTCTTCCAATAGTTGTAGCACCCCGTCAACATGTTCAACATGATCCTTCCAAGACTTCTGTAGATAAGTATATCATCAAAAAATACTAACACAAATTTTCTAAGGAATGGTTTGAAAATTGAATTCATCAAACCTTGAAATGTTGAAGGTCCATTGGTAAGGCCAAAAGGCATGACCAAAAATTCATAATGACCCTCATGAGTTCTAAATGTCGTTTTTGGAATGTCTTCAATCTTCATTCTGATTTGATGATATCCTCAACGAAGATCCAACTTGGTGAAGTAAATTGATCCATGTAATTCATCCAGTAATTCATCAATGACAGGAACGGGAAACTTATCTTTAATAGTGAGCTTGTTGAGCTCCCTATAATCTGGACACATGCGCCATGATCCATCCTTCTTGTGCACCAATACTACTGGAGCAGAGAAAGAAATTTGACTCGGTTGAATTATACCAGCCTCTAGCATTTCTGCAACCATATGTTCAATTTCACTTTTTTGGACATAGGGATATCTGTACGGCCTGATGTTTGGAGGAACACTTCCTGGAATCAGATGAATAGCATGATCATGATCACGCATAGGTGGGAGAGCTTTGGGAGTCTCAAATACCTTGGAATGATTGTCCAAGACTTTTTGGAGATCTGGAGAAATAGATGATTCCTATGTGGAGACATCTAGAGAACATAATTGTGCAATTACACCCCTTTGCTCCTTTTTTAGAAGCTTTGTCATACCATTAGAGCTGATTATCTTTCCTGGTTTCCCTGCAATACCCCTTAATTCAACTTCCTTTCCTTCCACAGAAAATTTGATGAAAAGTTCTTGAAAATTAAAAGCTATTGTACCCAAGGATTGTAGCCATTGGTCTCCTAGTACAACATCAACACCTCCCATTGGAATGGAAAGCATTGGGCTAGTCAATACATATTCTCCCATGGATAGCTTGATATTATGGCACTTTCCAGAGCAATTTATTGTTCCTCCATTTGCAATCATCACTTGACACTCTAGTGCTGGATATAGGAAGCAATTCAATTCTTTTGCTACCCTACAATGAATTAAATTGTGGGTGCTTCCTGAATCAATCAACACTATCACCTTTTTCTTCTTGATTTGTCTTTATATCTTGATGGTTTGAGGAGTGGTAATTCCCGCCAATGCATTACAAGATATGGTCGGATTTATTTGTTCTTCATCTAGGCTTTGTTCGTGGAACATATCCTGTTCTTTTGACCTTTCTTGCTCCTTTTCTTCTTCCTCTTCACAATCTATGTAGAATAATTTCTTCTCAGCACACTTATGACCGTTAGTGTATTTGCTATCACAACTATAACAAAGCCCTTTTGCTCTTTCTTCTTCCAATTGTTGTGGTTTCAACCTTATAGGTTGTGGAAGACTAGGGGCAACTGCACTTTCGTATTTATAGTTGTGAGTGGTATGCTTCCTGGTTTCCATAATTTTGCTTTCCATTTTTCTTGCTAACTTGAATGCCTTCTCTAATGAATTAGGTTCCCAAAGTCGAACATCATGTTGGATATTATCCTTTAAAGACCCTATGAATACATCAATCCTATGCTGCTCTGGAATATCTTTTACCCTTATGTTCAATTTTTGGAACTCCTCAATGTGCTCCATTATTGAACCCTTTTGTTTGAGACTTATCAATTGGCTAAAAAAGGTGTTTCTTTTTGTATCCTCATAATGTGCTATAAATTCTTCGATAAAAATTGCCCAAGTGATAAATTGTTTACGAGAGCAAAGCCATTGATACCATACAAATTGATTTGGTTCCAAATATAAAGTTGCCATACGCACCTTTTGTGTGTTTTGCACATTATTGAGATCGAAGAACTGCTCCATCTGTAATATCCATGTGGCGGGATCCTTGCCATCCAACTTCCTCATATCAATTTTTGGAATATGGTGATTCTTCAATCCAACATTAGCGTCTATGTAATCATGATTAACATTTCTTTTGTTCTCATCATGAGTTTCCTTTAGTACCCTTTCACCCTTAGGGACGATTTCTTGTAGCAACTTATTCATATTTATCTTTGATTCGTCCATGTCTGTCTTCAAATCTTTCTTCAAGTCATCCATCTTAGCTTCCACGTCAGTCATCTTAGCTTCTACGCCTTTCTTTAAACAGTCCATCTTAGCTTCTACACCTTTCTTTAAACCATCCATCTTAGCTTCTACATCTTTCTTTAAACCATCCATCTTAGATTATGTTCCCTTTTGTGCAAGGGACAGTTGTTGCACTTGGTCTTGTAATTTTGATATATCATGTTGCATTTCTTCCTCTTCTTCATGAGTCATGCTAGAGCTTTCAGGTTCCTTACTAGGTTTTTGCATTTTCTTTCCTCGGGGTATCAGTTACCGATAATAATGCTTTACTATGCCCTTTGAATTCCTTCAAACCAAGCTTATGCAAAAATAAAAAATAAAAACTACACACCTTTTTTTACTTTGTAGAAGCCTGATATTGAATCTGATGTATCTCTGTAATTTCGAGTCATCCAGTTCTGAAATTGTGACTTGCAGGAGCCTTCTATGTCCTCTTTCCAATGCCACTAGTCTGAATCAAATTGGATTCACCAAGAAAGCGTTATGCCCAATCTCCCGCAGTGACCTGATTATAGACTATTTCAGTAGAGTGAACTTGTATGAAGTGCCACGTGTCACTGTTTCAACCTTTGACTCAGAAAAATACACAGAAGAAAACTACAGTCCGTTCTCTTTCTGCACCTTCTTACGAAATTTCAATCCAATGCTCAGAAAGAAAATTATGATGATTTTACCCAGGTCACCTGTTTTGAGTGTAATTTAGGAGTCTGCAAAAAGACCAACTTCCTGAGATCATATCTCCGAAACTATCGCTCTAAAAGCTCTGAAATTTGGTCCCAAGGTTCAGCGCAATTTCTTCTCAAATGGGTTTGTTTTACGACTTCTGAAATGTCACAGAAAAAAAGTTATAGCGAAAATTCCACGATGACCTGTTTGGAGCAGCGAAACCCTAGAATCCAAAGCTCTGATACCAAATGTTATGAAACCAGCTAACAAAAAGATAGAAAAGAGAGATCCACGCCTTAGAATTCAGCCTCCTCAAGGGTGAAACCTCCTTTACATTACATAAATGAACAATTCTTGGATGATACAAATGACAAAACCTCCTTTCTATATATAGAAGTCTATGGAGTCACAATATAATCCAGTCGACCTAACAATAATAATATAAAACCACAAAAATAACAATAGAGGGATTCTATGGGCACATTAATAACAATATGGGGGTTGTTAGTGTTAGTCTTTCCAGCCTTCCTCCAGTGATCAAATATGCTCTTACAAAGTGGTCTCAGAGTGTCAAGGTCAAATTTTGTCATTTCAAAGAATTTTCAAGCAAAATTTGGTCACTAGGCATTAGATCTAGGGTTTGCTTTCACTCCTTCTAAAGTTGTCCAAATGTCGGTCCATGTCATCATTCAGCTGATTTTATCATCATTCATAGGGTTTTCATTATCATCTCAGTGTCTAATGAGTCATTGTACACCTTGTTCATGCTTCAGTTGTGCCTTGGCAAGGTCATTTCCCTCTCCTAGGGTTTTGAAGGAAATTTCTCTTGGATGGTCAAATCACCGGAAAAACTTGTTTTCTGATGTTCATACACCTTCCCCTATCCTTAAAGTACCTTATCAAACACTTCCCATCCCTTAGATCCGCCAAATTCCTCATTTTTGCACAAACCCTAGTTTCTAGCTACAACCTGGCAATTTTCTAGGTTGGGCCTGTGTTTTGCCCTTTTGGACCCCTTCCCCTCACTCAATCTCTAAGATTCCACTTTCCCCTGCTTCCTAACATCCCTCCCCACTCCCAAAAATTTCCCCAAGAATTTAGAAGCCCCCTATCCCCTTCATTTCGCTCCATTTCGACAAAATTCCTTGTTTCACACATCGGGACAAGTCGCACTCAAATGATTTTCCAGAGCAATAAAATATGAATTTTCGACAACTGAGAGAGGTTTTTGTCTAAAACATGCCAAAGAAGAAAAAAATCCTTCACTTTTTGCACAGGTGTCATGGTTTTAGAGAAATGTCAAAATTACAATCGCCGGATCCACGGCGGTTGGCCAAGGCACAAAAAAGGAGAAAGAGGCCCGATCCCCTCCGTATCTTGGCTGAGGCTTCACTCAAAGATCATGTCACTCAATAGCCTAGCCACATCTCAAATCCCAAAAAAAATTGAGAATTTTTGGTAATTTTGGCATTTTTTGGTAATTTACAGGTTTTGGCTCTTTAACGGGTCTCACCCCTGAAAGTTGTCTTGGGAGATTTGATTTTTGACAAGGCAAATGAACTCCAAATTGAAAAATTCTAGCTGGGTTGGAAATTAGACTCAAATACCTTTCCAAAGAGCTATCCTGCACCTGATTCTGACACCGAGAAGTGCCTCCAACAGAGCTCCAAAGGGGCGCGACCCGTCAGGCAGGGGTGTGCGACCCGTCAGGCAGTTTTTGCCAGATTGCATTGTACAGCCCAGAAAACACAGTTTTGACCCAGTTTGACTTTTTGGGGTGGAAGATGATTATCTTTGATGTAATTATTGTAAATCTAAGAGACTTTTACTCTTGTTTAACACTTCTAGAAGATTCATTCATGTCAAGGGTAAATATTTAATGAATGGATTGGTTTCCTAGCTTATAGAGGCAAGTTGTTTTGACTGCCTAGATTTTAGTGCTCAGTTTAGAATTAGTTGAAACATCTCCTAGAAGGATGAGCTCGACCCCTAGAGGCAAGGGAAGAGGTTGGCTTGCCTATATTATGTATTTTCTTAATCATTTTCAGGGGTTGGATGGTTGGACTCTTGAGGGATAAGCTTTCATTGTATTATTCACTGTATCTCTGCAATTTTTGGCTTAGGAAGACCAGGGTTTTGCAGTCCTCTTTGGGATTCTTGTGGACTCATGTGTTGATGGTGTGCTTCTAAATGTAATTTTAAGCTTGTTATGTGATTCATTTCCTTTCTTTTACTTCTGCACATTAAACAAATGAAGTGTTAAAGTAAGAATTCATGCCTGCCATGCTCTGCTTTTAAATTTTTTTAATTTCAATGTTTTCTACTGTCTAAAGAGAATTCAAAGTGATTGTTTGCTCTCTTTAGCTCCTCACCTTTCATTCCTAACCATCCACTTCAGTTAAAGGCATCAACACTGTCTCCTACCTCGCCCCAAGGAACCTCCTGCAGAAACTGTGTCCAATCCCCGCACCCAAAATTGCCCTCTCCTCAATTTGCCACCAAAAACCCAAAAAAAACCCCAAATCAACCTTTTTTATCAGTTTACTAGCCTAATATCAGTGTTACCGTGTTGGTCATCTCATCCCATTGAAAAATCCACCGAGATTGACTGGAGAGAGCCTTCTCCTACCCCGTAGGGCTAGCTACGAGGCTGAATGGTTTGATGTAGCTTTGATATTTTCCTTTTCAACCTGAGGTGAAATTTCAAACGCTAACAGGGGTAATGGGGGCACAACAATATAAATAAGGGGTATAACTACAATAGTAATGGGGTAATCACTAGTATTATAGGGACCCAATAGAAGCATGTAGTTAGTGAATGAGTAGAGTGAAGTTGACATCATCTAGATGACATTGGTCATTGAGTGTCCATATATCCTAGCCTTGTCAAGAGACCTAGTTTTAACAACTCTGCATTTGATCAATTTAAGTTTGGTAGTGAGCTTGCATATCTCAAAGTGCATCTAGAATGGTTCATAAGAAACAAACATGATGACTAGAATACTATCATCTCTTTCATTAATGATTCACAATGCAATGTGTATGTTTCTTACTTCACATAACGATTTTCCTACATAACTATTTTAGTATATGAAGAAACGTTGTGTGAGGATTGTCACAAAAATCATGTAGAGGGAAGGAAGTGCACTAAAAAGTGTGTGCAAAGAGTGTGTGTGCAAAGAAAGGAACACAAATAGCTGCACACATGCTACCTTCACATATGCCTTCTATGCACAAAAGACAATTGATATTTACATTCAAAGCGGGGAAGGTTTCTATTACTTTGTTCACATGGTAAAAGTATTAAGGCTTCAAACATAGACATCAGACAATATTTATATTTATGTGTAAATCAATATTTTCTTTTTTACGTATAAAATCCTTGAGGTTTTATAAATGGTTAAATATTGTAATTAAATTGGCTTGAGTATGTAAATACATAAATGCATAATTAAGTAGCGTTTAAAGGTATAAATATTTAATTTTACATGGTTTCTATTTATAAATGGATACAAATCCAATGCAAATTGATAACTCCTACACATCCTTTGGGTGACTAGGCATGAATAACACTATTGTTATGCTCTAACAAAGTATGCATCAATTTCAATGTAAGTTATAATTGCAATGCTCAATGTCAGAAATTGTGAATGTCTAATACATTTATAAAAGTAAAATTTCTCTATTTGATTTTAAAGTTTATTCTTTTTCATAGTGTATTTTATTTTAATAATTAATATTACCCTATATATTTTATTTCATTATCTTGTGAAAAATCTTTCTCATTCTGCATAATGTGGACGTGTAGAGAAAACTCATTACAATGATCACCATATATTGAATAACAATAAAATTCTTGTAGTAATGATAATAGTTTTGAAATGCTATTTTTAAGCTTAACATTACAAAAATAGAAACCATATCGAATCAAGATACAAAATTTCTTCCTAAATGCAATTAATCATCTACACTTATTTTGCATATAACACACACATATAGGGAAATTTTCATGTCACAAGTTTCTACTTAATTGATTTATCTGTAGAATCGTTCACATATCCATTTTCCCACATAACAATTATTCCTCACATAGATTGAAAACACACTTTATATAATGTTCGATAATATGATTACAATTGGTAAATGTGAAAGCTAATGCACTTATTATTCAGAAAAAATCAATGCCATTGTTCATTCTCTCTATTTTGCTAGGAAAAAATTGGTTGATACCAAAAAATGTCGATAGAGTAAATTTATTGAGTACCCATTTGTTCACTGAATAAATGTCAAAGATACTTGTATTTATTTGTAGCAGAGCTTTAATTAATAAAAATAGTTTGATATGGGGATATTAATAAAATAGTATGTTGATATCAATTTCAAAAGTGTGTCAAAGAGAGCAATCATAAAAGCAATCCTATCAGTTCGACTATCTCAAGTTGGACTTTAAGAAAAAAGTATATGTTTTAGAGTAACTAATTTTGGAAAAATATTTTATGATTATAGATCAAGTAAATTAGTACTATATATATTGATGATGGTCATTGGTTAATGTATACCATTAAAATTACCAATAGTTAAATGTCCTTTTAGAATTAGGATGTCAATCCATGATTTAGATGACATATCGCCTTTGATGCATCATATCTATGCTTGTTGGATCTAAATTGGTTTTTAATAACTTTAGGAAATAATTTTTTCAATGTTTATCTTGTTTTAGATCTGTTAGTTTTGAATCCCCCACTAAAAGTTCTAGGTAACCAACTTTCTTCATTTCTGATGAAACTAATAAGTGTTTTCGCGATTTTCTTTATTATTTGCCTATATATTTTTGAATTTAATACCAACAATAATAGAAATATCCAAATGAAACAATGAAAAAAACACAAAAGAAGAGGTATATGCAGAGATTCAACATATCATAATGTGCATCCAAGTTACCTGAATGCTAATGGATAACATATTGGAACTTCATCAAATGTTTAGGCTACTGGAAGATGAACTAGATTTCATAAGAATATTTTAGAAGAGCTCTTAAAAAATGTGAACATCACAACTAGACCTCCATTCTCCTAACGCAATCAATAGAAGCATAAATCTCTAGGAACAATGGTTGATTAATAAATAAATTGTTACCAAAATTTGTAAATTTCTCAACCAATTTTCAAATTCAGTATATGCTAAAGGCTATATAATATAATTTTATCGATAGTAAAAAAAACATATTGAAATATTTTGGAATATATACGTATGTATACATGCAAAATATTTTGTAAGTTATGTGGTACTCTTCCATACATCATTCCTTCAGATCAACATTCATTTTAAAAATTTGTTTTTGTTCTATACGATAATGATTGATTTAGATTTTTTTTTCAATTGTTTGTAACAAACATTTTTTGATAAAAAATAGTTGTGAAATGTTATTCGAAATATGTCAATGTATTAGAAACATATGGAAATATGTTTTCTATTATTATTTGACTAATTATAGGATTTGCGAATTTGATAAGACAAGATAAGAAATTGCATTGAAAAGAAGTTGACACAACATAGGACAATGAAAAAAAAGTAATAATGTTAGTAAATAACATAGTACAAAAATAGATACTTGAGGGGCGGGGTGCAGGTGGCACTATGCAGAGTGGAGGAAAAATAAATTGAGTGGGCATGGGAACAAATGTTCCTTTGCATCCCCGCATAATGTATCATAATTAACAATTCTGCGAACTACATAGAAAAAAAAACATCTTGGCATATTATGGAATATGCACATATCTATACATGTAAAATATTTTGTAAGTTATGTCTTACTCTCCCATATGCCATTTCTTCGAATAAGTGTTTGATTGACAAATTTTTTTGAGTAGTATATGAGAATAATTCATTTAGAAATTTGTTTAAATTTTGCATGAAAAACACTTTGTTATAGAAATTAGTTATAAAAAGTTGTTAGAAATATGTCAATGTCTAGAAACAGATAGAAACATGTTTTCCAGTATTTTTTGACTAATTATAGGATTTATAAATTTGAGAAATCTATAAAACAATGTAATAAATCGCATCATAAAGAAGCATACATAACTTAGGAAAATTAACTAGTTACACATTACAATCAAAACATAGTAAATATATTTACTAAATGGCATAGTATAAGAATAAATGCTCAAAGAGGATGAGGGGGGTGCGGGTGGGGGGTTGGAGAGGATTGTGTAGAGTGCATAAGAAAAAATAAATTAGGTGGGCGGGGGAACAAATCCTCCTCCACACCTCTGCGTAATATTTCAACACTAATAGTTCCACAAACTATGCAAATGTCTCAAAACAAAAAGGAATATTTGTTAACATGACACAAATGACACTTGGGAATTGTTTTGCCCTCCCTTGAGAATGTAAAACCTAAGTTTCAAACACAACTAACTGCAACATATTATCTACTTTATTTTCACATTTTCGTTTTTCAATCTTGGGAAACTGAAAATAAAATATCAATGTAACATATTTGATTTTGCTATGTAAATTTTAGTGACTTCAAGTTAAACTAAAAATTAGTACAATCATTGTCAAATATTTTAATATGGAGACTCCTCACGTAGTGTGTTTCTAACATAAATTATGCGTGAAGGAAATATTATTTGTAATATTGTTTGATTAATTATAGAATTTGCAAATTTGATAAATCAATAAAACAATGTAAGAAATCATACTGCAGAAAAGAAGACATGACATAACACAATAAACGAGCTACTCATTACAATTAAATCAAAGTAAATAATCTTTGTAAATAGAATATAAAAACCCATTGAAAGTGAATGAAGAAATTCATTAAAATACATTTTTGTACAATTTTAATAGTTACAGATTACGTAAATAAGATGAAATTAGATGATACTCCCCTGTTAAAAAATATTCAACAATGCTCAAATTCTTTAACCATAAAATAGAAGATGAAGCTAAGAATGGAAATACAGATATGTGGAGGCATGGAAACATGAACGACCTCCTACCCCTCGCTAAGAGTCAATGGGAATTCAATCTTAGTAGTTATTAGTAAGAAAGATATCTACACTTTTTATAGAACGTGTTATGAAACCAGCTCAGAAAAAGATATAAAATATAGATCAACGCCTTAGAAATCAACCTCTTTGAGGGGGAAACCTCCTTTATATTACAGAAATGAATATTTCTCGAATGATAAAAATGAAAAAACCTCCTTTCTATATATAGGAGTCTAATGGGTCATAGTATAATAAAAGAAAACATAACAATAATAATATAAGGGCACAACAATAACAATAGTGGGCTCCTATGGGGCACAATAATAATAATATGGGGACAATATGAGCACAAAAATAACAATAAGGGCTACAATGACAATAGTAATGGGAAAATCACTAGTATTATAGCGTCCTAACATGACCCTCTCCTTAAGAGAAGTGTTTTCCTCAACACTTGAGTAGTTCTGGACGCTTTTGTATAAAATTCTCATCCTCCCACATTGAATATTCAGTGGGTAAGTTCTTCCACTTGATGAGATACTCTGAAATTTATCGATTTCATAGTTGTCGAGTTCTTGTTTCTGTGACTGCTTCAGGTTCCAATATGATTCTTCCTTCCTCATCAAGTTCTCGCAATATTGTTTGAACTGGGAGCTTGTCACTTATAACCTTCTTTAAGCATGAAACATGGAAAATTGGGTGCACTCAAGAAGTTGCAGGACGCTCCAATTTGTATTCCATAGTACCAATATCTCACAACACCTTTTATGGACCATAATACTTTTGTGATAATATATTATCCTTCTTAGCTTGCTTGAGAGACATTTTTTTATATGGCTGTAGCCGTAGGAATACCCAATCACCTACATCAAAACTTCTTTCGCTGCGATGTTGATATGTTTGTGTTTCATTCTATTCTACGCCAAAGTGGGGTTATCCTTTAAGAGTTGGAGAACTTGTTGTTGATGCCTGATGTGATCTTCTGCTGCTTAAACCTTAGAATTTTCTCCTTAATATGATGTGATGGATGGTGGATGATATCCATAAAGTGCCATAAATGGGGCCTTTTTTGTTGCAGTATGGAAGGAAATTTAATACCATCATTTAACGAGAGGCAACAATTTCACCCATTGTGTTTATTTATCAGAGACATAGAAACACACATATCCTACAAACATTTGTTTACTACCTCATTTTTCCCAACATATTGAGGATGACAAGATGAGCTATGAGCTAACTTAGTACCAAGATAAGAAAATAATTATGTCCAAAAATTTGCAATGAAGATGGGATCTCTGTCATTTCAAATAATATTTGGGTTTCCATGTAGCTTTTGAATTGTTTCCATAAACACATTAGAAGCTATACTGGCTTTAAATGGATGAGATGATGCACAAAAGTGTGCATACTTTGTATGATTATCAACTATGACCATGATGACACTTCTTCCTTCGTACTTGGGTAAACCTGTGATAAAATCCATTGAAACCTCCTCCAAACGTTGGATTGGAATAGATAACGGTTGCAATGGACCTGGGGTCTTAATTGTTTCAACTTTATTTTGTTGCCAAACCAAACATTGTGCCACAAAATTTTGAATATCGAATTTAAGGCCAACCTAAAAAATTCCTTGTTAACATTGTGGTAAGTTTTTAAAAATCCTAAGTGCCCTCTTATGGGAGAAGTGTTTAATTCCATAAGAATATTTTATTTGAGTTGGGAACTCTTACCAGGTATAGGAAATCTTTGTATCATAACGAATGAATTTTCCAGCTAAATGTATCAAATGTATTGGGATCTTGTTGTAACTTTTGAGTGAGTTCCCACACTTCTTCATCATTCTTCCATTCATCCCTTGCTTTTGTTTATCCAATCCTGTTGGATAATAGAAATGAAACAAAGCAATGATTCCACATCCTCGTCATTTCTTTAGAGTGCATCTGCCACAACATTTTGCTTCCCTTTTTTTAGATGATTTCAAAGTCATAACCCAATATCTTTGTGAACCATTTTTGTTGCTCTTCTAAAGATAATCTTTGTTCTAAAAATTATTTAAGACTATCATGGTTCGTTTTTACCTTGAAGTGTGTTCCCATTAGGTAGGGTCACCATTTCTTAAGTGCATGTAGTATTGCAAACATTTCGTTCTCATAAATAGCTTTGTGTAAATACTTTCCTTTGATTAGATGACTTTCAAAATTAATGGGTATTTCATCTTGCACTAAAAAAACAACAATTCCATTTCCTAAGGCATCACATTCCGGAATAAAGGCTTTTGTCAAGTCCAGTGTAGCTAAGACCGATGCTTGGCATGTTGCCTCTTTAAGATGTTCAAAGGCCTTTGTTGCTTCTCGAGTCCATGAAAATGCATGTTTATTCAATAATGTTATTAGCATTACTATTATTTACCCATAGTTCTTAACAAACTTGCGATAATATCCTATCAACCCCAGAAATCCTCACCGATTCTTTATGGATGTGGGGATTTTCCATTCCTTAACGACTTTAATTTTGCTAGGGTCTATATTAAGATCTACTTGAGATACAATATGACCAATATATTACACCTCTTGTACTCCAAAGAAACATTTGGAGCATTTTTCATATAGTTGTTTCTCCTCCTATAGTTTGAGCACCCTCTCAACATGTTGGAAATGATCCTTCCAAGACTTTCTATAGATTATTATATCATCAAAAAATGCTAACACAAATTTTCTAGGGAATGGTTTGAAAATGGAGTTGATTAAACCTTGAAATGTCAAAGGTGCATTGGTAAGGCCAAAAAGCATGACCAAAAATTCATAATGACCCTCATGAGTTCTAAATGTTGTTTTCAGAATGTCTTCAGTCTTCATTCTGATTTGATGATATCTTGAACGAAGATCCAACTTGGTGAAGTAAATTTATCCATGAAATTCATCCAATAATTCATCAATGATAGGAATGGGAAATTTATCTTTAATAGTGATGTTGTTGAGATCCTTATACTTTGAACAAATGTGCCATGACCCATACTTCTTGTGCACCAATACTACTGGAGCAAAGAAAGAACTTTGACTAGGTTGAATTATACTAGCCTCTAACATTTTTGCAACCATATGTTCAATTTCACTCTTCTAGGCAGAGTGATACATGGAAGGCTTGATATTTGGAGAAACACTTCCTGGAATCAAATGAATAGCATGATCATGATCACGAATAGGTGGGAGGCCTTTGGGAGTCTAAAATACCTTGGAATGATTGTTCAATACTTTTTGGAGATCAAGAGAAATATATATTTTCGATGTATGGACCTCTAACAAACATACTTGTGAAATTAAGCCTTTTTGTTCTTTCTTTAGAATATTTTTCATTCGATTAGAGCTAATTATCTTTCCCATTTTCCTTGCAATACCCCTTAATTCAACTTCATTTCCTTCCGAAGAAAATTTCATGAAAATTTCCTAAAAATTAAAAGCTATTTTACCTAAGGATTGTAGCTATTGAACTCCTAGTACAACATCAGCACCACCCATTGGAGTGGAAAGTATTGGGCTGTTCAATACATATTGTCCCATAGATAGTTTGATATTATGGCACTTTCCAGAGAAATTTATGGTTCCTCCACTTGGCACAATCACTTGACACTCTAGTGCTGGATATAGGAAGAAATTCAATTCCTTGTCTATGTTACAATGAATAAAGTTATGGGTACTTCCTGAATCAATCAACAGTATTACCTTTTTCTTCTTGATATGTCCTTCTATATGATAATTTGAGGAGTGGTAATTCTTGCCAATGCATTACAATATATGGTTGGATTCATTTATTTTTTCTCAAGGGTTTTTTCCTGTTGTATATCCTGTTCTTTTGATGTTTTTTGTTCCTTTTCTTCCTCCTCTTCACAATCTATGTAAAATAATTTTTTCTCAACATACTTATGACATTTAGTGTGTTTGCTATCACAACTCTAACAAATCCCATTTTCTATTTTTTCTTCCAATTATTGTGGTGTCAACCTTGTATGTTAGGGAAGGCTAGGGGAAACAAAACTGCCATCTTTATAGTTGTGAGTGGTAGGCTTCCTTGTTGACACAATTTTTCTTTCCATTTTTCTTGCCAACCTAACGCCTTCTAGAATGAATCAGGTTCCCAAAGGCGAACCTCATGTTGGATGTTATCCTTTAAAGTCCCTATGAAAAAATCAATCATATGTTCCTCTGGAATATCTTTTACCCTTATATTCAATTTTTGGATGTTTGCAATGTACTCCATCATTGAACCCCTTTGTTTGAGAATTATCAATTGGCTTAAAAAGGTGTTGTTTTTTGTATCCTGATAATGTGCTATCATTTCTTCTATAAAAATTGCCCAAGTGACAATTTGTTTATGAGAGAAAATCCATCGACACCATACAAACTGATTTGGTTCCAAATATAAAGTTGCAATACATACCTTTTATGTGTTTTGCACATTATGGAGATCGAATTATTGCTCCATCCACTACAAGGAAAAAGGACATTGGTGTGGGGCGAAAAATGTCACCATAAGCTCATTGGTGATGGTCAAAAGAGCATTCTTACCCGAACAAAAGGAATTCGTTCCGTAAGGAAGTTTCTATTGACTCAATTTATTAATTAGAACCAAGAGATCTCATAGGAAAGATGGCTGAGCAGTTCAAGGCGTAGCATTGGAACTGTTATGTAGGCTTCTGCTTAACGAGGGTTCGAATCCCTCTCTTTTCGTATCTTTGCCCTACTATCTATTTTCTTCTCATCCATTGTTTTTCCAATCTATTGAATCCCAATACGACTATTTCCTAATTCCAGGATCAATCTACCTCTATTTGTAATAGAGAAAATAGAACAAACATTGGTTCGTGGTATGGGAAAAGTAAAGACTATTTTAAGAAGCAATAAAAAAAAAGTATCGCAGATAACAAGTAACGTACGTAAGGATTATAAAATGTCTCCTTTGGGGAAGGGAAAAAGAACGAAGAAGAACATAATTTTTAGATGCCTAGCAACCAACCCACCCCTCTCTTTCATTTCATTCTCGATTCAAGCTTGACGGTAATAATACTCTACGACCAGCAATTCATTAATCTTCAAATTGATCCATTTACTATCTATTATTTGATTGATGAATCCTTTATATTGTAAGGAATGAAAAGTCAAATGATTTGGAAATTTATCCCTCTGGAACAGATCTATATTCTTCTTAATGATAGCTCTCAATCTTTGTTTATCTGTTATAGTAATCACATCTTGAGGTTTGCAAGGGTAAATTGGTATATCTACCATATGGTCATTGACCCGGATATGTCCATTGAATGTCACCAAAGGTGGTGGTGCAAAAAGTATATGTGTTGTAGTTACATAAAAATTGCGTCACCAATAATGATTTATAATGAAAAATAATGACCGTGACCATTTCATATGAGCAATGGTGATGGACCATAGCCTCCGTCACCAAAAATTGAACGTCACCAATGGTGGCGTCACAAAAATTATATGTGTTGTAGTGACATTCAAAGTTCATCAACAATAATGGTTTATAATGATAGATAACGACCATCACCATTGCATATGAGCAATGGTGATGGACCATAACCTTGGTCACCAAAATCTGAATATCACCAAAGGTGGTGTCACCAAAAGTACAGGCGTTATGGTGACATTCAAGGTCCTTCACGAATATTGATTATAATGAAAGGTAGCAACTGTCACCATTTCCTATGAACACCAATGATTTATTGTGATGGATCTTTAGTGGCCATCACTATTGGTGCAAGTATATGGTGCCATTTGTTGACCGTCACCAAAAGCCACATTTCTAGAAGTATAGGTGTTGTGATGACATTCAAGGTCTATCATGAATAATGACTATAATAACAGACAATGATTGTCACCATTCCATATTAACAACAACGATTTATGGTTACCAACCTCTAAGGGTTGTCACTATTGATGTGTATATATGGTGGAGTTCGTTGACCGTCACCATTTCATATTTTTGGTGAGGGTCGCAAAATGTCACCAAAGCTCATTGGTGATGGTAAAAAAAGCCTTCGTCACCAAAAATTGATCATCAACATTCCATATGGATGTCAGGGCATGAGGGAATCAAACCACCAACTTCTTGCTTGTAAAGCAGGTGCTCTTCCATTGAGCTCACACCCTTTAAATAATTACACTTTAAATCATTAGACGTGGAAACTTAATAAATTGTAAATTCTACAACTTTCAATAAATTAAAGTCTCGGCAATATTTTACTAAAAATAAAAGCATCATCGAAAGTTGCAGGTCCCTACCTAATGGTTATTGAGTTATGAAAAGTGGGTGGAGGGAAAAATAGTTATATATAAGAGAATCAATATGTTCAATTGAATACTCGATTAGAAGTTAAACTCTGAAGATATTTATAACCTATAACTTACCTATAACTATCAAATTCCCCAAATATTGCAAAGGAAATGTCATAAGTGGATAGCATATGGAAGAAGAGGAGGTAGGGACTTGGAAACCTTGTACATCTTGGAATTCCTTAAAATATGGCACATCTTAGCTTGTAGTGACATGTCCAAATAACTATTATAATTTGGCATTAATAATGCAAAATTCAGAGTATCTTAAAGCACACTCACGTTGACCAAACCTCTCTGGTAGCAAAACAACAACATGTTTGACCTACGACATCAAGAGCATATAAATTCTATTAATGTCTAAAATGGAGCCCCAGAAAATCCTTGTTCAGTGTAAGGGAGGTTTTTCTTTAACGAAATTCATACATTGCATAAGTAGAAAGATAGCACAATACATAAGCAATGAAGAAAAAGGATGAAACCTAACTAAAAAGTGCATTACGATGTTATGGAAGGAGGAGGTTGTGTGGAAAATTCACTCAACTAAAAGCTCAGAACAAAGAAAGTCATGAGCTTATTTGGATCTATAATCTTTAAATAAAATTACAACCAAAATATATATGTTCACCACTTCCCATATAAGTTTAGCTTTCATCTTCATGCAACATCAATTTTAGAAACAACGGGCATGACCTCTAGTAAGTGTGCTTCAATTTGTGCAGGTTGGGTTTTGGTCTAACAGAAGATTGATGTGAGTCTACCCAAACTAACCCACGTTTGATTCTCAGTGTATCCATGGTTGGTTATCCCCAAAGTGACACATGCGGGGAATTTTGCACCCACTCAGGCCAAAATTTCCATAGTTCTTTCAAAAAAATAAAAGAGGAGGGTATGCTTCAATATGTATGCAGGTTGGGAGGGAGGAAGTGCCTCAGAAGGAAGTTGCTACAGATAAAACAAAAAATAAACAATACCAAACCATAATATAAACATGGTACAAAATATTAACCCAATCACCTAGCCATGTGGATGGTCTCGCTTTTTAGACCATGTATATTGTGGTTGATATGCACCCATGGCAATCCCAGTATCTCTTGAACCATCCATTGAATGTTAGTTAATATTTGACAACCCTAAAATGATGTACTCATCATCTACAATCATACCCTTTGAATGGACATAAATCATGAAACCAACACCTTTTAGAGCATGAGCCTGTCACACAAAGAATGCTAGTAAAAATTGAAGGACCTGACATCCAAAAGGAAAATATGATATCAATTTCAGTAACATTAAAGATTCGTCAATTTTGAATTGAAATTTTTTTAATCTAGTCCAGAACTTGAAAGTGACTAAAATAAATGCTAATCTGTAAATTACAAGAGAAATCCATTTTCTACTAAAGTTGCCTAACACAAAATATGTTACAAGGTAAATTAGTAGCTAAGGATAGTATATATCATTTTATGTAGAGTGGTTGAGAAAAAAAAGTGTGGATAAATTACATGACGTTTATGTTCTAGAACTACACTTGCAGAAGGTTCTTCATTATCATCCCTTACTCACAATTCCCAAGACAAAATAAGTTCAAATAATCCTGAGGATAATATGTCGTTTCCAAACCCGCTTCTTCCAATGCCTTGAAAACAGTTTGATACATCATATGCATAGTCTGTCTCTGCAATGCGAAATAAAAGCTTAAGATACAAAATTACCGAGTTCTTAAAGCATAAATTTTTTATCATTGTAATCTATAGGTCCAATATAAATGTATATTTATTGGAAAACCCAACAGCTTAGTTCAACCATATATCTCCAATGTTGTTGGGCATTTTTCTAGTTCTATGCCAACACATGACCAGTTCAAATACTCTTGGGTAAGTGCACTAGTCTACACTGATGAGTTTACTAGAGCTGCCATCCATGAATGTGAAGAAGTATCTTTTTAGATTTTCCCATGAGGTTTTAAAATTCAGAGACGGATTACATATCATATTAAATGGAAGACAAAAAATAATGGATGAAAACACAAACTAACATGAGTACCTCACTTCCATCAAAATTATCCTCTAATTTTAAGGTTGGCAACCTATCTTTTGGATGGTGGAACTTGCATTTTGAACCAAATTTGTAGATGTGAGTTTTCATATAGTACTGGGTTCAATAATATGAAAATCAACAACAAAACAAAAAGCTAAATTAAAAAACATCAAAAGAAATAAAACATTACAAAAAAAAGCTAAATTACAACAATATCATAAGGATGTGTGATATGACAAAAAAAAAATAAAAAAAAAATCTTTGTTTAACTTACAGGACACTTAGGCTCACCTAACCTCTCTGGTGGGGACTCACTGCTTGTGGCAATTGATGGCACCTCAAGCCACACAAAATATGTAAAACTACTGGTCCCATTAAAACTAATCATGTATTATAAAATGGAACAACCTTGTTGTCGACCTTACAAGACTTGATATACTGATACAAAAGTTACAGCCTCCCAACAATTTACTCGGCCTTTTTTTAGCTTGAAATTTACAATAGACATGTATATACCCAACAAGAACTAGTTCAATATGGGGCTAGAAAAAACAATCATAACTACAAATCTGTAGGTGCGAAATAATAGAGACTACAAGACAACAGACATTGTAACGCTATTATTCTTTCTACAATGTGAATGTCAAGGGTGAAAAACCAATTGCGTAAGGATGGTAAGAGCCATACCATATGAGAGAATTACAATTAAGCCCATGATTGCGAATTTTATTGGTTAAACGAATAAATGTTTCATAGAAACAAGCTACTCCCTAATACAACTGAGATGTGCTATCTAAAGCATAAGTTTAGACACACTATTTAGGTGAATATAATCCTAATACATTAATATAAAAAGTTAATAACATATTAACACTTGCATGTGGCAATCAATTTCCACAACACAACCCACACTGTCCACTAATAATATATCTCATTAATAAGTTTTCGAGACTGGAAGAAAGATGTCTATTTACTTCACAAACACATATGTGTAATCAAGTTTGCTTATCTTTATTATCTACATTTTGATGCTAATCAGGTTGGCACACACAAATATTAAGAAGTACTAGAATATAAGTTCAAACATATAATTATTGTGATAGCCAAGGATCTGTCAATTTTGTCAATTTAATGTAGTCCAGGTGAAACAAATTACTCCCTAATACAACTGGGATGTGTTATCTAAGCATAAAATCAGACATGTTATTTAAGGGAAAATAATCTTGATTCCTTGGTATAGAAAATTAATAACATACTAACACTTGCATGCAGTAAAAATTGCCACACAACCCACAATCCACTTATAACATATCACACAATAAGTTTGCACACTAGAAGACAGATGTCTATTTATTTCACAAAAACATAATCATGTACTCAAGTGTTCTTATTCTTATTATCTGCATTGTAGGGCTAATTGGATTAGTACACACAAACAATAACAAATACTACAAACATTAATATGCCTATATACAATGGAATCTTGCTAAATTGATTTTTGTGCTTCCAATTTGGATTTTTCTTGAAGACAACAAGATAGCAAGTGATACTTGCAGGCTTGCAAGCTTAAAATTATGAATTCATCCACCTGTATCACAGCCTCAATGTATTATATATAAAGCATTGATGGATAACTGTCGGAATGAGAATTTCACATGGGATGATACTATTTCACCCATATTACATAATCTCAAAATATACAAGCCACCTTCCACTAGATATGAATTGTTGATGGATAGAAGTTGTTCAGAACTGCCACTAAGGGCTCTGTGCAATTATTATATCAGTTGCATAACAATTCATTATGATTTGGACGCACATATTCCTAGGTTTTCCCTATATAGTGACTATTGTTCAATAGGTGATGCTATGATTAAATGTAGAGAATAAGTGAATGCTTTTTTGTACTCATTAATTTCCTCTAGTGCCACTTGGGGATGAGATTTGGTATGCATGGAATGCCTTATAGTATGCCATAATTGTATGAATGTTCTATATATTAATGGGCTGCATATACCTTGTAGTTGAATGCCAAATTTTGTCCACGTGGAGGGTGCTTCTTTTGTAATAAATTAGTGTAGTAATTGACCTATGTATTTCTTGTGCCTCCGTTAGATGATTTAGCATTTTAGTGCATAGAATCATTCATACATGTATAGTTTATTTTTCACTATGAATAATACCAACCTATTTTAGTAAGATGTCACGAAATCATGGAGTTCACAATAACATTATAGGTATGAGTAGATATTAGGATGAGATATTGGTCTACTTTTCTTCGGTGGAGGTAGGTATTTGAATTTTAGGCACATCATTACAGAACCATTAAATCTTGTGAAGCTCTCATCTAGTTTCTCTATTTCTACTTCATAAGGACATGACCCAAGTTAAATTTCTTAATGATTATAATAGAGCTTCAAAATTTTTATCGTAAATGTATTAATGTTGTTGAAAAATGTTCTTAACATATCAGCTAAAGTTTTCTCAAGTATTAATTTTTAGGAGACACATCCTGGTGCATCACATGTTCAACAGGAATGGGGCCCCTAAGGGACTTGTTTTGTTACTTAGGATCTTATACATGGTAACATTCTCCTATAAGGTATCATTAGACATTGCTCTATATAACATGTTGACAATGATTATTTCCAAATTGGTTGTCATATATGAGCCCTTGACACTAAAGTTTATTAAACTATATCATAATACACAAATGAAAATATATGACTTTGAAAAGAAAGAAAATAGTTCATCTAAGGCTCATAGCAATGAGATTCAGCCATATTGGCTTGTGAAGTAATGAAATTCTGTAGCAGTACAAAATTCCACAAAATTTTTGCATAGTACAAGTACAGTATGGTCAATCTAATTACTCAAATTATAAGCACCAAAAATCCCATAAACCTCACAAATATTTTTAAAAAACGCTTGATGTATAAACTAAATTGCAAAATTTTGAAGAAGTGTTTTATAATTTCTAGTTGGCCTAAGAATCCTATAATACTAAACAGCATGGTAATAAATGGGCTCGAAGCAATGCCACTACAAACGTTTTTCAAACAATGTTATATCTTGTAAGCATCTACCTATTTCTAGGATATCAATAGGAACATATTAACAACAATATTGTAGAACTCAGATTCGAGGATAACTCCATTAGATTCTTGAAACATTGACATGGGAAGAACCTAGAAACAATTAGCAAAGTCAGCAAAAGTTCTAAGAACCTTGAAAAATGAACATAACTTGATTTGTTTTTAATTCATTTCCTAATACAAAAAAGTATCTCTATCACTGGTTAAACACCATGTTTCCACTATATTGGCACATTGAACTAACTCTCACTGGAAAAATCAAAAGCTAAGAAAAAATTATCATATAAAAAAACATTTTACAAAAATCTTTGAGCCTTGTGAAAATTTTATACGAAAGATATCAGCAATGACTCGGCCAAGGCACAAAATTAACTATGACTTTCCATTATATATCAATAGTGGAAAAAGGAACCTATAACTTTGCTTGTTTATAGACATAATGCTAGCATAATTTCCTAAAGTTAACCAATTAGCAAACAATTTCCACAACATTCAATTACCTTGCACTCGAATAAATGTTACTGCAGTTATTTTTCCAGTACAACTTTGTGGTTAGTATTGTCATTTGCACTAGTCAAGTACTACTGCACATTACTAAGCTAATAATCTATATGGTATTCCCTTCAAATCAATTATCGATCAAGTAAAAGTTTCAAGCACTTGTATTCCTTGAAGAAAAATTTTGGCCTTGACTATAATGCTTTGATTTCCAAAATACACTATTGGTGAGGCTAAGCATGTGACCTGACCACAGTTTCAATAAATTCACCTTAAATTAGATATATACATATTAAATTGATCACTTTATTATTGCAGTTTGCAACCAACCAAAGTTTTCTTAAGGGAGTGAAAGTATCCTCTAATTTGGCATCTATGATTATGAAGTATCATATAGTTTGGTATATATCAAATATGCAGAGAATAAACCACAAGAAACCAACATAGGGGCAAGAGAGCTAATAAGTAAAACTGATGATACAGAAAAGATATGATAATACATATTTTCATTTTAGATTAGCAAATAGAGGTCATTTTTTGTTAGACAGTCAAGAATCAAAGGAGTGGCATAAAAGTTTATAACTACCATCCAAAGAAAAACCTCTAATACAAGTCAAACTTTGAAATGATAGATTTTGTCAGCGAGTCCAAGGAAACAAGATTGAAAAACTAAGAGTGCATTATCCATCTATAATAGTGAAAATCATCTGATATATCAACATGTCTCTATTGCATGCGTTTTAATGTTTGCATTTTGTAATAACACTCTTATATTGATATGAATGTCGAAACTCGAGATCTTAAAGAGGTTGTCATTGATTCAACCAGTTGGTAGGTTTCACACTAGCTATAGCCCACAAAATATGACACACAGATTCCATGTCATGCACATCATTACATAACCATGGAAATATAATTGGCATTAATAGAATAGAGAAAATATCTATTTCTTGGTGAGGACATGAATATCTAGATAAAATAGCTATCGACCCTTACAGACTTCAGTATCGAGAGTAGGAAATGCATATTTCTATTCAACAGATTATGAGCATGACTCAGTAAAAAACAAAATTTTGGTTTTATTACAATTCATGGACCCCAAGTTACATTCCTTGCTCTAGCTTAAAACTTGAATAGATTTAAAATCATATCAAAAAATTTAATAAAACAACATCCTTTTCTTACTCAATGATCAACTGGACCAAAGCCTCACTTAAGATTACATCGATCGCATCTTCAATGCGGAGGTTCTCTACTTATATTGTCTCATTGTAAAATGAGTAAGTTGTAGAGTTTCTCTAGAAGGAAGTGTAATGAAGTCTACATTTTCATTATGAGTCCTATAGATCACTAGCAGGAAACTAAATATTGATCTCAATGAACAAATGCATTGTAGCCTTGCCCAATCATTAAATGGATCACATCCTTAATGCAAAATTTCTCTACTTATAGTGTCGAATTGTTAACGAGAATAAACTGGAGATATTTTAAAAGAAACTGTAATGAACTCTAAATTTGTGTTGTGAGTCTTATACATCACTAGGAAGACACTAACCATTCAATATTCACACTCATAACAATAGTCAAGTCGTTGTGGCTACCTCCTGGAATGGATACTGCATAGTAATAGTCTTGTCATGATTCTAAGGGACAATAAATACGCACACTAAGGAATGTGGAACCCTAGGGTTTAATGGAACAACCTTGTCCTTCGATTTTATGGTGGTTATGTCTCTCTTGGGTAAGGTTTTGTGTTTGTCAAAAGTTTCAATCATTGATTCTTTGGTGAACATCCACATAAAAACCAAGTCAAAACTACGTTAATTGTGAGTGATGTAAGTTGGATTGTTCGGATGCTTGGAAATTATTTGAATTATTTTGCTACTAATAAGCATTGTCATTGTGTAAATTAGTTTTTGTTTTTTTTACCTATTATATTGTATTAAGTATAAATAGCTTCTTCCTTAGCACATCACACTTCCCCATAGAATACTTCCCCGCATCCCTAACCAAATTCTTTCCACAGAATAAAACTTTTGCACATCAATATTTCTACACATTCAAGCTCCACCTCCATCTACACAACAATACTACCACACGTTTAGGAAACATTAATGAGTCGACATTAAGATTCACTAATGGTAAGCTTGATGAGATTTGGATCTAATAGTGCCACCCCAAAATTAATGTGCAACAAAACAAAACTAAATTGAAGTGTCAAAAAAATTTACCACAAGGAGATGAGAAAAATCCTAACAGCTACAACAAGTTATCTGATTGAATGACAAGTCAAAATATTATTTGGCATGTGAAATTCAATTCTTCCACTACCACAACGAGAAAAATTATGCAAGTTTAGGTTAATTAATTTATTTATAAAATATTTGATTAAACCAAATCAATGCAATTAGCCTGATTCTCTTGTTGTACTAACAATTCCATGCCTAGCTTTACAATATATGGAAAACAATTAAATTAAATTATTGTTGTTGTTAAAAGATTATATTCATTTTTGAATTTGTGTGGTTTGATTGTCATTGATGTCAGTCAAAACATGGCCATAGGCTCTAGAGAATACATGCCATTCAGTTTTGTTTTAACACATATAAAGTAGAGAATTCAATTTTTGGGTAGACAAGCATAAACGCATATGTATAGTTCGGGAAAAAAATGCGTTTTCATAAAATTGAGTCTATATGTTTTAGGACTCATAATGAAGGCATTCTACTACCCAACTATTCACAAAAACTTCTGATATTTTCAGGCAAGGGTTTATGGACTGAAATAATTGAAAAGTATGTCTTCCTTAAACTTAATGTTGTGACTATCACTAGTCGAAACAAAGATCAACATATTCCAATGTCTTGGCATATGGAACTTCTTCTCATCAGCAACCTCTATATTGTTGAAAGAAACTTGGTCACCTTGTTTCATAGTCTTCCAAAATATAAAAATCCATAACTAGATCCATGTAAAACCTATGATTTTCTCACTTTGTTGAAATTAATGAAAGTGGATAAAGCTATGATAGGGTGTGAGGTTTAAATAACGTAGAAGCAATGGGAATTTGGAATGTACTAGAAAAATATGGAGTGTGAATATTATATAATGTACCCTAATTGTGCTCTTGAAAATTTATAATTGATTATAATGTTTTTTGAATATTGTCGAGAGTTCGAGATCAACAAAGTTCAAGCAACACGTTGTGGAGTTGCTGTGTTGTATAGTTACAATATAGGTACACCATGTGGGGCGGGAGAAGTAGTTTCATGTGTAAATCCTCAACGATATTTTAACTAGGATGGCATTCAACACAACAAGATAGCTAATTTATTTTTGGCCATACTGACTCATATTGTGCTAGGATGGTTCATCCTCCACAAAAACTATCCTCTGCATCTTTCATCTCTACACAAACCATATTCTGCACCACAACCTATCTCTTAGAAATTATAATCTTTCCCATATTAGAGTTGGGTAAATTTAGGAGTGTCAGTTAACTGATTCAAGTTAAGAGTTAAGTCATATTTTGGGAAAAGTAGAATTTAGAGTGTATGTGCCTATAAAGTTAATTTACGCTAGTGACTAGATGAAAAATATTAAATATCCTTCAAAGTTTATTGTAACAATCAAGTTTTTGTGTGATCAATATAAGAGTTGATATTTAGTTTTTTACAATATAGATGGGACACTTATCTAGCATTAGAAGAGTGTGTTTGTTAATGGAATAAATTGGATTCATAATAGGATCACTTAAAAAGGCACATAGATTATCTCAACATCTTCTCTTGCACTATTTTCTCATTAAACAACGTAGCTTTTATTTAAGTTGGAAGGACAAAAAAAATCTTGCTTTTAATTACTATATCTTCATTGTCTACCTCTTAATCCAATGTAATCACATTTAAATTTGGTAGAACAATCAGGTCTTGAACAAAATTAATTTTAGTATTTGAAGCAAAACCTAATAACATGTTTGAGTCAAAGGAATCATTTCAATTATCCATGGAGGTACAACGAAATTATTCCAATTTATCTAATATTGGATCTCGAATGGCTAAGAAAACTCAATATTCTGGATATGTCATATTTATGTTGTTTGTGTTTCTCAGAGATGAATCTATGATGGGTTGAATGGAATGCAAAGATGAAATATCAATTCAAAAACAAAATGGTGAGCCTACTTAAGAAATTTATTGCACTAGTTAAAGTGGTAGTTAACCATTTGTAAGAAGTCAAAACATTTAAGGGGTAGAGAAAGTAATGTGGCATCTCCATCCCATTCATTTTCAACCATAGATGGATAGCCACTTATAAGCCATTAAAAATCTAGCCCTTGAGGGGCCATTTCACCATTATAACACAAATATGGTTTTCTTCACGAGGTATCTAATTCATTCAAATCCACACATAAGGTGTAATGACAAAAATGCAATGGGATTAAACAAGCATTCATTAACATTTCATAGCAACCAAGAATTTGTGTTTAAATTAAACCTAACCACACGTAACATGCACAATCCATGTTAATTTATTACAATAAATAATATTCAATCAAATTTCATAGACACTTGTTTTTTAAATAACAATGGTCCAAGGAAATTAGTTTCATATGAACAATTTTCATCCTAGTCATAGGCATCCACTTAAGATTCCATCCCCAAGTTGGGTTATGAGGTCACTAGGGAAAATCAATGTAAGATATAGGCTCCCACTCACTCTACCCAACTCACTACACTCATGGAATTGTTACTTCACTCATTACAAACCATTACACAAATAATCTAACCCACAAATATCAATGGCACTCTCTTTCACTTCCCTACACAACATAAGGAAGATATTCCCCTACTATGGTCGACAATGCCTTGCGTATTTTCTACCCTTTAATTCTCTTTAGTGTAGGCAGAAAGAGACCAATATGTTGAATTTTTTCTAGGAATAACTTGGAAGATTAAAATTTGCCTCTTAAATAACTAATTATCAATTTAACTAATGGGTGAAAGATTCCTTAGTTACCCAACCTTTGTGCTCATCCGTAACCTCTCTATCTCCTCACCAAGGACAATTGATTCCCCTTTAATGGTGTTTATTTTGATCATATTCATACTTATGGTTAATTAGTATAAGATAATTAGCAAGCACTACAACCATAAGCCTTTTTTATGCTTCAAATGCACCATGAAATTACTTACGAAATGGTTTTTTCAACCTATTGTGAGACTTTGTGATCCACCCATATTTTAAATAGGGGTCGCAAATTAGGCTGATAATAAAGTTGAAAAGTATTTTTTCCAAAAAACCAATATAATATATGTCAAAAATCTAGGTCAAAAATTATTTATAAAAAAGCATAATTTTAGATTCTAAAACATATGTTAAAAATGGATATTACAAATGTGGTTGAAAAAAGATTTAATAGTTGCCATTTATTACACAAATATTATAAATGAGGTAGAAAATTATTTTGAAAGTTTAATAGGAGATATAGCTTGAAAATTTTATTTCAACAAAATGTTATTGATCATGAGCTCAGAAATGATCCTAGTCATAGTTAAAGATCAAATCCTAATCCTAAACTCACTTTCTACTCTTAAGATTTGCTTGGCGAACCTAACTATTACACAGTAATTTGTCACCGTCTTTACTCCAGTCTTCCTACTGTGTCATGTGACCAATTCATACATGCCCAAGTTAGACAAATGCTCTCTGATGTTGCCGAATGACCCACTTTACCAAAGCTTCTCCCTCATCGCATCTGTTGGCCAAATAAACACGTTGATGGGCACTCCAAAACAGTCCATAAGCGCTGCCATCGCGGAAGTACACGTGCTTCCCGCGATGGTCGAATTTCATGTGCCAGCGCAACTGTTTCTTGTATTTTCCCGCGATGACATGACTATCTCAATTATGCAATAGCAATGTCAGTGCGGCAGACCAGTTATGTGGCCGCGATGATCCAGTCTCGGTGAGTTTTTTCCAATAGTCGGCCTTCCAGATGACTCCAGACCTGGTTGTTGGCTTTGATTATGTCACCCTCCTTTCTCTGGCGTGGCTGTTCCATCATTTGTGCTACCCTCCTTGGAGATAAGCTCATCCTCCCACCATTCATGGAGACTCCTTCTCCTTTTTAAGCTCTCACCATTGCTATGGGCTGCTAGTTTCGGAATTCTTAGTCTTTGGAGTGTTGCTCATAGTATTGTGAGCTTGTTAGATAGCTGGTGTCACAAGTGTGGGTTTGTTTAGGAGCTTGAGGAAGGTTGTGAAGTGCCTTTGATCTTGTGTGAAACTTGTGTGTGAGAGAGACTTGTAATTTGGGAGATCCATCTCTAAGAGTGAATTCTTGAGGAACATGCTGGCTGGACCCTCCTGAGAAGGCTTGTGACATCAACACCTGGGTTATAAGCTTACTCTATTTTATATTTAATGAAATCAATGATGTTTTCCTATGTATTATATGCAATGTACTAGATAGCTCATGATTTCTTGACTTTATGAGTAAATATTTCTTTGTTGTATCCAGTTACGTGCTTTGTTGTATTTCCTTTGCTTTGTTTCAGGTTGATTACTCATCAGGAGAAGGAAGCGGAAGCTGGAGCAGCTCAACAAAACACCATTGACCACCGGTTGAGGTAGGCCTCCAACTTGAACTATTTAAGGAGAATTGTTGTTGATTTGTCCTTGTTTGTGACTAGACCCACTCTAGGGCTAGAGGGGTTGCCTCTATCTGCAGAGCGGACACTTTCCTGCATCACAAATTGTCGACTCCGCTAGGGAGATGGCCTTTGTTCTTTCCTTGATCACTCTTGCCTTGAGTTTTTTGTTCTGGTCTCTTTTCAAGTTTTTGGGGATTAGTTTTCTGTTTTCTGAGTTTCCTGTCCTGGTCTTGGAAATGCTTTATTTGTTTAAAGATTGAATGTTTTGGTTTGGTAGTTTTTGTCTCAGCTGTGGCTGTTTTTGAACATCATTGCGCTTTTTAATTTAATAGTCATGTTATCATCGTGTCACCCTTTTTGTAATTTCCTGTCCATCGCGTTATTACACCTAACAGTCGCGACAGTTCTGTAAATTGGACCATCACAGAAAAGACGTGTACTCCTGCGCTGACATCAATTTGTTGTTGCGTGTCATTCTTTATCAGTGCTTTGTTGTTGTGTATTGCCTAAGCTGATTACTGTAGAATTGAATTTTTTCAATTCTGCCTCCTGAATGAGTCAATCTTGCTAGTCTCTGCTTTTCTCACTTGGTTGATAACTTGTTTTTCACTGTCTAGAGGTTGAGGCACTCTCTTGTGAGCTTTGTTGGATGAACCTTGCCTTTTTGCTTTACGACCTAGTTTTATTGTTTCAAGTCCTTTGGATCAGTTTTGCTTGGTTGCTTGTTTGCAAAGATTTGTTTGCTGCTTGCTGTTGGTTTGATTGAGACTTCCCCTTTGCTTACTTTTGGTTGATTACTTAGTGATCGTTGTTGAACCAATCTTGACATTGTTTCGATTTCTCTTCACTACCTGGACATAGATTACAACAATTTGGATCAACCAGTTTTCCACATTTGTTTGTTGCTTATTGGTTTCTTTAGATTAAAGGCATCAAAATCAAAAAAATTGCATTTCATTTAGCATGCGAAAGTCAAAGTAAATTTGCATTTCAAGTTGCATATTGAAAAGTGAATGATTAGATCTCTCATTAGCAGTATCAGTGCATATTAAGAATTGATGTCTGCTTGCATTGAGTGGTTGTTTGTTGGCTTGGTTTTCTTGGTTTGGGAATGATCTCTCTACCCTCCCATAGGTAAGTGTTCATCGAATAAAAAGGATACTTCATTCATTTTAGCTGCATCCTAGGCTTTGATATATACATATGGTAAGGCCTGAAAATTGAAACATAATCCAAGATCAACTTTAAAATGAACTGAATAAATCTAACAACACATTGGAACATAACGCACACCTTTAGAGGTCTAGGCTAGAGACGTGCTCCAACATCGTTAAACCTAGTCACTTTTGTTTCCACTCAAGGTTGGGTGATTCCTCCTTCTGTGACTCAATAGTGGTCTAGTACGGATTTGTGCTCCCACGTACCATCGAGTATATGGGGAGACCCCACTAGGTTATCATCCTTTATCCATAGGAAGCTGTGTCTACCGCCTTACAAGCCGTAATGCACCAAACACAGCATTCGGGAAGATTGGATGTTGTACGAAAAGTCCTTGGTTTTCATATGAATGCCAAGGTGTATATGTAGTTTTACAGATTTGTCTGGTAAACCTTTTGCCTAGTTCTCCAGAGTAGTCACTTTCATTCCTTTTCGGACTCCCTAAAAGAAAAGGTCCATCTAAGCACTTGTCACTTCAGGCTCATTAAAGATTCGAAGGTGACTAGAGTCATCTTTTGTCCTTTTCTCGACTCTTTAAAAATGAAAAGTTCAAGTTTTGTTCCTGTGTCTTAAAATTTATTTGGCCACGATTCACATTTACCTGGTTAGATCTTATTTGTGTTAGCTTGAGTAGGGTCCTTTCTCGTTAGCTTGGCTAGGATCTTTTGAAGTTGTCATCGTGGCAGAATCACTGATCCCGTCTCTCGTTCCAAGTGACCAAGGATCTCCTTCCTCTGTTGCTCCCGAGGTATCGGTTGTGAGTGATACTCTCCCTATTATTCCGAGTATCCAACCGATTAACTCTCGCACTCCAGACGACGAGGCTTACAAAATTCATTGGAACCCCGTTTGGGAGAATTCTGAAGAAGATATCCCTCCTACTCCTCCTGGTGTTTTGGTCCCAATGTCTTCTTCTGATATGGAGGACATATACCCTGTCACAAGTGAAGAGTCCATTGCAACGAGCGGTGAAATTCCCAGCTCAGCGAAAACTCCACCTTTTCGTAGCACCCCTCTTGGTGTTACATTTTCTTTACGCTATAAGGTGTTAAGGGATGTTATGTCTTCTAGGACTCCCTCTACGAGTTCTATATGGTCACACACCATGACTCCGACCTCGGAGTCCTTTATTCCTCAAATTCACAATGTGTCCGTCACTTCCGTCCCGACTATTCCAACTGTTTGTGTGGCTTCTTCAACCCCCGTTGTCGATGTCGTTACTGCATCCTCAGTTTTGACCGTTGCTACTGGGCCTTCTTCAAGGTTAGCTTACAGTGGCCCGTCGGCATCCGTACCCAGAGTTGTTAATCCTACATTAAATGCCCCACCTTCTTCTAGTTCCATTCTAGCAGGGGGGCATTTGATCAGTATTTACAAGCTGTCCAGCATTTGGGCTCGCAAGGTCCATTCCATTACTACGATCCCGTAGGACATCAGCTTTATCTTGCCATATCCTTACCATCTCATCCAACCGTTGAGGTCTCGATCCATTATCAGTTGCTTGGGGCACCACCACTTATCATGGTGGCCAAGTATTGCCTGCGCAACCTCAAGGACCACCTAATCAAGGCCAACCATCTTATGTGCAAACCTCTCAAGGGCAGCAGTATTACGGGTAGTCTTATCCAGGGCAACCTGGGGACCCACAAGGACAACCCTTTCGGGGACAACCTTCAGCCTCTGGTGGTCCATCTTTTACCTATTTTGCTCAACCTTCTGGTAATCCAGGACAACCATACATGCAACAAGGTCAACCTGGTGTCTAGCAAGGTTATCATTCTAGGCAAGTCGGTCAACCTTATGTTCAGCAAGGCCAACCCACTGTCCAGTATAGTCAAGCATCTGGGCAGGTCGGTCGGCCTCAAATCCAATCAGGTCAACCAACTATCCAGTCCGCTCAGCCACCCGATCTGTCAGGACAACCCTTAGTTGTGCAAGGACAACCGAACACCCAACAAGCTCAGCCTTTTCAATGGAATGCTAGGGGAAATCCAGGGTCAGCCATCCTATAACCCCTATGGACAAAATCCCTACGGAAAAAACCCTCCGGGACCAAATCCGTCTGGACAAAATCAATGGGGGCAACCGCCAGCTGGCTGGAACTCTGGCACTCCTTCCTATCCGCAGCCCCGTATTTCCTTTAACACTCAATTACCCTTTTTAGTGACATTGGAATTACTGGATGTGTCCAAACTGACAAATGATCCCATTCTTCATAATTCGTATTGGCCACTGGTTCCAACTAAGATTCTCGGTGATTGTTCCAAATTCGATGGTAAAGCTGGAGAGGATCCTCAAGATCACGTCATGACTTATCATCTATGGTGTTCATCGAATTCGTGGCTTGATGATTTAATCTGGCTACGCCTTTTTCAAAGGACTCTCATTGGCTCTGCTGCTAAGTGGTATATTGAGTTATCTCGGGGATCTTTTCAGGATTTTAACTAGTTGGCTATGGCATTTTTAACTCATTTTCAGTTTCCGATTTGATATGAAACAGGAACACACCAACTGACATCCTTAAAATAGACAACAGATACACATATCTCTAATCATATCCATGAATGGAGATGGCGTCGTCATTTGTTTAAGTTTTGGATTCGCTTCTCACGGACTGGTTCACGACTTCATTCATCGGTCCGATAGCATGGGACATTGCTATGTGGGCATGTGTAACTGAAGAGCAAGCTAATGCTCGTGCTCAATATGTTGACTTGGTTTACCCCCAGTCTGGTACGTTGTATGATTATTTTCCTGATGCCCTGAGACCAGGAACTTCCAAAGCCCCGCCGACACCATTTGTTGACGATATCATTGGTTCCATTAATCCGCCCTCAAAGAAAACTTTCACGAACCCTCGGAAGAAAAAGTCGAATGCTCTGAATGAAAATAATTCTCACGCTGTATCTAATTCTGGTAATACTTCCAAGGTTAATGCCGTCCAGTCCACCACGGTGGACAAAGCCTCGAAAGGAAAGAAGAAGTGAAAAGGAAAGAATAAAGCGGATCAACCTAAGCAGGATTCCCCTAAGCCTCCACCTGAGGAATGTGCTAAACGCAAGCCCAAGTACCCTTATCTTATCTGTGATGAGGATCACTACACCGAAGACTGCCCAAGGAGGTCTGAAGTTAGTCATTTGTTGAAATGTGTTCTCGGGACTCCTGTTGTGCTCAAAGAACCTTTTCCCTCACAACAAATGCAATTGGTGGCTGATCCATCTCAACCCTCTTCTTCCTTTGGTTCTCAAGTATTTATGGCTGGGAAAATTCTTGTCCACATCAATACTCGAGCAAAAGAATATCAGCCACCTGCCAAGAAAGAGCCTGAGGTCCCCTCTAGCGCTCCTTCATCCAATTCTGGTCTGCTCCATATCGAGAGACCTAGCACTGAGACGCCCATCCGACCCCCTCCGAAAGGTGTACTCCAAAAATCTTCTTACAACCCTAATGCTCGTGCTGCCTAGCACTATAGCATCGTTGAGGAATTAGCTCAGGCTCTATCTATTATGTCTGCCTTAGAAGTACTCCAGAGCTGCCCCTCTCAGAGGAAGTCCTTGCTATGATCCATTGGTGGCATAGACCCGACTAACTCGGATCTCATTACTTTTGACCTGGAAAGCCATATACCGAGACTGCCTCACCAAATCTCCTTCCTCATACACGTCATTATCAATTCCAAAACGATTCATCATATGGTCATTGATGAAGGCACTTCAACTTGCATCATGTCTGTCACCTGTTGGAAGGCTATTGGTTCTCCGACGCTAAGCCAGTCTCCTAGAACCTTGGAAGCCTTTGATGGGAGAGAGTCTCGCCCTTATGGTATACTCCAATGTTTTCCCATTTCTTCTGAAGGGAAGACGGTCGAAGTGGAAGTCGAAGTTGTTGATGTTAATCTTACCTATAACCTCCTTCTTGGGTGTAGCTGGACATATGCCATGCAAGCCATGGCTTCATCCCTATTTCGTGTCATTCGTTTCCCTCATCAGGGGAAGATTGTCACCGTAGACCAGTTGTCCTTCTTCGCCTCCTCTTCTGAAGGAAACATGCCTTTTTTGGAGCATACCTCTAAACCATATGAGAGTGTGGGAGCTGAACCTTTTAAAGATCCTACCCTGATGGGTGTTTTTTCACTCCCACCTCCTAACATCGCTCCTAACAATATGATTTCCGTTCTCTCTCATCCATGGGTTCTCCCTCCCACTAATCAAGTATAATCTTGGGGCGATGAGATGCCGCTAAGTCCTGCTGAGCTCAACTACGTTGAAATCGTTGCTGCATTGGCTCCCCCTTCTGAACTTGCTCCTTCAAGTAGGGCTCCCGACTCGTACGCTCATTCCCCTTGGCTTGGAGATGACGCTTCTTCGGATCCTTTAAAGGAAATATTTCCTTTTGATGAAGCCATTCTCGAGACCATGTCTCTCGAGGATCCTCCTTGGTCTGATCATCACCATCGTTCCTCGTTTCTCCCTACCCACAAATGAAATTCTTAACCATCTCGAGCGGTTTTCTCCTTGTTTTGAACCCTTTGCTTCTGGCTCCCCCTTGCACCCTGTTGACACGATCGGCCCTTTTGTTAAACAGGGTATTGATTATTTAACCTGTAACCCTCACTTAGCTGGGGGGCATGGGCATATCATCAATGCCAGTGATTATTTTACATAATGGGCCGAGATGACGCCTACATTATCTAGGACGATCATACAGCGGTGCAAAGGGAGCAGCCCCGAAACAGGCTGTACTTGAAAAATTACTATGCGTGAATCCCATGCACTTCGATTTGTACATACGTGTGTTTTAGCAGATGTGTTGTGTGTGTGTGTTTTCATGTTTTTGGCTTGGTTTGAAGGTGTGATTTCCACTTATTGTGTTTTTTGCTTCTTGTGCAGATGTCTGGTGCACCTTACGTTGGTTTCACTAATGGTGCCTACCGCAGTACCCGTAATTTTGCCCTTTGCGGCGTGGGTGATCTACGATCCTCATGGTGAGTTGAAAGATCTTCAAGGTGTGTGTTTAGGTTGTACCACAAACAATGTCGCCAAATATAGTGTTGTGATTGATTTACTAGTCGAGGCAATTAATCTCGGTATTCGTACATTGGTTGTGAACTTGGATTCTCAACTTGTCATCCACCAGCTCAATGGGAGATATTCCATCAGAGACCATCGAATTTTAAGGTTGTATTTACGTGTTAAATTCTTAGAGAGGAACTTTGATTTCATTACATATCAGCATATTCCATGATGGCTGAACACGTTAACTGATGCATTGGCTAATCATGTATTAGACAGACATTTGTGTAACATATAATCAAAATATCATACAAGAAAGCATGTAAAGCACAATAGTGGACCATAGGAATATGTATATATATATATATATCTATATATATATATATATATATATATATATATATATATATATATATATATATATATATATATATATATATATCTTGTGGCACTCTGAGGCGCTCAAAAATAAATTTACATGTCCAAATAGATTCTGTGTTCTCTATAAATCTGAGACACGTGTCTCTCAAAAATCACCAGTAGGAAATAAAAACCTAGTTGTCTACTGTGGCGGGTTGTGCTCCTATAGTGCACCGTCGCTCGTGCCACCAGCCTCAATAGGTGGTGCATCCTGGGTTCCACTCCTATTGTGTGGATTTGGGACGCTCTAGGGACCTCCTCGATCCCCATGTAATCTGGAATCCCTGCTAGTAGGCCCTCAAGGTTCTGGATCACTGTCTCCATCGTATCATCTTCTGGAGGAGCCAGGGCTAGTGCTCCAATGCCCTGCGCATCCCTCCGCGCCTCTGGAGCCAGTCCAAGGGGTCTCACTGGTCCTACATCTGCATACCATAGCATTCGTCATTAGGACATGTACATGAAAAAATCAAAAACATCATAAAAATAAAAATAAAAAAATGTGATCAAGTGTCTTACCACCGTCATCCCACTGCTCTCCATCGGGCAGCTTCATGTCAGGGTCTCCACGGAAATCCATGCTGGCATACAGCTAATCCTCCATGAATATCGGTTGTCGCTCCAGCCACTCTCAGAAAAATGTCCCCCACACCATTGGACGTCTGCCACATCCTCGTGGCATGACGTGAGCCCATCGTGTGGCCCTCGTCTCATGTGGCCTGGGTAAGTCCAAATCCATGTCTTGCAATTGCAGTGCTGGCACCCGCTTCAGCATGAGCGGGACTAAGATCGATCCATAACCAAACTGCTTCATCTCTCCTCGACGAAAATTGGTGAGTTGCCTCTTCATGCTTGCTGCTACTGCCTCTGCCCAGTTAAACATGGTGGGATTGAGACACTCGACGGCCAGCCGGAGATGGGTCTTCGAAGCCTCATGTTGGGCTTGGGAGCCCGCTGCCCGTGTCACCATGAAAAGCATAGCACGGAGGATTATGTCCTCCACTGTTGGGATTGCCACCTTCCCACTCCTTGACATCCGTGCCTGTGGGCACACTTCAGCCATCAACATATCTAAGGTATGAACCCCGGGTCGCTGCCCCTATAGAACGGGCCTCTCAGCTCGACGAGATGGCCTGGTAAAAAAATAGATCTCTCTAGAACTGAACTCGATATCCCAGCCTCAGATGATAAATTTCCCATCTGTGGGATTCCAGGACCTAATCAGTAGCTCCAACAAGTCAGGTTGTGCCCGTAGGCGTGGAGTTAGGAAAAATTTGAGCAATTTGCATGCCCGTAATGCGTTTTGACACCCCACATCGGCAAAAGCTTCTATATCATTATTATCGTGCGCGTGTTCTTGCCAAACGAATGCCATTATAACCCTGCATGATGAAAAATTCCATTAGGCACCTTGGTTGCAAAGATTTAAATGTAAATTTTACTAAAAAATGGTCGCGCGGCATCATCACATCTGTTTCTAAAATAGACGCGATGATCGTGGGCACCAGTGTTAAGTTTTCCTGGTCATCGCGGAAGTACATCACTTTTTCGCGATGACCAGGACGCGGTCCGTGTAAATTTTTATTGGTCATCACGGACCCGATAGCTAAACCCGCGATGACCGAGAGCGGAATGAGAATTGAAAAGTTTGCTCAAATTCACACATCCCACCATCAAATGCAGCTAGAAAGACATTAAATCAGAGTGTAGGATAAAGTCTATCTTCCTGGAAGAAGTTTCAGGATGAATGATGTACGAACGGGCCAGAATTTGCTCGCCAACCTCAGTGCTCCAAAACGCTCCACAGTGACTCAACGGTAACAGTGGTAAAAAATATGGATTAACCTCCCTATTTATGGTAATTTTGTGAAATTAAATATTACGTTTCATAAATGAGGGTTTTTTCTCATGGTTTTTGCTATATGCATGGTCAAAATATGGTTTTTACTGTGTTTTTATATACATTGTTCATATTATCTCGAACGGGTTTACGTGTCATGTGTTCTTTGTGCAGGATCTCAAATAGTGGAATTACGACAGTTTTCATATACACTTGATCCAAAAAGTCATCTTTAAGCTCTTTTCTGACTTGAAACATGAAAACATGGCCGAGTTTCCCTCTTGACTCGTTAAAAGAAGCGAGAGGCTGTCGCCTTTAAGCTCTTTTTTCGACCGTTTAAACACAAAAAAAGATTGCTGGGCTTTTGTCATTCCAGGCTCGTTATTGGTTGCGAAACGACGTGCTTCTGACTACTTTTTTACTTTTTCGGGTCAAAGTTACTACTTACGAAAAGCACTCCTTGATCGTAATGGTCAGGCGGTTCTTTCGAGTATCGTCTTATGCATTTTCAGGCTCGAGAGACACAACTCTACGGAAAAGGACCCGCCTGGAGTTTTCTTTTTCGTGTCTTTTTCAAACTCTCTAAACATGAAAAAGACTTCGAGTTTCACCTATGTCAGACTCATTAAACCCTGACGTCATTGGACTCGTCACCATCACGAGACTCAAGCTTCTCCTTCCCAGGGCTCCTTAAACTATTACTGGGTTGGACTCAATAACAGGTTTATCATTGATTGTCTATGGTAGCTAGTCACTCTTGAACATCGACACTTTTGCCTCTTGTCGGGTTGGGACATCCATACATCGTCATTTGGCCTTCCGTGGGTTTGGGTTATCATTCTAGCCTTGTTTCATTCGATTCATGCCGTCTCCTTCGAACCTCTGACCCATTGATTCCTGAATGCTGCCACACCCCCTCTGGAGTCGTGTCGTCGATATGTTCAAGAGTATAATCCTTCTGCAATTTACACCCTCAGCTTCTCCTTTGGTACTCTGTTTTCGCCATCTACCACTTGTTCCTTATCTCATGTCATTGATGGGAGAAACATTATGGCCTCCTGCGACTGGTCGTCTCCTGTCGACTTCAGCTCATTATCCAGGAGATTGATCTAGAGATCCCCTTTGGCACCTTAGAGCTTGCATGCCTCAATGGCAAGTTCTTCACACCTGACGGTTGACTTTCATCATTGGTCATTGATTGGGTGATTCCACGAGTGTTCGAATTCAGATCCTTTTTCACACTTCGTGGATTGTGCTGGACAGTACCTTGAGAGCCATTGGCATTATTGGTGGTTTCTCTCGTGCTTGTTAATGGTTTCATCATTGACCAGTAATCAAGCAATTTTCTATCATGCTCAACCTCAACACATCTATTCGCATGTTAGGATTTTTACTATGATCAGATGGGTTCAAGATCCCGAACTCAGCTTACACATGTTCGTGCTGCGTGGATTGGTTTTATGATTACATGACTCATTGATGGATGGCTGCGACCATAACTGAGTCTTCATGGATGGCTGCGACCATACCTTTATTACCATCGTGGTCTCATTAGCTGGGTGGCTGCATCCATACCACAGACCTATGTCATATGTCTTTCGGATGGCTACGCCCATGCCTAGACTACATGTAATTCATTATCGGAGATGTCATTTGTACTTGCGTGCAGGTTCTTCTGGATGATGTTCCAGTTCAGTCAATTTCGTAAAGCGTTTCACCCCTCCCACTCTCTCGGGCTTCATACTTTAGGGGGCATCTATTAGACAATAATTTTTCACTGTCTTTACTCCAATCTTCCTACTATGTCATGTGACCAAGTCATACATGCTCAAGTTAGAAAAATTCTCTCTGATGTTGCCAAATGACCCACTTTGCCAAATTTTATGCCTCATCACGTCCGTTGGCCAAATAAACGTGCTGATGGGCGCTCCAAAATAGTCCATAAGCACTGCCATCGTAGAAGTACATGTGATTCCAGTGATGGTCAAATTTCATGTGCCAGCGCAACTGTTTCTTGTATTTTCCCATGATGACATGACTATCTCCATTATGCAATAGCAATGTCAGCACGGAAGACCAGTTATGTGCCCGCGATGATCCAGTTTGGGCAAGTTTGTTCCAACAGTCGGCCTTCCAGATGACTCCAGACTTGGTTGTTGGCTTTTATTATGTCACCCTCCTTTCTCTAGCATGGTTGTTCTGTCATTTATGCTACCATCCTTGGAGATAAGCTCATCCTCCCACCATTAATGGAGACTCCTTCTACTTTTTAAGCTCTCACTGTTGCTACGGGCTGCTAGTTTTGGAATTCTTAGTCTTTGGAGTGTTGTTGATAGTATTGTGAGCTTGTTAGATAGCTGGTGTGAAAAGTGTGGGTTTGTTTAAGAGCTTGAGGAAGGTTTTGAAGTGCCTTTGATCTTGTGTGAAACTTGCGTGTGAGAGAGACTTGTAATTTGGGAGATCCATCTCTAAGAGTGAATGTTTGAGGAACATGCTGGCTAGACCCTCCTGAGAAGGCTTGTGACGTCAAGACCTGGGTTGTAAGCTTACTCTATTTTATATTTAATGCAATCAATGATGTTTTCTTATGTCTTGTATGCAATGTACTAGATAGCTCATGATTTCTTGACTTTATGAGTAAATAGTTCTTTGTTGTATCCGGTTACGTGCTTTGTTGTATTTCCTTTGCTTTGTTTCAGGTTGATTACTCATCATGAGAAGGAAGCGAAAGTTGGAGCAGTGCAACGGAACTCCATCGACCACCGGTTGAGGTAGGCCTCCAATTTGAACTATTTAAGGAGAATTGTTGTTGATTTTTCCTTGTTCGTGACTAAACCCACTCTAGGGCTAGAGGGGTTTCCTTTGTCCGCATAGGGAACACTTTTGTGCATCACACTAACAACTAGTTGAGTCTAAATCACATTCTACGTCGCAACATTCAACAGTAGATTCATAAGCTCCACAATGATTTTTATATATGTTACGGTATTATGCTTTACATTCAGATTAATGCTTGAATCTCTCTTCATTATTAATATCAATTACAACAATCTAATTTAATTCCATAGCATAATCAAACAACAAATTATGATTGTTGTTAGCTTTCATAGTGTTAAATGAATGTATATGGAATGTTACCTAAAAGAACTCCATCACGGCATGATAACTTCACTATGTAGAGCTCCACATCTATTTAATTCCTTGGTAACACTCCTCAAGCAAGGCCTTCCTTGCTTCAAGAATTGATAATATTAATGCTAGACTAGTAGAATGTTTTTTGGACACTTAAGTTAACCCTAGTTTACCAATTAAAGCCAATAAATGGTTCTTTTGTTGGGACCACGATGTGATTTCGAGGCCTTAGCAAAATGAAGTAACAACTGGCTAAACCACAAGTGGAAGATTGTTCTGATGATAGAACGAAATATTTTCTAATGAGGAAGCTCCACTATTTTTTTGGAGAATGGAAAAATTCAAGGAGACATTCATGTATGAATGCATCTTTGAAATTTTATGTATAGAGTTTTCTAGTGAGTTTGTGTGAATGGTTGCATATGCTTGAGGAAGTTCCATGTCACCATTGAGGAGACAAGAAGAAAAGTAAGTTGAATCTTAAATCCAATAACTTTGGAGCATTGTGATCACTTGGTTAATCAAGTAATAGACTTTTGGGGAGAGCAGAAAATGGAAGGATGCATTATATTTAGTTTGTAGTAGAACTATACTAATTGTACCAAAAATCTAAGGACCAATTTTAGAATGGGTTTTGAGAGAGATTGGTGAATGTCACAAACCCTACAAGGATAAAAATGTTGTTGGTGAAGGAAAATTTGTTTCCTACTAACCTAGTGAGCATGTTGTTGTAAAAACGTATATTAGGGAATGGGTTACAACGAGGTTGGCAAAGATGAGAGCTCAAAGCGCCAAATGAAAATGGAGGACAAAAAAGCTAAAGAGAAAGTTGAACAATATTTGAGGAAGTAGAGATAACTAACTAATGGTGGTTGAACTAGATGTGGTAAAATGAAGAAAGCCATGAGGAGTTACAAAATGATATTAGTGAGGAAGAGAGTAGTGAAGTGAGGATGAGGGATTTTTAGAATTTGAATAGGAAAGGTGAGTTAGCCAGTGAATGGTTATGAAACAAAGGTTTGGTCAGAAATATAGCTCAATAAGGAGTAGTAGTCTAGGCACATCAATGAGGTCTGATGAACACAATAGAGTGGGTTTACGAGACATATGTGATTAGAAAGTGATAGGTTGGATACATTGTAGAATGATATTGTGGATGAGAAAGAATCAAATTAACTAATAGGAAACCATATTCTAAGGCCAAAATATGTGCCCCTTCTAACTAGGGAGGATGAGAACCTAGTAGTGGGCATGGCAGTAGACATTAGCAACGTTGGCCTCATACCAACCCCAGACCTTAAGCTTCTTAAATACAATTAGGTAACGGTACACTAGCTTGTTAATAATGGTTCAAGTCCACCTAGTAGTTAGCTTACTTATGGTGGAGAAATAGGAATTAGAGGAAGTAGTCTTAACAATAGTGCAAGTTGAATATTAGGAGTAGCACAATTGGGAGTTATAGTTATTTACATAAAAAAAAAAAAAGAGTTTCATGAGTTTTAGTACTTATGATGTTTTGAATTATAACCGAGGAGAATGTAAGAGAAATAATATTAGATGGAAGCACTATTTAAAAAATTTAGTCAACATAAATAATCTGGAAAAAAAACGTAATGATCCACATACCTTGATATAAAACAAACCTTAAAAATGTCATTCTCAAAATATCTCGTGTAGTTACCTAATATCATTCAAGTAGAATATCCAAATTATTTATGTTAGTAATGGTGTGATCATATTTTTCATTTTCCTAAAGCAACTCTTTCTAAACATGCACCCTGTCAAGCATAAATCATCCTAACATATATCTTGGAAGTAATATAAATCATCCAATGACTATCCTGAAAAGAATTCTCACCCATAGACCTGGTGACAGTGCATGGATCGTATTAAAGGGGTATAAGCTTCTTATGGGAGTTTGTTAATTTCTCTTAATGTGAGTCCAACCATAGCTTGTCACAAACTTGAAACTTATGCGAAACCCAATGGATTGTGTATCTTCTTGTACTTGGAGTTGGCAAATTTCTACAAAATGTTATGAACTCATTGTTGAATTTGTTGGATACGTTCCTCAAATGTGGTTGCTTTTCTTAACTTATTCCAAGCGTGGGATGTATCTTCATGTGTTACTCCATGAATATAGCTAGATTAATTTGTGCCAATTGTTGGGACCCTAAGCACACCTGAAAAGGCTTGTGGCTAATAGAAATATGAAGAGCTATGTCAAATTTCTATTGAATATTTGGAAAGATTTCAACATGTGTATGTGGATGCTCACAATTATATATTCTAAGGACATCTATAATAATCATATTGACTATTTTCTATTTATTTTTCTAGGGATGGAAAGAAATGGATTTGGTCCAATTTGATGTCCATCATGGAACAAGGGTTAAACCAGAAAATATTGAGGAACCAACTATCCCTATCAGGAAATATGGTATTTCGAAACCTGAAATGAACCAAAATATGCTTGAATAAGAGCTTATGAGTGGATTTTATTATGACACTATTCTTACAGGGTGTCAAAATTCCCATCTTAATGAAGCGATCAACAACGACAAAAACAAATTCATTAACATGCTTGACTGACGAAAAAAATGACATAAAATCCATGGGCACTAACTCCCAAGGATTACCTACAGTAGGAGAAAGCCTACAACTAGTGTAGATGGCCACTTCCTTTGGCAGAATATTAATCTTCCACTACTTATAGGCTTTCACAATAGAATGAATTTCATTGTTATACATTGGGTATCTATGAAACCCATTATAGAGTGTACGGATATGATAAACAATTGAACGTTCATTTTTGTGGGGTCACCACATCAATGACATGAACAATTGGCTTATAGGGTCCTTGTTGTGTAACCATTCATCGAAGAAAGCTACTTCCCCGATGAGATAGAGGTGAAAACAGATAGATGTAAAGGTTGGATAATGACGTGAACCTTGACTTGGTAACTTGCAACTTGTTAAGTGGGATAAGTTGAAATTGGACATGAGTAGTCTAATATGAGTTATAGTTAGTTCTTAGGTGAACAAGACATATCCTAGTTGTAGTAATTGTAACTTGGTCAAGTTGTTGTATTTGAGGAAGGACTTGGATGGGTTCCCAAGTCCCAAAAATGTAAGGGTGGTTGTGAGGGCATGATAGCTAAGGAGTGTCAGGGCATGCTAATGAATGAAAAGGCATCCCAATGAATGAAAAAGCATGCTAACACATGCGAGATAGTGTCAATGCATACTAAGGAGTGTTAGGGAGTGCCAGCACATCACAAGGGAGAACTAGGTCAAAATGCATGGAAATGAATGAATATGAGTGTGTGCCAATGAGTGCCAGTGAATTCTAGGTGTCCCAAGGATGAAGTGTACTAGGAGATGTTCATAATAGGACTTGTAGGAGGCAATCCTATGGTTGTGATAAGGTGCTAGACAAGGTAGTTTCAAACAAATGGAGAATTTGGGTTGGGCACAACATTGTTTTTCCAATGCCTTGGTTGGCTTCCCAAGCCGAAAAAAAGTAAGGTTGTCTATGAGGGAATGGAAAAAAAGAGCTAAGGTGTGCTAGGGAATGCTAGGAAGTACTAACACATTCTAGATAGTTCGAAGGCATGTTAGACATGCCAAGGCGTGCCAAGTGTTAAGGCTTGCTAGGATGTCTGAAGTGCTAGGATGTGGCGTGAACACATGTTGTGGAGTGTTAGCACCAGGTGTCAGGGAAACACAAGGGAGCACTAATTTCAATTTGATGGAGCTTAAGTGTCAATGAGTTCCAGGTGTGCTAAGAAGGGAGTGACAAGATATGTTAGACAATTCCAAGGCATGCTAGAGTGTTAGGGAAGCATACCAATATGCGCTACGTTCCAAGGTGTGCCAATGTGTGCTGAGTGTTAGGGAGTGTCAAGGAAACACAAGACAGAACTAGGTAAAAATGCATGGAAATGAATGAATAAGAGTGTGTGACAAGGAGTGTCAGTGAGTTCCATGTGTGCTAAGGAGGGAGTGCCATGGTATGGTAGGCAGTGCTAAGTCATGCTAGCGTGCCAGAGTGGTATGTGGCCAAGATGTACCAGGTGCTAGGGTGTGCCAACACGTGCTATGGAGTTTTAGGGAAACATAAAGGAGCACTAGGTAAAATTAATCCATGCAAATGAATGATTAAGATTTTGTGAGAAGAAGTGTCAGTGAATTCCAAGTGCGCTGAGGGAGTGATAAGGCATGTTAAGCATTGTTAAGGCATGATAGATGCTAGGGAAACACACCAAGATGTCTTAGGTGCTAGGGTGTGTCAATAGATTCCAAGGAGTATTATGGAGTGCCAATGAAATGCAAGTGAGAACTAGTTTCAAATGCATGGAAATGAATGAATAAGTGTATGTGACATGGAGTGTCAATGAGTTTTAGTTGTTCTAAGGAGGAGTGACAAAGTATGATAAGTAGTGTCAAGGCATCTTAGAGTGCCAAGGAATGTCAGGGAGTGGTAGGGTGTGTTAGGGAGTGCCATAGAATTCCAAGGAATGTAGGGGATGATAACATGTTCCACATAGTGGCAAGGTATTGTTAGACATGCAAGGTGTTATGGTATGTCAAGATGTAAACTATGTTGCTTAGTTGTTTTTATGGCCACAGTTGAATGTGAGCGTTGACTTGGTAACTTGATAAGTGGAATGAGTTAAGATTGGACGTGAGTAACCTAAGATGATTTATAGGTCATTATTAGGTAAACAATGCATAGTCTAGTGGTAGTACCTATAACTTAGCTAAGTTTTTGTAGTCGAAGCAAGACTTGGTTGGGTTCCCAAGTCCAAAAAAAAATTAAGGGTAGTTGTGAGGGCATTATAGATAAGGAGTGATTGGGTGTGTGAAGGAATGAAAGGTGGGCTAACACATGCCAGACAATTTCAATGCATGTTGAGGAGTTTTGTGGAGTGCCAGGGCATCATAAGGGAGAATTAGGTAAAAGTGCATGGAAACAAATATATAAGAGTGTTTGTGAGGGAGCTTTAATGAATTCCAGGTGTCCCAAGGATGAATTGTGTTAGGAGAATTTCAAAATAGGAATTGTAGGAGGAAAGATTACGATTGTGATAAGGGGATGGAGAAAGAAGTTTTAGACAATGGAAGATTTTGGGCTAGGCACAACACTATTTTTCAATGACTTGGTTGGGTTCCCAAGTCACAAAAAAAGTAAGGCTATCTATGAGGGCATGACAACTAGGGAGTGCCAAGGTGTGCAGGGAATTCCATGAAGTGCTAACACATGTTAGATATTTTCATCGCATGTCAGTCATGCCAAGTGCTAAGATGTATTAGGTGTTAGGGTGTGGTGCCAACACATGATGATGAGTGCCAGGGAAATATAACAGAGAACTAGTTTCAATTTCATGGAAATGAATGTATAAGAGTGTGTGATAGGGAGTGTTATCAATATATAGGTGTGCTAAGGAGGGAGTGACAAGGTATGCTAGGCAGTTCCAAATCATGATAGAGTGTTAGGAAATCATGCCAATATGTTCCAAGTGTCAAGGTGTGACAATGTGTGCCATGGAGTACTAGGGAGTGCTAGGGAAACACAGGGGAGAACTATGTCATAATGGATGGAAATGAATGAATAATAGTGTATGACAGGGAGTTTCAGTGAGTTCCAAATGTGTTAAGGAGGAGCGACAAGGCATGATTGGAAGTGCTAAGGAATTTTAAAGTGTTACAACAGCATGTGGCCAAGATGTGCCAATGCGTGTAAGGATGTGTTATTTGGGAGTGTATCAGGGAGTGTCAATGAGTGCTAGCTGTCATGCCAAGGAGGGAGTGACAAGGTATGCTAAACACGAGTAACACATGCCATGGAATATCAGGGCATGTCAAGAAGTGCTAGAGAGTGCTAGGTAGTTCTAGGGTGTGCTAACATGTGCCAAGGCATGCCAGGTGTTAAGACATGATAGGATGTGCAGGGTGCTAGAGTATGCCAATATGCGTTAAGAAGTTTCAAGGAAACAAAAGGAATAACCAAGCTAAATTGTAAGGAAATGAACACATAAGAGGGTTAATAAGTCAAGACTTTATCTTTTTCAAAAGGGGCATGCTAGGCACACTAATAATATGTTTCAATACATGCCAAGTGCCAATGTGTGCCAACTGCTAATGTTTGTCAATGAAATATTATTCCAAGGTGTTCCAAGGCATGTTAGGGACTACAGTGCATGCAAACACATGATAGGGGAGTCCTATGCTATGCTAGGGCATGCCAACATGTGCTTGGGTTCCCTACTCATGGTAGGATGTTCTAGGTACAAATATTTTCCAGGTACAAAGATGTTGCAAGACATGTGAGACACCAAGGATGTTAGTGTACTATTCCAAAGAATGTTAAGGTGTGCCATGAGTGTTGAGGAGTGGTAGGTATCTCTCATTAATAGAATTGATAGAGCTTGATTATGTATTAAATAATATAGTTCCTACACACACTAGTGGAACTTTATTTAAAGGAAAATTACTAGATAATAAACCTAATAGAGATGAATCATGTGTTGAATCATAGGAAATTTATATTCTTATGACTTGAGGGAAATTTCATGGGCTGGTTGCAGGTGTTAAGGATAATCGTTCAGAACCAGAAACGATTTCTTCAAGCTCGGGTGGAAATTCTTCTCGGGTTTCCTTTGGAGTTTCAGTCATCAACCGCCAATTTTAGTTATTCTGTTGTGACATCAAAACTAGTTAATTTACCTGGAATATGGAAAACTTCCACTTTTTCAACGAAATCAAAAGTAAATAAAACAAAAGTTTATAACCTTATCGCGTCTACCATTCCACAAAATTTTAACGTCTTCAATCTTCGTCGTCAATCTCATTCCTTAATCTGACGGTTATCGCTTCACTCGCTCAACAACTAGTCTCGGCGATCTCCACCATTGATTAAACCCGCTTGATCTAATGGATGTTGCGTAGTCTCACGTGGAATCTTACATGATGTATAATGAGCCGAGAGAATGTGAGAAAAGTAGTTTTCATGTGCTACATTTCGGCCACTAAGTGTAATCACGTGAAATTTTAGAATACAACTTACCACCTTGAGACCACGGGGGATAGAAATTACACCTACGAAGACCGATTTTCTGTTCTGACTAACACATGCACTTGTTACCACGTGATGTCCATTAGATCTGTTGGATCTGTTGATCGGATGATTTAGATCTTTTCCTAGGTTTCTTGCGAATTTGTCAACATTTCCTCTTTTTGCTAAGATTTAGCACTTCTGCCAAGGTTAATATGTCTCTAAGTTATATTGAGGATATCGTTAACTAAACTTTGTGATTTCGTAATACATCCCAATTAACTCAATACACAGTGAATGAAGATTTAAACGCGAGAACACAAGATTATATAAAATCTAGTTTTAAAGGGGCCAAACTAGAAATCAATAGAATTCAAAAATATTTCGAAGGAAATTAAAACCTCCGGGATTGACCATTCATGCAAAGAATACACAAAGACACAGAGATATTTCAAATTTTATTGTCTAATCCTCCATAGTTGAATCCCTTTACATTAATTCAGAACTTACAAAAATACCTGTAGATACAACAACCAGATCGTAAATCAATGGATCTAAACTACCTAATCCTATCTAATCTGCATGATATTCTCCTCGAGAATCTCAACTAAGCCTAAATACTTGAATTAATTACAAGATAATCCAAATGCCTAAATTCTAGCTCAAATTCTATCTAGAAATCTTTATAAAGTGACAGCTAAAGCATCCCACTCCTTTTCTTGTAAACCTTTTTTATATTTTTGAATAAAATTCAAAGCCTTTTATCTTCAAGCCTCATGCTCCTACATCAGACTACCGAGGACAAAATTATTCATGGGCTTCTGTCCATGAGCTCTTCTACAGAACTGCCCAACTTCTATAGCATGGCATCTGTTATCCAGGTAGCATCAACAATCAGTTGATATTTCCACTTGACCAAATACTGAAAATACTCCTCTCCTCTGGCCCTTTTAAACACTAATATGTCTAAAAAAAATTCTTGTCGCAATGCCTTTGTTGTTGGTAATTTTTTTTACCTAATCAACCTCTTGTTCTTCCTTACCTTCTACTATATCCTCTCCATTTCCACTTTCATACCTATATGAATAAACAACATTGAAAATTGGAGATATTCCAATATTAGGAGGTAATTCATTTTCATATACATTTCCAGAAAATTTCCTCAAGACTCTGCATGGCCCAATTTTCTTAAATTTTAACTTGTTATACTCCGTTTTCAGAAATATTTCCTTCCTCAGGTGTGCTAAAACCAGATCTCCAACCTCAAAATTAACTTCTCCCCTCTTCAAATTTGCTTTGCTCTTGTTGTTTATGTTGCTATCATGTAACTGTTGTTTTACCTGTTCATGTAATGCTTGAATCTATGAAGCGAAATATTCTCCTTTGTCACTTCTCATTTCAGGTTTTCCCAAGCCTCTTAATCTAGACACTCCTCTTGTGTCGATTCCATAAATTATATGGAATGGACTTTGCCCTGTACTCCTGTTAGGAGAATCATTATAAGCATATTTAGCCTATGCCAAAATTTGATCCCTTTGTTTTGGATGTTCACCTATAAAACTTCTCAGAAGATTACCCAAGCTTTTGTTTATAATTTTAGTCTATCCGTCAGTCTGAGGATGATAAGCTGAACTGAAAGTCAGTTTAGTATGAAGCTTCTTCCACAATTTCCTCCATAAATGACCAACAAATCTAGTGTCTCTCTCTGAAACAATGCTCTTAGGTAGCCCATGCAATCTTATAATCTCCTTAAAAAACAGATTAGGAGTGTGAGTAGCATCAGTGGTTTTATAACATGGAATGAAATGTGCCATTTTAGAAAAATTTTCAACCAAAACATAAATTGAATCATTTCCTCTTTGATTTTTTGGTAAACCCAAAACAAAATCCATACTTACCATATCCGAAGGTCTATCTGCAATAGGTAATGGAATATACAAACTTGTGTTCTGGATCCTTCCTTTTGCATACCAATAGACTTTACAATTTTTCACATACTTCTACACTTCAGATCTCATCTTCTACCAGAAATAAAACCGGTTCAACTGCTCATAAGTCTTGTCAGCACCAAAATTTCCTCCAAGTCCACCACTATGTTTCTCCTTGATTAAATTTTCTCTCATATAAAAATTTGGTATGCACAATTGATTTCTTTTAAACATCAACCCCTCTTGCAAGAAAAATCGAGTCACTTACTTCTCTCTAACAAAATAGAATTTTACAAGCTTCAAATGCCTCCTTAAAATGTAAATCTTTCTCATATAATTCCTTAAGAAAATCAAAACCCAACATTTGAATTTGAATTTCCTGAACTAAGATACTTTTTCTCCTTAAGGCATCTGCTACCTTGTTTGATTGGCCATTTATATTCTTTAGTACAAAATTAAAACTTTGAAGATATTCAACCCATTTTGCATGTGTCTAACTAAGCTTTGGTTGTTTCATAATGTATTTTAATGCATGATTATCTGAATAAGGTATAAACTCCTTAAACATCAAGTAATGTCTCCACTTTTTCAATGACTATACAACTGCATAAAATTCCTTATCATAAGAAGAATATTTCTTCTTTGATTCATTCAGTTTTTTTATAAAATAAGCTACAGGTCTATTCTCCTGACTTGAAACAGCGCCAATGGCTTCTCCACTAGCATCACATTTCACTTGAAAAGGTTTATTTAAATCAGGCAAAATTAAAATAGGTTTTTCAGTGATCTTTCTTCTCAATAGCTAGAAGTTCTTTCATGCTTCAATATTCCATTTAAATGGTTATTTATCCTTCTTTATAGTATGAATAATAGAAGCATTGATCTTACTAAAATTCCTTACGAATTTTCTATAAAAACTAGCAAGACCATGAAGACTTCTTACCTCAAAAATACTTTTCGGTGAAGGCCGCTCTCTGATTGCCTATATCTTCTCTGGATCCATCTTTAATTCATCAGAAGAAATAACAAATCCCAAATATACAAACTCTTCCTTCATGAATGAACATTTTTTTAAATTTAATAGTAGCTTTTCTTGTTGCAACTTCTATAAGACATAATTTAGATGTCTCCTATGTTCCTCTTTAGATCTGCTATAAACTAATATATCATCGAGATATACTATTACAAATTTACCACTAAATACTTTCAACACTTCATTCATAAGCCTCATGAATGTATTAGGAGCATTTGATAACCCAAAAGGCATTACCATCCCTTCCTACAGTCCTTCATTTGATTTAAAATCAACTTTCCATTCATCTCCTTCTTTAATCCTGATTTGATGATAACCAGTTTTTAAATCCAGCTTTGTAAAATATCTTGCTCTACTCAAACAATCCATCAAATCTTCAATTCTAGGTAAAGGAGATTTGTACCTAATTGTGAACTTGTCGATTGCTCTTGAATCAGTGCACATTCTCCAACCTCCATCTTTCTTTGGACTCAACACTGTTAGCACTGCACAATCACTCAAACTCTCTCTAATTAGTCCTTTTTCTAAAAATTCCTGAACGTGTTTTTTTATTTCTTCATTTTCTGTGGGAGTTATCCTGTAAGCTGCTTTATTTGGTAGATTTGTCCCCAAAATCAAATCTATATGATGAATAATTTTTCTAATGGGTGGTAACTCATTAGGCAAATCATCTACAATGTATCACAATAATTCTCCAGCATCTCTTGAATTTCAATTGGCAAATCAGAAATTTTAGTAGAAGCAATTATTAATTTTGGTTTGCAAATCAATGAAAAATTTACCTCATTAATAGGGTCCTTCCACTCAGTAATAGGGTGTTTGGATTAGATTTCCTTGATACATCCTCTTCTTCCATAGGCATCAATGTATGATTAATACCACCTTTACCAAATTTATATGTGTTCTTTTTCCCATCATGCATAGCTCCTCTATCATATTGGCAAGGTCTTCCCAACAATATGTGACATATATCCATAGGCATCACATCACACAAAATTTTGTCTTTGTATATGCCGAAATGAAACTCCACTTCACACCATTCATTCACTAACAACTAATGTCCCTTTTGACGCCATGACATCTTGTAAGGTGTTGGATGTTTCTTTGTCTTTAATTTCAACTTTTCCACCACTTCTGTAGAAACCAAATTATCAGTGCTGCCACTATCAATTATCATTTGACAACATTTTCCTTCAACCTTTCACACAGTCCTAAACAAAGTCTTTCTCTGTGCTGGTTCAAAAACTTCCTTTACTGGCTTCAACAAAACTTTGTTAACTAGAAAATATTCCACTTTCTCTGGTACATTTTCTTCTTCTAGCACCTCTTCTACTTCTTACTCAGTCTGAGCAACAATTACATTCCTCTCATTTGTTCCTACATTTTCTAGGCACTCATAGGCTATGTGTCCCAACTTATTACATCTATAACATATGATTTCTCTTCCACTGCTTTTGCCTCCTCTCCCTCTAAAAAAAACTCCTTCTGCCACTTGCATCACTTTCTGTGGTTGTATGATGACTCAAGCGGCTGCTAGCTCCATATCTAAGTGTTGTAGATCTTCCTCTACCACCTTGACTTCCTCTTCATTGGAAAGTACCTCTACTTCTACCAGATTTCTTCCTCGTGAGTTTTTCTTCAGCCTTCAATACCATCTGCTAAACCTCTTCTACTGTTTTATGAGACAACACACAAATATCATCTTGGATTTCCATTTTGAGACCATTTATATATCTTGCAACCTTCTCATCTGTATCATGAATTTTTCCAGCTCTTATGCTCACTTTATAAAATTCCTCTATATATTATTTCACTTTCAAAGACCTATGTTTAATATGTTGCATCTGTCTATATAATGAAATTTGATAATCACTTGGAAAACACTTACCTCTCAACTTTGCCACCATCTTGTTCCAATTTTTAATTAGTTTCTTACCAAGTCTCCTTCTTTCTGCCTACACTACATCCCACCGAAGTGCCACATGTCCTTTCAATTTTGTGACAAAAAATTTCACTCTCTTCCCTTCTTCCATTTCTTCATAATCAAAGAATTTATCCATGTCATTAATCCAGTCTATCAACTCCTCAAGGTTTAAACCTCCTGTATTAACTGAACCCTCAAGTCTGGATTTAGATGTGGATCCCAACATTGATTTAAAGAATCTCATTTCAGGAGTAACTTCTAGAGGTTCCTCTTCTTTTGCAGCTTCAACTTTTGGCTCAGTGACATCTCGATCTCTTTGATTTCCCATTTCCACTGGTTCTAATCTAGCTTGCATATGTTGCATGGCTTGCAACACTTCAATATTTGCGACTAGTCTTCCTCTTCTTCGACCACCACCACATCTTCCTCCAACTTTGAATGCCATGTTGGATTTATTTTTCTGATATTTGAGATCCTATTCAGTGTTAATATGGTGCTCTAATACCACTAATGGTGGGCTAGTTTCAGGTGTTAAGGATAATCGTTCAAAATCATAAACGATTTCTTTAAGATCGGGTGGAACTTCTTCTCAGGTTTGCTTTGGAGTTTCAGTCATCAACATCAAATTTTAGTTATTCTACTGTAACAACATAACTAGTTAATTTACCCGGAATATGGCGAACTAACACCTTTTCCACGAAATCAAAAGAAAATAAAACCACATTTTATAACCTTATCGCAACTTCCATTCCACAAACCTTTAGCACATTAAATCTCTGCCATTGATCTCATTCATTAATCCAATGGTTATCGCTTCACCCGCTCACTAACTGGTCTGGACGATCTCAACCATTGATCAAAGCTGCTTGATCTAACAACTATCGCGTAATCCCGCGTGGAATCTTTCGTGATGTATAACGAGCTGAGAGCACACGAGAAACATATTTTTCTCATGCTACGTGTTGGTCGCTAAGTGTAATCACATGAAATTTCATAATACAACTTACCACCTTGAGACCACGCGAGATAAAACTTATGCCTATGAGGACCACTTTTCTATTTTGACTATTGCATGCGCTTGCTAGGACACGATGACCATTACATCTGTTGGATCTGTCGACCAGACGATTCAGATCTTTTCCTGGGTTTCTCACGAATTTGTTAGCCTTTTCTCTTTCCGCTAAGATTTAGCACTTCCTCCAAGGTTAATCTGCCTCTAAGTTATTTTAGGATATCGCTAACTAAAATTTGTGATTTCATAATACATCCCAATTAACTCAATACACAATGAACGAAGATTTAAACATGATAACACAACATTATATAAAATCTAGTTTTAAAGGGACCAAACTAGAAATCAGTAGAATTCAAAAATATTTCGAAGGAAATTAAAACCTTTAGATTGACCATTCATTCACAGAATACAAAGAGACACAGAGAGATTTCAAATTTTACCATCTAATCCTCCTCAACCAAATCCCTTTACATTAATTCAACACCTACATAAATACTTGTACATACAACAACCAGATCCTAAATCAATGGATCGAAACTACTTAATCCTATCTAATCTGCATCATATTCTCCTCGAGAATATCAACTAAGCCTAACTACTTGAATTAATCACAAGATAATCCAAATCCCTGAATTCTAGCTCAAGTCCTATCTAGAAAGCTTTGTAAAGTGATGGCTAAAGGATCCCACTCCTTTCCTTGTAAACCTTTTTTGTATTTTTGGAATAAAATTCGAACACTTTTGTCTTCAAGCCTCAGGATCCTGCATCAATTTGATACACACTAATTACTTCTTAAAAAATTGATTGACTATAACCACTATGACCTTGGACACATAATGAAAAATACTCCACAACAATGGTCTTAAATTCTTTTTTTTTTTTACAAAAAATATAGTAGCATGTACATAGTGTCATAAGAGACTCATTGGAATGATCAATGATGACGAACATTTCTTGACTGTCACCAAAAGTAGCCAAAAATGGCATTGGTGAGGATCATTAAAATATCGTCACTAGAAGTGTCACCAAAGAGAGAATTAGTGATGGGCCTTTAATGACCCTCACCAAAAGTGTCACCAAAGAGAGAATTAGTGAAAAACCTTTAACGACCCTCAGCAAAAGTGTAATTGAAAATGGCTTTGCTGAAAAATCTTAAAGGATCGTCACTATATACACTAACAACAATGTTTTCTTAAAGGCTGTCAGCATATGTGACATTGGTGACGGACCTTAAAGGTCTGTCACAAGCATGAAGCGTCATCAAAAAATCATTGGAATGATCAATGATGACGAAAATTTTTCGACCATCACCAAAAGTAACCAAAAATGGAATTGGTTGGGGTCAAAAAAATATCATCACTAGAAGTGTCACCAAAGAGAGAATTAGTGATGGGCCTTTAACGACCCTCACCAAAGTTTCACCAAAGAGAGAATTAGTGACAGGCCTTTAACGACCCTCACCAAAAGTGTCATTGAAAATTGCTTTGGTGACAAGCCTTAAAGGACCATCACTATATACACTTACAACAATGCTTTTTTAAAGACAGTCACCATATACGACATTGGTGACAAACCTTAAAGGTCTGCCATAGGCATGACCCTCACCAATGACCTTTCTTCTTGTAGTGATGTATAGTATCCATGTAACAGGGTCCTTCCCATCAAACTTCCTCATATAAATCTTTTGAACATGTTGGGTCTTCAATCCACCATTAGAGTCTATGACATCATTATTAACATTTATTTTGTTCTCATCATGAGTTTTATCTATTACCTTTTCACCATTAGAAAGCTTTTCTTGTAGCAGCTTTGTCAAACCTTCCTTCAAACCTTCCATGTCCTTCTTCAAATCTTCAATGTTGTCATTCATACCATCCATATTAGCTTCCACACCCTTCTTTAAACCATCCATATTACCTTCCATGCCTTTTTTTAAAACATCCATCTTAGCTTTTGTAACCTTTTTTATAGTGAAATTTGTTGCACTTGGTCTCGTAACTTTGATATATCATGTTGCATTTCTTCCTTTTCTTCATGACTCATGTTAGATATTTTAGGTTTCTTACTAGGTGTTTCCATTTCCGTTCTTTGGGGAAACAATTAATAATAATTATGCTTCACTATGCCCTTTGAAGTCCTTCAAACTAATTTTTCAATCCAAACCTATGAAAAATTTAAAAAAAAACTACACACTTTTTTCACTTTGTAGGAGCCCGATATTGAATTTGATGTATGTCTGAAATTTTAGATCTCCAAGGTATGAAATTGAAAAATGAAAATTCCCTCTCAGTCCTCTTTCAAATGCCAGCAGTCTAATCGAAATTGGATTATTCAATAAATATTTATGCCCAATCTCCAAAGATGACCTGATTATAAACTTTTTCAGTAGAGCGAACTTGTAAGAAATTTCACGTGTAATTGTTTCAACCTTTGGACTTCAAACCGATATAAAGAAAACTACAGTCTCTCCTCTTACTGTAACTTCTTATGAAATTTCAATCTCATACTCAGAGAGAATGTTATGACGATTTTTCCAATGTCACCTATTTATGATGTAACTCGGGAGCTTGCAAAAACCCTAACTTCCTCGGATCATATCTCCAAAAATATATTGGCAAAATATCTAAAATTCAGACTTGATGACCCTAATGATCGCTTCTCCAACGGATTTTTGTTTTAGTTTCTAACAAGTTGCAAAAAAAAAGTTATAGTGAAAATTCCACAATGGCCTATTTTGAATCAGCAAAACCATTGAATCGAAAGATCTGATAACAATTGTTATGAAAGGAGCTCACAGGAAGAGAGAAAAGATGATGAACTCCTTAGAAATCAGCCTCTTTGAGGGGGAAACCTCCTTTATATCACAAAAATGAACAATTCTTGTATGATACAAATGACAAAACCTCCTTTCTATATAAAGGAGTCTAAGGGGTCACAATATAATCAAAGTCAACATAACAATAATAATATAGGGCCACAGTAATAAAAATAATGGGATTCTGTGGGGCACAATAATAACAATATGGGGACAATAGGGTAACAATAATAACAATAAGGGATACAATGAAAATAGTAATGGGGGAATGACTAGCACTATAAGGACCTAACAAAACTTCGCTCGATTTTGACAACTTGACAATAATACTATCTCCAAAATACCAATAGTAGATTGCTTGAAAATGAAAGGATAGAATAGTATTCCACATAAACATAATATGAAACTAGACCCCAATCATCTAAAAAATTAAAAAATATATTTAGTAATATTTAAATTCTTCAAGCAAAAAGCATATGGTGATATTAAGACTAAGACCCTAGATATGCGAATGTGTGGAAATCCAAACATTTCCACTAGTTTGATGATTAGTTACCTCCAATTTTTTAAATTTGTTGCATCTCCTATTCCTTTCCTCCCACAAATCAAGTCACCATTAAATGGAATCAAATCCCAATCATCTAGCAAACCAAATAAGCTCTCTGGAAATGGTCAAATTCTTCATGTAATAAGTAAAATGTAGTGTTAAAATTGGAAGTGTGGATATGTTGAGGTGCAGAATCATCAATAGATTGCTTGACAGTGGTACAAAAGAAAACTAGAATACCATCACTAGTTTACCTGAAAATGCAAACAAAGAGAACGAGAATACCATCAACAGGTTGCTTGATAATGCAATCAACAAGATTTGTACCATCATTAGGTTCCAAGACAATGTACGAAAGATAATTGTCATCATATACATATAATCACATTTTGATGGTGTATTGTAAATGTTTCATGTGTATTGAAACTAGACAACAAATTAATAATAACCGCTTTGTCATAATTTTTCTTATAGGAAACTTTTCATAGATTAGGTAATACTTTCTTCACTTCCACGCCTCATATAACACAATATATTATAGTCATGTTATTTGCATGTATGATACAGTTTAATTGATGAAAATAAATAAAGTGATAATCTTCATTGAAAATGGTACAATAAAGCATAATTTCATTCATAGTTCTAATAGTTGTAAATGGCTTACTACATTTCACACACATAGTTAAATGGATTTGTATATGCACCAGTTGTTGTCAGTTTTCCTTGCAAGCACTATAAAACGTATACAGAAAACCACGGCTTAGAAACTTGAGATCAAAGGTATTTTGTCCTTTTCTCTCTCTTTCTCGCTCTCTCTCTCTCTCTCTCTCTCTCTCTCTCTCTCTCTCTCTCTCTCTCTCTCTCTCTCTCTATATATATATATATATATATATATATATATATATATATATATATATATATATATAGATACACATGCACACACATAATAATGATGATATAATAAATATTAGTGTGCATATTCAACTCACCGAATAAAGAAGTTTTCTTTGATATTTGACTTTCTTTTCTTTTTTGAATGAACATATGAACATGGATTGTGAACTTTATACAACTTCTTTTCTAACTATATTTTTTAGGAAGATGAGCAGAAAAACATTTTCTCACAATTCTATTTCAAATTAAAGGCATGTTGAAAGAAGTTTGTCATGTAGCCCCACAGGGGTAGGTGAGTTGGTAATCATAATCCGGGGAAGTCCGTTAGAAATCCGGGCTCCATACTGAAGGTCACGAGTTCAAATCTGCTGGACTTACACTAAAGCTATATAGAGGGGCAGGTGAAGCTCCCAGTGGTTATAGAGGTAGCAGTCAGAATCAACCCCGTGTAACGCGAGTCGCGAGGCTGCCCCTATTGTCGCTTCCATTGTAATAAAAAAAAGAAAAAAAATTTCATGTACCTCAACATGTTACATATGCATTATATGTAAAACAATACATGTAAACCATATAATAGATGGAAAATAACTTTGTAGCAATGTAGCATTCAGATAAATAAAATATTAATGTTTCCTTGTTTTGTTCTGCATTCCTGTCTTTGATTTCTAGTATATAGTGCATTCATGTATGTGTTGATGAAATTAGAGCGGCATTGATTATTCCATCTGAAAATAGATCACTAGTATGGGACATATTTACAATCTTCATATTTGGAACGAATTGGTACTTTACGGAAAGAGGACAAATGTTCTCTACAATGTAATAACTATTTATATAAATAGTTTTCTCATAGTCACCACTATCATATTTATTTTTTGTAATTATTTCTAAATTTCTATTAAAAGCAAAAGAATATGCAATAAGTTTTGTCTCATGTTGTTCAATAAATTGTGTTGGCACAAGAGGTGTTATTATCACTTTGGCTTTCTTATCCATCAAATCTACATTGAGTAATATTTTTGTCTTATTTGCTTTGTCAGAAAAAGTTCAATATGTAACTAAGATAATGCCTTGAAAAATGCTTCTTGTCGTATTGTTACTGATATCTTCGATCAATAATGGCAAAGACTCGATCTCTTTTTTCCGAGTTGTGATCATTGAATTTAAATTAGTTCAAGAAAACAAAAAAGAAATCTGATATACAATTAACTTGGAATGAGAAAAGCTTCGTTTTTTCTTTTGTTTCTTCCTTGTTTTTTGTTCCTTTCAGTTTTTGTCCTTCAATATAAGTTTATGTAATATTGTTCATTTCCATCTCTATTGCCTAACTAATTTCTAATGTCACTCATTCGAATACGGTATTTTTTTCCTATTCACAAATAATACATTCAAATTACTACTTAAAAGGACATTATAATTGATACTATGTAAGAACTAACTCATGAAGACAAAATCGAATAACACAAAGTCACTGTTAGTGCATGTTCTGATATGAGGTTCATAGTTACTAGATAAAATCTAATTTTTATGTATATATGTAAAAGACCAAAATAGATTTTAGTTTTAATAGATTCTATAGTTCCTTGTTCGATATATTAAATTGAAAAATTAACAAATGTACAAATGTAAAAAATATTTATTCAAATATTCAAAGTAACTTTTTCCTTGTAATTGTTGTCCTAGATCTAGATCTCTAAGAGTAATATGTTTCTTGAAAAGTGAAAAAGCTTTGTTTTTAGTTAGAGCACATAAATATATATCGAAAAAAACAGAGTTGTATAATGTAATAATAATAAAATAATAATAAATATAACATTAACACACATATTAGCAAAGTTAACAATGTGTTTAGATGTATCTGTTCTACTCCTGTTCATTTTCCATACTCTGATAATGTGAATTAGATCAAATATATAGAAATAAAATGAAAAATAGGTTCTAATTTTATAACACGAAAATAATTCAGACGTAACATGTACACGAAGGTAACGAATATTGTATTAATGCTCTAATTACTATAATATAGAATAAAGGATTCACTATTTACCTGAAAAAATGCTACATGTTTTGCACCTTTATCTGAAATGAGTTTACAGAGATAATCCCTCACATCATGAAACCTCTAGAACATCCACTATACAACCCAGACAATAAATATACTTGTAACTATCTCCCATGATAAGTAATCAAACATGTGTTCATAATGTGTATGCTATAAAATTACATTATATACACCTAGTGAGTGCTCCTATAGACAACACAACTAGAATTAGTGCCTACACATATCACATTATTTTTTAAATTTTCAACGTACATATTAGATGCTAAGTAAAGACAAGCCTCATTTAGCCATTGGAAAATTAGAAATAAGATTTCCAAAATTTATATAATGATTTTTGAATTTACAGGAAAATAGGAATATTCAACATTTTCCCAAAATTATTGTTAATATGTCGACATAAATAATCAATAGCCCACGAAGTTCAACCAATGAACCTATATATAGAAAGTCATAGTAATAAAAAAACTCGGCAAAATAATGGAGAGTCAACACGGGTCAACCACGAATTGAGCGTTGTAGTCCCTAGCGAGGTAGTGACTAATAATAATAATAACAATAATACAATATTTACCAATTAGAATCATATATTAGGTTTTAAAATTTTTATGATGTGTTCTAGATACTAAGTAATAATAATAATAATGATATTTCATAAGAATAATAATAATAGTCAATAGAATTTGTTGATGAGGAAAATGTTATATTGTGTGCTGAGGCACAAACTAACAATAAGAACTTCACATTGTAATTTTCCGTGTGTGAAGGTGTGAAGAAACCACACTGACGCTTTGTTCATTGTTGTAAACCTGTAATTAAACTTAAATATCATACTTTATTTGTTGTTTTGCTTAATGTAAGAAACTATTTCCATAGTTTGAATGCACAAACTATTTAATTTTGAAATATGAAAAAACAAAGTATAAACCAAATGCAAAATGTAAGGTTTCCATTTCAACGTGAAAGCATCCTATTTTATATTTGGATGCAAAAGCATTTTTTTACGTAACCAATGCATGCAATATTCTATGTGCGACTACTTAAAGTTTTTATACAACATACATTACATCCCTGAAGGAATGAGTTTCAGAATTCAAAAAATAGATAATATGAGAGTGCGAAAAATGTTCATACTAGACGTTATTATTGTGTAGCTATTACATTTGAATGGTTTTCATGATATATAAAGAGAAAAGTTTTTCCTCTAATTTCTATATATTTGATCTAACTCATATCATTGAATCAGGGAAGATGAACACAATTAGAATAGATATAGTTAAACACAATGATAAGTTTGCTAACAGGTACATTTCTATTTTATTTATTATCATTTTATTATTATTATTACATTATACAACTCTCTATCTTTTTTCTATATTTTTATGTATTATGTGATATGTAATGTTGTAAAGACAAAGGTATATGAACATGTATGTAGACATATGAAACATTCTTGAACAATTTTTTTCCCCTCCTCCCCGCAACTATTCTTCAGTACAAAAAAGATACATTACTTAGTATTTCATAAAATTGCAAATAAAATAATCACTGTTCAACTTTTGGCAAGTAATAGAGAAAGTCGTGTTCTTAATAGCCTTAAAAAACTCTCATTCTTAAACAACATACAACCTCAATTTCTCTTCAATATTTCTCCATGAGTACTTCCTCCTTTGGAAAAATGAAAAAAGTCATGCCACTCCAGAACATGCCCCATCTCCTTTGAATTTGATATATTGAGCTGCTTTGCATATATCAAATAAAATAAGAAATTGATTGAAGTTAATAAATTGCATGTTTTGAAATATTATTTTATAATTCCTATCTAGGTACACAGGTGCATCATAGCACTTCCTTTTATTTACACAATCCTTCATTCTACAGAGATTCATTTCTCTATGCACTTGTTCTCCCCCACAACTAAATCTATAAAACTTTAAAATGGAAATTTTTTTATAAATGAAACAAGAGTGAAAATAGCTAGCACTATCTATGATAGCGTCAATGTCACATTTCATATTATGTTCCAAAAATGGGGTTTCTTGATACATTTTCTATGATGGTTAAGTAATTGAGATAATGTATGTTGAGGTATAGAATATCCGAAAACAAAGTTTATGTTCCTTGATTTGTACAAATCACCTGAAGGAGTTGGTTTTTTATGTCAATCAAATAAGTAGCAATCTCAAGCATAATAGTGTCAGAGCACTAACTAGCAATATATCCATTCACAAAATTAGCCTTTTTTGTCCATGCCTAGACTCCACATACTAAATTAGCTTCATGTCCACTACAGGGGAGAGAGCATGAATCAATGTAGTCCCTTATCCTTAAAAGAATACCCCACACCCAATTTGTCTGCACACCCTTTCTATGGCACTTCCCCCACAACCTTTCTCCTTCCTCTACAAATTGATTACAAATATTAATTTAGGGTTGACTATCACAAAATTAAATATGGTGTTTTTCACAACACTTCAAAAAGTAAAACCCATAATTTAATGTATTATGAGATCTTGCTTTCAACCTCAACAAAATAGTTTATCGTATCATAAGTCCCTACTATTTTTAAAAATTGATAAAATTTATTATTAAATAAATTTGATTTGGTCATAATCAATGTTTCATTGTGCGATGCTTTCATGGTGTGGATAGTGGAAGCTATGCACAATGAAACAATATCCTACAATTATAGTTGTCAGTTGTACCACAAGCTTATAGTCGCAAAAACAATGTGTATTTTGTATGTGCCCTCTGAAAATTTAAAGATTCAACTATTAAAAAAGTATTTTTTTGTTTTTACAATATTTCACAACTATCATTGTACATTTTATTTTACGCGACAAAAGTAGAGCTACCAATGTTACATTATTATTTTGTTTAATTAGGCTAGTTGTTTGTTACACAGAGTAAGGAGAAAGGATGTGGGAGAAGTCAAGTGTAAAATAAAGGATGTGTAGAGAAATTGGGTACGGGATATGCAAAAGTAGCTTTGAAATATTAATTTAATGTGAAATATCGAAAAATGAACGCAAGTAGAACATATACAATTAAAGACGATGATAGACAATGATAAATTTTCTAAGAGGTGAATTTTCATTTGGTTTATTCTCATTTGATTATTATTACATTATACAACTCTATGTTTATTTCCTATAATTTTTGTGTCCTTTGTGATATGTAATGTTTTATAGAGGAAGGTATACGGAAATGTATACAGACCTATGAAATATTACAGAACAATATTTGTGTTCCCTACCTACACAACTATTCTCCTATAGAAAATAAACAGTTCACTTAATATTGCATAAAATTATAAATAAAAGCACCACCATTCAACTCCTCACAACCTATAGCAAATGTAAAGTTTTCAATAGCCTTGTTGTCATTTATCCTGAATAGTTCTCCACAAGTACTGCATCCTTTAAATGTCTTTCCTCTCAACAACTTAAGCTGCTTCCTTCAAATTTTCTATTAGTATTAATTAATTATACATATGCATATTAATTAATTATGTTTCCATAAAATTGATATAATTCTTGCCACTCCAAAACTTGCCCCATCTCCTTCAAATCTACTATATCTTATCCCTTCACATACGTTAAACCAAACATGAAAATGTATTAAGGATCCTTATAGTCTGTAAGCACTCTGCAGAGTTATCAATGTTACTTTCTTTGCGCCTTAACACAATAATATAAGAACATTAATATACCTCATAGTATGATCTTTATTTGAAAATGTTATATTTTTTGAGAAATTCCTCTTTCTGGGTCATTTTTCACCACTTTAGGAAAACAAAATTGCAATGTTTATCTTCTTGTAGACCTGTTAATTTTTAATCCACCACTAAAAGTTCTAGGCAACCAGCCTGATTCATTTCTTATGAAACTAATAAGCGTTTTTAGAATTTTCTATATTGTTTGTCTATATCCTTTTGAATTTAATCCCAACAATAAGAGAAATATCCAAATGAAACAACAACAAAAGCACACAGGAAGAGGCATATGTAGAGAGCCAACATATCTTAATGCACAACCAAGATACCTTAATGTTAATGGATAACATATTGGAACTTCATCAAATTCTCAAGCGGCTGGAAAATGAACTAGATGTCATAATAATGTTGTTAGAAGATCTCTTACAAAATGTGAACATCAAAACTAGACCTCCATTCTCATAAATCAATCAGAAGAATCATAAACCTCTAGGAAAAATGGTTGATTAATAAAGAAATCGTTACCAAATTTTGTAAATTTCTCAACCAATTTTGAAATTCAGTATATGCTAAACGCTATATATTGTAATTTTATTGATAGTAGAAAAACATATTGAAATATTGTGGAACATATACGTATGTATACATGTAAAATATTTTGCAAATTATGTCGTACTCTTACATACATCATTTCTTCAAATTAACATTCAAGTTACAATTTTTTTTGAGGTCTATATGATAATGATTGATTTAGATTTTTTTATTTTATTTTGTGTAACATGCCCTTTTTGATAGAAATTAGTTATGAAATGTTATTAGAAAAATGTCAATGTATTAGAAACATATGAAAATATGTTCTCTAATATTGTTTGACTAATTATAGGATTTGTGAATTTGATAAAACAAAATAAGAAATGACATTGCAAACAAGTTAACACAGCATAGGACAATGAAAAATGTAGTAAATAATGTTAGTGAATAGCATAGTAAAAAAATCAATACTCAGGTGGGGCGGGGGTGGGGGTGGGGTGCAGGGGACATTGTGCAGATTGGAGGAAAATGAAATGGAGTGGGTGGGGGAACAAATCTTCCTTCACATCTCTGCACAATGTATCAACATTGGAAATTATTCAAACTATGTAAAGAAAAAAACATGTTGGAATATTGAGGAATATAAGTATATCCATACATGCAAAATATTTTGTAAGTTATGTATGACTCTCCCATACACCATTTCTCCATTTAAGTGTTTCATTGATTATTTTTTTTTAGCACTATATGAGTAAATAATTTAGAAATTTGTTTAAATTTTGCATGAAAGACCCTTTTTTATAGAAATTAGTTATAACGATTTGGTAGAAATATGTCAATGCATTACAAACATACAGAAATATGATTTCTAATATTGTTTGAATAATTATAGGATTTGTAAATTTGATAAATCTATAAAAAAAAATGTAAGAAATCATATCACAAAGAAGCATGCATAACATTGAACAATGAACCAGTTACACATTACAATCAAAACATAGTAAATAAATTTAGTAAATAGCATAGTCCAGACATGACTGCTCAAAGACAGGGGGGAGGGGATTATGTAGAGTAAAAAATGAAAAACCGATTGGGTGGGAAGGGGAGAAAATCTTCATCAGCACCTCTGTGCAATATATCAATGCTAATAATTCTGCAAACTATGCAAACCTCTAAAATCAAAAAGGAATCTTTGTTAAATTGACACAAATGATGCTTGGAAATTGTTTTATTCTCCCTTGAAAATGTAAAACTTGAGTTTCAAATACAATTAACTGTGCCATATTATATTGTTTATTCTCACAATATTGTTTTTAAATCTTGGGAAACTGAAAATAAAATAATAATGTAACATTGCAAGTTTTGATTTTGTTCTTTAAATTTTAGACTAAAAATCGCAACAATTATTTTTATATATAATGCCAAATAAGTATTAAGGATCCATATAATCATTAAATCCTTTAGTACGGAGACTCATCAAATAGTGTTTTTCTAACATAAGACATGTGCTAAGGAAATATGTTTTGTAATGTTGTTTGATTAATTATAGAATTTGCAAATTTGATAAATCAATAAAACAATGTAAGAAATCATACTACAAAAAAGAAGACATGACATAATACAATGAATGAGCTACTCATTACAATAAATAAAAAGTAAATAATATTAGTAAATAGAATAGCAAAAGCCATAGAATGTGAACAAATAAATTCATTAAAATGCATTTTTTTAACAATTTTAATAGCTAAATATTACGTATATAAGATGAAATCATATGTTACTCCACTATTAAAATATCTTCGACAATGCTGTTATAGACATTTTTGTGCCTTACAGCATTGAGCATGAAATGGCCATAATCTAAGGGATCCAAAGTCCCTAAACATGTTGTTCCTACCCCTAGAGGAACAAGGCTAACAAACCACAGCAATTCACAGAAGTTCTCCACCAGAAACTACTCAAAAACAAGTCAATTCAGGATCATTTCAGTGTCTACACTAGCTGTTTGCGCTGAATGTCAAAGCCAACACTGGCTACCTGCGTTGAATGTCAAAGGGAACACTGGCTACCTGCGCTGAACGAGAGTGGACATGTGGCAAGTTCATTTCTGAAGGTGTCAAAACCCAGGAAGCTTCCAAAATGACACTTGCCTCAGGGAATTCGACTGGTGATGAGTAAGAGGTTCCAAATCTCCAAGTGGAAGCAAGAACCTCCAAGTGGAATCAAGAACTGACAGAGGGAGAGGACACTATTCAGATCTCAAGCTGACTCATCCTCTCTCCAAACATCTATATATGGATCTCTCCTCCATGAGATCTGGAGGCTGGAATTTTGTTATTGCAAAGAATTGTTGTTGGTTTGAGATTGGAATCATTGGGTGCTTAATGCTTTGAAGGGGGTGAAGAGAGGAATTCCATTTGCTGGGAAGGAGATGCTGGATTGGAGCCCTCTGGGTTGTATCTCTTCCTGAACCTTGTTATTCATCAATAAAGCTATCTTGGTTTCTCCTATATACTGATGTATCTTTGATGTATGATTGCATTAGTGTATTTGGTTTATTTCTAATCCTAAGCTAGTTATGAATGTGAATATCTGTCTTTGTGTAGTGTTATTCTCTTGTCGCAGGTAGTTGTTCTCTTGTGATCTTGCAGGAACCCGTCGAAGCTGGACAAGCAAGAAAGCAAGTAGCTGTGAACTCCCAAAGAGAAGAGAGACCGGATCGAGGGACAAACGGAAGACACCGGTAAGTCTATTTATCTCTCTTCTTTCACATTTCATAAAGGAAGAAATCAGAATAGTTGTCTTTGTTTGCTGCTAAGGCACTGTCACACCTTAGGTGGATAGGATCGTCCTGCATAGGCATTTTTCCCCACAACAAATTGGCGACTCCACTGGGGATATCTGTTTACTCATTTCATTTGTGTTTCCATCATTGTTTGTTTCATAGACTCAACAACAACAATCGAACTGCATCTGCTATTCTCAGATGCAAAGTAGACAGTTGCTGCTTTGATCCAATCACTGGATTTGTCTATGATCTGAACAATGGACTCACAAATGATTTGATGATCCTTTGTGATAGATCTTAGTACTCCCTCAAAGCATCCCTTTGATTGTACCTTTCTTGTTGCTTTGATTTGGCCTGAAACTGTAGATTAATCAGCAATCTGTGACCCAGAACCCAGTGAGAAACTCTCGTTTCTCCTTCAGCGCGACACCTGTGAAGAGGTTCTGCATTTCAACGCAGGTCCCGTGAAGGCTACCTGCGCTGAATGTCAAAAACCCTGTGTTGAGGTTGCGCTGATCCAGTTAGGCCTTGTGCAGCTGGGGTTCTCTGCTCTGTTTTTCCTTGTTTTGATCTCTGATTTTTGCAGCCTGTAACCAGCATAGGTACCAGTCTGATAACTCCTTTTCTCTACTTAAATTCTTCCTCCTTTTGTACCAAAAGACTGTGAGTGTTTTTATGTGTTTGTGGCGTCATTTACGGTTTTCCTTTGCATGAGTGAAATAGTCATCCTGTAGCCCTTGATTCAGATCTGTTGATTGTGATCTTAGGAGAGAGTTCGTTGGCTGTTTGCAGTTGATTATACATTTACTTTTGCTTTTGGTTTGAATTTGTCTCTTTTAAGTGTCGAAACAAGTATTCATTTCGAAAATCGTTAAGTGTTGTAATCTCTTCTACCCTCTCTGATTTCGAAAAAGTAAACTTGTTTGTATTTGTCATTTAAAAGCGAATTCAAAGCTGTACAAAAAGCTTTCTTTGTAGGCATCAATACTAAGAAAGCGGAAAACAAACACCTCAATTATGCATTTGCATTTTGATAGTTTGCATGTTTGATTTAGGAAAAGTGCATTAGAGTGTGCTGATTGCTCTTTGAGAAAAGATGGTGTCTTTCTTTTCCCTTAGTAGCTAGGATTTTCATAAGTTGAAAAGATATAAAGCTTGCTTATCATCTTTAGACTGCATTTAGGAATTGTATCATACATATTGTGGTGAACCTCAAAAGGCAAACCTCTAAAAAGATCAACCTAAAATAAATTGAATGAACTTAACAACGCTTTGCAACATAACGCACAACATAGAGGTCTAGGCTAGAGACGTGTTCCGGTGTCGTAAAGCCTGGTGACTGTCGATCTCGTTGATGGTGGGTGATTCCTCCTGAGGGACGATAGCGCCAGTACGGATTGTGCTCCCACGTACCGTCGCGTATATTGGAAGACCCCTATAGGCATAAAACCTGTATCCTTAGGAAGCCGTGTCGGCCGCCCTACTGATCGCAATGCACTGAACACAGCATTCAGGAAGATCGATCGCCCGTACCTTAAAAAGTATTATGCGGTTTTGCGAAAAGTTTGGCACACCCTCTGTCTAGAACTCCAGAGCAGTTTCTTTTGTCCTTTTTCAGACTCTATAACAGAAAAAGTCCATCCGAGCATTTGTCACTTCAGGCTCGTTAAAACATCGAAGGAGACTAGAGTCATCTTTAGCTTTTTCTCGACTCTTTAAAATTGAAAAAGCAGGTTGTGTCTAAGCGTCGTTAAAATTTATTTTAAATGGAATAATCATCACCATTCCCTCGTTGATCTTTGAAGTTAGTCTCTTTTCATCATAAGTTCTTGTAGAATCGCTAGAAAATATTTTGGATAGACTAGGTATGTCTGAAAAACCATCGACATCCAGGACCGTGTCATCCAACACAGCAGCGGCAGAGCCTCCTGCTGTTACCCCAACGATGTTCGATGGTATAACATCTGTCCCGGCAAGTTATCAACAACAAGCCGGAGTCCCATCAACTACTGCTTCGACGACATGGTTAGTTCCTATTTCTTCATTCGGATTATCATCTGGTATTTCTTATGTTGAAACTCAACAAATTGATCCAATGTGTCTTCAAAGGCCAATCTGCCCTTTAAGTACTGGATTGCCACCATATGGAGGGCAGTATGCCTTTTCATTGTTCCCTCCCGGAGAACAACCATATGGGAGTTTACAACAAAGTTCAGGTCAAACTGGAATTACATCCAGCGGTTGGGTACCAATACTGCCTCAGCAACCAAGGGTTGTATATTCAATGCAACCAGTCCACCCTGTGTCGAATATTCCCACTATACCTGCTATAGTAACTGTGTCGCAAGTACAAGCGCTACCTGTTGTATGTCAACCCCAACAGCCTCAGGTTGCAATACAACAGCCTCTTGTCTCAACGACTCAATCACAACCTCAGGTTAGTGCCTCCTTATATGGAGCGACTCAGGATCAAACAAGTATTGTGACTCCTCATCTTGGTCAATCATCCAGTATTGATCAACAACAAACTGTTCAACAACCGGAGCTGGTTCAAACTCAACAACCCCTATTCCAGCAATCATATCGAGGACCTGAGCAACAAGTCTTTGTAAGTAATTGGCAATCGCATTTCCAAAGCGGTAATCAACAACCATATTATAATGGTTATGCCCATCAACCTTGTCAAAGTTGCCACCATCAAATACATTATGCTGGTATGCAAAGACCCACTGCTCAAGCGATTCCATCTTATCCTGGGTATGCTTCGCCTAACCTGAATCAACAGTTGCCCTTTGTAGCAACTCTAGAAATACCAGATCTAAACCGGCTAACGAATGATCCAATTTCTTATGCCCCTTGGTGGCCAGCGATTCTGCATAAACTTCCGTCAGATATTCCTAAATTTAATGGAAATCCGGGTGAAGATCCGTCGAATCATGTGATGACATTTCATCTATGGTGTTCATCAAACACCCTAAATGATGATTCGATTAGGCTTCCCCTTTTTCAGAGGACATTAACTGGTCCAGCGGCAAAATGGTATATTGAATTACCTAGAGCTTCGTTCAACAACTTCAGTACCTTAGCCACGACTTTCTTAACCCATTTTCAATTACCGATAAGGTATGAAACGGGAACGGAACTCCTAACCAACTTCAAATATATAACGACCACTCACATATCTGATCATATACATGAGTGGCGACGTCGTCGTAGGATGGTAAAAACGTTTGTTCCCAATCAGCTATTAGCTGAATGGTTTATCAAGTCGTTACTTCCTGCCATAACGGAAGATGTGGCAAAGGGGGGAGTCGTAACGGAAGAGCAAGTTATCGCTCGTGCGCAATATCTAGACTTGGTCTATACTCAGTCTGGCACGCTCTACGAAAAAATACCCGACGCCCCTAGACCGGAATTCTCAATTCCTCCTCCTCCTAAATCAAACAATGACTCTCATGCCGACGATGGCTTGATAGGCGCGACAAACATGAAATCGAAAAAGGCTACATCTAAACAAGCCCGTAAGATTTCCAGTCAAAATGAAAATGAGGAACTTCTTGCCTCGAAAGTAAATGCTGTGTCGACCGACAAGGGCAAACAACTGAAGCAACCGGGGGGCAAGAAGAAAAAGAAAGGGAGAAAAAGGAAACCCCCTGCAAGGTGTCATATATGTGATGAGGATCATTGGACGAGAGATTGTCCACATATAGCTGAAGTTAAGAAACTCTTTAAGAGTTCAAAACCCTCATCAGTATTGACTGATCCTTTTCCAAACCCGGGAACCAAACTGGTTGCTAATCAAAATGCTTCCCGATCCCAAGTGCTTATGTTGTCTATCTCAAAGCAGCAAAATGATGCTTTGACAAGGAATAAATATTACGGGAATCCACAGCTGTCGAATAACAAGGCTAATGAACAACCTAGTAGTTCGACGACAACTTTGACCGAAGTTGTGCCACCCATCATTCCTGAACAAATGATAAAGTCGCCAAAGGGAATAGTACAGAAATCAACATTTAATCCTCATGCAAAAATAGCACAGAATTATAATATAATAGAGGACCTGGCCCAATCGTCATCCACTATGTTGACACTTGAGGTACCGCAAAATTGCCCCTCCCAAGACTAAGCTTTATTATCAGCAATAGGTGGGATTAGCCCAAGGGATTCCAATCTTGTGGCCTTTGATCATAAAGGATATGACCCTGAGTTACCAGCTCAACTAGCTTTCCTTGTTCAAGTGAAAGCCCTCAACAAAACTGTTCATCGAACAATTATTGATGAGGGGGAATCTACGTGTATTATGTCGATGAGTTGCTGGAAGAATTTGGGCTCACCACGCTTGTCGAGATCGTCAACGATGTTAAAAGCATTTGATGGATGATCATACACGGCATACGGGATTTTAAGTAACTTGCAAGTTGAACTAGGGGGAAAAACAATAGGAGTTGATGTTGAAGTAATCGACGGAAACCTCGATTACAACATCCTACTGGGAAGGCCCTGGATATATGCTATGGCTGTTGTTGTGTCGACCTACTTCAGGAAGATTTCATTTCCCTTTCAAGGAGGAATTATAGTCGTCGACCAACAAACTTTCCTCCCCAACAGTTCACAAGTCATGGGAAGCATTGCAATGATCCATGGAAGTAATCATTCGCTTCAAAATATTGGAGTAGGTCTCCTAAAAGACCCTGCCTTAATGGGTACTTTCGCCCTACCGCCTCCAAGTAATCTGGCGGAAGTGGCCACAGTGGAAACCTACAATATGAAATCTTCTATATCTAATGGATTCGGAAGATTCGTAAACATTTTGTCAGCGTGGATCATCGCCCTAATAGAAATACTGTAAATATAGTGGGCTCTGAGGACGGTTCTTATCTCGTGTCAACCTCGTTAAAAAATGAAACAAGGAGTCATGAGGACAGTTCTTTTACTGTGTCAACCTCATTAAAAAATGAAACAATCCCCTTTCCAAATCTCAAAGGAAAACCTTCATTCCAACCACCAAGTTGAATGCAATGAAGCTTGGGGGCATGCACCTTGATTTGCGTTATTATGCTGGGGGCATGCAAACTTACCACGAGCAGTGTTACTGCAGGGTTCAAGCTCGTTAAAAAATAAACCCGCATCGAGCAGTTTTAGCGCATAGTTCATGCTCGTTAAAAAATAAACATAAGATCGAGCAAGTGTTTCAACCCGCGTTTAAGCTCGTTAAAAAATGAACTATTCCGGTAAATAACCACTGTGAATGTAACATTATCAGCCATTAAAGCCTTGGTCGTGTTTGCACCGTCACCTCCACTTTTCCATTGGCCGATCGTTCACCTCCATGTGATTGTTTACCCATTTTGAGGAACAGCTACGAAGAGTGATTGCACTAGCCATCCTTGTGACACTGTCGTGATTGGAAAATTCCAACCCATACCTGGAATCAGCTGCTAACCCTTTTTACCACTCGTTCCTCAAAAGACGAGTCTTCTTTAAGCTCTTTCCATCTGACTCGTAAAATATGAAAAGATTGCCGAGTTTTGGCCTTCCAGCTCGTTAAAGCGACCGGAAGTGCTATCCCTCCTCTAGATTTTAATCTTTTTGGACCTGAGGGATTATTTCACAAAACGATCGAGCACTTGTTTTGTTCGGCTCGTTAAAACTATCCAAAACTCATCCCTTCTGTATTGTTTTATACTTTTTCGGACTTAAGGGATTAGATGACGAAAAAGGACTTTCGGAGTTGACTTTACGTACCTTTTCAGACTCTCTAAAAATGAAAAGGACCGAGTTATCCTTGTCGTTAGACTCGTTAAAATCACTAAATAGCGACAAACTTGTCTTTGGACGAGAACGAGTTTCACTATCGCTAGGCTCGTTAAAACATAGCGATGGGCTTGCCCGAAGGGCAGGTTATAGAAAAAGCATATGTAATCCTCCTCAAGCTTGACAAAAATAAAGAGGTATTGGTCAGCAATGACTGGGGAAAAGTTGGGAGAAACTCAAGAAAACTTTGATGGTAGCAAGTCGCTCTTGAACATGACACTTTTCCTCCGTACCACAATCGGGTTGGGTTGTTTCATTCACCGGTCACATCACCATGGTCTCGCCATACCATCCATATTTTGGGTAATGCTACCGATCCATCGCATCAATGTCGCCATATGTTCAAGAGAAGTCGTTCAGAAAAGTCAACCGTGTCCCATCCACTGCCATACATTATCCTTCATCCTTTCACGACCGCCACCCTGAATCATATGTCACAGATCGTTTTCACCTCCATTAAAATCATTAGCTCCGTTCCGTGTCACTGATGTGGGATTCATCAAGGCCCTCCTTTGACGGATCGCTTCTTGTCGACATCAGCTCATTATCCAAGAAGTTGATCTAGGAACAACCCCTTCAGTACTTTGAAGCTTGCATGCCTCAATGGCAAGTTTCTCACTTTCGGCGACAGGTATACATCAATGACCTTCGACCGAAAGATTTTGCATGGTGTTTGACGCCAAGTCCTTTATTCACACCACGTGAATTGTACTGCAGTACCTTGAGGGTCATTATCATTATCGGTGATTCCTCTCGCGCTTGTTAACGGTTTACATCATTGACCGGTAATCAAGCGATGTCTTTCCATGTTCGACTTCAGAACATTTCTCACATGGTTCGACTTGTACTTAGAGTGAAGATTGAACGAGTTTGAAGACCCCGGATCTAGTTTCATCCATCCGGGCTGCGATATATATTTAGGAAAGATAAAGAAATTGACATGTACATCATTGCAGCAGATAATCATCCTACTCAAAGGATGATAATTTCATCAAAATTATCAGTCTACCATCAGACGATTGTCTGTTCTATGTACAGAAAAATGAATTTATAAAGCTGAGCATGGGAATGCCCGCCTCAGCTAGATCATGAAAGCAGTATGAAAAATAATGTATTGTATTGTATCTTATTACAGGTCTCCTCCCAGCATTGGATGAACTTCGGATCCCCCTGATAAAGCATTTCACCCGATAAACAGCCTCATACTTTAGGGGGCAACTGTTATAGACATTTTTGTGCCTTACAGCATTGAGCATGAAATTTCCATAATCTAAGGGATCCAAAGTCCCTAAAAATGTTGTTCCTACCCCTAGAGGAACAAGGCTAACAAACCACAGCAATTCACAGAAGTTCTCCACCAGAAACTGCTCAAAAACAAGTCAATTCAGGATCATTTCAGTGGCTACACTAGCTGTTTGCGCTGAATGTCAAAGCCAACATTGGCTACCTGCATTGAATGTCAAAGGGAACACTGGCTACCTGCGCTGAACGAGAGTGGACATGTGGCAAGTTCATTTCTCAAGGTTTCAAAACCCAGGAAGCTTCCAAAATGACACTTGCCTCAGGGAATTCGACTGGTGATGAGTAAGAGGTTCCAAATCTCCAAGTGGAAGCAAGAACCTCCAAGTGGAATCAAGAACTGATAGAGGGAGAGGACACTAGTCAGATCTCGAGTTGGCTCATCCTCTCCCCAAACATCTATATATGGATCTCTCCTCCATGAGATCTGGAGGCTGGAATTTTGTTATTGCAAAGAATTGTTGTTGGTTTGAGATTGGAATCATTGGGTGCTTAATGCTTTAAAGGAGGTGAAGATAGGAATTCCGTTTTCTGGGAAGGAGATGTTGGATTGGAGCCCTCTGGGTTGTATCTCTTCCTGAACCTTGTTATTCATCAATAAAGCTATCTTGGTTTCTCCTATATAATGATGTATCTTTGATGTATGATTGCATTAGTGTATTTGGTTTATTTCTCATCCTAAACTAGTTATGAATGTGAATATCTGTCTTTGTGTAGTGTTCTTCTCTTGTCGCAAGTAGCTGTTCTCTTGTGATCTTGCAGGAACTCGTCGAAGCTGGACAAGCAAGAAGGCAAGTAGTTGTGAACTCCCAAAGAGAAGAGAGACCGGATCGAGGGACAAACGGAAGACATCGGTAAGTCTATTTATCTCTCTTCTTTCACATTTCATAAAGGAACAAACTAGAATAGCTATCTTTGTTTGTTGCTAAGACACTGTCACACCTTAGGTGGATAGGATCGTCCTGAATAGGCATTTTTCCCCACAACAAATGCTCAAACTTTTGAACCACAAAATAGAAGATGAAGTGAAGAATGGTAATACAGATTTGTGGATGCATGGAAAAATTAATGACCTCCTACCCCTCGCCAATAATCAATGGGAATCCAATCTTAGTAGTTATCGGTCAGAGAGATATCTACACATTTTGTAGAACGTATCTCAATTCTGACAACTTAAAAATAATACTATCTCAAAAATACCAATAGTAGATTTCTTGAAAATGAAAGAATAGAATATTAGTTCATCTAAACATAATATGAAATTAGATTCAAATCATCTAAAAAATTCAAAACTCTATTCAGTGATAGTTAAATTCTTCAAACACAAAGTATGGTGATATTGAGAATCGGACCGTGGATATGCGAATGTGTGGAAATGTAGACACTTCCACTAGTTTAATGATGATTTACCATGAATTATTAAAAAAAATTGCATCACTATTCCTTTCCTTCAGAAAATCAATTAACCATTAAATGGAATCAAATCTCAATCATCTAGAAAATCGAATAAGCTCTTTTGAAATGGTAAAATTCTTCATGTAATAAGTAAAATTTAGCATTAAAATTGAATGTTCGGATATGTTGAGGTTCAAAATCATCAATAGATTGCTTGACTATGGTATGAAATAGAACTAGAATAGTATCACTAGTTTACTTGACAATGCAAACAAAGAGAATGAGATTACCATCAATAGGTTGCTTGATCATGCAAGCAATGAGAACATCCCCATCATTAGATTCCAAGACAAGGTAAACAAAGATATATGTCATTGTATACATATAATCATGCTTTGATGGTGTATTGTAAATGTTCCATGTATATTGAAGTTGGACAACAAATTAATAACAACTGATTTGTCATAGTATTGCTTATAGGAAATGTTTCATATATTACGTAATACTTTCTCCAGTTCCATGCCTCTTATAACGAAATATATTATAGTAATGTTTTTTTCATTTACGATACAGTTTATTTGATGAAAATAAACAAAGTGATAATCTTCATTGCAAAAGGTACAATAAAACATAATTTCATTCATAGTTCTAATAGTTGTAAATGGCCTACTACATTTCGCACATATAGTCTCAAATGGATTTGTATATGCACTCGTTGTTGTCATTTTTCCTTGCAAACTCTATAAAATTTATATAGAAAATTGAGGCTTACCAACTTGATATAAAATATTAATTATCATTCTTTATATATATATATATATATATATATATATATATATATATATATATATATATATATATATATATATATATATATATATATATAGAGAGAGAGAGAGAGAGAGAGAGAGAGAGAGAGAGAGAGAGAGAGAGAGATAGACATACACACACACATAATAATGATGATATAATGAATATCAGTGTGCATATTAAACTTGCGGAATAAATAATTTTTCTTTGATATTTCACTTTCTTTTCTTTCTTCATTGAATATATGAACATGGATTGTGAACTTTATAAAAAGGAATCTTGTCTTCTAACTATATTTTTTTTCAATATGAGGGTGAAAACACTTTCTCACAATTCTGTTTGAATTGAAAGATATGTCGAAAGAAGTTTGTCATGTACTTGAACATGTTACATATGCATTATTTGTAAAACAATACATGTAAACCATATAGTAGATGGAAGATAACTTTGTAGGAATTAAACATTCAAATAAATAAAATCTTACTATTTCCTTGTCTTGTTCTGCATTCCTATCTTTTATCTTCAGTATGGGACATATCTACAATCATCATATTTCAAAAGAATTGGTACTCTACGGAAATAGGAAAATTGTTCTCTACAATGTAAAAACTATTTAGACAAAAAAAATTCTCATAGTCACCACTATTGTATTTATGCTTTTGAATTATTTCGAAATTTCTAATAGAAACAAAATAATTTGCATTAAGTTTTGTCTCATGTTGTTCAATAAATTGTGTTGGCACAAGAAATCTTATTATCATTTTGACTTTCTTATCGATCAAATATACATGGAGTAACAATTTTGTCTTATTTCCTTTGTTAGAAAAAGTTCAATGTGTAATTAAGATAATGCCCTGAAAAATGCTTCTTGCCATATTTTTACTGATATCTTCAATCAATAATGGCAAAGACTCGATCTATTTTTTCCCATTCATGATCATTGAATTTAAATTAATTCAAGAAAACAAAAAGTAAATATGATGTACAATTAACTAAACATGGACAAAGCTACCTTTTTTCTTTTGCTTCTTCCCTTTTTTCTGTTAATTTTATTTTTGGTCCTGCAATATATCTTTTTATAATAGTCTTCATTGCCATCTCTACTCCCTCGCCATTGTCTAGTGTCACATTATTCGAATCAGGTATTATTTTCTTTTTCACAAAATAATACATTCAAATTACTAGTTAAAAGGACATTATAATTGATACTATGTAAAACTAACTCATGAAGACAAATCTGAATAACACAAAGTCACTATTAGTGTATATTCTAATATGAGGTTCATAATTACTGGATAAAATATATTTTTTATGTATATATGTAAAATACAAAAATAGATTTTAGTTTTAATAGATTCTATAGTTCCTTTTTCGATATATTAAATTGAAGAATTAACAAATGTACAAATACATAAAATATTTACTCAAATATTCAACGTAACTTTTTCCTTGTAATTGTTGTCCTAGATCTAGATCTCTAAGTGTAATATGTTTCTTGAAAAATGATAAAGCATTGTTTCTAGTTAGAGCACATAAAAATATACCAAAAAAAACAGAGTTTTATAATATAATGATAATAAAATAATAAGAAATATAACATAAACAAACCTATTAGAAAAGTTAGCATTTCCTTTAACTGTATCTATTCTACTCGTGTTCATTTTCTCTACTAGGATAATATTAATTAGATCAAGTATATAGAAATAAGAGGAACATAGGTTCTAGTTTTGTAGCACAAAAATAATTCATACATAACATCTACACGAAGGTAATTTATATTGTATAAATGCTCTAATTACTAGAATATAGAAGAAAAGATGCACTATTTACCTGAAAAAAAAAATACTACATGTTTTTCACCTTCTTATAAAATGAGTTTACATAGAGAATCCAGCATGTCATGAAACTACTAGAACATCCACTATACACCCTAGAAAACAAATTCACTTGTAACCATCTCCACTAACAAGTAATAGAACATGCATTCATAACGAGTATGCTAGAATATTGCACGATAAACACCTAGTCAATACTACTATAGACAACTCAACTAGAATTAGTGGTTACAATTGTCACATTATGTTTTAAATTTTCAATATATATATTAGATACTAAGTAAAGACAAGCCTCATTTATCCATTGGAAAATTAGAAATAGGATTTCCAGAAATTATATAATTATTTTTGAATTTACATGAAAATAGGAATATTCACCATTTTCCCAAAAGTATGGTTAATTTGTCGACATAAATAATCAATAGCGGAAGGAATTCAACCAATGCACATGTAGATATAATGTTATAATGATAAAAAACTTGGCAAAATAATGGAGAGTCAACACTCGTCGACCCTGAAATGAGTGTTGTAGTCCCTAGCGAGGTAGCGACGAATAATAATATTAATAATAATAATATTTGGTGCTTAGAATCATCATATTAGGTTTGAAATTTTTATAATTTGTTTTATATACTGAGTAATAATAATAATAATAATAATAATAATAATAATAGTCAATAGAATTTGTCTAAGAGGAAAATGTTATATTATTTGTCAAGGCACAAACTAATAATAATAATTTTGTATTGTAATTTTCCGAGTGTGAAGGTGCAAAGAAAGCACACTCATGCTTTGGTTGTTGTCATAAAATTGTAATTAAACTTAAATATCACACTTTATTTGTTGGTTTTCTTAATGTAAGAAACTATTTCCATAGTTTGAATGCACAAAATATTTAATTTTGAAATATTAAAAAACAAAGTATAAACAAAATACAAAATGTAAGGTTTCCATTTCAACGTGAAACCATCCTATTTTATACTTGGATGCAAAAGAATTTTTGTGAGGTAAAAAATGCATGAAATCTTCTATGTGCAAGTACTTAGATTTTTTATACAACATACATTACATCCCTATAGCAATGAGTTGCAGAGTTGAAAAAATAGATACTATGAGAGTGCCAAAAATGTTCATACTATATGTTGTTATCGTGTAGCTGTGACATTTGAATGTTTTTCGTGGTATGTAAATAGAAATTTGTTCCCTCTTATTTCCATATATTTGATCTAACTCATATCATTGAAATAGGGAAAATGAACACAATTGGAATAGATATAGTTAAGTGCAATGATAAGTTTGTTAAGAGGTACATTTCTATTTGATTTATTGTCATTTTATTAATATTATTACATTATACAACTCTCTATTTTTTTCTATATTTTTATTTACTTTGTGATATGAAATTTGTAAGGAGGAAGGTATATGAAAATGTATGTATACAGATGAAACATTGCAGAACAATTTTTTTCCCTCCTCCTCGCAACTATTCTTCAGTACAGAAGATACACTTTACTTAATATTGCATAAAATTGCAAATAAAATAACCAATGTTCAACTCTGGACAAGTAATTGCAAATGTAATGCTTTTAACAACTGATGAGCGCTGGTATTGCAACAAGAATGTTGCAACTCCCAAGGCTATTGACTTTAATTATCAACTCAGGGTTTGTACAAACATAAGAGGTATGGGCACTATATGTGTAGCATAAAATGTGTCCTTATTTCAGTGTCATGATGTAATGCAGTGCATGTACTAAAGTCAAATCCTAAACTAATTGCAGAGAATGAAATGTTCGATATGGAACCTTAACCTATTGCAAGAAAGAAAGTACGAGGAAAGAGACGAAAATTAAATGCTAAATCACACCATTTCCTAATTAACTACCGAGGAACTATGCTTTGCAATAATACTAAACTATCATGAACCAAATGCTACTATCTGAGAATGGAGGTAATAAGCATCAAACATCACTAATGTGCAAGTAAAGGTACTCAAATAAATTTGTTTTTTTCTTTTTGTCTTTTCATGCAAAATTAAGTATGCAAACTAATTTCCTTTAGTGATGTGGCAGGTGAATTAAGGATGTTGGAGGTTGGATGGAAGGGTTAGGAGATGGTTGGATGGTGTGGGAGACCCTTGGGAGGATTTCTTTTACCTTCTATAGGTTTTCTCTCAATTCGGTGTCAAAACAGGCCATTTCAGGAAAACCTACGGGATGTACTAGAAACATACAGGATGATCTTATAGGAATTACAGTAAACCTATAGGGTACAACCAAGAGAAAAATGTGAGGTGTTGGAGTTGATGGGAGGCCTAGTGAAGGTTTTTTATGGGTGTAATGTAGTGGGAAAATTCCTAGGATCACTCAAAACTCAAAACCAAAGTTGGGAGATGGATGGATTCGCTTAAAAATCTTGGAGATGTTTCCATGTGAAATGATGAAATTGGTGAGGGTTTAATGACCAAGGAAATAAAATCCAAATTGGATGGGACAATTTTTTTTATTAACTAGGATGTCTTAGGTCCCTATTCGAAGTGGAATCACTTAAAAATACCTATGTTAACCCATGCAAAAAAATAAAATAAAAATTACTACTAGAAAATCTAGAAATTTGAGAACTAGTGAGCTAGTAGATCTAAGAAATGCCTTGCCAAATGAAGTGCAAATGAAGTGGGCTAATTTTTGTTATGAAATAGAATATTTTTTTGATCTAATTCAAGTTTAATAAATGCGATTTCCTTACGTTCGGATGCTCTTAAAAATAGAAGAAATTTATTGTGCTTTGTAAAAAAGGAGGCCCAACAATCTAGATTTGGGAATAAAAAGACTAATATAAGCACCTCAAAGACTACTATGAGCTTCCAAAGCTTTTATAAGGACGAAATAATACTTTTGATCCTACAAAAGAACTTACATTAACCATTTAAATCAATCCTACAACAAGAAATCATTAATTCTAAATGTAGATATAGAAAGAAATAAAAACAAGAGATGCATGTGATTAATCAATGAAGAGAGGGAATGAAAATGATACAAAAGGTCTTTGAGGTTCCTAGGATGGCCAATCCCAAGGAAACTCAGAGACCCATATAAGAGAATAAGATTTAGAAGCTGAACGTGACACCAATATTAATTATTTTCATCAATAGAATTTCATCCTCGCAAGAAAATACAATGGAGCTACAAAAATACAAGCTCTATCCATAACAAAACTAATAAAGAACCTCCTCCTAGAGGAAAATTTGACTTGGTACTTATACGAAATGATTAAGAATCATTGCCCCTGGATGGAGGAATATTTCCCCACCGAAATCCCCTCATCAGTGGATCTTCTCCCTTGATTGGTGGATCTTCTTTCTTGATTAGTGGAACAAATTCCTAGATTTTCTCAATCATTTGAGTTCCACAATTTGTGCCATAATTCAATAATATATTTTTGACCTATTATTTATTATTGATCCTCCAGTAGTAGGGAACATGTCCCTAAATTATCTCCTCCTCCAACTCTTCATAATCTGCCCAATATTAAAAAAAAATAATAATATTAGGCACAATATTCAATTATTCATAAACCTTCCTAATGAATATATTAATGTTAAAGATAAATTATCTAATGCAAAAAGAGAGGTTTAATGTGTTGTAGGATGGTCATAGTTCTTAATTTATGTTTTAAATTAGAGGCATGGTCCTTAATTTATGTCTAATTTAAAGGCCCATCATACCCCCTTTCTGAAAGTGTTGCTTATCCTCTAAGAAACTTAGTTACCACATTATGCCTCATCCATGGCCCTGGTGGCATCTCTCTTATGCATTAAGAATCTTAGCTGTCATTTCTGCAAGGACAACCCAAAAAACATATTTGTGCAAAGAAAAATCCTTGTTTCTTAAGACCATTAGTTTTCCTTCTTCCCCTTACTCAAGATGATTCTTGATTATTTTTTTAGTTTGGAAAGGTCTTCCACATCCTTATCAACATTATTCTACCTTTTTCCATGATTTATTTCCCTTAGGACTGCCTCCTGTAGCATTTTTGGGTTACTGTAATTCCTACAGGATCATCGTGTAGAAAACACACTCCCTTTGTAAACTGAAGTAAAGGAGTGGGAGAAAATGACATAAATGGTGGAGGAATGAATGATAATTAGTGGTAAAATTAAAATGTGAGTGACAGGGGTCTCTTTGTGATCCTCATTTTCTCTTTGACCATCTTTCTTGCTGACCTGCAAATTTAAATCTCACGAAAATGGAGAGGGTGCTCTCTTTGTTTTGTTTTCTTGTTTTTTTTTCAAGAATGAAATGGGATGGATGAATGATGAATAGATAATGAATATGAAGTGGATGGAGGGCTTGGAGTGCTATGGTGACCTCGGCCTTTGCAAAAATTTCTTCTTTTAACTACTGTCCTCATTCCTTGAAAACATCACCCTTCATAATTTGACTTTTCAACATTGTATGAATGAAGGAGTGAGGTGCAATCAACTAGTTGAAGGCAGCTTAGACTGCTGACCCATCCTTAGCTTATAAAACCTCATCTCTCATGCATTGAAAACAAATTTATAGCTATAATATGCTCAAGGGAAGAGGTCAATAATATTGCATACTTGTACCTAGCTAATTGTTGTCGGAGAGACATTCATGTTGCCGCTAAGTTGATGTTGATGTGCAAGTGTTGTATGGTGATGTTGATGATCCTGGTGTTGTTGCTAAGCTCTGGAGGAGCTTCTTTGACCTTTGTATCTTCTTTAAAACTGTTCACTGCCAATCCCATAGGTGTTGTTCTGTATCGTGTAGGTTTAGAAGACAACGACTTGTTTTGTCCATATCTCCCAAAAGGTAGACTAGATTCAGCTGAAACATTTTCAACATGTTTCCATCACCATTATGCACCTTCCCAAAGAAAAAATCTGGTCATTGAATGCATGGATCTCAAGAAAAACTAAAAGTGTCCGAAGATGATGGAGGTCGATTTTTTGGAACCCGTGCACTGGAATTTTCTGAAATTTCTTGGGCATGTTACCATCATCCATATGCATCTCCCCAAGAAACAACATTTTAAATGGATGCATAGATATTGAGAAAATCCAAAAATTGCTGAAGGTGATGGAGGCCAATTTCTCGGAAACCATGCACTAGAAATTGCTAAAATTTCTTGACAATGTTACCATCATCCATGGGCAGCTCCCCCTAAAACAAGCTGGCAAATGGATGCATGGTTTTCAAGTTATGGAAAAATCAAATTTCTACTCTATGTATTTTTGTATCGTGTAGTAAAACAGAGCATCTGGTAGTTTTTTAGGACATCAAAAAAATTGAATGGTAGAAGCTTGAGAATGATGGATGGATGGTAGAAATAGATGAGGGTGATGGATTGGCATGGCCTTGGCCTTGTTGGAGCATTTGAGAGAAATAGGAGAAAGTCACAATTTGACTTCTTTTGACTAGGCTTGACCAATATTCCTTTTGGTACCAACTTGTTCTCATTGCTTGCGGATGTTGGGGGAGTACATGCATGCATGGAGCAAGGATTCTTTTAATTTTTTTTGTTGTCTTTTTCTTTCACCTAGGATCTTTTTTTTCTCCTTTTTCTTTTTTTTCAACCCATTGACTTCCTCATGGAGGTTTTCAATCAATGAGCCAATCTGAGGTGCCTCCAAGGAGGTTTTCTCTTTAGATTTTTTTATTTCTTTTTTCTCCTATTTTTCATTTTTTTTTTTTCTCTTCTACCCTACCCTTCTTGAAACCAAAATCACTTTCAAGTATAAGACTACTTCCAATGGAGCCATGTGCACATCAAGATGACAGAAAAAATCATGTGGAGACTTGGAATGTATGCTTTGACATGTACCTGGATTTGAGAGATCAAATGATTTGACTTTGATGATATCAAGCACATTTCAAGAAGAGGGTATGGTTGCAACATAATGACTGTCTGGAGCCATATTTCATTATAGTTGTGATGTCCATGGTCCACTTGCTAATTTAGATCATCTTGGATATCTTCTTCTTCCATGACCTTCAAATCTTCCTCTTTTTGTTGATTGTTCTCTTGACCACATGGAGGATTTGATCGTAACCATGAGGGATATTTCTCGATCTCTAATTTTTTTGTCTTCTCTCCATCAAATGAAGCCCATGATCCTTTGGTATTCTCATTTGAATCTTATTCTTGTAGATGTGGTCCTTCACTAATATCAAGATTATCTCTTTTTTGCAATACTCTTCCTGAGGATATGTTTGGAATTTTTGTACCTCATCATTGTAAGTGGGCTGAGCTACTTCAATGTGTGGGTTTGGAAATGGCAGTTTAGGTAGTTTAGTGGGATTGGATTCTTGAGATGGATGTGGTTGTAGTGGAGATGAATGGTAGGGATAAAATGCAGTTGAGTATGGAGGATATTGAGGAAAATATTGAGGATATTGTGGATGGCTCCCATAAGTTACCTGCCAACCTTGTTTCCAAGATTGGTTTTTGGGTTGAGATGGACAATTTTGTCAAGGAAAAGGTGTGTTCGAATTACTTTGAGGTGCATATTCATAACCTTGAAATTGTAAATTAGGCTCCTCCATCATATCCGGTTGAATAGCCTACCATGGTTGTCTTGGAGCTACATAACATAACTATACTGGCAATTGACTTGCTCCATTGTTCTCTTCGTATACTTCCTTCAACCTTGGTAATGATGGACAATGTTTAACATCATGTAATTCTTCAAACAAATATCAACATTTTGTTTTCCTTCATCTTGCATTCTTAACATTTCTACTTGTTTTCTTAGATTGCTAAGAATTTCTGTTTTAAAATCATAAAACAAATTTCCAAGTTTAGCTTGACTTACCAATCTTGATGCTAATTTACCTACTCTTACTTTTCCTCTTGATATGTGTTTGTGTGTTTCACAAATTTTCTCAAATGATAATTAATATGCATCACCTCTACTCATGAGATTAAGGAGATCAATCCACTCATCCCTAATTGTTCTAAGTAAGAGGGTTTCTAGTGTGTCAGATCCAAAACAATGTAGTTTTCCTCTCTTAACATTATACATGAACCTCTTTATTAGATCCTCTAGACTCTCATCTTCTCTTTGATTAATTCCAAAACTTTCTTCTTTAAGATCATGATAGTTATATTTTTCTATAAATATGTTTTTCATATCATTCCATGATCTTATTAAATTAGTCCCTAAACTCATGAACCATTTAAAAGCTCTATCCTTCAATTTGCTGGAAACAATCTTAGTTTTTGAGTTTTTAATAAGTAACCATAAGATCTACAAACAATCTCAAATTCAAAGATAAAGGTTTCTAGATCCTCTGACCTTAGACCATGAAATTTTGGAAGAAAAGTGGGAGGGATGTTCTTCAAGTGCACACTACCATCAGTATCTTGAATGGGAAATCCTAGAGGATCTTCCTCATTGTCTTCATCTCCATAAATTTCTTCTACATTCTTCACCATCTTCTTCTTCTACCTGCAAAAGTGAATGGTGATATGGCTCTTACTGCACCATGTCATCAAATGGGGGGGTGGTTTGGTGTTGCAAAATTTTGCTTTTTTTTTATGATTGAATGAAAACTATAATGCAATGCAATTTTCTACTTTTGAAATTAAATATGCCTAATGAAATATTTTTTTTGTTTTTGCAAAAATTAAAAAGAAATGAATCAACTAGGGAAGCAAACAATGCATACTTTGACACCTCCTCGGCAACGGTGTCGAAAAGTGATGAGCCTCAGTATTGCAACAAGAATGCTGCAACTCCCAAGGCTACCGACTTTAATTATCAACCCAGGGTTCATACAAACTTAAGAGGTATCAACACTATATGTGCAGAATACAATGTGTACTTCCTTTGCTGCCATGATGCAATGAAGTGCATGTACTAAAGTAAAATCCTAAAATAATTGCAGAGAATGAAATATTCAAAATGGAACCTTAACCTATTTCATGAAAGAAAGTACAAGGAAAGAGAGGGAAATTCAAGGCTAAATCACACCATTTCCTAATTAAGTGCCAAGAAACTATGCTTTGCAATAATCTTGAAGTATCATGAACCAATTGCTACTATCTAAGCATGGAAGTAAGAAGCAGTAAACATCACTAATGTGCAAGTAAAGGGACTCAAATAAATATGTTTTTGTCTTTTTGTCTTTTCATGCAAAATCAACTATGCAAACTAATTTCCTTTGGTGATGTGGCAGGTGAATTAAGGATATTGGAGGTTGGAGGGAATGGTTAGGATATGGTTGGATGGTGTGGAGACCCTTGGGAGGCTTTTGGTGACTTCCTATATGTTTTCTCTCAACTCGGCCTCAAAACTAGCCATTTCAAGAAAACGTAGAGGACGTATGAGAAACCTACACGATGATCCTGTAGGAGTTACAGTGAACCTATAGGATACAACCGAGAGAAAAATCTGAGGTTTTGGAGGTGATGGGAGACCTAGAAAAGGTGTTTGATGGGTGGAATGGAGTGGGAAAATTACTAGGATCACTCAAAACACAAAACCAAAGTCGAGAGATCGATGGATTCGCTCAAAAACGTTTGGAGAAGTTTCTTTGTGAAATGATGAAACTGGTAACGGTTTAATGACCAAGAAAACCAAATCCAAGTTGGATGGAGAATTTTTGTTATTAACTAGGATGTCTTAGGTCCTTATTCGAAGTGGAATCACTCAAAAAGACCTATGTTTACCCATGCAAAAAAAAACTAAGAAACATTACTAGTCGAAAATCTAGAAATCTGAGAACATGTGAGCTAGTAAATCTAAGAAATGCCTAAACAAATCAAGTGAAAATGGAATGGGGTGGTTTTTGTTATGAACTAGAATTATTTTTTGATCTAATGCAAGTGGAATCAATTCGATTGAAGCTCATTGGGATGCTCTAAATAGTAGCAGAAATTTATTGTTCTTTGCTAAAAAGGAGGTCCAGCAATCTACATTTGGGAATAGGAAGACTAATCCAAGCAACTCAATGATTACTATGAAATTCTAGAGCATTTCCAAGGATAAAATAATGCTTTTGATACTTCAAAAGAAGTTACATCAACCATTTAACTCAATCCTACAATAAGAAATCATTAATTATAAATGTAGAAATATAAAGAAATAAAAACAATAGATGCATGTGAATAAGCAATGAAAAGACGAAACGAAAATGATACAAAAGGGCTATAAGGTTCTTGGGATGGACAAGCCCAAGGAAAATTAGAGACCTATGGAGGAGAACAAGATTTAGAAGCTGAACATGACACCAATCTTCATTATTTTCATCAATAGAATTGCACCTCTGTAAGAAAATACAATGGAGCTACAAAAATACAAGCTCTCTCCACAATAACACTAATAAAAAAATTTCCCCCTAGAGGAAAAATTTACTTGGTACTTATAAAAAGTGATTAATAGTCATTCCCCATGAATGGAGGAAACTTTCTCCACCGAAATCCCTTGATTAGTCGATCTGCTCCCTTGATTAGTGGAACACATTCCTAGATTTTCTCAATCATTGGAGTTCCACAATTTGTACCATAATTCCATATTATCTTGTTGAACTATTATTTATTGATGATCCTCCAGTACTAGGGACAAGTCCGTAAATTATCTCCTCCTCCAAATCTTCATAATCTACCCAATATTCTCATAATATTCTACAAAAATAAATAATATTAGGCACAAATATTCAATTATTCATAAGCCTTCCTAATGAATATATTAATGTTAAAAATAAATTATCTAATGCAAAAAGAGAGGTTTAATGTGCTGAAGGATGGTCATATGCCTTAATTTATGTTTTAAGTTAGAGGCATGGGCCCTAATTATGTCTAATTTATAGGCCCGTCAACTACCTTAAAAAACACTCCTCCATAAACAAGCTACAACATCAATGTCTCTTAAACAGTTCCCCATGAGTTCTTGCTCCTTTGAAAAGCTGAAAAAAATTCATGCCATTGTCAAACGTGCCTCATCTCCTTTGAATCTCTATTATATCGAGCTTCTTTTCATATATCAAACAAAATAGGAATTTGATTAAAGTTAATAAATTGCATGTTTCGCAATATTATTTTTTAATTCCTATCTAGGTGCATAGGTCCTTGATAGCAATTCATTTCATCTACAAAATCCTTCATCCTATAGAGATTCATGGCTTTATGCACTTGTTCACCCGCGCAGCTAAATCCATAAAACTTTAAAATGGATTTTTTTTAAATGAAACAAGACTGAAAAGAACTAGCAGTAACCATGATAGTCTCAATGTCATATTTCATATTATGTTCAAAAATTGCTGCTATTTGATACATTTTATATGATGGCTAAGTAATTGAGGTAATGTATGCAGAGGTATAGAATATTCCACAACAAAGTTTATGTTCTTTGATTTGTGCAAATCCATTGAAGGAGTTGGTTTTTTATGTCAATCAAAGAAGTATTAATCCTAAGGAGAATATTGTCAGAGCACTAATTAATAATATATCAATTCACAAAATTATCCTTTTTTGTCCATGACTAGACTCCACATACTAAATTAGCTTTATGTGCACTAACGGTGAAGAGATCATGAATCGATGTAGTCCCTTCTCCTTAAAAAACTCCGCCAGACGAAATTTCTCTACACACCCTTTCTATCAAATTTCCCCCACAACCTTTATCCTTCCTCTACAAATTAATTACAAAGACTAATTTAGTACCAACTATCACAAAATGAAATATGGTGTTTTTCACAACACTTCAAAAAATAAAATCCCTAATGTAATGTATAATGAGATCTTTCTTTGAACCTCAACAAAACAATTTATCATATCACAAGTCCCTATTATTTTTTAAAATTGATAAAATTTATTATTAAATAAATTTGATTTTTTCATAGTCAATGTTTCATTCTGCGTAGCTTGCATTGTGTGGATAGTGGAAGCTATGCGCAATGAAACAAGCTCCTATAATTATGGTTCTCAATTTGTACCACAATCTTTTTATCACAAAAATAATGATTATTCTACATGTGCCCTTTGAAAATTTAAATATTAAAAAATTTTGTTGTTTAACAAAATTTGACAACTATCATTGTACTTTTTACTTTATGCGACAAAACTAGAGCTATAAATGTTACATTATTATTTTGTTTAATTAGCTTAGTTTTGTGATATGTAGAGGAAGGTGAAAAGATGTGGGGGAAGTGAAGTGCAACAGAAAGGATGTGCAGAGAAATTGGGTAAGAAATATGCAAAAGTATCTTTTAAAGTTTAATTTAATATGAAATATGGAAAAATGAACACAAGTAGAAACAATTAAAGAGAATGATAGACAATGATAAATTTTCTAAGAGGTGAATTTTTGTTCGGTTTATTGTCATTTGATTATTATTTCATTATACAACTCTATGTTTTTTTGCTATATTTTTTGTGTCCTCTGTGATATGTAATCTTGTACATAGGAAGGTATATAGAAATGTATACATACATATGAAACATTACATAAGAATGTTTATGTTCCCTACCCACACAGCTTTTCTTCTACACAAAATAGACACTTCATTTAATATTGCATAAAATTCTAAATAAAAGCACCATCTTGCCATTCACAAGAAAAAGGAAATGTAAACTTTTCAATAGCCTTGTCGCGATTTCTCCTTAAAAGTTCTCCACAAGTACTTCCTCCTTTAAATTTCTTTCCAATCAACAACTTACTCCTCCTCCTTCGAATTAGATATTAGTATTAATTAGTTATTCATATGCATATTATTAATTATGTTTCCACAAATTTGATATAATTCTTTTGTAACACTCCTCCCTTGTGTTTTAAATTATTATAAACCTAAGATGAGGAAAGGTAGGTGTGACACCCTCCTTTGTGGGGTAAACTATTTTAAACCTAAGCTCTAGAAAGATAGGTATGATATGTAATATGAAAAGAAAATATATTATTAAATAAATTAATAAAATAAATCACTTGGAGGGTCGAGCAGTAAAAGAAATGAGATCCTTGCCAAATCCCATTGAGGAATGTGATAGAGATGAATCTTTCATGATGAAGCTTCTACATGTGATTCTAGATAAGCTTGGATGGATGGGATATAAATATCCATCAAATATAAAAGCTTTGTGGGAGATAAAGGAAAGCGTTTATGAGGAAAAGTATCCTGGGAGATAAAGAAGAGTTTTTCCAAAAAAGACCCAGGCAAATTAAAAAATCCATAAAAGAGGGAAGTCGGTAATGGAAACTAAATGATGAAAGAGGGTATTAAATACCCAGTGCATTGATCATGATAGTTAATCCATGGCAAGAACCTTGGCTCGGGGGGAATCATAGGTGATTCATGGTTGGGTGGTGTTGCTCCTCTCTCTAACTGATGTTCTAGTCCATTTCATGATGCGTTGAATGTTCTATACGATGTTTTCTTCCCTCCTTGTTACAAATATAGTTATATTATAAAGGAAATTGCATGAGTTTTCTTGGCTATAAGAAGGATTGTAGAATTACATGTGACTGGTATATATATGAACATAATTTTATGTATTAGTTCGTTTTATGATTTCTCTTATATGAACACATGAGATAGTATGGCTCCTTATGGTGGACCAAAAGGAGTTAGTAGAGGACCTTAATATGTGAATTGATGCATTAGTGTATATGTTGTCACTTATGTGCTATTATGACAATGAATCTATATGCATGAGAAAATATAGATAAATAATTATGTTCTAATGTTTTACACTTTATAGCCTAAGGTTCAGAATATATATGTATTTACATTATGGAATGAATGCAATTATGGTGGGCTTGTTATGCATAAAGTGTTCCTCTAACAACACTGTAGGAATTGGGCAATAGCAACTGCATTGCATGTGTGTTAATGTTTCTATGAAGGCTTCAAAGTACTGTTAAGTCTAAATGCTTAATTTCCATTATGCCTAAAAGTTAAACCATTGATGGTGTTGAAAAATTCTTGCTATAGAATATGCTTAATAATTGAGCTGACATATAAGTTTTATTGAGGAAGTCAAAGACCACATCACGGACCCACTTTGGGGTTGTTTAACTTTATTTAAGAATTTACATGGTTTCCTAAATGATAGTGTTCATGTAATAGCTGAACTTAATGTACTAGTGACTACGGTCAAATTCCAACTATAATCGAAACCAAATTTTAAGATTAGTGGAGCCTAACAATAGAATTTTTGGGTAGGCACAAGAGGTACGTTACAAATGGTATCAAAGCTTCAAGTTCAAACCTTTCAGCCTATGGGACACTCAGTTTCTGTGGAATATGACTAAATATGAGAATTAATCCAACATTTCTTAAAAAAAGGGTTTAAAACCTATAAGGTAAAGTAGATTGTGAAACATGGAACATGGAAATTTTATTCTTAAGACAAAATCAAAAATAGAAATTGAAAAAAATTAATAAACATTCCATATATGAATTTGGGTTTGATTCTATGTGATGCATACATGCTGGTAGAAATAGTAGAAGTTGAGTAATGGGACATAACCATCCATACAACAATCATCCAAGTAATATTTCTCTTCCAACAATGGCAAAATACCAATGCATCAAAATATAGGTATTACATATACACTTCCCAAGCATCGAATAAGCCAAACTAGCACCTGATACATAGCACCAGTCATGGGAGGAGTCAATGGAGGGAGCATGCTAGGAGGAAACCAGGTCAATAGTTGTTCAGAGAGTTTCACAAGTGCGTAGGCATAGATTTTGTTTTCTTATCCTCTCTCTAGAACACTGTCCAAATGCGAACCACTACGAATTTATCCCCGATCAAGTCCTAATTTTCTTGGACTTCCTTAGCACTTAATTACATGTTGAGTATGGGGGATTGTATAATAACTCTGACAAGCATATCTGTTAGGACTAGTCAAACAATTGGAGCCATCCAAGTGAAAGTTCACTGTGGAGAATTTGTCGATCGTGCGAACGTAAAGAAGGACAATTATTACCTATGGCTTCTGGTTGTTGTGTGAGAAATTTAGGGATACTCATTTGTTTCTATCATTCCTTCTACCCTTTGTTCCCTGTCACCTCCTAAAGCACCTACAACGCAATAGGGACCAAGGAGAAGCTTGTATATGTTGTGGGGCATCTGTTGGCCATAGAAAAAAGTGTTGTAAAAAAAAAAAAAAAAATTGTGAGAAATTGAAATAGCATTGTGTGATTTGACTTATGAATTTTGAAATATTAGTTTTAGCTGCTTATTGTTTATAAATAAAACTTTAGAATGTTACAGAATACATTGTTACAAATACGAATAACTATTCCTTCCACTTAGCATGAAAAGTGTATGCGAAGGTAGAATTTCTAGACTTAGAAGTGAAAACAGTGGGATGGGGTGCGTATTTTATTAATGCATTGATGGATCATAATACAACCATCTCAGCAACCTAAGTGTGGTCCAATTAGGATGTGGTTATGCACAACTTGTCTTTAATCATTTTGATTTTATGGAGTAGAACCTGCCAGTAAATGTTGTTTCATGTTACTGTTTTCTTTACTGCAGGCGTGAAGGAACAAAGGTGTGGATAATATCATCCAGGGAATTATCATCATGAGTGGGATAGAGTATCATACAATGAATTGATAAGGATGTACGCCAGATAGGGGTAAATTACAACACAAAAAAATCTCGACTGTTGTTTACTGGTTATAATATTGTTTCCATGTTTAACTATTTGCTGTCAGGGTAGGTGCTAAGTCGGGATGATCATTATCGTAAGTTGAATAATGATCTCGCATGTGAGGACGGTGGATTTTAATTGTAATCTCTGAAAAAACTAAGCCACACACTTTTTAGTCATGGAAACTAATGGGAAAATTTTGTTGGAGAGATGCACAGCAAAAATAAATAAACAAATAAACACATAGCAGAATATCAAGCACATATGACACAGTTTTTAACGTGGTTCACCCAACCAATCTGGGCTACGTCCACCAAACATAGGCATCGGCAATTTTATTATTCAAACTGGAGATTACATCATGAAATCCTCACAAAACTCTCACCATCTCACAAACATCCGAATGGTTGCCTGTTATATAGCATAGAGAATCTAACAGCCTCATTAACTCACTCACATCAAATATAGGAGGCATTAATCACCTCCCAACAACCTGGAGCTAATCTAGGAACTGAATTTCTATTGTTGTCATCAGCTGAGATTTTTCCTATTTCATTACAAACAGAAAATCTCAACAATCTCCACCTTGACAACAATTGGCCTGATGCCCTGTTATTATTATTTTATCTTTTCTGCAAGCCAAGAGAAGCCAAACACCAACGTAGCTTCTCTAACAAAATTGGTTTCGTGAACATGTCCGCACAGTTTTCCTTTGTATGCACCTTTTCAAGAGAAATGCCCCTTTCAGTGATAACCTGTCTTACAAAATGGTACTTAATTGGAATATGCTTTGATTTACTATGATAGGCCAGATTCTTAGCCAAATGTATTGCACTTTGACTGTCACAAAGTAGCCTGATGTTGTCCTGTAACCTACCAAACTCACCAAGAAAACCTTTCAACCAAACCACCTCTTTGCAAGCATGAGAAGCAGTAATGTATTCTGCTTCAGTAGTGGATAAAGCAACAATATTCTGTAGCTTTGACATACAGCTTATAGCTCCACCTGCAAGAGTAAAGACGTACCCTGAAGTTGATCTTCTCTTATCCAAATCACCTGCAAAATCGGAATCAACATATCCGCAAACAAATTCACTACGTTTATTGTAAGAAATACAATAACTACTTGTGCCTCTCAAGTACCGAAGCACCCATTTCACTGCTGACTAGTGTTCTTTACCTGGATTTGCCATGTACCTGCTGACAACCCCAACTGCATGTGAAATATCTGGTCGAGTACAAAACATCGCATACATTAAACACCCTACTACATTGGCATATGGAATTCGAGACATATAATTCTTTTCTTCATCTGTATTAGGACATAAACTCGAAGAAAGCTTAAAATGGGAAGCTAAAGGGACTGACACAGGCTTCACACTATTCATACCAAACCTCAAAAGTATTTTCTCAACATACTTCAGTTGTGATAGCCACATCTTACCATTACTCCTGTCTCTGAAAATCTCCATGCCCAAAATCTGTCTTGCTGCTCCTAGATCTTTCATATCAAACGTCCTTGCCATCTGAGTCTTCAACCTGTTGATTTCTTCAATGCTTTTGCTTGCTAAAAGCATATCATCAACATACAACAGTAAGGTAATAAACATGCCATTATTTAACTGCTTAAAGTAAACACAATGATCATATTCACTTCTTACATATTTCTGACTCAACATGAAGAATCAAACTTCTTATACCACTGCCAAGGCGACTGCTTTAGGCCATATAATGACTTCTTGAGCCTGCAGACAAATTTCTCATTGCGATGCTGAACAAACCCTTCCGGTTGTTCCATATATATTTCCTCATCTAAATCACCATGTAGAAATGCAGTCTTAACATCTAATTGCTGCAACTCTAAATCAAGCAAAGCCACTAATGCTAACACAATTCTAATTGAAACAATTTTAACCACTGGTGAAAATATCTCATGAAAGTCTATGCCTGCTTTCTAAGAAAACCCTTTTGCAACCAGTCTTGCTTTGTACCTCTCTTCCGTATCATTCACACCCTGTTTCAGCTTGAACACCCACTTGCATTCCACAGTTTTCCTGCCTTTGGGAAGTTCAACCAAATCCCACGTGCCATTCTTACCTAAGGCCATCATTTCTTCCTTTGTGGCTGCTTTCCATTTGTCACTATTTGAACCTTCTACAGCTTCCTGATAACACAAAGGTTCATCATCATTAGCGATCAAAGCAACTGATGTAACATGATCATCATACCTTCTCGGAGGACGTTTGATCCTTGTAGCCCTCCTTAAGAATGTTTCGGGTGCTTCCACAATTGGCTGTCTATCATCTGTAGGAACTTCTTCATGATCGCCATCTGAGACATGTTCATGACCTCCATCTGAAGCCTGTTCAAAATCTGATTCTGAAACATGTTCATGACTAGAATCTGAACTATGGTCGTTATGACTATCATTAGAAATGTTGTCAAACTGAATATGCTGGAAATCAGATACATCATCCTGTTTCAATCTACTATTTACATCTAACTGTACAAGAGAGGATTCATCAAACTTTACATCTCTGTTGATGATGATTTTGCGGGTAGTAGGATCCCACAATCTAAATCCCTTTGTTCCATCACTATACCCAACAAAGACATACCTTTTCGATTTCGGATCTAGTTTAGTTCGTTGATGTTTAGGCGCTAAAGCATATGCATCACAACCAAACACTCTGAGTTTAGAATAGTCACAAGGGTGTCCTTTCCATACCTCTTGCGGAACCTTGCAGCCTATCGCCGTTGAAGGAGATCGGTTTATCACATGACAAGCTGTTGCCACCGCTTCCATCCACAACTCCTTTTGCAACCCAGCATTACTCAGCATACACCTTGCACTCTCTAGAAGAGTCCTGTTCATGCGTTCAGCAACTCCATTCTGCTGAGGAGTATAAACCGTTGTCTTATGTCTCTCGATCCCTGCATCCTTGCAATAGCTGTCAAACTCCTTGGAAGAAAACTCACCACCATTGTCAGTTCTTAAACATTTTATAGTTCTACCAGTGTTGTTTTCTACCAATTCTCTAAACTGCTTGAAAACTGTAAACACACCAGACTTCTTTTTCAACATGTAGACCCATACTTTCCGAGAAAGGTCATCAATAAACGACACAAAATACGACGAGCCACCATACGACGCTGTAGGGGCTGGACCCCAAACAGCTGAATGAATATAATCAAGTATCCCTTTACTAGTATGTTTGCCTGTTTTAAACTTTTCTTTACTTTGTTTTCCAAACAAGCAATGTTTACAGAAATCTAGCTTTCCAGATCTTAGATTAGGAGGTAACTTGCGGTCAGCTAAAATTTTTAATCCTCTTTCACTCATATGCCCCAACCTTTGATGCCATAGGCGAATGGAACTACTGTCCTGTTCAGACACCGACACATGATCTGACCCAGTTCTACCTTCTAATTGAAAAAGATTTCCTACCTTCTTAGCCTTCATCACTAGTAAGATACCTTTATAGATTTTCATAACTCCACCTTGAATTACAGTTTTATATCCATTTAAATCAAGTGCTCCTAATGAAATCAAATTTTTCCTTAAATCTGGTACATGCCTCACATCAGTTAATATTTTTGTTGTCCCATCAAACATTTGCAGTTGTATGCTCCCAATTCCCACAATATTACATGTTACATCATTACCTATGTACACAACACCATCATCAATTGATTTATATGTTTTAAACCAATCTTTATGAATACACATGTGGTTAGATGCCCCAGAATCTAACAACCAATGTTGATCATGTTTTGAAACATTAACAGACAATACCTCATCACTCATACCTGAACCAGATACTGAACCTGTATCTGTGGTGTTGGCTTCCTTCTTTTCTGTCGAAGACCCTTCTTTAGCAGCCTGCTTTCGCTTCCAGCAATCCTTTTTTAGATGTCCAGCCTTGCCACAATTCCAGCACTTCACCTTTGGCTTCTTTCCTTTGGACTTTGAACGAGAGTCGCTATGCTTTCCCCCGGAGTGTCTTTCTCTTGAGCGACCTCTGGCCATCATTACCTCTGATGTAGAGGTGTCTGCATTCGACCTCTTCCTCGTCTCCTTAGCCAACAAGGCTCCAACAACATCGTCAAACTCAAGGATGTGTGATGTACTAAAGCTTATGGAAGTAACAAAGTGATCCCATGATTCAGGCAATGAACATAATAGAGTTATTGCCTTATCCTCTGAAACAAATTTCACATCTAGACTATCTAATTGCACCAGTAAGGTATTAAAAACATTCAGGTGATCAGCAATCGAGGTACCTTCTTTCATCCGCAAACCGTAAAGCTGTCGTTTCAGGAGAATCCAATTTGTCAATGATTTCGTCATATAGAGCTTCTCAAGCTTCGACCACAAGCCTGCGGCGGTTTTCTCTGACACAATGTTGAACAGAACATCGTTCGCCAAACATAACCAAATTGCGCTCAGAGCTCTATCGTCCATCTCATCCCATTCATCCTCCATCATGGAAGGAGGTCTTTTGTTTTTCCCCAACAGTGCTTTCGCCACACCTTGTTGAACCAGCAGATCGTGCATCTTCACCTTCCAGATCTCAAAATTATTCTTGTCATTAAATTTCTCAATTTCAAACCGGGCACTTTGAGTTTTCGCCATTTGTATCAGCAAAAAAACACAATAATCTCCAATACCAACTTTTAAATACCAGCAATTAAAAAAAAACAAACTGCTTATGCCTTTGTTTTTACACAACCAAAAAACTGCCTATGCCTTTGTTACAACAAAAAACGGACTTATTGCTGTGAAAAATTGCAGTATAAAAAACTGAGCATCCACTGAGCAATTACTCTGAAAATTACAGAAGCGCTTTCGGTACTGAGCATCCACCAATGAATTACACCAATAAACCAATGTTTTATTTACGGTTTTGCCACAAATAGTTTCGCAGAAAATCTCAACACCAAATGCATTCGTTACTTGCAACGATAGAAGACAGTGTTCATATTTTGCTATTCACGCTGTTTGAAAAAATATACCCACGCAGGTCATATATGTCCATGTATATTCACGCCTTTTTAAAAAGTAATTCACACCTTTTGTAAATATATATAACACATATCCACTATGAAATCCACGCTGGTTATAAATTCATCGCCACACAGTGTTTTTTTTTTTTTAAATGTACAACGCACCTTTTTTAAATATGTATTAACGCTTTTGAAGATAAGCATATGGCTTATCTTCACCACCGCACCAGGAAAATCCACGCCATTTAAAAAAAATATATATATCCGCGCCGGTTTTAAAAAAACAAAAATGTGTCAACGCAGCAGTGATATACACCCATCCGCTGCACAAAATTCCAACGTTGTCCAATATTTACAAAATATTGTTGAAACGTACCAGCACCAGGCACAGCTCCACGCTCTTGCGCTCCACCTATAGCACGCTCCAGCACAACCAGCGCTCCAGCACGATTTGTTCAGCAGACATACGCTGCCTGAGCCACGCAGCACCTCTAGGCAGCAATCGATCTGCTCACCAGCAACCAAACCAACTCCGCGCTCCACCTCCAGCAGTGCCGCTCCTCCAACGTGCTCTCATACCAATTGTTGGAGAGATGCACAACAAAAATAAATAAACAAATAAACACATAGCAGAATATCAATCACATATGACACAGTTTTTAACGTGGTTCACCCAACCAATCTGGGCTATGTCCACCAAACATAGGCATCGGCAATTTTATTATTCAAACTGGAGATTACATCATGAAATCCTCACAAAACTCTCACCATCTCACAAACATCCGAATGGTTGCCTGTTATATAGCATACAGAATCTAACAACCTCATTAACTCAGTCATATCAAATATAGGAGGCATTAATCACCTCCCAACAACCTGGAGCTAATCTAGGAACTGAATTTCTATTGTTGTCATCAGCTGAGATTTTTCCTATTTCATTACAAACAGAAAATCTCAACAAATTTCAGAAAATCATTGTATCCCATTTAGATGTCGATCAAGTGGGTTCACTGTTCCATGAGGATCAAAGAAAAGTTAGAGCTCGTTGTTTCCTTTGTCAATCCATTGAATTAGAGGCATTATCCTTAGTCAGATTAATTATTATCCAAGTGATAAGCATAATCATAAACAGGCAAACAAAGATAACGTATATCGCCACCTTCAGCCGAGTACTCTATATATCTAAGACATGGAGACTAATTATAAATTGGTGAGAAGGCTCGGTCTCTGTAGATCTCATTGGGATATGTAGATAGCATGATTTCTAAACCTAATGTTGTTGATGATGAGTAATCATCGGTGTATGCCTATCATGTGAGTAAACGTATCATTGGTTGGCACTCCATATCCCTAACCTGTAGAATTACTATGTATAGTTGTGCTGTGTCACGGGTTCCCAGGTAGCCTTGCATGACACTGGCTTCAATGTTAGTTAGCTAAACTACTTTCTATTATGGAGCAGAAACTGACTCTATTTTAGTATGAGAAATCACTCTTAAACCCAGTCGTATGGTGAAAAAAATGAGGTCTGTCAATAAGCACTCATTCCTCATTCTATGCCTCTACACTAATGGTGAAGGAAGCATTATAAGGAGAGAATTCGAGGGTTCCATTATCTTGAGCCGACATAGTAATAGCAGTAGTATTCGAAAACCATCGGTATTGAAGAGGATTTTTTTGTTGTGGGTGTACCCATTTTTCTATCACAAAAGTAGTCTTTAATGTGCCTCAATTTAATTTTTTTCTCTTTATGTGGGGAAGTTGTAATGTTTCATTCAACTAGATATAATGTGTTGACAATCAAAATGGCCATCCTAAATGTGTATAGGGATGCTTAATTGTCTTCACCTTTGATACTGGGATTGTCTGGAAAAAAAATTCATTTGTAACATGGATGCAGATAACCATACGTCCATATAACTCATGTTAATTATTATAATTTATATTTATTAATGGCATGTTAATTCAAAGATATATGTTGATGATGTTATCAGAGATAACCAAACTAACTGCAACAAGAAAAGACTGGCTATAATTTTTTTTTGTCGAATTTAGTAAAATATGGATGTGTAGAAGCACTCGACGTTTCAAAGTGAAATGATTCAGTAAGCCATCAACTAGTTTGGAGGATGGTTTTCTTTAGACAATGTTTGTTTTCCAATATATATTTGTATTTAGTTTTCAATATTGAATGAGACCACGCATGCTCAAAGTTCAAACTTTGCAATAAAGTATTATAAAATCAGTCCCCTCTTAAATCAACTTCCTTCTTTGACTTTGTAAACTCAAGGATGGCATAATTGTTTTGTCCTATGAACTATTGGAGTCGCCAACCTCTACGACGTTGAAGTGTGATGTAAAAACTATTCTGATAATCTTCATATAAGAAAAAACAAAAAAGCTTAGAGATGATGCTAAAAGGATCTTAGTTGTTGTACCGAATGCTGGGGTATTGTTCTCCGCAGAGTTATTGTAATAAAACAAGAGATATGATGAAATGCATTTTGTGGGTTTAATAAAATTAATTTAATTACAAAATGTGCCGAAAATGGTGATCGAAATTCTGAAATTTTCTGCACGGATTGAAATACTGATTCAATAAAGATATACAGCTCTAGCAAACATGAATGATTTTTTAAGTTAAAAAAAAATGGGCAAATGGACCAAGTTAATTCATGGTACACTCTAGTTCAAAATGAAGGTGTACTTAATCAATCAAAGTGTGGGGAACTCTTGTAAAAATAAGTATAGTAGCATGTGGGTGTGTAATATTGTGGTATGTGTGATGATGGTATGATCATCATAGCATAAGAGTTTGTAGAGGTAGTGCAAATAATAGGGTATAATGGTTGATAATTTTTATCATGCTAAAGGTTGTGCACCTATTATAGTTGTGTGTTGAAAGAAGATTTCTTTAACAAAGTTATTGATTACTGTGTTTTTGTCATAGTATATTAATATAGAGATTGTTATGAAGAAGTGGCTTATCCCTGTTATGTATTGACCATAAGCCTATATTGGCTCTGTAATATGTATGGTCTATTGGTTGAATGTGGTTAGTATAAGGGATAAGTGTTGAGTGTTGTCACAATAACTAAATAAGGGATGATAGTATGGATTGAGAAAGGGTCATCCTAAGGATGTGGATTGAGAGAGCTTGTGAGTATTGTGTTGTTGCTTATAACATTGATGTAATTAGCATATATTATCATGATATTGAAATTATAGTTGGGCATAACTTGTTTTAATAGAGGGAGTCTCTCGTTGTATCATTGTTTTATTGTTGTGTAATGATACATATACCCATGTATTGTCATGAATTGTTTTGTATGTGTTACCATAGTCTGGCTGAGTGGTCATTCAGACACGCATGTTTTGAAGAGTCTCAAGCTTAATATCGATGCATAGTAATGAGTCATATGAATCATCAATGTAAGAACTTGCTGATGAATTATGGTATTGGTTTTGGATTCATTAGTCAACCTTATGGTCTCTTACATGTTGAAAGCAAGTAAAATTCATTGTTCAACAATCATAAAGATGTTGATTACCCCAATTCCTATTAAGGGGGGGTATGTTCTGTTAGTAAAGTAGGGTGGAGTTGTTGTTTTGTTGTGACAGATGATATGTTTTATCGCTTAGATGTTGGGCATAGTTGTGTTGAGAAAGGATTGATGTTTGTGACTTGTAGAATCAATGTTGTGCTACTAGCCATGCTTAGAAATATGCATAGCATGTAGAAATTTGGCTTTTTACTCCATGTATGGGATTTGAGTTTCTTCAACTATATTGAAGTTATAGTTTTGTTAGCATACATGTAGGGTTTGTTATGTGCCAATGATAAATAGGCAAAGTATGCATGAATAACTTATGATTATGTCTAAGAGTCAGGCTGAATAAGGAAGTTGAAGGATATTAGTCCATAATGTCAAGGAATATCTTATAACTAAGTTGTTATAGTATGCCATGTGCCTTAGTGAGAAAATTCCTTAAAAGTAATGTTGTTAGATTTTGTTTAAGATTAATAACAAGTAATGCATATAGAAGGAAGATATGATTACTTGAGTGGCACACTTACACATGTTGCCTTCATGTGTGAAAGAATCACACTTTTTCATAAAACTGGACTATGATAACACCAGAAAATGAATTTACCATGCTTATTAGAGAATATGTGAGTACTTGAGTATCGTTAAACATTAAAATATGATCATCATGTTATAAAAATAAGTTATAAAAAAAATGGTATAATTTCTATGAAAGGACATAGATAAACAAAAATCCCACCTGATACGTGAGGGGATGATTATATAAAGGAATTGTTAAACTTTAGTAAAAATAAAAATCCAAAGGGAAATTATATACCTCATGACAGGTTGGTGGTTAACTAAGTGGGTTCCACCCTAAGTATTATACCATAGTAAAGATTTACCTGAAATAATGTTAAGATGGTAAGGACATGTTAGAGTATAAGACTATATAACTATACAAATTGTCTTTCCATATAATCCTTTGTTTAATGCATCTATATACGATGTGATTTATGCTTCGATTGGAAGAAAGTGTGATTAAGGCGAACCTAACTTTAACAGATTTACCAGGACATATGAATTTTTCGATGGATATGAATAGTGGAACTTATAAGTATTCTTTAGTACAATCCATGGTTATTAATAAGTAGCACAAATTGTATAGACCACTAGGTCAATAAAATCGTATCGAACAATCTAGGTAAATAGATTGATATCAACCAAATTGAAATGCATATTTGGTACCAAGAAATTTTGAGAAGTTTCCTTGTTGGGTTGAATTGATAGTGTGTGTGGACAAAATAAGGATTGTTGCATAATCCATACAAGAATTCGTAAAAATGAATAACTAATATTTTGGGTTAAGGGTGACTTAATGTTATATAAGAGGAGCTAACATATAAGTACCCTCAGATCATTAGTACCTACAACTAAAAGGGTGTAGGATTGAAGGTAGTAAAAATTTCATGTATAACGCATGAAGGGGAAATGGGACTATATCTACACTAAATTATTTATGGCCAACAAGTTGTTGAGATAGAAAAAGGGCAATAGTAAATGAGACGAGATGAATTAATTAAGAATCACGTATGATATGAATAATATTAAACTTCAAAAGATATGAGTTAATAGTCTGCTTTAGAAAATTAAGTAGAAGATATGATTGAGATGAAAATATACATGAATACAATACTATGCTACTGATATTGTGTTACGACCAAATGAAATTTGAAAATGAGCTGCACTTGACATAAAACTTTCATGGATTACATAAATGAACTATGATTATTGGAATTCCTTATAAACTAAGAACGATTGTTCTATTTATGAGAAATAGATAAAGGAATGTTTGGCATGATTCTCACATAGTGGAAAACATGTGGTTAAAACTTATGTCATGCAGGTGATACCATGAGGATGGTATGATGGGTTGTAGCACAGATGGTACTATGTACAATAGTACATACAATACCTATATGATTACGTGTGTTACATGATTGAAATAGGATATGTATATTGGTGCGTATAATATACCTTGTGTGCAGGTATGCATGAAGACATTGGGTAGATGTCTGGCAGGCAACCAACCTGGAGGTTGCACAGAAGAAGGAAAGTAAGAAGTGGTTCAAGGATAAGTAACCATGGTTAATTGCAGTTTGGCATACATACGATTATGATGAAAATATATAATGAATATATATGGTTATGTGAACTAATCTGTTATGACATTGCAGGCATATTGATGTGGAAAATATGCTAAGAGATGTGTTGTATGTAGAGAAATTGCAAGAAGTATGTGTTCAAAAAGAACACAAAGGCTTGGAAGAATGCCATAAAAGAACATGAATTCTTCAGATAAAATGAAAAATGAGCAATAATTGCTTTAGTAATATTGAGTAACAGATCATGATATTTATCATAGTTAAATTTATGCATCTATAACTTCTCACGGATGGTTTGAAAACAATGTTACAGGTAGCTATGGAAGGAGATATGCTGGGAGCACTCCTTGTAACTGATGTACATTGGAAGATTTGCATCAGATGGCAGAGCCATGAGAGTTGTGGATTCAGAAACCAACTACCTGTGAACGAGGACATGATGTAGTGATACACCGAGGATGATGTAAAGTTTAAGGGGGGGAGTATGTAACACCCCTCCCTTGTGTGTTAAATTATTGTAAACCTAAGTTGAGGAAATCTAGGTGTGATAACCTCCTTTGTCGGTTAAACTATTTTAAACCTAAGCTGAGGAAAGCTAGGTATGATATGTAATATGAAAATCAAATATGTTACTAAATAAATTAATAAAATAAATCACTTGGAGGGTGGAGCACCAAGAGAGATGAGATTCTTGCCAAATCCCATTGAGGAATGGGATAGAGATGAATCTTTCATGATGAAGCTTCTAGATGTGATTCTAGATAATATTGGATGGATGGGAGATAAATATCCATCGAACATAAAAGTTTTGCAGGTGATAAAGGCAAAATTTATGAGCAAAGGCCTCGTGGGAGTTAAAGATGAGATTTTCTGAAAAAGACCTAGGAAAATGGAAAAATCCATAAAAGCGAGACACTGCTAATGGAAACTAAATCATGAAAGAGGGTATTAAATACCCACTACATTGATTAACTGAGGACAACTGATCCATGGCAAGAACCTTGGCTGGGGGGGAATTAGAGGTGATTCATGGTTGGGTGGTAGTGCTCCGCTCTCTAAGTTTTAGGTCCCTATACTATTAGTGTAACCCCCTATTGTTATTGGTGCAAACCCATTATTATAATGGTGTGCCCATGTAGTCCCCATATTGTTATTAGTGCAAACCCATTATTATAATGGTGTGCCCATGTAGTCCCCATAGAAGCTCAATATTCTTATTTTTATGCCCTTACATTATTATCGTTATGTCGGCTCTTATTATACTATGACCCCTTAGACTCCTATATATAGAAAGGAGGTATTGCCATTTGTGTCATCCAAAAGTTGTTCATTTGTGTAATGTAAAGGAGGTTGCCCCCTCGAAGAGGCCCATTTATAAGGTGTTGATCTTTCTTTTCTATCTTTTTGTGAGATGGTTTAATAACATTTGGTATCAGAGCTTTGGATTCTAGGGTTTTGTTGCTTCAAATAGGTCTTCGTGGAATTTTCTCTATAATTTTTTTCTATGGTGTTTCAGAAGATACAAAAGAAAACCCATTTGAGACAACTTCATTCTGAAACTTAGGTCCAAATTTCTAATTTTTTCTTGCTATATCTTCGGTGATATGATCTAAGGAACTTAGGGTCTTTGCAAGCTCCAGAATTTCATGTCAAATAGGTCATCATGGAATTTTCGCTATAATTTTCTTTATACGAAGTTTTAGATTTTGCAATTAAAACCCATTTGAGCTGAAATCTTGGTGACATTTGGGCCTGATTTTTAGATTTTTATTCACTATATTTTCGGAAATATGGTCCAAGACATTTAGGGTTTTTGCAGGCCCTTGAATTACATCCCAAATAGGTGACCTTAGGAAAATTGTCATAACTCTCTCTCGGAACATCTAATTCAAATTTCGTAAACAGTGACAGAAAGAAGACAGGATGTACTTTCTTGGGTATCCCTTGCAAAGCCTAAGGTTGAAACAACGACACGTGACACATCGTATGCGTTCGCTCTATGGAACCATTCAATAATTAGTTCATCTCAGGAGATTGGTCATAACTCTCTCTTCGTTAATCCAATTGCAATCAAACTTATAGGGTTTGAAAGAGGACTCAAAGGGCTATCACAGGCTGATATTATAGAAGTTAAAGGTTTGAAATTGTAGAGTTATAGTCGTTTCCATATTGAGCTCCTAAAATCAAGAAAAAGCGATATGAGGAAGTTTGATGGCAAAGATCCGATAAATTAGACACTACAGTTCGAGCAGTATTTTGATCTACATGAGGTGTAACTGTTACAAAAGGTATGTATTTCATCTTTATATTTAGAATCGAATCAATTTTTATGCTATAAATGGCTTTGTTCTCGTAAACCACTTGTCACATGGTCAATTTTCACCGAGGAAATGATAGCACATTATGATTATACTAAGAGCAACACCTTCTTTAGCCAATTGATAAATTCCAAAAAAAGGGCTCAATGGAAGAGCACATTGAGGACTTTCAAAAATTGAATATAAGGGTAAATGATATTTCCAATAAGCATAGGATTGATTTCTTCATAGGGACTTTAAAATATAACATCTAACATGAGGTTCGTCTTTTAAAACTTGATTCATTGGAGAAGGCATAGAGGTTGGCAAGAAAAGTGTAAAGAAAAATTATGGCAACAAGCAACTCTACCCCTAGCCTTCGACAACCTACATGGTTGACACCACAACTATTGGAAGAAAAAGGAGAAAAAGGGCTTTGTTACAATTGTGATAGAAAATACATTAAAGGTGATAAGTGTGCTAAGAAGAAATTATTTTACATCGATTGTGAAGAGGAGAAAGAAAAGGATCAAGAAACATCAAAAGAACAGATATACACTGCGAACAAACACTAGAGAAAGAACAAATGAATACAACCATATCTTGTACTGCATTGGTAGGAATTACCACTCTTCAAACTCTCAATATAGAAGGACATATCTAGAAGAAGAAGGTTTAAGTAGTGAAATATCAGGAAGAAAAGGATCAAGAAACATCAAAGAAAAGGATACTCACCAGGAACCATCCACACAGGAAAAAAGAAATGAATTTGACCATATCCTGTAATGCATTAGCCAGAATTACCACTCCTCAAACTATAAAGATAGAAGGATATATCAAGAAGAAAAAGGTAATATTTTTGATTGATTCGATTAGTACCCATAATTTTATTCATTGGAAGATAGCCAATGAATTGAATTTCTTCCTATACCCAACACCAAAGTGTCAAGTGATGGTTGCAAGTGGAGGAACCATAAATTGCTCTGGAGAGTGCCATAATATCAAGCTATCCATGCGAGAATATGCATTGAATAGCCCAATGCTTTCCATTCCAATGAGTGGTGTTGATGTTGTACTAGGCGTCTAATGGGTACAATCCTTGGTTACAATAGCTTTTAATTTTCAAGAAATTTTCATGAAAAAAAATTCAGAAGGAAAGGAAATTGAATTAAGGTGTATCACATGGAAACATGCAAAGATAATCAGCTCTAATGGAATAACAACGCCTCTAAAGAAAGAACAATGAGGCCTAATTGCGCAATTATGTTTTCTAGACGTTCCCGCATCGAAATCATTTATTTCTTCAAACCAAAAAGTCTTGGATAATCATTCCAAGGTATTTGAGACTCCAAGAGGCCTCCCACCTATTTTTGATTGTGATTAAGCTATTCATTTCATTCCAGGAAGTGTTCCTCCAAACATCAGACCTTCCCTAATGGGAAGACACTTAAAGGTAAAAATTGATCATGATAGTCTTAAATAATTTTTAGAACAAATATTATCTTCAGAAGAACAACAAAAATGGGTCACAAAGATGTTGGGCTATGACTTTGAAATCATCTACAAAAAAGGGGGGAGAAATTTTTGCAAATTCACTCTCAAGAAAGGATGAGGATGTGGAAGCATTTTTTGTGCCATTTCTATTATCGAACTAGATTGGATAAATGAAGCCAAGGATGAATGGAACAATGACGAAGAAGTGTGGGCACTCATTCGAAAGTTGCAGAAGATACCAGTTCAAACAATATTGTCAAAACTTGATGAAGAAAAAATCATATTGCAACCTGAAGCAGTCATACAAAAAAGAAATCGACAACTATGAAATCGATCAATTTCAGAGTATCTCATCAAGTGGAAGAAGTTGCCTGTTGAATATTCCACATGGGAGGAAGATAATTTTATACAGAAACATCTAGAACCACTCAAGCATTGAGGACAACACTTTTTAAAGGAGAGGGGCATGTTAGGTCCCTATACTACTAGTGCAACCCCTTATTGCTATTAGTGCAACCCCCTTATTATAATGTTGTGCCCGTGTAGTCACAATATTGTTACTATTGCACCCCATAGAAGCCCACTATTGTTATTTTTGTGCCCTTAAATTATTATTGTTATGTTGGCTTTGATTATATTATGAGCCCTTAGACTCCTATAGATAGAAATGAGGTATCATCATTTGTATCATCCAAGAATTATTCATTTGTGTAATGTAAAGGAGGTTGCCCCCTCGAAGAGGCTAATTTCTAAGGTGTTGATATTTCTTTTCTATCTTTTTGTGAGTTGGTTTCATAACTTCAAGTGATGTTCTAGTTGGTTTCATGATGTGTGGAATGTTTTGTACAATGTTTTCTTCCCTCCTTGTTACAAATTCAGTTAGCTTATAAAGGAAATTGCATGAGTTTTCTTAGCTATGAGAATGATTGTAGATTTACATGTGACTGATATATATATATATATATATATATATATATATATATATATGAACATAATTGTTTGTATTAGTTCGTTTTATGATTTCTCTTATATGAACGCATGTGATAGTATGGCTCCTTATGGTGGACCAAGATGAATTAGTAGAGGAACTTAATATGTGAATTGATGCATTAGTGTATATGTTGTCACTTATGTGCTATTATGATAATGAATCTCTATGCATGAGAAAATATAGATAAATAATTATGTTCTAATGTTTGACACTTTATAGCCTAAGGTTTAGAATATATATGTATCTACATTATGGAATGAATGCAGTTATGGTGGGCTTATTATGCATAAAGTGTTCCTCTGACAACATTGTAGGAATTGGGTAATAGAAACTGCATTGCATGTGTATTAATGTTTTTATGAATGCTTCAAAGTATTGTTAAGTCTAAATGCTTAATTTCCATTATGCCTGAAAAAATCTTGCTATAGAATATGCTTAATAATTAAGCTGACATATAAGTTTTATTGAGGAAAGCAAAGTCCACATCACAGACCCACTTTGGATTTGGTTAACTTTATTTATAATTTACATAGTTCCCCGAATGATAGTGTTCATGCAATAGTTGAACTTAATGTACTAGTGGCCACGGTCAAATTCCAACTATAATCAAAACCAAATTCTAAGATTAGTGGAGCGTAACTACCAAATTTTCGGGTAGGCTCAGGAGGTACATTGCATCTTTCCACTCTAGAACTTTCCCCATCTCCTTCGAATCTACTATATCTTGGTGCTTTGCATATGTCAAACAAAACATGAAACTGTATTAAGGATCCATCTAGTTTGTATGCACTTTGTAGAATTATCAATGGTACTTTCTCTGCACCTCCACACAATAATGTAATAACATTAATATGACTCATAGTATGATCTTTAATTGAAAATGTTATATTGTTTGAGAAATTCCTCTGTCTCAATAAATTGTTGGTGAGTCATGTTTATTTAAAGGTTTATAATATTTATCTTAGGGTTTATATTATTCCCTTGGGTTAAATATTTTTCCCTTCAGTTTATAATATGTTGGGTTTTTAGTATTTATCCCTTGGGTTTATAATATCACTCATGGTCAACCATAGCCAATCATAGTCAACCATAGTCAACCATGTTCAATCATGTTAACCATAGTCAACTATGATCAATCATGGTCAATGGTAGCCAACAATGGTCAACCATATTTTATAAAATCAATCATAGTCAACCATAATCAACCATGTTTATTTTTGTGTTTATAATATTTATCTTCTGGTTTATATACCTTGGGTTTATAATACTACTCCCTTGGGTTTAATATTATTCCCTTAGGTTCGTAATCCATTAGGGTTTTAGTATTAATCCATTGGGTTTATAATATCAATCTCGCAAGTTTGTTCGTGTAAGGGTTCAACCATGGTCGAGTATGGTCTAACGTCATGTTGTGAAAAAAAATGTCTCAATATGAGAATAACCTATTGTCAACCATGTTCTAGCATGTTTGTTTAAGGGTTTATAATATGTATCTTAGAGTTTATATACCTTCGATTTATATTTTTCCCTTTGGTTTAATACTATACCCTTGGGTTTATAATCCCTTCAGTTTATTGTTTCCTTTGGGTTTATAATCCCTTCAGTTTATTGTTGCTTTTGGGTTTATAATATCAATCATGCTAAACCATGGTTTATAGAAATCAATCATGGGAAACCATGTTCCAACATCATATTCTGACCAAGTTTGTTTCAATATGAAAACAAACCATGCTCAACAATGGTCCAACGTCGCATTATAACAAATATTGTCTCCATATGAGATACATTCATGGTAAACCATGGTCCAATGTTGCACTTTGACAAACATTGTCGCAATATAAAAATCAACCATTGTCAGCCATGTTTATTTTAGGGTTTATAATAGTTATATTAGGGTTTATATATCTTGGGTTTATAATAATAATCCCTTTGATTTATTATTCCATTGGGTTCATAATCCTTTGGCGTTTTAGTGTTAATCCCTTGATTCTATTATTCGATTATGTTTATAATATCAATCCGTTAGGTTTATTAATCTAAGGGTTCCTATTCCCAGGGTTGAATATTATTCCCTTGGGTTTATAATATGAATGAATTGAGTTTATTGATCTAAGGGTTCATATTCCTAGGGTTTAATATTATTCCCTTGGGTTTATAATGCCTCGGGCTTTTAGTATTTTTCCCATGAGTTCATTATTCACTTTGATTTATAATATCAGTCATGGTCAACTATGGAAAAACATGTTTTATAGAATCAACCATGGTCCAACATCGCATTGTGACAAAAATTGTCTCAATATAAAATCAACCGTCGTCAATCATGGTCCAACATCGCATTGCGACAAAGATTATCTTGATATGAAAATTAATCAAGGTCAACCATGATAAACCATGGTCCATCATTGTATTGTGACAATCTAAGGGCTTGTTAATGTAAGGGTTCAACCATGGTCAAACATTGTCTGATGTAGCATTGTGATAAAGATTTTATCTTTATGAAATTCAATCATGGTCAAACATGGTAAATTGTGTTTATTTAAGGGTTTATAATATTTATCTTAGGGCTTACATTATTTCATTGGGTTTAACATTTTACCCTTATGTTTATAATCCCTTGGGTTTTAGTATTTATCCGTTGTGTTTCTTATTCCCTTGGGTTCAAATAATATCAATCATGGTCAGCCATGCTCAATCATGGTCAACCATGGCCAATAATGGTCAACCATAGTCAACCATGGTCAATCATCGTCAACAATAGCCAACCATGGTCGACCATTTTTTATAAAATCAATCATGGTCAACCATATTTATTTCATTATTTATAATATTTATCTTAGGACTTATATACCTTCAGTTTATAATATTAGTCCCTTGGGTTTAATATGATTCCCTTAGGATCATAATCCCTTGGGTTTTAGTATTAATCCCTTGGGTTTATTATTTCATTGGGTTTATAGTATAAAGCATAATACATTGAAGCTTAGGGTGAATAATATAACCCCTCATATCGTTATGTCAACCATGGTTTATCAAAATAAATCATGGTCAACCATGATTAATCATGGTCAATGATGGTCCAATTTCACATTGTGACAAAGATTGTTTATAAAAATCGACCATGGTCAACCATGGTCGAACGATGCATTGTGACAAAGATTGTCTCAACAAGAAAACCAATCATGGTCAACCATGTTTACTTTAGGGTTGATGATATTTGTCTTAGGGTTTAGATAAATTGGGTTTATAATATTAATGCCTTGGGTTTAATACTTGTCCATTGGGTTCATAATTCCTTGTGGTTTGATTATTTTTCACTTGGGTTTATTATTCCCTTCATTTTATTAATCTAAGGGTTCATATTGTAGGGCTTAATATTATTCCCTTGGGTTTATAATATCAATCCCTTCAGTTTATTAATGTAAGGGTTCATATTCCTATGGTTTAATATTATTCCCTTGGATTTATAATCACTTGGGCATTTAGTATTTATCCCTTGCATTTATTATTTCCTTGGGATTATAATATCACTCATGGTTAACCATGGACAATCATGCTCAACCATGGTTAAGCATGGTCCAACATTGCATTATGAAAAAGATTATCTCAATATAAAAATAAACCATGGTGTAGCATGTTAATTTAAGGGTTTATAATATTTATCTTAAGGTTTATTTTATTCCCTTGGGTTTAATATTTTTCCCTTTGGTTTACAGTCCCTTGGGTTTTTAGTATTTATCCCTTCGGTTTGTAATTCCCCTGGGTTTATAATATCAATCAAGTTCAACCATGGTCAATCATGGTGAATAGTAGTTAGTCATGGTCAATCATGGTGTAACATACCCTTTTGGCCCACCCAAGAATAATGGATGATTAGGCTTCCGATTAGTAAATAGGGTCCCATTCCGGTGAATTTCTTTTTGTTATTTATCGTTTAGATTGTACCCTGGTCAAGGGTATCTTTAGCCACCTATATATCCATATTAACATTATATAACAAACTCCATATTCATTATTAAGTTCGACCACAGAGGGGGAGGATGAGGACTTTTAAATTTATCTATAAGCTTATATGTCATGTCAATATTAAGGATCTCTTAGATGTAGGAAAGGTTCAGATAACTTGATTCTCGGACCATATACTGACAACTATCATGAGCATAAACGTTTGCCGAGTTATGACCCAACACTAGTTACCATTCAAGATAAATTCACTGGATATATATTTTCCAGTTAGATTCGTTGGATATCTTAGAGACCCATACATGCAAAATTAAAATGATATACCATTAATTCCTTTCATGCATGAACATCTGCAAAACAATAAGACATGTTATCCTTCCTTGTCAAGGTAAATACAACCTAATAACTTTAATATACATATGAGATCACATGACGGTCACATACGTCATTTAATCCATTATTTCTATAAGGAAGGAATTAAGAAATCCATATAACTCAGCTGTATGATTTATCATCCTATTAAGTAAGGATTAAACACGAATCACATACTATGCAAGTAAATCTCATCTGAATAGAGGAAAACACCATTAAATCTATTAATACCCAAGCACATGTAATTTATTCCAATATTCTCAGAACTAAAACTCCTCATAGGAAAATTGGAACACTAACAGAGGGAGAGTAAGAACCAATATACAAGCATTCCATACATATGACACCAATTAAACCTCACTTGGAGGGAGGAGCCCACCACCCAGTCATGAATCACCTTTGGTTCCCCCTGAGCCGAAGATCCTTCCAAGTATCAACTGCGCTAAATTGATCAATGCATTGGGTATTTAATACCCTCTTTCATGATTTAGTTACCATTAACGATGTCCTGCTTTTATGGATTTTTCCATTTTCCTAGGTCTTTTCTGGAAAAGCTCGTCTTTATCTCCCACGAGGCTTTTCCTCATAAAAGTTTGCCTTTATCTCCCACGAAGCTTTTATGTTTGATGGATCTTATCTCCCATCCATCTGATGGATTTGCGATCTATCCAAGCTTATCTAGAATCACATCTAGAAGCTTTATCATGAAAGATTCATCTCCATCCCATTCCTCATGGGATTTGGCAATCATCTCCTCTCTCTTGGTGCTCCACCCTCTAAGTGATCTATTTTATTAATTTACTTACTAACACATTTGCTTTTCATATTACATATCACCTAGCTTTCCTCAGCTTAGGTTTACAACCATTTAACACATGGGGGAGGATATCACACCTAGCTTTAACTTAGCTTAGGTTTGAAATAATTTAGTACACAAGGGAGGGGTGTTACACATGGTCAACAGTGGCCATCCATGGTCAACGATATTCTATAAAATAAATAAAGGTCAACCATGTTTATTTTTGTGTTTATAATATTTATCTTACAGTTTATATACCTTGGGTTTATAATATTAGTTCTCTATATTTAATATTATTCCCTTTGGTTCATAATCCGTTAGGATTTTAGTATTAATCCTTTGGGTTTATATTATAAATCCCTTTGGTTTATTAATCTTAGGGTTTAACCATGGTCGAGTATGGTCCAACTTAATATTGTGACAAAAATTTCCTCAATATGAAAATGAACTATTGCCAACCATGGCCTACAATCTTTATTTATGTGTTTGTGATATCTATTTTAGAGTTTATATACCTTTGGTTTATATTATTCCGTTGGGTTTAATATTATTACCTTAGGTTTATAATCCCTTTGGTTTATTGTTCCATTTGGGTTTATAATATCAATCGTGCTCCACCATCGTCAAGCATGGTTTATCAAAATCAATCATTGTCAACCATGATCGAACATCGCATTTTGACGAAGGTTGTTTCAATATGAAAACCAATTAATCTCAACCATGGTTCAATGTCTCATTGTGACAAAGATTATCTCGATATGAAAGGCATTCATGGTCAAGCATAGTCAACCATGGTTCAATGTTGTATTGTCACAAGGATTGTCTCAATATGAAAATCATCCATGGCCAAAAATGTTTATTTTAAGGTTTATAATATTTATCTTACGGTGCCCCAAGAGTTAGCTCAATCGGTCAAATCAAGTGCCTCGCCAATGGGAGGTCACAGGGTCGAATCCCGAAAGCTCTTGGGGTTAGGTCAGTAAATAGGTCGAGGGGTGTTGATGCCCTTCGGGTGGCGTCCACTCAGTGTTTAAAACCCTGGACGTAGCGGCTACCCACTGACCCGGGTATCCGTGAACTAGTAAGTGAAAAAAAAAAAAAAATATTTATCTTACGGTTTATATATCTTGGGTTTATAATATTAATCCATTTGGTTTAATATTATTATGTTGGTTTCATAATCCCTTGGGGTTTTCGTATTAATCCCTTGGGTGTATTATTCCCTTAGGCTTATAATATCAATCCATTAAATTTATTAATCTTAGGGTTCATACTCTTAGGGTTTAATATTATTCCCTTGCGTTTACGATATCAATCACTTGGATTTATTAATCTAAGGGCTCATATTGCTAGAGTTTAATATTATTCCCTTGGGTATATAATCCCTTGGGTTTTTATTTTCTTGGGTTTATAATATCAATCATGGTCAACTATGGAAAACCAAGTTTTATAAAATCAATCATGCTCAACAATATTCCACCATCAAATTGTGACAAACATTGTCTCAATATGAAAATCAAGCATCATCAACCATGGTCCAACATCACATTATGACAAAGATTGTCTCGACATGAAAATCAATCATGGTCTAGCATGGTTAACCATGGTCCACTGTTTCATTGTGACAATATAAGGGTTTATTAAAATAAGGGTTTAACCATGGTCGAGGATGGACCAACGTTGCATTATGACAAATATTTTATGCATATGAAAATGAAAGATAGTCAAACATGGTGAACCATTTTTATTTAAGGGTTTAAAATGTTCATCTTAGGGCTTACAATATTCCCTTGTGTTTAATATTTTTTCCTTCAGTTTATAATTGCTCGAGTTTTAATATTTATTCCTTTAGTTTATTATTCCCGTGGGTTTATAATATCAATCATGGTTAATCATGGTCAACCATATCAACCATGGTAAATGAGGGTTGATGATGGCCAACCATTGTCAACCATTTTTTATAAAGTCAATCATGGTCAACCATGGTCAACTTTATTTATTTTAGTGTTTATATTATTTATTGTAGGGTTTATATACCTTCGGTTTATAGTATTCCCTTGGGTTTATAATATCTACTTTTTAGTATTAACCCCTTGGGTTTATTATTCCCTTAAGTTTATAATATCAATCATGGTCAGCCATGGCGAGTAATATTCCATGGTTGACCATGATTGATATTATAAACTCAGGGGAATAATAAGACTAAGGGAATAATACTAAAAAACTAGGGATTATAAACCCAACGAAATAATATTTCCTTGGGTTGATCATGATTGACCATTATTGACCATGGTTAACCATGGTAATCCGAATGGAATATTAAAGAAAAGGGAATAATATTAAACCCTAAAAATATTAATGCTTGAGTTTGTAATATTAATAATCTTTTTGGTTTTTCATATTAATCCCAAAAATTGTTAATATTGATGTGTTGGGTTTATCAAATTCGTAGGTTTCTAATATTAATAATCCTATGGTTTAATTTTTACAGATTATAATTAATTAATTATATTAATAAATTAGTACCATTAATTAATTAACGTAAATTAATAATTAATATAATAAATTAACATTAATTAATATAAATTAATAATTATTATTTATTATTATAAAAATATTATAATTTATATTAATAATATTATTAATTAAGGAATTTAGACTTCTGTGATCCATAACATTGTTTAGATAATCTTCGGCAAAATCACATAATCAATCTTTTGTCGACGCGTTTCGAACCAACTAGTGTGGTTCATCGTCAGGACAAGTTGAAGGACTAATCTGGCTTAGCTTGATTAAATAGAGTGTGCAGAGACTCCAACAGCTATATTGCAACGGCTAACTTTGACCCGATGATCAAAGTCAAACCCCTAATTATATAATTTATAATGGTCACTACTAAATTATATCTTCATATTTATTAAATAACCTATATTTATTATTATCCCCAAATTTATTTAAATACAAATAAATAGTATTAAATTACTAATATTCTTAGAATTTAGTTACAATAGGTAACTATGTATTTATTTAATAATAATTGTTTAAATCTAGGGGTCCAATGGTAAACTAGATATAATGGTCATTAATAAATTAAGGTAAACTAAATAATGGTAAACTAAATATAATGGTCATTAATAAATTATATCTTTATGTACCTATATTTATTATTATTCTTTAATTATTTAAATACAAATAAATAGTATTAAACTACTATTATATAGTTACAATAGGTAACAGTGTATTAATAATAACTGTTTAAATTTAAGGGTCCAATGGTAAACTAGACCTTCTCTCAAATAAATCATTTTTATTAATTATTTAAATGTAATGGCCCATTCGAAAATCAAATAATAAGTTCTATATAATTTATGTTTATTAAATAATCTTTATTTACTTACTAATTTATAATTCTAATGTTATTAAAGAACAAATAAAAAGTATTCTAGTTAAACAATTATTTTGTAAATACCATAATGGTATATCTATTAACTCAATGTTATATATTTCTAATAATTTCTTGTTTATAATTTAAACCTCTTAAAATTAATTTAGTAATTTATATTCATCAAATAATCAATAATTGAAATTTTTTATTAAAATTAAATATGTTATTGCATATAAGGTTTAAAAAAGGGGTTTTTTTATTAATTCAATATATAGGAAATCAGTTAAAGGAAATTAAAAATCAATGCAAAGAATATAATCAAATTTAAATTTACCCCCTAGGATAAGGTTAATACAATAAATAGCCTGAAATTACTTAACAACATATTACTAACTCAAGCACTCCATGACAAACCCGCCAAAAACAGAACTTGAGGAGAGGGAATACAGAAACCCTAAGTAGGGAAAATTTTAAGAACCGCCCCTAAATTTATAAATATGATAAATGGGCGAATCTCCATGGTATATAGGAAAAATGGAAGGCGATTTTATCAATAATATAATATGTATATATAATTTTTTGGCGAATCTCTCACCAAGCATGGCGAATATTTTACTCAATTATAAAATCTTGTAAGATCTTGGCCAGTCTTTCACTAAATAATAAAACTTTGTAAAGTCATAGTGAATCTTAGCATAGGCTACATGCTGGTTTAATTCCCCCATTTAAATAGGCTACATTCCAGGTGAATACCATTGGTCAATACCATGTGCCATTTTGGTGAATACCATGGGTCAATACCATGTGCCATTTTTATTTTTATTAATTCTAATATTAGGGTTAATAATGGTTTTTTGCATGGTATTAATAACAATCTAGTCCATGGTATTTGTCCCATAGTATTTTGGCCATAGGTTTCACCTAAATATAACCCATTTTTTGAGTGTTCTTAACTATAAGGTGACTTATGGAGTAAATATAAAAAAATGTTTTATTTGTTTACCATACCTCTTGTTTATTTATATTTTTATTAATTTACCATACCTCTTTTACAAATGTGGTATTTGGCCCATAGGATTCACTTAAATAAAACCTCTTTCTTGAGCCTTCATAAATAGAATGAGGGTTATGGACTAAATATAAAAAGAGGTTTTATTTATTTACGATACGTCTAGTTTATTTATATTTTTATTTATTTAGCATACCTTTTGAGTAAGTATAAAAAGACGTATTATTTATTTATCATACCTCCACTTTACTTATATTTTTATTTGTTTACACCCTTACATGTATATAAGGTGACTTATGGAGTAAATATAAAAAAATGTTTTATTTATTTACCATACCTCTCATTTATTTATATTTTTATTAATTTACCATACCTCTTTTATAAATATGGTATTGGGCCCATAGGATTCACTTAAATAAAACCTATTCTTGAAAATGGGCGAATGGATTCACTTAAATAAAACCTATTCTTGAAAATGGGCGAATGGAAGTTTGTAAGTCCTAATTTCAAGGGCTAAATTTACCTTTTTTACCCTCTCCCTTAAAATAAGGTGGGCTATTTGAGGTGATTTGTAAAAATGTACTATGATACAAAATATTCACCCACTAAAAATTTAAAACCCCTTAATTTCGCCAAAGGGCGAACATTCGCCCCTAAAATTATCCTTGACCCTAAGACCCAACAAAAGGGGAATGAGGAGGCTATGAAGACAAGGCTGGGACCCAGCAACTGCTAATCTTCCAGCCATCATCCCTATTAAGATTAACCGACCTTTTCTCAATCTCCAGGGCCTCTCTAAATTTGCGATGGTGAAACTGCGCAACTTTGGCAATGACTTGAGCATCTTCTATACAAACATGATGCATAGTCTTCCCTGCATGCTCAGCCAGGGCCGAGGACTTGGTCCTACCATGTCTTAAGTCAGCCGAATGCTCGCTAATCCATTGATTGATAGAGCGACCAGTCTCACCAATATAAGGGGTCCCACAGGAACAGGGAATGACATAGACGCCCTTCATGTCCATAGGGTCAATAGGGTCCTTCACAGACCTGAGGGAGCTACGGATAGTGTGGAGAGGTCTAAAAGTAGCGGGCACATCGTACCTCCTCAGAACCCTCGCAATCCTATTTGTGGTCCCCTGGATGTAAGGAAGGTTCACACCCAAGATATGGTCTTTAGGAACGCTTCAGATTGAAGGCTCCTTCTTGGCCCTGAGGAAGGCTTTTTGACCTAGGTGCCTACTGTAACCATTCTTCTCAAATACATCTAGGAGATGAGCCTTCTCCGCTTCCAGGCTCTCCTCATCCGAAATTCTTACAGCACGTGTGGCAAGCGTGCTAAGAACCCCTAACTTCTGAGCGGGGAAATGATGCGAAGACGCATGCAAGTATTATTCAGTATGCGTCTTCTTTCTAAACACCTGATGAGAAAAGGAACCATCCACTTTCTTAGAGATAAGAACATCCAAGAACGGAATACAACCATTATCTTCTTTTTCCATCGTGAATTTAATGGCGGCGGACTGGTTATTGAGGTGACTGAAGAAACGATCCAGCTCGTCAGGACCATGAGACCAGACAACACCTGTGTCATCAACGAATCTCCTCCACAGCTTCGGTAAGAGGCGAGAGGAGGCCAAAGCCTTAGACTCAAACTCCTCCATGAAGAGATTAGCGACGACAGGGGACAAGGGGGAGCCCATGGAAACTCCGCAAGTCTGCTCATAGAATTTTCCCTCGAAGCTGAAGATATAATTTAGTAGTGACCATTATAAATTATATAATTAGGGGTTTGACTTTGATCATCGGGTCAAAGTTAGCCGTTGCAATATAGCTGTTGGAGTCTCTGCACACTCTATTTAATCAAGCTAAGCCAGATTAGTCCTTCAACTTGTCCTGACGATGAACCACACTAGTTGGTTCGAAACGCGTCGACAAAAGATTGATTATGTGGTTTTGCCGAAGATTATCTAAACAATATTATTAATTATATTGGTTAATAATAATAGTTAATAGTTATTTTATATATATATATATATATATATATATATATATATATATATATTAAGTTTAGATCATTAAGGTTTATAAGTCGAGTGCATGTGATTGATATTATCAACCATATTTACTAATGTAATTGTGCTAATAATTAAATAACAAATTTTCTAAATTAAATTTAAACTGAAACAACATAATCGGTATAAATTTTACCTCGTTATTCACTCTAAATCCTATGGTCATCTATAACGTTGTCTACCTATTAAACGTTTTGCTTTTTAAGCAAGTGTAACTTATCGAGGTGAGCACGCAACTCTAAAATAAAAAAATAACACTAACATGAAACTAGGGTTAAGGAAACAAAAGGCATTGAATATGCTTAAGGAGGCCATCCCCATGCCAAAATCATCTTCCCATTTCACATTTTGAAATAAAGATTTATTGCGTGTTATAGGTACGATTAGGTTGTTTAATTTAATGAGATAATTAGTACGCATACCTTATCATGAATTATGAAATAATTTTTAATATATAATAAATGAATTTGTATTTTATATATATATATATAATATTATTTTATTTTATTTTATTTTATTTTGTCAATAAAAATTATATTTTAGAGAAATATGTATTTCATTTTTAATTTAAGCCATAAATTGTTATTTATATTTTACTAGAATGGTTACTAGTGAAACACTCTATAATATTGAGAAATTTTATAGTATGGAGATTAATTTTCTTGATTTTAGATTAATTAGTTACGATTTTTTTTTTTAATTTACAAAATATTTGAAATACATAAAGGAAAGTATATACCATTAACACAATTGAACATAATATTTATCTTAGAAAACTTAATAAAAGAGAACATTTAGTTAAAAGGTGGTGCTTCTGATTTTCTCTCTTTTCTTGATTTATACAAAATTACATATATATGAATGAGAAGTTACTCTAGATTTACCTTTTGACATTGTGACCTAAAATAAGTGTCTATGTTATTCTACATTTTGATACACCCTTACTTTCACATTTGAAATGTACCAAAGTGTAAAATAACATTTTGACCCAATGTAAAAAAGTAACTCTATAGTGACTTCTAATTCATTTAAATGTAAATGTTTATATATCAAGTAAGGAGAGAGGAATATAGGTCTCACATTTTAGCTAATTTTTCTCCTTTATTGGGTATCCTAGAGTAAATATTGTGTTCATGTGTGTGAATGGTGTGTACATGTGTATGTTCTTTCCTTTGTATTACAATTATTTTGTAAATTCAATAAAAACTAGTAACCAATTAATCTAAAATCTAAGGAAAATTATTTTTTATATTATATTGAAAATTTAGAATATTAATAATAGATTATGTTACTATATCAACGTATAAGGATCTCTGGCAACCCCCCGTGGTTTTATGAATTGTAATATAGACGAGGCCTCTAAAGGAAACCCTACCATTGTTGGGTATGGAGGCATAATAAGAGATGACAAGGGTTTAATAAAAGTCGTCTTTCATAGTCATGTGAGTAAAGCCACTAATATGGTAGGGCCCATGGCCCTCAAGCATTGCCTAGAAATCCTAAATGACTCAAACTTACATAATACAATTATTGAAGCTCATTGCGAACTGATAATCAACTCAGCTAAGAAAATTTGCAATGGAACAGTGCCAGACAAAGTTTCGAAACAATGGAGATTACTACAAGTCTATCAACTTATTCAATCCCACTTGCGCACCATGAGAACCCTTAGTTTCACTCATGTGCGAAGAACAACCAACAGGGTAGTGGACATTATGGCTAATGAAGGCATTCTATGTACCAAAAATAACAGAATATATGAATGGTCAGAGGTTCCTCAAGGTCGACTGAGGGATGAATGCCACAAATAGGCAACTTTAGACAGGGAGAGCTCCCTAAACAGAGGAAATAATCAGAATGACGTATAAGAAGAGTGTTCAAAAGCAAGAGGTCAAGAGAAAATCTAGGGGTCAGAAATGGATGCAGCAATCTTTAGTTATAAGTTTCTTGGGCGGGAAACTTATTACAGATCAAGTCTTAAGGAAAACATTAAGTTTTTTTGGTGGCGAGATCCTCTTTAAAGAGTGGGCAGGTCAATATAATTGTGGAAATACAGTGCATTTCGTGCGACAAGCTGCTCGTAAGTTAACCTTCCTATCAGATCCGAAAGGCAATTGAGAATGGTCTCTATAAGGGCTTCGAATCCGCAGTTGATGTTAACATCCATGCTAATCACGAGCTTTGTAAGGATTTTCCCGCATCTAGTGGATTTCGGGCGGGGGACTAGCTCGGGAGTTATTTCCCAGATCGGACCCGATACGACTTTAGAGAAGGTTTTGAAAGCATTTCGGGTCCATTTTTTTGGTTATTCGGTGGGCTAGTTGAGCTCCCGATATCACCCCTCAACCATTAGATCTTTGAAAACAAATCGTGCGGTCGTCGGTGGTTGGTTTAGTGTCGTGGGCCCAAGGCCTGGTTTTCGAGACTTTGGTTCAACTTCTTAGGTTAGGTGGGGCCGGTTTTCTTGTGGGCCTCAGTGCCATGGATTGTTATTTATACTTGTAACTTTTTTAGTCAGTAATATAGAAGTAAATACTCTTCCTTAAGAGAAAAAAGAAGATTATGTTACTATGAACCATTGTAATGAAATATACATAAAAATGTATATATTAAATTAAAAAAAAAAAAAGACTTTTTTAATATGAATTTGTATGCACTTAAAATACAACTACTAAACGCTTTTCTTGCTAAAGAACAATTATAATGCTAAAGAACAAAACTAGCTGTCCTAATGGCTGAGTAGCCATTGAAGAGAAAGATACAATCAATTGATTGTAAGGTTTTTAACCTTTTAAAATCTTTTTGCAAAATCCACATGTAACTAACCCCCACACAATTGAATAATAATGACAAGACAGGTCAATTTGTAAAAAACCCTACTTTAGTGTTTAAAATGTACGAAAGTGTATAAAATACTAATTGTACCATCACAAAAATGTCATTTAATGCTTAAAAAAAAATTGATACTTTAAAACCGCTTGTAACAGCGACCACTAAAATGAGGCTTACAAATATATTTGTAAGCCAATACCACCGTTTTTTACGTATAAAATATCAAAATAAATAACGAATTAAATAAAAACCACATCTTTATCAAGGAAGTGGTTTATCCTTTATCTTCATTTAAATGAAAATTGAATATAAAGGAAACGGTCTATCCTTTATCTGCCTTAAAGTAATCACACATGCAGCTTCCTTCTGAGATGTGTTCTCGTTGAGCATGCCGTATGCGACAGAAGAAGAAAGTGTCATGGATTTCGTAAGTGACAAGTTGAAAATGGAATGTTAAGGAAGCTCCATACGCAACATAGGGTTATCCCATCCAGTATAGATAGGTCGGCTATGGAAGCTCTTGAAAAATCTCCACCAGTGCAGCAATTAGTCATTATCAAATCCTGCTTTCCTCTTGCAAACTATTATTTTTGACATAAAGCCTCCTAGTCAGGGATAACCTTGACGTGGACATTGTATGATACTCGGGTATTGAAATTCGATTAAAGTGGTTTCCCTGTTTTTTTGGTTAAATTCTAATATAAATTTAAGAGATAATTGACTGCATGAAAAGCTAAAACTATGAGCATCAATCAATGTATAATTTATTTTATTTTCACGAGAGAGATGACGGTCACCGTAGTGGGTTTCGATGACGTCAATTATAATTTTAATTTAAAAGACGATTGAGAACGTAGAGGTATTACGATGAGCAGGAAGTGTTTAGACAGAATTAAATATTAGTTAAATAACTTTTATTGTAGCCATGTAAGACAGAGAACACCTAAATACGGCATCTTCTCCGAACCGACTCGAGTATTCTATGGGTGAAACGTTGATTCCCGCAATTCCTTGAATCTTATGATAAGATGTGACGTCGATTTCCACTAATTCCCGACAATTATGATAAAGATGGGTGGGTAGTAGCCGCCTCTTTCTCCCATCTGCTTCGCTGTTTCTTCCGAATAAATAATTGAAAGCCTTCCCTTTCGCGTCTGGTCGTGTCCTCGTATTTAAAAACTAAATTAATGTGCGGCGCCCTTCCAGTTTCTTATTAAACTGTTTCCACTAACATTAAGCGAGGCTTATATCCTGGGCCACTGAGCCATTAACGTGGCGTCGTAGTATATGCCATTGGTTGGATTATGGTAAGTGCAAAGACTTGTATCCTGAGCCACTGAGCCACTAACGTGGGGGTGGTAGTATATGCCATTGGTTGAATTATGGTAAGTATATGCCCGTACAGTGAAAACGTGATACCCGAAAGGAGAGGTTGTGGGAGCCTCGGAGGGTGTTTGCAGAAAGCAGTGGCCTGCAGCTGGTGAGTGGCAGAATGTGAGATCCATGGTGATAGTGCTTCTTCCTTCTGTGTTTAGACCCGCTTCTTTATCATTCTGTTCCCTGCAAGAATGACGGGTTCATCTATCTCTATCGCTCTCTCTTCTCCATGGATTGCTACGAGCACCTCGGCAGAAACAAACACTGCCTCGTCAACGATGAACCTTTCATAGGCCCCGTTGGGTTGTACAGGATTTGATGCTGTTGGGTGTTAAAAAAGCTCCTGTGATTTTGCATTCTCATCCGTTTTTTCTTCCCTCCTTCCTTTTCTGATATTTAATAATCCGTTTTCTTCACTTTTGTGCTATGTAATTTTGCACGCCGTTACTCATTGTAATTTAGTTATACGCTAGTTACACAGTTTGCCTTTTCTAATTTGGATATTTTTCACTGATCAACGATGTTAAGTGCTTCGCTTCTTTTGTTTTTGATAAAATTTAACAGTTGAATACTGAGTCCTCAAGGGTGACGGTATGGTGGTTTACTGATGTTGTTTATTATATTTTTGATTTATTAAAAAATATTATTTTTAATGACTACTTACAATCATATAAATTAAATGTTTGTTAAAAAGGTATACGCATTAAATCATTCATACTCCAAATAACATAGTTTACATCATTTTTTTAATATTTTTTTAAAACACAAACTAATTTTAAAATAGATCTTAATTTTTGATTTGCCACTAATATTAAGAATATTTAAAAATAATTTAAAAAGCTAAATGTTTATCATTAACATAATAGTTATTATAACTAAATTAAAAACATAAAAGCAAAGTAAACACACCTATAATTAATATAATTTTTTTTAAATATATAAAATAAAATATATAGAGTAAATATAAAAGATATAATGGTTACTAGTATGTGTTATTTTTGGGAGATGATTATAAATTAAGATATAAAGGTAGAGGATATATACTTCTCTAAATTTTAATATTCAAAATTTGAATAGTGAAATTCTAATATTTAAATTCATATGTGAAAGAGATAAGGTGTTTTATAATTAAGAATATTATTATTATTACCATGAGATATTATTATTATTATTAAAAAGATATATAAAATATTTTATGTTTTTTTGTTTTTTAATCAAATATTTTACACAATTTTTTAAAGTTTTATGTTAATAAGTTTATTGAGTGAGAGGCTCATTCTACGATAGAGTATGAGAGACATGTGTAAGTATGTCGCATCCTCAAAGAAATAATAATAAAAAAACTAGCTCATGTCCCCCAAAGCAAAAAACAAAAATTAAATAATCATATAAATATATAATAAAAAATCCAATAACACCACAATTAAATGAGTTGTTCATATTTCAGTTTCACTCTCCTTGGCTCTTTGATATTTCACTTTCACTCTTACAATAATAAATAAAACATTTTGATGTCTATCCTAAGCCAACATAGATCAATCTTAAACATGTATCTAACATGAGGGATAGATCCATCTTAAACACTGGTCTAACATGAGCACACTTGATCAAATTTCTTCAAGTGCAAATTTATTTTACATTAAAACAAAACCATGTGTAAGTCTTCATTGTTTAAATTGTATATTTGAATGATATATATATATATATATATATATATATATATATATATATATATATATATATATATATATATTAAGTATACTTCAATATTAATTCATATTAAAATATTTTATTTATGTAACATATTAAAATATTTTTGAAAAATTTAGGGTTTAAATATCTTACTGGCATATTTATTTCATGCCTAATTACTTTATATGAAATTATATTAGGTGATATAGACAACTAATTAAATATGCATAACATATTCATTTTTATTTTTTATTATGACCTTCGTATTAAAATATTTTATTCATAATTCTATATATATATGAAGTTGATATTCATATAAGTTGGTTAACATAGTTCTTCAAACAATTTCTTTAAGTAACATGTTAAAATATTTTTCAAAAAATATTTTAACATGTTACTTAAAGAAATTGTTTGAAGAACTATGTTAACCAACTTATATGAATATCAACTTCATATATATCTCTATATAGAATTATGAATACAATACTTTAATATGAAGGCCATAATAAAAAAGAAAAATGAATATGCTATGCATATTTAATTAGTTGTCTATATGACCTAATATAGTTTCATGTAAAGTAGTTAGAAGTGAAAAAATATGCGACTACGATGTTTAAACCTTAATCTTTTCAAAAATATTTTATCATGTTATTTAAATAAATTATTTGAACTATGTTAGCCAACTTATATGAATATCAACTTCATATATATCTATATATAGAATTATGAATAAAATATTTTAATATGAATTAATATTACATACACATAAAAATATATATCATTCAAAAATACAATTAAAACCATTAAGAATTACACATTATTTTTTTTACCGTAAAATAAGTTTACACTTTAAGAAATTTGATCCCGATCCATGTTTAAAATGGATTTGTCCATTTTATTTCATTATCTAAAAAAAATGTGCTTTGTATCTTTTTTTCTTAATTGTGTTAACTCACTCATCACTTAATTAAATATTTTCCAAAATATTCTAAATATTTCTACTAACACATTCACATCAAGAGCCCGTCATTGATATAAATGGATAAGCATCATTATCCACGCATAAAGCATTAATTAACATATGAAATGTGGAAAATGATGTTGATGGATGCATATCAACCACTCTATTGATGCGGTTGGGCTAGTTGCCCACTGATGTGCATGGTTCAAAATACTAGACAAATAAGCATGATTATCCCCTCATAGAGGCATTAATTAACATATGAAATGTGGAAAATGATGTTAATGGATGCATATCAACCACTTCATTGATGTGTTTATGCTAGTTGTCCATGCAAATCACTAGACCAGGTTTGACTATGATTGACATTGTATATCCATGGTTAGAATTGTTGAGGAGGCCTCACCATGGTTGACAATGGTTAACCATGTTTTCCAAGTGGTGCTGATGGTTCATGATGACTAAAAAATATTTAACATGATTGACAAGGTTGATCATGGTTGACCTTCATGGAACAAGGATTACCACAGTTGAGCATGGTTAATTATGGTTGATTAGGGTTGAACTTGGTTGACCATTAATGTATTAATGTATTTATATTACATTAATATTGAGCATTGCTACATTAATGTTTTTCAACCAAGTTTTAGCATGGTTTATGTTATGTTAGTGTTATTGTTACTTTATTGTTTACACTAATGTTACATTAATTATTGAAGAGGGTTAACAAGGTTGACCATGGTTCAACTTTGTGACCATGTTTGCAAATAATTAAGTGAGTTTGACCATGTTTGAAAGTGGTTGATTATTATTTGTTAAAATTGGCAACTAAGGCCAAAATCCATGTGGGTCATCTTATTAATGGAAGCTGATATTTTTCTTCGATCCCTCTCATCGAGAGGTGTTGGATTGATCTAAAGATCATCCACTTTCGATAAGTATTCATGGAGATATGAATTTATTTGTGTTATGGGACAATTCATCAAGGTCGGCCAGAAACCAAATTTAACCCCACTAGTGCCCAACATTTTAGTATAAATAGAGGTGGCCTTCAAGTCATTTTAACACACTTAGGATCTCTTCCTCTCTACTTGTCTTCAGGTTTTAGTAGGAGGAGAGATCCTAAGGGATAACACTGCCCTAATCCAGAGGGCAGAAGCCGGAACTGCTGTCAATAGCCAAAATTGCCGAAATTGTTGAAACTTCCGGGAACTGCCTAAACCATTAGGAAAAGCCAGAACTGTCAAAGTTGCTGGGAACAGCGGAAACTGCCAAAACAAATGGGAAAGATGATGTAAAGGGTAGAAGCCAGAACTGCCGAAGTTTCTAAGAAAAGTCGAAACTACCCGAACATCTGAAACTACTAGGAATAGACAAAATTGCCGAAATTGCCATAACTGTTAGGAACTGCGTAAATTGCCAGGAAAAACAAGAACTATTAGAAGTGACAGGAACTGCCGGAACTGTTAGAACTATCAGAATTTTTAGGAAATGCTGGAACTGCCAAAACCTCCAGGAACTACCGGGAATTGGTGAAACTATCGGCAATAGCTCGGAACTGCTCGGAATAGCCAGAACTGTTGGAACTACTGGAACTGTCGGGAATAGCCAAAATTGACAGAACTGTTGGAACTATTGGGAATAGTTGGAACTGCGATGAACATCTGGAACTGCTGGGAAAGCTGACGTAGAGGGCAGAAGCCAGAACTGTCGGGAAAAGCCAAAACTACCGGAACTACCGGAATTGTTGGAACTATCCTCTACTTTAGATTCTTTGGGAATATGGCTTATTGATTGTAGTGCTTCAAGACACTTCATCAGATAGTAAGGTACACTCTCTAATTTGGTAGAGATGGAAATAATCAGGGGATTATACTTGGAGCCGATGCCACCTGTCCCAGAAAGGGTGTAGGGAATGTTACTCCTCAATTGAATAAGGGTAACTCGATTCATTTACAGAATCTCTTTTATGTACCTGATCGCAAGAAGAACCTGGTGTCCATCTCGGAAATGGTAGTCAAAGGTTTTAGGATGGCACTCATCAATGGAATGGTACGTGTTAAAAAATAGAATTTTCAAAGATGCTTTTTCTCATGGGTTAAGGGTTGGTAATTTGTATCAAGTTGCAGGATGGTCCATTAGGGATCATGTCAATTGACATATCACATCTATAACATCGGAGGTCTACCTATGGGGCCCTACCCGATGTGAGTCAGATGGTGATAGGGATGCCTAAATTCAAGAAGAGCATGAAGGTACATGTTTGAGATGTATCAAAGCAAAATTTTATAAGGGGACCATGCCCCTCATGCAGCAGGTCCACAAGTTTGGAACAACCAAAGGATTTTGAGATTGATGATCACGAATCTCATGTATGCAGGTGGAAGAAAGCACTCTATAGCTTGAAGCAAAACTCCCCGGGCATAGGATGAGAGGATTGACGGCTGTCAAATGAAGTTGAGATTCACTAAGAGTGAACCCAATCCAAACCATTGTTTGAAGGTTGTGCATGGTAGACCTATCATACCAATACCTTATGAGGATGACCTATTTCTGACACGTGCACACCCTCTCATTTGCAGAAGTAAGACGAAGCTAGATTCCGGATGTTGAATGGTAAACTGCAGGCCTGCGACTACCTTGAGGATCTTAACTTTTAGAATTTATATGGTAGTGATGTTGGACCAGATTTGGGAAATGCCTTTGAGTTTCATAAACTCATTTGCGTTGATGTTCTTGGTGAACTTTCATCTGGATATATGTTTTCCAGTTAGCATGGTAGCTCATATTTGGTTGAGCCTCACTAGATTGGTGCCAAGAATTTTCTGAGATATATTCGTGGCACAATATCTCATGGATTGAGATACATTTCCAGAAATATGAAATTGCATGATTATTCGAATTTTCACTAGGCATGCAGTGTGGAGGATCACTAGAGCACTTCTTAGTGTTGGTTCTGTTTGGATTCTTCTTCGATATCATGGATGAGCAGGAAGTAGAAGGTTTCTATAAGCACCGCTGAGACCGAATACATAGCTACAAATATGATCTCATGTTAAGTTGCATGGTTGCAGAAGCTCTTAAGTGAGTTGTTTGTACACATGATGAATACCACTTTGATTCTATTTGGCAACCAGAGGGGGGATCCAATTATTCAAGAATCCAGTATTCAATGACTGCTCCAGCAGATAGACATCAAATATTGCCCTATTTTGGATATGGTAGGTCGATGAGTGAGGAGGCTCCATCGCATTGAGACTGATGTACAGGTCACAAAAATTTTTTCAAAGCCTTGAGGAAAGGTCAAATCTGTGACTTTCCTAAATGACTTGGAGTTGTTGAGGGCCTTCTTATAAGGGTCCTGCATGTTGCATGCATTGAGCTCTGGGATCTCAGGGGGGCTTGGGGTGCTTACTGGAGCAACATACGACCACAAGGCCACTCACCCTCCCTTCGTGGTGCTCTATGTACAAGATGACAGGTTCATCCTGATGAGCCCCAAAAATGGGTAACTTATTGGGCTCATTTTTCCTATTGTTCTTCATCAATCCACCATTTTTCATAGTTTATGAATGTTTTTTGAGTATATTTATGTTAGTTGAATGAATGAGAATAGTCACTTGACCAGGAAGGCTAACACGTGGTTATTGCAGATTTTTGGACAAATTTTGGACGAAGGCCAAGCATGAAGGAACAAGGGTGAGGATTTGTAGGAAGGGTGTCTCCTGCACTAAATGGCCCCTTCCTCAAATTCCCCACCCTCAGCTCAGAGTTCAGGGGGCCATCGAAAAGTATTCCCAAATGCAGCCGAGCAGTTTTGTGTAAAGTGACTGATCACTGGCAGTTCGAGCAGCCGAGCCCCTCGAGTTAAGGAGGGCTATTGGAGACCCTCGTATTGCATAAATAGGAAGGCTTCCAGCCTTTGTAGGTTACTTTTTGAATAGTTGTATTCTGCACTATAGTGCTTCTAGTTTCTCAGCTCATTTTGTAGCTACTGTTATACAACTTTCTTTGTGACATGGTTATTTTTGAATAATGAAAAGCAGTTTCATTTGGCATCAGTTCTGAGCTTTTTATTAGGAGCTTATAGCTCTTGGGGTTCGGCCCAACCCAAGTGCCAAGGCCTCCTTCATGTACCGTTATATGTTTTTAATGTCTTTGCAAAATAATTTCTGTTAAGTAGATTACAGTCTTGCTTGGTTACCTAGGTCATTGTTGATGATTAAGAAGGCTTTTCATTTTCAGACTGATTTGATAGGTTAATAACAAAGAAGGTCTTCAGAAAAGGGCCATCGAGCACCCCTGATCTCACCTCTCCCTCTGTGGGACCATGAGCTGAGACCAAGCTGTCCTTACCACAACCAAAAACACTGTCTTTGCTTCATCATGTAATTGTTAGTGTTAGATTCTCATTTTCAGAAGTTGATACCAGTTGTGGTTACATGCTCAGGTTCATGATTGCTTAATTTTCATATCTATTTCACACGATTTTGTTGCAATAAACTTTTGTTCATTTTCTTTGCCGATATTCAGGTCAAATTAGGTTAAAGTAGCTAGGTCTTTGGTTTTCCAAGTCTTTGTTTGAATAGTTTGGAAAATAACTTGCAAAGCACCTGTGATACCTCTTTGCCTACCCCTACTCCATCAATATTGCCTGCTCCATCCTCCAACTCTAATTCTTGCCTCGCATTTGCCACGTTCCCTCACTTTGGCCTAATTTCCATATTTTTGTGCAACATTGCTCTACCCCTCCTTGAACAAATCCATCCATCCTTATCACTCACCCGCTTCATTCGCCAAGTCCTAGACTTCCTCACATCCTTATCTCACCTCCATACCCAATTCTTCACCTTTTTTTCCACCATTAGCCCTTCAAAGCTCCCTTTCGGAACATCCTGTAGAAACATCCTATAGAAGCCACAGAACATCCTATAGAACCCTTGCAGATTTCCTATAGAAGCTCACAAAAGGGGTTTCTTGAGATCCGAGCACTGTGAAACTCTTTGGAAGGGTGACAGGGACCCCTCAGGCCCTCTTCTATACTTCCCAACCTCCTACAAGTGCCTAATCCATTTCCCTTCACCAGTCAACCTTTGCATAGTAAAAAATAGTTAAAGCACCTGCAAGATAATTCTGACAAATTACTCAAAAATGAAAAAAGATGTTTTCTTTATATTTCTCTTCAGAAGTAGCTAAGACACATGCATTTAAGCTTTCTAGAAGTAAATGGCATCAATTTCTGTAGCTTTCATCCTTTTACTTGCGCCAGTAGGGTTAGTCGGTACAACTAGGGCTTGCTAGGGTTTGCGTTCCTTTCTAGCTTTCAACTTCTTTCTGCAAGTAGATTAGCGTCTGGTTGAGTTAGTTTTCATCCATCACAGTTAAAAGCTTCTTCTAAGAACTGGTAGAAGTTGGCTTAAGCTCCTAATGGACTTGTGCCAGCTGATCAAGTGAAAGCCTGTGGCAAGAGCTTGTGCTTGTGCATATAGCACCGTCGCTTCTAAGTTTGTTACGAACTACTGGGTTGATAAAAGTAAAGAAGGGAGTCCTAGGAGTTGCAACATTATTGCTACAATATTGGAGCCCACCATTCTTTTTGGCACCATTTCTGGGGAAGTGTCAGAGTATTTGTGATTGCTGTTTTTCTTCTATTTTCTACTACAACCTTCTGCTAAGTAGTTTATTTCATTTCCATTCTGCAATTTCATTCCTGCAAAAGTAGATTAGACATTTCCTGCTTTCATAGATTAGCATTTTAATTCTGCAAGCATAGATTAGCATTTCAATTCCGTAATTTCATTTTTGCAAGCGTAGATTAGCATTTCAATTACGCAATATAAATTCTACAAGCATAGCCTAACATTTCATTCCTGCAATTTCATTTCAGCAGAATAGATTAGTCCTTTCCTTCTTTCATTTCAATTCCGTATTTTCATTTCAGCAAGATAGCTTTTAGTTAGTTGCAATTCAATTCATTTCAGTTTTGTAGGTACAAGCAGAAAAAGAAAAAACAAAAGCAAACAAAATTATTTCATTTCATGCCTCGTAGGAATAGAGACAATATCGGAAAATTCCTACCCAACACCCCCACCACATCACTGAGTCGCCCTTCTCTCTTCTTTGGTGGCAGTGATCCAGAAGAACCTATAGGTGAACCTTCTAAGATATATGAAGATCCTATAACAGAAGAAGAGCAAGAAAGCCTTCCTTTTGAGACCATGGCTGAAAATAGAAACGGTAGAGAAGATGAGGAGAGAATAGAAGGTGCCTTTCCCATTCGAGAGACCAACGGGGACTGAAGATGAAAAAAATAAGTCCCTCAGCCTTACCCCATTTCCATGGATTGACCACTGAAGACCCTGATACCTTCCTGTTTGATTTTGATGTCCTTTGTTGAACTTATGACTATGCAAAAGATGAGAAAAAGTTGAAACTCTTTCCCTCTACCCTCAAGGATGCAGCACTACGCTAGTTCATGGGGTTACCTAGAAACAGTATCACAACTTGGGCTCAGATGCAGCAAGCCTTTAACAACAAATACTGGGACTAAGGGAGAGATCTTTCGGATGACCATGGGAAGTGATGAGTCTTTAGAAGACTACGAGGAAAGGTTCCAACTTAGCTATAAACGGGTCAGGTGCACGCTTGACCTGAATCTCTGAAGCTAGTTCTGCTCCGAGGACTCCCCAAAGACCTTCTATATACCCTCCATCTGCTAGGTGGGGGAGACATCTACCAACTACCTTATGAGGACATAAAGACTGTGTTTAGAAACCACTCTAGGGCAGCCTGGAGACAAGGTAGGGGGAATCCACTCTCAGCTAGTACCACCTTCTCCAAGCATGAGTTTGCTAATCAGATGGAAGACCTCAAAAGTGAGATGAGAGAAACCATTGCCATGCAACTAGATAATTTATGAATCCAACCGAAGAACGAGGAGGCTGAGAGGGCTTTGGCCATTTTTTGTCCCAGATGTACCAGGAAGCATCCTAAGAACGAGTGTCCATTGCACTCAGTGGAGGCATGTTTCGCTTGTGAGGAAGACCACCCCACGAGCCAGTGCCCAACCTTACCTAGACTTAAAGCCATGTACCAAGGGGCTGAAGGGGCCACTGAGCCACTGTACTTCCTCAACCAAAGGAGGTCGCATGGGTCCAGACCTTACCAGCAGGGGATGCAAGGAACATCCCAAACTTATTACAACCCCAACCAGTCCGCTCACATGCCTTCTTGGGGCCCCCCTACTCATCCTTCCTCGTCCACACCTCCTCCTTGGTCTTATCCATCTCAATACCATACTCAACCTGCTCCTCATTCATTTCACTCTCATGTACAGCCACAACATCAGTGGAATGCACCTCAACCGGGGTGGAGGCCCCAATAAAACTCTCCTCCCACTATTTGTCCTCCACCTCCTACTCAACCACAACCATTACCTCCTGCTCCTCCAAGAAAACCCAAGATGCGTGCTCAACTGAACCCGAACCCCAACAATAGATAGGCCCAACAGGTATACACTGGAGAGTCGACATGCCCTACCTATGTTGTGGAGATTTAGGAGATCAACCTATGATCTGGAAGGGTCCTTCCTGATCACCAGCCTCCTCCCCTGGATGAAGAGGAAGAGAAATAAGAAAGTGAACCCAAAGCCATTCCACCCTTTCCTGAGAGACTAACAGTAGCCATGCAACCAAACCTAGAGGATACTGAAATTCTGGGAGAACTTAAACAGTTGTGTGTGAAAATCCCACTTCTCCAGGCCATAGAAGATGTACCAATCTACAATAAATTGATCAAGGAGAAGTGTTTCAGGCACCCAGGCAAGCACAAGAGAGATGTCCCGACTACCAATGTCATAGGACAACTGTCTGATCTTATGTTGGGACAAGTAATCTGTCCAAAATATTTGGACCCTGGGAGTCCTGTAGTTGATGTCCACATCAATGGCACCATAATCCCCCACACCTTGATTGATCTAGGGGCTGCCATTAATGTGATGACTAGGGACACTATTCTTAAACTTAACCTTCATGTTTCCTTAAGAAAGACCTCGACAGTACTACAATTGGCAGACCGCTCCACCACGACTCCCGAAGGGATTGTGGAGGATGTCTTGGTCTCTGTTGATTCTTGGGAGTACCTTGCGGACTTTTTGGTCCTTCAGCCAAAGGAAAAACGCACTGGATACCCCCTGATTTTGGGAAGGCCTTGGTTAGCTACTGTGGATGCTTACATCAGTTGTCGAGCTGGAAGCATGACCATCAAGAATGGGCCTATGTCCAAACAGCTAGTCTTATACCCTCCTGCCCAACCTTTGTTGGAACATGACCTACCACTCTGGTTGGAGGAGGAAGATTAGGGTGAAGTCTACTCTGCACCATTGTGCATAGTAGAAGCCACCAGGGGAGGTCCTCTGACCGAGGATGACTTGATTGAGAATTTGATCCAAAATCCACCTCCCAGTGCACTGTCGTTAGACGCGTTAGTGGAAGGTACCCAAGCTAGCGCTTTAGTGGACCTCTGTGTGGTTGATCCGACCTCACCCAGAGTTAAAAATGTGGAATTTGGCCCTGAAATAACCTTAAAGATCAGCTCATCCCTATCTTCCTCTCAGGAGAAGGAGCTCTGTAGCTTATTCAACCACCATTTGGATGCCTTTGCTTGGAGCTATAAGGAGATGAAAGAAGTCCACCCTTTGGTCTGTACCCATCACATTTATATCAAAGGGGATTGTAAACCAGTCAGGTAGCCTTAAAGGAGAATGAATCCGGCCCTTAAGGACATCATTAAAGAAGAATTGCAAAAGTTGTTGGATGCAGGATTCATCTACCCTATCTCGGACAGCGAATGGGTTTCTCCTCTGGTGATTGTACCAAAGAAAAATGGGAAGTGGAGAATCTGTGTAGATTATCGAGAACTTAACAAAGCCACCAAGAAGGACCATTTCCCTTTACCATTCATAGATCAAGTGCTAGATGGGCTGGCAAGCAAGAAGTTCTTTTCTTTCCTAGATGGGTTCAACGAGTATAATCAAATCCAAATCAGCCCAGAAGACCAAGATAAGACCACCTTCACTTGTCCTTGGGGAACCTTTGCCTACCGAGTCCTTCCCTTTGGGCTATGCAACGCTCCTACCACTTTCCAGAGAGCAGTATTGAGGATATTTGCAGAGCTGGTTCACGATTCCATGGAAATCTATATGGATGACTTTACTCCTTATGGGTCTAACTTCCAAGAAACATTGTCTAACCTGGGAAAAGTTTTAACCAAGTGTATTGAGATGAACCTATCCTTAAGTCATGAAAAATGTGAATTCCTAATGACTGAAGGGACCGTGTTAGGTCATACCATTTCTCAGCAAGGATTACATGTGAATCCTAACAAAATTGCTATCATCCAAATGGTTCCACCTTCTCAAAACGTGAGAGATGTTCGGAGTTTTCTAGGCTTAGTAGGATATTATAGAAGATTCATTAAAGATTTCAGTAAGATAGCCTCGCCATTGTTTGGCCTCTTAGGGAAATATGTTGAGTTTAAATGGACTAACGACTGTCAAGGGGCTCTAGATGAGTTGAAAGATAAGCTGGTGTCCGCCCCGATCTTGAGAGGTCCAAACTGGGCCCTACCTTTCCAGATCTACACCGATGCCTCAAACAGAGCCATAGGGGCAGCCTTAGGACAAGTTGAGGAGAAACTACCATATGCCATATACTTTGTCAGCAAAAACCTATCCAAGGCAAAGATGAACTATATTGTAACCAAAAAAGAGTTCCTCGTTGTAGTCCACTCCCTAAACAAGTTCAAACACTACATCACTGGCTATCAAACATTCATACACACTGATCATGCTGCGATTAGATATTTAATGAATAATCCGATGTAAATGCTCATATCATTAGATGGTTACTCTTGTTGCAATAATTTGATTTGACCATTGTGGACAAGCCAGGTAAGGAAAATGTTGTTGCTGACTTTCTGTCTAGATTGGATTGGCCTGCATGTGAAGAAGGGACAGTGGATGACCATATTCCAGAAGAACACCTGTTTGTTATTTCAGTACTCTCTCTGTGGTTTGCTGATATAGCAAATTACTTGGTCTCAGCACAGTTCCCTCAACACCTATCCTCAAGAGAGAAGAGCAAAATTGCGAGGAAAAGTGCCCCATTCACTTGGATCATGGGCAACCTGTTTAAACCTGGCCCAGATCAGATCTTGAGGCGTTGTGTTAGGGAGGAGGAAGTTTTGGATATCCTCTTGACCTGTCATGATGGGCCTTGTGGAGGTCACTTTGCAGCGAAAAGGACTACCTTCAAAATTCTATAGGCAGGCTACTATTGGCACACTCTTCATCAAGATGTCAGAAGATACATCAGGCAATGTGACCGATGTCAAAGGATGGGGAAACCGACTCCAAGGGATGAAATGCCTCTCCAACCTCAAGTGACCCTCGAGCCATTTGAGAAGTGGGGCATGGATTTTGTGGGTCCTGTCAACCCTCCTTCAAAGAAAAGGTCGTACATCATTGTGTGCACAAACTACCTGACAAAGTGGGCAGAAACCAAGGCAATCAAGGCAGTGATAGAAGGAAAAGTGGCTGAGTTTTTAAGGGAAAATATCTTCTACAAATTTGGCTACCCAAGAGAGCTGGTCACCGATCAAGGAAGTCAGTTCACCTCTAACATGATTGAAGACCTGCTCGCTCATCACAAGATCAAGCACAAAACTTCCACCCCTTATCATCCGCAAGCTAATGGGCATGTGGAAGTTACTAATAGATCGTTGGAAGAGATTTTGACTAAAGTGGTAACAAACAGTAGGAAGGATTGGGCAGATCGCTTGGTTGAGGCCACTTGGGCCTACAACACCACTTGGAAAACTACAACATGTTTCACACCTTATGAGTTGGTCTACAGGAGGAAGGCTCTGCTGTCCATAGAATTCGAGTACAACACATTGAGGGTGGCAGCTCAGCCGGACCTAGATCTCAGCCATGCAAAACGGGAAAGATTACTACAGCTAAATGGATTAGATGAACAAAGAATGCATGCCCTCCTCCACTCAGAAGTAGTTCAAATCCAAAGGAAGATATGGCATGATGGACACCTTAATGAAAAGCAATTCTAGCCAGGAGATTGGGTGCTACTGTATGACTCAAGATACAAGGATTTCAAAGGGAAACTAACGACAAGGTGGTTATGACCATATACAGTGGAGAAATGCAATGACAATGGTTCAGTCCTTATCAGGACCATTGATGAAGAAGCCATCCCCATGCTCGTCAATGGGTATCGATTGAAAATCTACAGGAAACCCCTTTCGAGGTAGGAGTTCATTGAAACTTTGGACAAATCAGTGCTGGTAGTGGAGCAGGGCCCTGTCTCTACTCCACCCACATCTTACGCATCAAAAAAGAAAAGAAAAAAAAGAGAAGTGAAATAAAAAGATCCCTGGGTGAAAACTTCTTAGAGGCACCCAAGGGAGACAGTGAGGGTGAAAACCTCATGGAGGCGCCCCATCTATCTCTCTCAAAAAAAAAAAAAGGAAAAACAGGCCTAATATCTGTGGAATAATTGCAGGTTGCAGGGAATATATTGCAGGTTAGGAAGGTCGCGCAAAACAAGGACAAGGGTCCACACTAGGCTACAAGACATCGTCATAGACACTTCCTCCATGAACACTGACATCTCCTAGGATTTGATCATATTCGGGGGCATATTTCGCCTTCTACAGGAAGTTTCGCCTATTCTACAGGCAATTTATGTATTCTATAGGAAACATCTTGTAGAACCTTCGGGCAAGCCAAAATAGATCTTGGAGGCGAATCTGAAGGTTAGAATTTGTTTTTTAGGCCTGCAGCAACCCCTATTTCCACCCATCACCATATGGCACCCTGTTCCATCTCTTTACACCTCCGTGACCCACCTGGTTATGTGTTCTTGCACAGTGATACAAGAAACCCTGTTTTCCTCAGATTGACAGCAAGAATTTTTTTTTTAGTGACGACTCAAGTAAAAAAGTATCACTCACCCTACCTATCAAACTCCATCTAGAATCTTCATCAAGGAATCCCTCATCCGCAATATAGCCCTGCTCGTTTAGCCTACATCCCAGGAGGAGAAGTAGCTACAGGACATCCTACAGGAATCTTGTAGCAGCTGATCCCTCTAGAAGACATACTCTGGAGGGAGGGATCGCCGAGATCAACTAACAAAACATGCAAAAGGCTCCTCTTGGATGTGAAAACATCCTCGACAGCCAAAACCCAACAGAACCTGTGCATGCAACATTGATAACCAAAGGATTGGGTTCCAAAACCCATGCATACAACATCAACAAATGAAGGAATGGGTTCTAACACCCGTGCATGAGGCAGCAGTAAGCGAAGCAGTGGTTCCAAGACCTGAAGTCTGCATAACGCATCCGCGGCCACACAGGTAAGTGTCTAAACTCATTTTTCAATTGCATAAACTATATTTCGAAAATTGCATGACTGTGAAACTGCTTCGGATTGAATGGGATCGGTGGCCAGTCAACTGGCCATCCTTAGCCAGTTACATAGCTTTGTGGGATCCGAACAAGCTCAGTTACATTCAAATTTGTCGTCGAGATGTGCAGCCGACATGTGTGGACTGTCCAGTCGGGGAAAATCGTCGGGACTGGTAGTCGTGGTGGTAGTTAATGGCAGATGGGAGGTGATGGCAGTCAGAGACACGCAGAAAAATGATGGTCGTGATGTTGGATCAATGGCTCGGTCCGGCCACCTCATTCCCTTGCAACGAATTGCGCCGCAGTTAAAAGATACTCGGCTGAAGACTCTCACCACCCACTGTTCATTTGCACTTGCAACGTCCTTGGCCGAAGTACGTGTCCTCTACATCCAAAATCTGTTAACACATCATCCACCATCGAGTTTTTCGGCCTGTTCAAAAAATCTCCCACGTATCGGGCTCGTTCAGAGGCGCAGTGACATCCTACAGAAGCTGGCAGGAGTTCTATAGGAAGAAGATCTGCAGGAAATACGGCACAGCTTTCTAGAGTAGGGAAGCCTGGGCTTTTCTTCGCCAAATTTGGAGTTCCAAGATAGGTAGGCTTGAAAACACTCTTCCATGCATGGTATGTTTCAAAAAGGTGGTGAATTGAACTATTTCAAACTAGGGAGTCCGAGAAAAATCTGCCTGTGAATTGGAAATAACATTTTTCTTGTGTGTTGCACAATATTCCTCAGTCGTTTTTGCATCAAAATTCTCCTCCACAGTTCCTGTTAAAAAAGGAAAAAAATTCTCCTGTAGGAAAGATACACAACTATGAGGGCTAGCCTGTGTATGAAGAATTTGAATTTGCATGTTTGTATGTATGCTGAGAATGAACATTGAGCTCTGTACTCTATCTGTGGAAACCCAATTTCTTGCTTCACAAACGGACAACCGAGTTCTGGGTAGCAATAGCCTTATAGCCAGGGAATTGGTGCTAATTGATAGTTGACATCCCTTCTCAAAGTTCAGGGGAGAAATCCATAAACAACATTCCCTTATCTGATCAGATCATAAAACGGGGCAATCTCACCATTCCAGGAGGGTTTATCAGGAAAGAACCTTTGGATCCTAGCACGCTGTGTGAGCATCCGGAGGTGGTGGACCTCTTCACCCGCGCCAATTGGATGTCCTTTTATGAGAAAATTCACTGTCTTGATAATGAGATAACGGAGGAATTCTTAATGTCCTAATACCTGAATCAAAGACACAGGTCACAGTGAATTTTAGGGGTTTTACCTAAGAAGTTACCCCTGAGCTCATCACTCGTGTTACTGGTCTCCCATTAGGGCTCCCTTGGAGCAAAGAAGAAAGGTCATTGGGATAGGTAGCCAAGAAAGCATTCTTCCTGCCTGAGGAACATCCTGTAGAAGACAAGAACGGGGTCCAGAGAACCAGCTTACCTCCTCTCTGTAGCAAAGTCAGTTTCCAAATCATGAAATACATTACCTGTGAAGGGAGTTTCAGCATTGTCTACGGCTATAATTTTAGGTTGTTGAATGAACTAAGACATGGAATGGATTTACCTCTGGAATAGAAGTTGAGCATCCCCTATTTTCGTCTGGAGTCATTAAGTGAATGTGGCACAAAATTGAAGGAAGGGGCACCGGATCAGTTAGCCCATCACCGGCTCATCAAACATTTAGTGGAAGATTCCCTCCACACCTACACTATCCCCCTCTCTTGGGTAATTTTCCGAAACATGACCGGAGATGACGATATTAGAATTCTGGCCAAGGAGCTCATCTCATCCAGTAGTGAAGAAGGGGAACACACTAAAGCAAGAGAGAAAACTAGTGGTAAAGAAACACAAGAAAAACAAGCATAAGCAGGACAAAAAGAGAAAGAGGGTAAGGCAGAAATTGTTGAGCCTAAAGCAGAGCAAGGAACAATAGCACAAAAATCAAGGGAAAAGAGACTGCAGAGGAGAGCAGAGAAGGTAAAAGCATCCCAAGTAAAGGCTGGCATAGCCACAACAGTCACACCAAAACAAATGGCAAAGACAGATCCTGAAATGGCCGCAATACAAGCAGAAACAGTTGACACAGAGGCTTCTAAAGAAGCATGGAAACAGAACAGCAAAGAGGGAAGTCACTGGAAATATTGGCAAGAGAGGCAGAAACTATGCTGGCTGCCTTAAAAACACCTCCAAAACAAAAACAGAAGCAAAAGAGGCAAACCTCCATGTACTTTAGAGCAAGAAGGAGCACACAGATAAAAGTAGGCAGACCCCAGCCGCAGTCAAAGGAGCCAATTATCATTGAGGACACAACCCCTAAACCAAAGGAAGGGTCTCCTTCAAAGATTTCCGTCACCTATGATCGAGGAAGCCAAAAACTTCCACCTGGAGAGAAAGACAGGAGACAACGGAATCAAAGACAATTCTACAAGAAGATGAGAAAGCTCTACACGAAACTCAGGCAAAGTAAAAGAGACTGAGAAATTGGAGGAAACGGCGGCCAAACAACCACAGGAAGAAGAAAGGACAGAGGAAATATTGGAACCAAGCCCTCAGCCCAGTTTGGGCACATATTATAACCTGTTAGAAGCTGGGAAAATAATTCCCCGGAAATTTGCGGTGCCACTATTCTTTGCACTGGAGGAAGAAAGAATTAGGACTCATACTTGGATGAGGATTACCATGTCCAAGGGTGTGGTTGACATAGGCCCCCTAGAAGAACAACTCAGGGAGTCAAGGAAGGAATTGGCCATGGTGAAGAATGTGGAAAGCATTCAGAGGGCCAAACTACAGGAAGAGAACGAGCTGCTGAAACAACAGCTACAGCTATATGGAATCCATAAGGAAGACAGACCCTCCATTCTAGGAGACCAACAACAATAGGAAAAACCTCCAACAGACAAAGAAAACTTGGATGAACAACAAATAAAGGATGGGTTGTAGGCTCAGATCGAGGCACTAACAAAACAGCTACAGGTGAAGGAGTCGCAGGCAGTAGAAGAGATATAGTCTTTAAGGCAACAGGTACATGAGAAGGGAGCCCAATTGGTCTGCATGGCCAGCTGGGCAATAGAGGCCGTATAGTGTGGGCAGCCTGGCAAGTCATACGCTTTTTACCTTAAAGTTCAATGGTTGCAGTTCCAGATTATCACCTTGGCTCAAAGGGGCACTACTCCATTTCAAAACTATCATCAATTTATCGCTTTATTTGACAGTAGCTCATCAGAGGACAAGGCTAAATTATCAGAGTTTTATTTGCACAACTTGGCCCTTCCAAATATGAATTTGTAAGATCCCAATGTTGTGGTAGGAGATGTGCAACTTATGGCCATGGCCTCTTGGTTGAATCATGAGGAAAAAAGGGCAGCAAAGGTCCGAGATATTATGAATAGGGAACTCAATGAACCACTAATGATAAGAGCAGAGCCAGAGGATCCCTCAGCATTGATAAGCACCCACCAGCACTTGGACAACAACACTCAGGAGTTACTAGATTACATTGAATGACAAGCTCAAGCTATTGCCCACTTTCAGGACATGGAGAGACTGTTGGGGGGATAACTGCCTTCATGCTTGCACAAGGAGGTGGAACACACTGCCCCACAGTTTGAAGATAAGATAATACTACTCTCCTACCAAGATGAGGGAGGCCTTGGCAAGGGTACCCCTCTATAAACAGTCAATGCAAAATCTGCAGGCCAATTGGATCAGCCTAAAGTTCAGTCCTCCCTTGCTTTTGGGATTGCTGGAAGGAGTTAAGGAAGAAGAGGAAAATAGGCATTGGGAGGAAGTTGAAAGAAAAGCAAGATTTCATGACCGAGAATAAGATATCACCTCGGAAGCCTGGGATTGAAAGAGGCAGTCAAAGCTAGCAAGGATGATGAGCTAGATTAGTTGCTCAAAGGATGAGCAACCCATTTAGCAGGGGGGTGATGACAAGCCCAAAAAATGGGTAACTTATTAGACTCATTTTGCCTATTTTTCTTCATCAATACACAATTTTTCATAGTTTATGCATTTTTATTTAGTATATTTATGTTAGTTCAATGAATGAGAATAGTCACTTGACCAAGAAGGCTAACACGTGGTTATTGCAGATTTTTGGACAAATTTTGGACCAAGGCCAAACATTTATGAGCCAGATGATAGCCAAGCATGAAGGAACAAGGGTGAGGATTCGTAGGAAGGGTGTCTCCTGCACTAAATGGCCCCTTCCTCAAATTATCCACCTTCAACTCGGAGTCCAGCAGGCCACCGAAAAGGATTCCCAAAGGAAGCCTAGCAGTTTTGTGTAAAGTGACTGATCACTGGCAGTTCGAGCAATCGAGCCCCTCGAGTTAAGGAGGGTTGTTGGAGACCCTCGTAGTGCATAAATAGGAAGGCTTGCAGCCTTCGTAGGTTACTTTTTGAATAGTTGTATTCTGCACTATAGTGCTGCTAGTTTCTCAGCTCATTTTGTAGCTTCTGTTGTACAACTTTCTTTGTGACATGGTTGTTTTTGAATAATGCAAAGCAGTTTCATTTGGCATTAGTTCTGAGATTTTTCTTAGGAGCATTTAGCTCTTGGGTTGGGCCCAACCCAAGTTCCAAGGCCTCCTTCGTTTATTTTTATATGTTTTTAAGGTCTTTGCAAAATAATTTCTGTTAAGTAGATTACAGTCTTACTTGGTTACCTAGGTCATTGTTTATGATTAAAAAGGATTTTCTTGTTCAGATTGATTTGATAGGTTAATAACAGAGAAGATCTTCAGAAAAATGCTGTTGAGCACCCCTAATCTCACCTCTCCCTCTGTCGGACCATGAGCTGAGACCAAGGTGTCCTTGTCGCCACCAAAAACACAGTCTTTGCTTCATCATGCAATTGTCAGTGTTAGATTCTCATTTGCAGAAGTTGATACCAGTTGTGGTTACATGCTCAGGTTCATGATTGCTTAGTTTGCATATCTATTTCACATGATTTCGTTGAAATAAAATTCTGCTCATTTTCTTTGCCGATATTCGGGTCAGATTAGGTTAAAGTAGCTAGGTCTTTGGTTTTCCAAGTCTTTGTTTGAATAGTTTGGAAAATAACTTGCAAACCACCTGCGATACCTCTTTGCGTACCCCTACTCCATCAATATTGCCTGCTCCATCCTCCAACTCTGATTCTTGCCTCGCATTTGCCACGTTCCCTCACTTTGGCCTAATTTCCATATTTTTGTGCAACATTGCTCTACCCCTCCTTGAACAAATCCAGCGATCCTTATCACTCACCGGCTTCGTTCACTAAGTCCTAGACCTCCTCACACCCTTATCTCACCTCCATACCCACTTCTTCACTTTTTTTTCCACCATCAGCCCTTCAAAACTCCCTTTCGGAACATCCTGTAGAAACATCCTCTAGAAGCCACAGAACATCGTGTAGAACCCATGCAGACTTCCTGTAGAAGCTCAGGAAAGCGATTTCTTCAGATCCGAGCATTGTGAAACTCCTTGGAAGGGTGCTAGGGACCCCTTAGGCCCTCTTCTAACCTTACCAACCTCCTGCAAGTGCCTACTCCATTTCCTTTCACCTGTCAACCTCTGCACAGTAAAAAACAGTTAAAGCACATGCAAGATAATTCTGACAAATTACTCAAAAATGCAAAAATATGTTTTCTTCATATTTCTCTTCAGAAGTAGCTTAGTCAAATGCATTTTACCTTTCTTGAAGTCAATGAAATCCATTTTTGTAGCTTTCATCCTTTTACTTGCACCAGTAGGGTTAGTCGGTACAGCTAGGGCTTGCTAGGGTTTGTGTTCCTTTCTAGCTTTCAACTTATTTATGCAATTATATTAGCCTCTGATTGAGTTATTTTTCATCCATCATAGTTAAAAGCATCTTCTAAGAGCTCATAGAAGTTGGCTTAAGCTCCTAGCGGACTTGTACGAGCTGATCAAGTGACAGCCTGCGGCAAGAGCTAGTACTTGTGCATATAGCATCGTCGCTTCCAAGTTTGTTACAAACTACCGGGTTGATAAAAGTAAAGAAGGGAATCCCAGGAGTTGCAACATTATTGCTGCAATACTGGAGCCCACCACAACCTTCCCCTCTGATACGTCGTGGCTACTGTGGGATAGGATGATTAGTTCTCTGTGGGCCGGGATGATTAGTTCTCCCATGGCAACTGTGGAATAGGATGATTAGTTCTCCTATGGGCCTGGATGATTAGTTCTCCTGTGGCAACTGTGGAACAGGATGATTAGTTCTCCTATGGTCCGGGATGGTTAGTTCTCCTGTGGAAATTATGGGACAAGATGATTAGTTCTCCTATGGATCTGGATGATTAGTTCTCTCATGGAAACTGTGGAACATGATGATTAGTTCTCCCGTGCCAACTGTGGAATAGGATGATTAGTTCTCCTGTGGGCTGGGATGATTAATTCTCCCATGGAAACTTTAAAATAGGATTATTAATTAGTTCTCCCATGGTGACTATGGGGCAGGATGATTCGTTCTCCTATGGACAGGATGATTAGTTATTCTATTGAGGCATCCCACCCATGTAGTCTAGGACTCATGGGAAGTACCTCTCATCTGATCAATGAGCAGGGAAATGGGATTAGGGACCATAGTAGTATTATCGATGGACGCATCAATGTATCTTCCGTACTCCCTATGCTAGGATGACCTCCATTGATCTGGGATCAATGAAAATGATTTGGGATCAGTATGAGTGGTTTGAGACACTCTCTTGTGATACTGATCTAGGATCAATAAAACTGACCTCGGGCTAGTACGAGTGATGTGACACACTCTCTTTAGTTGAAACTAACTTTGGGTTACTAGAGAATGGTATGAGACATTCTCAATCAATTCTTCTTCTTCATGGTTCAGCAAAGCAGAGTAGAGCAGAGCAGTGTAGGGCACTGATGGCATAGATAGTACAGTCGAACATATGGATCAACGGATGGAGTTCTCCCTAGTTGAGAGGGAGTGTTAAAATTGGCAACTAGGGCCAAACTCCATGTGGGTAATCTTATTAATGGAAGCTGATACTTTTCTTGGATGCCTCTCATAGAGAGGTGTAGGATAGATCTAAATATTATTCGATTCCGATAATTATTCATGGAGATATGAATTTATTTGTGTTATGGGACAATTCATCAAGGTCGGCCAGCAACCAAATTTAACTCCACTTGTGCTCAACGTTTTAGTGCAAATAGAGGTGGCCTTAAAGTAATTTCAACACACTTGGGATCTCTTCCTCTCTACTTGACTTTTGGTTTTAGTAGGAGGAGAGATCCTAAGGGATAACGCTACCTTAATCCAAAGGCTAGAAGCCGGAACTGCTGAGAATAGCCGAAATTTCCAGAACTGTCGGAACTGCCAGGAATTGCCGAAACTGTCGGGAAAAGCCAAAATTCTCGAAACTATTAAGAACAGCCGGAACTACTAGAACAACTGGGAAAGCTGGTGCAGAGGGTAGAAGCTAGTACTTCCAGTAAACGCCGAAAGTGCCAGAACTGTCCGAATTGTCGGGAAAAGCTGAAACTACCATAACTACCAAACTGCCAGGAATAGCTAGAATCGTTGGAACTACCGGAACTGTCAGGAACTACCGAAACTGCCGAGAAAAGCTAGAACTGTCAGAACTGCAGGGAACTACTGGAACTACCAGGAATAGCCGAGATTGTCAGAACTACTGGAACTGCCAGGAATAGCCGAAACTTTTGGAACTACTGGAATTGTAGGGAATAACTGGAATAGTCGGAACTGCTGAAACTGTCAGGAATAGCTGGAACTGCCGAAACTACTGGGAATAGATAGAACAGGTGGAACTGTCCGGAATGTTGATGTAGAGCGTAGAAGCTAGAAATACCGGGAACTACCGGAATTGTTGGGAAAAGCCGGAACTACCAAAACTGCTGGAACTACTAGGAATAACTGAAATTGTCGGAACTGCCAGAACAACCTGAGCATCTATCTCTGAAGGAGAGCAGCACGTAACGGAAAATTAACTAACATTGGCACAATTGTATGGTACTTAGCAGAAAATACACTAAGGATGCAATGTTACAGCTAACATATAAGGGACAACTAGCATACAACAACAAACATGCAAAGGACAACAAGCATGCTAGGGACAGAAAGCATGCAAAGGACAACAAGCATGCTAGGGACAACAAGCATGTAAAGGAAAACAAGCATGCTAGGGACAACAAGCATGCAAAGGAAAACAAGCATGCTAGTGACAACAAGAAAGCTAGGGAAAATAAGCAAAGAAGATGCAGCTTGCACAGGTCAATATGGCAACATGGTGCAGTAATGGCACATAATGGAGTACAGTGATGGGTACAATCATGATTAATGAAGCATGATGAAATGCAATATAGTGATGATGGGTGCAACATGGTGCAATAGGGTGAGGTGCAGCATGATGACGAAATGCAGCACAATGATAGGTGAAGGAGTCACTATGGAGAATCAGTTGAAGTAGCATGTCTTCAACTGATCTCATGTATCATATTCTTACTGATTATCTATGCTCTTATCTAGATAAGTAAAAGTGTTGACTTCTGTTATAAACGTACTATACCTCTTTCTCTATGTTGAAATATTAAAGAACATATAAGAAGAATTAATAAAGGGTTTCCCCACATTGGGGTTTGTCCCTAGCTAGCACCACACCTTGTGTCCTCTTGTCTCAGCTTGTCTTCTACGGTTTATGTTTATGTTCTATCTGCAGTTTACTTTAATGTTGATGTGATTGCTAATCTGGAAAAGGTATTGAGCTAACTGTGAAAATTGAAATAAATTGCTCTAAGTATAGAACATATGTAAAATTAACATTATTAAATAGGGACAAGTTATGCATGACCATCAAAACGGTAGTCCATGTTTACCATGAATATTACAGGTTTTGTTAGGATATTCTAACACATAGGAAATATTCAAGTATAACTTGGTTTATTGTAGAGTTAGGTAAAGTGTGTTTCCTTACTATGTACTTTTGTAACTTACAATCTGACAGTCACAATATGTTCTAGACATGAAGTGATTTGATGGTGCATTCTCTCCTCAATATTACCGACACTTAATCCGTGACTTAACACCCGATTGGTGCATGATCTCTATTTAAAGAGCATGGAGGGTCATTTGTAGGGTGACAATTCATGAGAGAAGATTATGTAAATTTTCTTTCTTTTATTAATAAATTGTGTGAAGTGGCCACGTTGGCTCAGGACGTGGATTGTTTCCCTCTTTGAGGGTTTTAACCATGTCAAGAATACTGGTGTATTGATCTGTGATCTATTAGTGAGTGGTGTCCTTTGGTGTTCTATCTGAGGAACTTACCCTGTAAACCCCTACATGGTATTAGAGCAAAGATCCAGTCCAACATCAATGCCCGAAACACATTGAACTACACAGGAACTTCATTAGAATGTTCATTCATGACCATGTTCTTGAAGTGCAATATTGTTCAACCGATGATCAAGTTATAGACATATTTACAAAGTCTCTCACAGAGGTGAATTTTACTAAACTTCGATTTATGGTTGGAGTTTAGGAAGTTGACACTAAGGGGGGATAGGCTCTAATGACTCCTTCCTTCTCCTATTGTGTCATATTTGTACATCCTTCAATCCTATCCCAAGTTGTTCTTAAGGGGGGATGTTAGGATATTCTGACACATAGGAAATAGTTAAGTATAACTTTGTCTAGTATAGAGTTAGGTAAAGTGTGTTTCTTTACTATGTACTTTTGTAAGCTACAATCTAATGGTCATGATATGCTCTATACATGAAGTGATCTAACATTTCATTCTCTCCTCAGTATTACTGACACTTGATTTGTAGCTTAAGACCTGATTGGTCGATGATCTCTATTTAAAGAGCGTGGAGGGTCATTTGTAGGGTGACCATTCATAAGAGAAGCTTATGTAAATTTTCTTTTTTTATTAATAAATTGCTTGAAGTAGCCATGTTGGCTTAGGTTGTCAACTGTTTCCCTCTTTGAGGGTTTTAACAATGTCAAGAATACTGGTGTATTGATCTGTGATCGATTTATCAGTGGTGTCCTTTGGTGTTCTATCTGAGGATCTTACCCTGTAAATTCCTATAGTTTGACACTCGTTGACCAATTTGTCCATGGCTAAATATAGTTCAATGTGGTTGTGAATGGGTGAAAATGGTTGACCATGGATGAAAAACATTTACTGTAATTGAATGGTGTGATGATGTTTGTCCGACGGGGCCTCCACCAATCACACCTATGTATTAGTTCACGTATTCATGGGATATTAAAGAATGCCCTAATCTAACTTGATATTCATAAAACTCTAGCAAAATCCTTTTGCTGAATGGCCAGCTAATACAACTTCTAAAAAAACGTAACCCCTATTTTTAATAAATATCCTCTATTTTCATTGAATACTCATTTGTATACCGCCAAATACTCATAATTTCCCCTACACCACATCCATTGCCCAATACATACAATATATTGACTTTATTTTTCATAATTTAAAAATCCCCATTTATGAATGAATATGGTAAGATATTCGTTATGAAGGTGAATCCCCCATGCTTTGACCATTGTTGAGGTTGCTTGACCATTTTCTACCACAAATGATGTGATTTTACCATTGTTGACTATGGTTAACATATAATGGACTATGGATAAACATTATAGGCAAGAGTTTCTAGCATTTACCTATACATGATTTTGATCAACCATGGTTCACCATGATGCCTATTTTGACCACGATTAACCACTGTCAAAGATATTAAGCGTTTATACCAATTGTTGACTATGATTTCGCCATGTTTGGCCTTCGTCAAACATGGTTGACCATGTTGGCCATGGTTAACCTTGATTTTTATGACTGAAATATCTCAATCACATATGACTAGGCCTCACTATGACTAAACTTAGTCAAATATGGGAGCATCATTGTTGAAATAGTTTAAAAACATGACTAACCATGGTTGTCACTTGTTCTTTTCATTGAATTGCAACATTATTTTCTTGTCCAATTGTAATGACAATTGGTGTTCATCACATGATGATATTGTTTCTTGTGTATTACATTATGACAAATTTATTGTTCATCAACCTATTTGACCAATTTTTACCATGGTCAACCATTCTTAATCGTGTTCCATATAAATGAATGCAATCAAGAATGGTTTCCAATAGTCATCTTTAGGTGGCCATGTTGGCAATGGTACTATGGTTTTCTATAGTCGGCCATTGCAGAGAAGGTCGACTAGATGGCTATGGTTGTGTATGGAAGTCTTTGGTTTACTTGGAGTGATCATAGTTTAACATGGTTGATTATGGTTTAGCATGTTTGAATACGATTCACCATTTTCAACAAAATTAAGTAAGGCTTTCCATGCCAAAACATGTTCACCATGTTTGACCATGGTTTTAATTTTGTTAAAACAAGTTTAAATATTTTTAACCATGTTTGATGAAAGTGAGAAAAGCTTTCAATCTTAAAACATGTTCACTATGTTTGACGAAGTTTGAGCTTTGTAGACCATGCTTGACAATGACCAATGTAGAGTTGCTTGAGGGCCGAGATTGGGTTGTTAGCAATGTATAAATGCATGTGGTCATCCATGATTGCATATCATGGCTATATTGAGTATGGATGACCATTTTTATTTATGTTAGGAATGGTAACCATGTAGACCATGATGTCAACATTAAACTGGAGTTGTCTATGAGATACTATCATTAAATATGGTTACGCATGGTTGAAGATGTTTCTTATGATTGAATGTGGTTACCCATGGTTGACCATGTTAAGCATGGTTAAAATCCACAGATCATGGTTACTCATGTATGAATATAGTTGGTCGTGTTAACCATGGTAGACTATGGTTGACCATAATTAAGTATGCTTAGCCACTTTGAACTTGGTTTAACATGGTTGAGCATGGTTTGAAAATGGTTGGAAATGATTGATTAAGAGTACCCATCTTAAACATGGTTGAATATGACAATGATGTTGACCATGTTTTGACAATGGTTGAGTATGACTAACCATGATTTGATTATGGTTGACCATGGTTTAATCGTGTTTACCATTTTTATTAAGGTTGACAGTGGTTACCATTTTTTATTTGTTATTTATTGGTTTAACCATGGTTTTAATATGGTTAAACATAGTTTACTATGGTTGATTTTGGTTGAACATTGTTTAACTATGTTTCCCTTTTCTATCCAAGGATCTTTGTAGCAAACTTACTTGACTATGGTTGAATTTACTAATTGAACATGGATTAACTATGGTTGTCCATGTTTTATCTTGGGTTTTTTTTATGGTTGGAAGTGGTTTTATTGTCGTTGACCATGGTTTGATTATGTTTGATGATTGTTTTGGTTGTAGTTGACCATGCCTTAGCTATGATTGATGATGGTTAACAATTTTTTCCCATGGTTAACTATGATTGGAAATGGCTAACAATGGATTCACTATGGGTTAGAATGGTTTCAAGATCTTTAACCATGGTTGAATATGGTTGACTATAGCTGGACATGCTTTGGATATTGCTTGATTTGAGTTAACCATGTTTTTTCATGGTTGACCATAGTTTCACTACAGTTTCCATTCTGATGATGGTTAACCATGGTTTGAATAAGGTTGTCTATGGTGTCACTATGCTCGAGCATGTTTTGATTATATTTTAACAGGGGCGACCATTGTTTGACTATAATTAATTGTGTTTTAAGTATGGTTAATGATGGTTGGCCATCATTCCACTATGGCTGACCATGATTGAAAATGGTTGAACATTGTTAAGGATAATCACATTGTGGTTGAACATGATTTTGTTTGGATTAACCATTGTTTGACTATGGTTACCATTTTTGTGATGGTTGATGGTGGTTGACCATGGTTTTAATGTGGTTTCACCATGGGTGACAGTAGGAGACCATGGGAGAGTCAATTGGGTTTGACAATGGTCGATTATAATTGTTGATGGTTTGAATATCATCTAACTATGGTTTCTCATGGTTTGATTATGGTGGAGCATTGTTTGACAATAGTTAACTATGATTTAACTATCGTTAATTATGTTTAAACATGTTCAACCATGATTTTTTGCTATGGTTTACCATGGTGGACTATTTTTCACTATATTTAACCATGGTTTGTATATGGCATGGCTATGGTTGACCATGATTTGACTTTGGTTACCATTTTAGTGATGGTTGATGATGGTTAGCCTTGGATTAACTATGGTTGACTATACTTTGAGCACAGGTGACTCTAGTAGACCATGGTAGTCCATCCTGAGAATGGGTGTCCATGTTGTACATGGATAACTATGGTTGACTATGCTTTACCATGGTTTTACTATGTTCTCTATGTTTCTCAATGGATAGTCATTTTGTTCACATATAACAATATCACTAATTAAAATAAACAAATTCATAAACAATATATGTGTGTGTGTGTGTATGTATCTTGTGATATGTCTTGTTTTTTTAGTGCATTGCAACATCATTTGTTTTTCGTTATGTTAAGATGATATTTATTGTTCATTACATCCTAACATTGTTTATTATCAATCATATTATAATTAAGTTTATTATTTATCAAGTTGCAATGAAGTTTATTGTTTGACACATTACTGTTTTCTTATTTCTTTGTTGAAAACACATATGATAGTGAATAACAAATTATGATACGTGTGAGTTACATTTCATATTCACAAGATATAAATTTATAATACATTCTTGTAACCCTTGGTCTTCATATACCAAGCGATGTCTTGTACTACAATAACTGTTCATATTCTACACCAACCCTTAGAGGATTATGTGTCCAACATTCCTTCCCTTAATTTGAGTGAGTATATATGAGTCGAAGAAGAGATTTGTAATACAAAAATACAACAACGCATGACAATAATTGGTTAATTTTTCTCTATGAAATGATGGCATAAGGTAGTAGAACTCGAGGTCTCAACTGGTGGTGGTTTAAGGATGACCACCAACAGTGGAACACTTAGTGTAGCTCCCGAAACTCTTCCAATTCTAGAAAGAAGCTGAAACCCTCTGCTAGAGGCTCCTTAATTATTTTAATAGGGAGACCTTCAACCTATAAAAATGGAAGTCTTCAGCTTGTGGTGGTTTAAGGAGGGACACCAACCAAAAGAACACTTACTGTGATTCCCAAAATTCTTCCAAATATGGCAAGAAGTTGAAGCCTTCTGCTAGAGGAAATGCTCCGTAATGATTTGAACAGGGAGACCTTCAACCTAGAAAAGGGATGTGTGCAACCTACAATCCTTTAAGGAAGCCCACCAACCAAAGTAACATTTAGTGCTATTCACTAAACTCTTCCAAATCTGGGAAGAAGATTAAGTCTTAAGCTAGAGGAAATTCTCCTTAATGATTTGAAGAGGGATACCTTCAACATGAATATGGGCCTGCAACCTGTGGTGATTTAAAGAAGGCCACCAACCAAAATAATGCTTAGGGGCTTCTCTTTATTTTGCTACAACTCTAAATCTAGGTGTGGATATCTCTGGTTTTAGGTAGAGGCAACAGATTTAGGATGTGGCTCAGGCTCGCTTGATTTATCTTTGGAACTTTTACATGACCATAAATTCCTCCCTTCTCATATACAAGGTGAGAAGATGAAGATATTTCAATTAGAATACTTTTCATTACTTGTGAACAAATTATGTGATATGAGCAACATACAATCTTGGCTCTTGAAGCCCATTTCCAAGAAGTGATCCATTCAATGGGAATCTTGGTTCTTGTAAAAGGATTATTTCTGAAACGTTAGTTTTAAGAATTAGTATGTTGACCACAATGCTTGCATGGGTGAAGTTGAAAACTTTGATTTTTCACATGGCCAAGTAGGTCACAATGTTATCATTTCACAATCTGTGGTTACGGAGGAGGAGCAAAAATTGGGGAAGATGAATTGCCTTGAAGGAGTCCAACACTTTTAAACTTGATGGGTTTTCAATAATCTGGAGTATGAAAGGACACATCTTTGTCATATCCAAGACCTGCTATATTTCTATTGTTGACAATCTCTTCCCAAGGTCTAATGATAAACTTTGGAAGTGCAACCTGAACATCTACATCTTCATGCAAATATGCTCTTGAGTCAACCTCAAGTTTACTATATTGATTAGTTTATGCATGTTGATGGGATTCAACATCCGACTCAAAAAGGAGATTGTTTTGACCAAAAAAAGTCCATAATGATGACAACGCTATTGTAGCTCCTCTTGTTGTAGCTGAGATCAAAGCTCCAAAAATGATATAATCTCTTATGCATTTTTCAAATAAGCTTAAATATTAGAGAAAGTTTCCTTACTATTTTTTACCATCCCATCTACACTTTGATGCATCATAGTATTAAACAACTCTAATGTATTATCAATTTTGGCCATTTTTCAAACAACTCAATCTGAGAAAAGATGCCTTCTAGCTTTAATGAATACAAATAGTTGTCTTTTACAAACAATATTGATGCCTCTTTCCTATGGAAAATCTCAGCCACATGTTTGTTGAAAACACTTGGGAGAGTTATTATTTTCAACTGCGAAATTTTTATTGAAACCCGAGGAGAGGTTAAATAACTCTGCCAAATTTACTCTCCTAATCGAAGAAAGAAGTCCTGAATAGTCTAAAACTACTCATTGTTACACTATTTTAGCTCTACAATGATGTACATACATTCTAGTTATCTCAATTATTTTGCAGCAACAATTACTGCAATTCAAGTTTCGTATAAAAAGTTCTTCAAAACCAAGAAGAAACCAAACTGGTTTACTCCCTGTTAGAATATTACTGATGTCAATAGCTCGACCCGATAAATCTTGCAACGACAAAGCCTTGGGTAGTATTGTTTGAACTCGTAGCTTCCATTAACAAAATATTTGATCACACGCTTGTAGATATCGCCAATCTTCGAAATAAGATGGCTGGGCTAACATAAAGACAGTTCATGCAAAGTTAGGACGAAATAAAAGTCTGGGCATGCATTTTTAACAATCCCCGTGTAGAGTGTCTACAAAGTTCTTGAATATAGTACCATAATTCAATTAAAAAGGCGTTACAGAAGCTTCATCGTCTTTCGTCACTTAAACTTCTTTTCCGACCGATAAATTGAATTGCGGTCAATTATGCATAATTGTCAAAATATAATCAAAGTTTCCAATCATACCAACTCATGAACCAAACCTTTCAGTCTACAAAATATTTTGTATTCCCTGACCAACGTATGTGGAGGTCACGAACTTACACGGGGAACTGCCTAGAGAATAGATCAATGCGTCAATGTTAAAGCTATAAGTGGTCAACGTAGATACCAAGACTATTTCAACTCATTTAGTTGGGCTCCCAATTAGATATAAATAGTACGAACCAAATACATTACTAATCAGAATAGATAGTTGATTCAACCATTCATAGGCTTTAATACGCTTTTCAAAGATATCTTATTTAAACCACTCGATTCAACGTTGTGTACGAATCACATGGAGACTATACACAGGGACAGAGTCATGCCCATGCTACTTCAAAAAATAGTTTATACCATCATTTTGGAAAGCATTGCCATTTCAAATCCATAGAACGCTAAAACAAAAAAGTGAAATTTAGATTTTCTACTCTCATTATAACTCCAAATGAATGTTCTGTTGCCACTGCAAATGCAGAATAGGATATGCAGGTCATGAAAAAACTCAACAAGTGGATATGCAAGTCGTAATAACCATATTTTGAAATACATATCGGTAATTACTAACAACCCAACCGCTGGCATGTATTTTCTTCGAAGAATTTAATATCTCCTCGCTTCGATAAACCTCCCCTTAGCTGACAGGAAGTTGTTCGCAATGTTAGCTTCAGGTTATTGTTACAGTCAATTTATATGAATTCACCCATCAAACAAAGAATGGATTCATTATTAGCACAACGAATATGGTCCTACAAAGGCAGGGGATCATTGAAAATTGACACATCCACGTAGAAACAGGCTTATAAAAGAGTAGATGGCAGAGTTGTTACTGAGGAGGCTTGACACACTAACCAATAGGGTTGAAAAGCGATAGAATTCATAATAACACTGGGATTTCACATGACACCTATGTGAATTTGACAAAGCGAAATGTTACAGTGGCAAAGGATTTCTAAAATGGGACATGCACATTTTGGTTGGCGGCATGAATAGGAAATGGTCAAGCAGAAATGTTGATCTAACAAGCCCAGAAGATGATAGAAAACCTATCGTTTAGGTAAAAAAAAATATTTGTAGAATGGAAGAGCACTATGCTTGAAGGAGGCCACTTTGATACCATGTTAAACTCATAAATGATACTGTAAAGTAGATTAATATAAATGTGATTTACATTTTATATTCACAATATATATATTTATAATACATTTTTGTGACCCTTGGTCTTCATATACCAAGTGCTCTCTTGGACTCTCATGATTGTTCATATTTCACACAAACCCTTAGAGGATTAGGTGGCCAATATTATTTTTCACATTTGGATGAAGTTTTTTCTTCATCACATTATAACAAAATTTATTTTTCATCACATTTCAATGATGTTTCCTTAGTTCATGATATTCTAACATCTTTTGTGAGTTATGACATTGTGACGATATTTTTTGTTCATCACATTGCAATGTCATTTATTTTTTAAGAAATCATGTTGAGTTAATTAGTTGTTCAACATAAAATTGTAAATAATATAAAATAAAATAAAATTGTAAATGAATGAATGAATAAAAATTGTAAATAAATAGATCTATTAAAGTTATTCTTGATATTTTTTTCACAAAAAAACAAGAAGCAAATTAAATGTGAAAAAAATATTGTAGATTTATTTATCCATATTGGTATTTGAAGAAGTTACCAACAAAATGAGAATCACAACTTTAAAATTAAAACTCTAGCCTAAAAAACCCTTTTTCTTGCACAAACAACATGAAGAAATACCCCATCAACAAAAAGTGTTGATGTTGCATCAACAAATTTCTTTTTTGTGGTTGGACTTTCAACATTTTTTAGTACTGGTAGTAAAAGACATTTTTTATCATAAAAAACATGAAAGAACAACGTAAAACTGAGAAGTGTTGATGCTGCATCAACATTTATTTTCTCAAGTTAAAATTCAAGTATTGTTTAGAAATTATATAAAATATAAAATATCATCACTTTGGAAAACCTTAAAATGTCAACATTTTTCAGCGACGGCATTAAAGATAAAATATCAAGACTCTATAAAACCCTAAAATTCTAAAAAAAATTATCCATGTTGTTAAAGATAAAATATCAAGGCTCTAAAAACCCCTAAAATTCTAACTATTTCTAACAATGGCGCTAAGGATAAATTATCGTGACTAAGAAAAACCTTTAAAATTAGATTTTTTTAAATCATTGAATTTAAACCAAATATTATTATTAGTAATTTAATTTTTGGTTAAAGTACTTCACATTAAATTATCAATCCAAGGTTTGTATCCTTGTGAACTACATTTGCACAATATATGCTATTTCTGGTTAAAGTGTTTTGCATTAAATTATCAATCGAGGGTGTGTATTCTTGTGAAGTACACTTGCACAATATATGTTAGGAATTAACTTTCCATTAAACATGAAATTAATCTATTGAAATGATTGCAAGGCTAAAATGAAACCTATTCATGAAAAGACATAAATGAGCATACACATATGTTCTTTTTCAAAGACTATATTTAATTAAGTATCAAATTGAGAATTGGAAAAGTAATGTAATTGAGAACAAAACTATTCTAATTCTATACTATGAAAGCTTTGAAATTCCATTTTATTAAACATAAAAGAAAAACCTATTCTATTTGATTTGAAAATAAATCTAGTCTATCAAGCTTTGAAAATAAGGTTGATCTATTGAACTTGAAAACAATTCTAATCTATTGGAATTTGAAATTAAATTAAATTTATTAAACTTCAAATCAAATATAGTATATAAAAATCCAATTAATTTAGAAAGCAATAATACTCTATTCTAGGAAAACAATGAAATCTTATTATGAAACGAGAAGCAAATAACCGAATTAAAGTGCATAAAGCCTCTTTGATAGTATTGATGTGTGTCTACTAATTTAGACCCAATCATGACTACCACCTATCTATAAATACGAGACTAAACAAATTGAAGAGTAGTGAAACAATTTTTTTTTGTTATTTTCATTTTCTCTCAAGCACTTGACCTATCAAAGATAAAAGAAACAAATGAGTATGAAGCAAGGTAAGATGTAAACTAGGAAAACATAACATTTAAATTTCAGAGAGACAAATTCTTAATCTAAGCGAATGAATACAGAGCATTAAGAAATTAAAATAAAATAAACTATACTATTGGTCTCACACTTCTACAAGGGAGCCTCATGAGACCTACGAGGAAGTGGACACTTCAGGTCATGAATTTAAAATCACTAGCAAATATTGTAGCAACACCATAGCATAGATTTATATAATGTGATGTATTTTTCATAACAATCAAATTGAGAATATACAAACTTCTGAATTGACATTCACTTCCTCATGAAGTGTTTATATAGAGTTTAAAAACTAATAACTTTGAGAGTTTGTTGCCTAATAAGTCGAATATAAATTGACATCTAAATTTCTTAATTAAAACATAAATCTTCCTTCTCACAATTTCTTATTGAAGAAGTGAGTTGTGAGAAGACACATTATCAAGATATATCCTTTAGATATTCATCCTTGAATCTTTCTCACTTGATAATATATCTATCTAGCTCAATTTCTTGACTTGTACAGGTGCGCTACAACTACTTTGACCAAAAGTTTGACTTAAGAGATGTTATCAGCCTTTTGACTCCACCTCTCGCTAATAGGTGGATCACCATATCGCTAACATTTGACAGCTTCCCATATACTCCATCTAACTTTTAAAACATGAGAACTTATCCAATATTTGATCTATTAGAAAATTGTTAGAGTAGTTGAAGTATATGCATAATTAAATAGCTTATGCTTAAAAAGAAAAAACATAGACATTTGATATGATAATGGGAATTTACTTTATTCGTGCATTTTCATGGCTAGGATGACTCTTAAATCATTGAAGAGATGTAATGATATGGTAGTATATGAAAAAGTAGGTAAAAAGGAAAGCTAAAACTATGTAATAAAATGAAATTTTGGAGGCTCAACATTCCCCCAAACCAGGGGATTTTCATGTCCTCGTGCACCTGGGGTTGAAAAAAATATAAAATTGCAGTGATATCTTCAGAAAACCCCATTTAAACCTTGAACCAAGACATCCAAATTTGTATGTATTGCTTTGCTTTTCCCATTAACTAATCATCTTGGTTTTCTCATCAACAATTTAGCTTGTAATCTCTTTATCTTTGGTTGGCGCATCTTATCATTCTTCTTGAGCTTCTAATTCATTTTATACCAGTGACACAAGCGTAGAGGTTGTAATATGATTAACCTATAGAAATTATCATAAGTGCAAAAGTTTCCAGAAATAACACATAAAATAACAATATGAGATGATAGAAAATGGAAATATTATATTAATATCTACAATAATATTGTTCACTTGCCTCTTTAAGGGGGCAACCTCTATTAGGGAAGATCTCAATTAAACAACAAAAGACAAGACTTCCCTCCTATCTTCGACTATCTATAGTTTCATGAGATCCAAAACCCTAACTAGTCATGGTCCCTTGCATAAGGCAAGTTAACGACTTTATTTATGACCTATGGCCCATTATAACTAATTTTGGTCCCTTTTTTATAATGCAAGTCAACCACTTATGAGCATCATTAATGTGGCTACATCTCATGAGATTTATTTATTAAACTAACTAATCGTGACTCTTAAGAGGCCTCTTGGGCCTATTACATTAACAAATGGGTTAGGGTTGGACCCTAACATTCCCCCTCTTCAAAAGAAGCCTTGTTGTAAAACATAGAGCTATGGAAATTTTTGGAGAATACTTGTTGGTTCCCATGTCACATCTTTTGGTAAGGTGTCTTTCGATTTGATGATGAATTCATTGATAGTATGGCCCAAAACCTCCAATTATGCCCGATGACTTTCTTGGGCCACGAGACATGGAAGACAAGGTGCATCGTATTATACTAATATCTTGGATGTAGGGGTTACCTTGCTATGATCATATTTGATTGCATTAGTAAAATTGAGTGCCCAACAATGTTAATGGATATTATGGAAAGATTTGAAATCTTTTGTTTATTGCATACTTAAATTTTTGTATATGTAATGCTAGATTGTTGCATGTTAATGGGTACATTCTTAATTTAAGGGAAGAAGGTCTTGATTATATTCCCTATGGTTAAGTTCTATCATTTAATTAAGCATGCATGAACCATGAAAATAAATTCTATGATCCATTAATGAGCTTCTAAAGCTCTATGTAATTTTGTAAAGGGTGCACCTGAAAATGCAGTTAAATCGATATCATGCATATGATCAATTACTTCTTAAGTTTTGACTTACATTGCTTATCTATTTGTTAACCATTAAGTGTTTGAAATAGTGCTTTAAAAGTAGGAAAAGCTCGAAAAGCTCCAACATAGTTAAATTCATGCAAATGTTGAAATAAAATTATAATTTTGGTCTACAGGTTGGCCAGGTCAAAGGTTGGGAGGTTGGCCTGGAAGGACATACCTCCGGTAGGATCTGTCACCCAATGTCCAAAGGGCCAACTTGACTCTCCATGCTTGTAAAGGAAAATAATCAATAACTGGAATTTAATTATGAAAATAAAACGAAATAGGAGAAAATGAAGATGAAGAGACATAAATTTTCATGAAAGGGAAATTAGAAGAAAAATGAAGGAAAATTATGACAAATGAGACATAAATGATAAGAAAGAATTAGAGAATCAATTGATATTTTTTTCTCATCTTTTGATCAGGATCATTAAATGGGGGAGAACAAGCATTTAATAACCAAGTAAAGGAAATTTGGGGTGTCCTAATGGAATGTTCGACAACAAAAAGTAAGGACAAAAATTGGTTGTGGAATGCAGGTAACAATGTGCAAGTGTGATTTAGAATGCCTATATTCGAATGAATGATACATGCATATGGTTATTTTATTATTTTGTTGTCATCAACATGGGGTTTTCTTATATTAACAAAGGATTCATCCTTGTCTTTCCATTTCTTGCATAGCCATGATGTAGTGCGTAAATGTGGGAGGAGGCATTAGAGGGTGGTATCAGAGTGAGCCTACAACATTGGACCTTGGGGTAAATGTGATTGTTATGCATGAATGGCAGTTGTATGTGTGTCTATTATGTATGCATTGTGATAGTTATGGTTATCATGCATGTCATCATTATTGGATTTTTGTATTATCATGCATAATGATTGCTATGTTAATGTCATTATGTATTTATACTATGCTAATATGGATTGATTGTGTACATGAGATACCCTCCCTTGAAATACACCGAGATATGATTTTTATTATTCCCTATTTGGTTTATCTAACATGACATCTTCGAAGGAGAAACAAGATCAGAGATGAGGAGTAGAATGGTGGACTAGAATTCTCATGACTCCCTTTACAGGCTTGACGTGAATTCTATGGAACGAGATTAGATAGGTAACAAGGAAAGAAATAATCTCCTAATTTGTTAGATATGTTGAGAAGTTTGAAGGCATAGATCAAAGCTTACAAGGAAAATAATAACACGTTGATTGAGGCATAGAAAAGGCTTTCAAGAGCTCATGAAAAGAAAGCAAAGGTTAACAAGGTCATACTTCAAATCCTTTTAGACTTGCAGAAGCAAGGACGACAGAGGATCAGTCATGAAGGGGAAGAAAAGACAAATCAGGCATATGGAAACAAGTCTCATTGCGGACACGGGATGGATAGGTATGACACACTTAGAGGTGAGAAATCTTTGGATACTACAAACATGTGGGCTAACAGTCATTGATTTTATTCTAGTTCTAGTTATGAGAGACATCGTCACCATTAAGTCCAACATCCTTATAGGACGGGTGAGAAGTAGTATTTTCTAAAGTAGTTCAAGAAGGCGAAGCCTTCTAATTTTGATGGGGATGTGAAGAGATTATAAGATGCAAAAATAAGGCTACTTGGGGTGAAAAATTTATTTAGACTATATGATTATTCATATAATATTAAATCCAAGATAGTTATCTTCATTCTCAATGGAAAAGTAGATATTTCGTGGGAACATGTGAAGCATGTTAGAGGCATCAAGGTAGAGGATCTGAGTTGGCATGCGTTTAAAGGAATCTTTGGGAAGAAGTACCTTTATGAGATATATTATTATGGAAAGGCCAAGGAGTTTTATTAGTTGAAGATGGGTTTAATGATAGATGAAGATTAGACAACAAAATTTCTAGAGCTATTGAGGTATGTTCCCTACCTCAAGGATGAGTAGACAAAGGTGTAAAGGTTAACCAATGGATTTACTTTAGAATTTAAAGATGGGATTGAGTATGATGAGCCTCAGTCATTAGAGGAGTTCATCAGAAAGCTGAAGCATTTTTATGAGTAGTATAAGTGTAAGTCTGAGTTCAAACATGACTATAACGGTAATGAGAAGGCTAAAGAAAAATGACCTGAGAAGTGAGATAGATCTCAGGATGCAAGTGACAAGGAAAAATGTGACTCCATATAATAAATTCAATGCATTTGATATAGGACATGGATTTCAACCTAAGGAGTAGAATAAGGGTAATGGAAGGGAGCCTTTGAGGTGCTATACTAGTGGTGGTGGGAATCATAGTAGTGGGTTCCCATCAAATCAGGGTGGAAAGCCTCATATTTATAGTTCTCAGGAGGCACAAATAGTTGGAAATGTTGGTCAGAGTATTCCTTGGATTTATGCAACAATGGATAATAGGCAGGTTGACCATTAGGCAACCATTATCAAGATGGAAGGTAAGATCCATGGTCAATTTGTTTCCATATTGATTGGTCCTGGATCTAATTATCGTTATATCAGTCCTGACCCAGTGGATAAGTGTTGTTGGAATAACAAAGTGCATGAAGAATCTTAGTTGGTGTAGTTGGCTACAAGTACCGAGAGAAGAGTTCATCATTGGGTGAGATATTGCACATTTTAGTTGAATGGTATGCCTACATCAACACATCTAAATGTGTTTCCTTTGGTTTCATATAGTATAATTTTGGGTATGGACTCATTGTTTAATCACATAAGTAAGGTGGAATGCTATGAAAAAGCTATTTACTACCTAGATGATGATGGGGAAAAGAGACTTTTGCAGGAAAAGAAGAAGCCTATATCATTGAGAACGATCATAGATATGTTGGTGAAGCACATTTTTGGAAGGGATGTATATTGTTTGTAATTCATATTTTTAGTGACAAAGGGAAGGACGTGGATGATGATGAAATGTTGAAGAGGTATTTTGTTTTGCATCAGTTTCAGGATGTGTTTCTTACAAAGATTCCAAAGTTTCCTCCTCATAGAGAGGTGGAATCTTCTATTGACTTGATGTTGTGGGCCTTGCTAGCATTTAAACCACCTTAGGATGAGTACTCTAGAGTCGATGTAACCGAAATCGTAGCTTAAGGAATTGATTAACAAAGGATTCATTAGGCCAAGTCTGTCACCTTAGGGTGTACCATTTTTCTTTGTGAAGAAGAAGGATGGTACTCATGGATTTTGCATTGATTACAATAAATTGAATAAAGTGACCTAGAAGAATAGGTATACATGGTCAAAAATTGATGACTTGTTTGACCATCGTAAGGTAGAAGAAGAATTTTCAAATATTGGTTTGAAATCAACATATCATCAGGTGCACATCAAAGAGGAAGACAACTACAAGACTGCATTGCATACAAGGTATGGAAATTATGAGTTTGTGGTGGCTCCTTTTTGTTTTACTAATGCTCCATCCACATTCATGTGTTTGATGAATGATGTGTTGCATCCTAACCTGGAAAATTTTATGATTGTGTTTGATGATATATTCATATAATCTAAGAATGAGGAAAACCATGCAGAGAAATCAGTAGCAGTGTTGATATTATTGTGAGAGAATCAACTGTATGCCAAGATCAGTAAGTGCATTTTCCCTTAGTCTTAGATTCACTACTTGGGACATGTTGTTTCCAAACAAGGGATATAAATGGACTTGGAAAATATTAAAGTTATCATGGAGTGGCCAACTCCTAGGAATGTAGATGAGGCTAGATAATTCCTGGGGCTAGTAGACTCTGACAGGAGGTTCTTCGAGAACTTCTAAAGGATTGTATATCATATTACATCTTTGTAGAGAAAAACAAAAAAGTTTGAATGGACTAAAGAGTGTGCATCTAGTTTTGAGCACTTGAATCTTTTGCATAAAAATCATCTATTTTTAAAGATTTCAAATCATGATATGGATTTTGTGTTTGTACATATGCTTGTAAGGACGTACTTGGCAGTTTTCTGATGTAGGAAGGACAGGTGGTAAATTATGAGTCAATGAAGATGAATGCATATGAGTGGAACTATGTGACTCATGATCTTGAGTTGGTAGTTATCATTCATCCATTGAAGATGTGGAGATATTATCTTCTCAGTAGGATCTTCTTCTTTATGAGTGATCATAGTGGGATCAGGTACTTGTTTGACCAACTCAATCTTAATGACAGGTAAGAAAGATGGTTGGCTTCCCTCAGTGAGTTTGACTTTGATATCTAGTACATCGAGGGCATGGAGAACAAGGTTCAAAATTGTCTGAGTAGGAGGGTACAAGTGAATGATATTTAACCTACAAGATCTTATGGGATATATTGACAGTAGTCAATGTTGCATGCAGGGCAGCATGATGAGAGGTATCAATAGTTGGATAAGAGATTGAAGGAGTAGCGTGAAGGTGATAGAGATGAGGAGTGTGACCTCAGAATAGATGGCATGGTTAGATTAAGGAACATGATTTATATACCAGATAATAGTGAGCAGAAGAATATCATCTTTAGGGAGTTCCATGGAAAGCCATATTCAGGGCACTCAAGATATCATAAGGCTTTTCCAGTAGTCAAGAAGTTATATCATTTTCCAAATTTGAAGAAGGAAGTGAATGAGTTTGTTGCAAGATGTTTGGAGTATTAGCAAGTGAATGTTGACTGTAATCATTCAACTAGTTTGTTGCATCTTATTTCAATTCCATAATGGAAATGGGAGGTCATTTCCATGAACTTTATTACAGGTTTGTCGAGGACATAAAAGAAACATGATTCCATCATGGCTATGGTTGACAGGTTAAGCAAGGTAGCTCACTTAGTTGCAGCGACATCTACTAATTCAACTAATGAGGTAACTCAAATATTTATCAGGGAGATAGTAAGATTTTATGGTGTTCTCGAGAAGATCATATTATATAGAGATTCCAAGTTCACTTCTAGGTTTTGCAAGTCATTGTTTGCAATATTGGGGATAGAGGTAGCTTTCAACACAGCTTATCGTCCATGGGTAGATGGATAGACAAAGACCGTTAACATGATTCTTGAGTATATGGTGAGGATGTATGTCATGCATTAGGGGAGGAAGTGGAAGGAGTATATTCATATGGTAGAGTTTTCATATAGTAATGGGTAATAAGAGTCCTTGAGGATGCATCCATTTGAGGCTATTTATGGGCAGCGTTGTAATACTCATATCAGCTAGAGCGATCGATTGATCAATGTACTGATTGGACTAGATATGTTGGCTGAGATGGAGCAAGAGAAGAAGGTTATTAGGAGGAATTTAAAGGCAATGCAGGATATGTTAAAGAGTTATGCAAATTAATATAAACGATTCAAGGAGTTTTAGGTTGGGTATCATTTGTACTTGTGCATCAAACCCAAGAGTAGCTCCTTGAGGATTGGGTCATGTGCCAAGATGGTTCCATGAAATTGTCAGCCTTGTGAGATACTAGACAGGATTGGACTAGTGGGATACCGACTTGCACTATTACCAACAATAAAAGTCCATGATGCTTTCCATGTTTCATTGCTAAAGATTTATCTCCAAGATGTTGATCACGTGATCTATTGGTCTATATTGTAGGTGTAACTAGAGGGAGATGGCTAATCAGATGTAGTCTTTGTATCCTTCTTTATTTTCTGGATGAGAAAATGTGTTCGGTTTATGTGTTTTGGTTTATATTTATATACATGTAGTTGTATTTTAAATACAACAATGAGTTGTGTTATAAAGATACAATAAGTACTATGTTGTAAATATTGCATCGAGTTGTGTTATAAAGCTCCAATAAGCATTATGGCATTCATGATTTCAAAAATTTGTTATGATATTAATGTTGCATTGAGATACATTATAAAGCTCCATGGGAAGCATATTTTTTGGGTTATAAGCATCATTGAACAATGAATACGATGTTCCCGCGGTGTTCCCCCAAGGGGGAGGGGCTTGTAACAACCCTTATTTGATTTTATATGTAAATAAAGTAAGTCCAAGATCACGGGACACATATTCCAAGTTGAATGGTGGGTAGACATTATAGTCGGCATCACGTATTGGTCAATAATGGCTATAGAAATTGGGAAATGATTTGGAAAAGGAAAAGAGGAAATAATTGGCATTCAATTATGAAAATAAAGGAAAATAGGTGAAATGGAGTGTGAAGAGACATAAATTTTCATGCAAGAGAAATTAGAGGGAAAATCAAGGAACATGAAGAATTGGATACATCAATGATAAAAAGGCATCAAAGAATCATTTGATAACTTTTTCTCACCTTTTTATGAGGATCAACAAATGAGAGAGAACAAGCACTTGTACAAGAAACAAAGGAAATAAAGGGTGTGTAAGAGGAGGTTTGGAGAATGGCTAAGGATATAAATTAGGTTTGGATTGTAGCTAAAAATATGCATTTGTGGTTTAGGATGCCTGGATTTCAATGTATAGTACATGCATTTGGTTATTTGGTTATTGTATTTTCATTGACATGGGATTTTCCTGGATTGACAATAGATTCACCCTTGTGTTATCATTTCATGGTTAGCTGTGATGTATTTTGTAAATGTGCGAGGATGTGTTACAGGTTGGACCCAACTGACCCTTTGTATTGCAGTGTTGGAAGAAAAGGGCTGACCCTGACTTGGGTCGGAGATGGAGGATCGGTCCTGGTCGCCTAAAATTTAAAATGAATCATGGGAGGAGGGAAACCATTATGTTCCTTGAAATTCATGTCTGCCACATGGATTTTCCATGGTGACCTTATTTCAAGTGCCACATGAGTCTGTCGTGGGATTGTGGGTCTACGTACTTTCGATGTGGGCCTCAATTAATCTACCACATTGAATTCATGATGATGTGGAAGTGCCATTATGGTCAATCTTTAAAAGGCCATAACTTTTGGTCTGTAAGTCACTTCACATGAAACTTATATCATTGGAAATGGCTCGACGAGATGAACAAAATAATTTTGTTTCTTTCTAGTTCTAGAAAAATAAAAAAAGGTAAAATAAATTCTCTATTGTTTCTGTGACTATACTTTAGGAATTCGGTTGGTAGAGTAACCAAATCCTTCTAACTCTAGTTCAATTTGGGGTTAGGAGAGGGGTGTTTACAGGGTGAAAAACACTTTAAACTTATGTTGTCAATAATAAGAGTAAACTATTTTCCTAATAAGTAATGCCTCAACATTTTTAATGCGTGTATAACTACAACTAATTGTAAATCATAAATAGCCTAGTTATTTTCACTAGACTTCAGTTTTCCTAGTCCATAAGAAACCACATAATTTTCCTACATTAATACACCACCCAACCGTTAATGACATGCATTTCTACACATAATAATGTCTTTTCCTGGATCAACAATCATTAATATTAGGGCTACTAATTACAATTATTTCAGTGTGTCGAGACTCTCTTGGCACTTTGATATCCAATTGAATTTTACTCCCATATTTTTCATAGAAGTGATGGGATAAACTAATTTAGAAAATACTTCTATACATCTTCTATAATAACCCATAATTCCCAGAAAGGATATCATATATATTACATCATTTGGTATTGGTGAATTTAAAATTGCCTTGACCATTTTAGGATCAACAACAATGCCTTCCTTAGAAATGGTGTGCCCCAAATTCACACTTGCTAAATTTTGCATACAACTAATGTTCCCTCAATGTTTATAACATTATTGGTAAGTTATCTTCATGTCCTACTTGTTGTTTTTAATATATCAAAATATCTTCAATTAAAACCAATACAAACTTGTCTAGATACTTCTTGAACACATTATTCATTAGGCACATAAAAGTAACAGGTGCATAAAGAAGACCAAATGGCAATACCACAAATTCATAGTGTCTATACTTTGTTCTGAATGTAGTCTTGGGTATGTCCTCATATTTGATTTTTAACTGATGATAACATAATCTAAGGTCTATTTTTGATAAATTTGTTGCCCCTATAACTTGATAAAAAAAATCATATATTCGGGGTAAAGGATATTTAATTTTAATTTTCAATTTGGTCAACTATTTATAATCAATGAACATATTGTAGGTCCCTTCCTTTTTATTTACAAAAAACACTAGATCTCCCAAAGGGGAAACACTGGATCTAATATACCCTTTATCCAATAACTCTCGTAACTACATTTTTAATTCCATAAGTTTAGGGATTTTTATTTCATATGATTCTTTGGACACGGGTGTGGCTCAACCTACCAAGTCAATTGAAAAGTATATGTCTCTTCTTGGTTGAAATATTGGAAATTATTTTGAGCAAATATCTTTAAATTCTCCAATTACATCTAGATTGTCTATAGTTCTACCTTATGTTCTCTTTTATTTGAAGAAACAAAATAATTATGATCTTTTTAGGAAAACCTTTTCAACTGTACAGGTTTAAATTTGTTTGGTAGAGATATACTTTGGTTTGCCTTTAATTATTTGAACACTTCCTTCATCAATTAGATAAATAATTGTTTTTTCCAAATAATTTATTATAGATTTATATTTTTCCAATAAACAAAATCCTACTAGCAAATCATAGCAACCTAGAGGTAGTATATCCAAACTTAATTATGTTTTACATTCATGTAATTCTGCAAAACACTTTTTGAGCTAGTCTGTTACTTTTCCTTTCTCTTCATGTAGCTAGATGATCCAAACATGATTTTTTTTTTAAAACTAGAGTTTAATTTTCATCTTTCCACAATTCATGGATTGACATAACTAAGACTGGATCATGGATCAATTAAATGAAATACAAGATGGTATAGTATAATACCTTCAATCTTGACCGTGTTTGACTAATTCTCTTCTTGTATGTATTCTAAGGTTACATTTATCTTTGTTATATTTATGGTTACGTCATTGGTTATAGATGCTTTGTTTATGCCCTGTAATGCTTGAACTGATCTAATGTTATGTGGGACATTCCTTAGCAAAGTTGGTTCGCTAAATGCCCAATATTTTGAAGGTTGTCCCTCTACCACAAATTATTCCTTTATCATTTAATTCTATTTGTTTATAAGTGGATTGTGATTGTGTAGGTTGTGGTTAATCATATAGTTAAACCTCTTATGCTTGTGGTCTTTTCCAAAATTATTTAGAAGTGAGGATTTTGATTTCCTAAATCTACTCCCAAACTTATTTTTATATTTATTAAGCTAAGCTTGAAATCTTCATTCTTCTGTTTGAATTTTTCATAAAGTATTCTTATTTTCCTTAGAGCTTCATCCATGGTCTTCAGATTTTCAAATTCAATTCACTCATTGTATGAGAGAGGAAGACAATTTAGAAAATAGTATACCTTTGTTTTTCCCTTTGTATTTATGGAACATATCTTAACAAGTTTTTAAATTTCACCACAAACATGTCCATACTCAACTTCCCCAACAAGAGATCATGAAATTGTTTAGCTCGATCATCATAATATTTTTCGGTTAGATATTTTTCCTTAAATAGTTTTTGAAATTTGTCCTTATTGGCTATGTTTTCTCCTACATTGTGCATTGTTTTCACTTCCTCCAACCATAGTGAAAAATTTCCTTACAACTGATACACTGTTAATTTTCCCTTAAAATTGTTGGTGCATTCATATATTGAAAATGCCTAGTGAGATTCAACAACTAAGCTTCTACATGTTCTTGTTTTTCTCCATCAAATGAGATAGTCTAATCGTTTTGAACTCTCCCTAGAGTTCCATTTTCCTTTTCTTTCTTGATTTAGTATATTTTGGAAATGTTTAATCTCACTATTCTTCACTTTAAGTCTTTTCATATTCATTTTTAGATTTCTCATGTTAATTTTTAATAGCTTTCCACTCTGAGGGGTCTTCTCTATCCCCATCTGCCTATGTTAATAAAGGTTTATGTGTTGACTTCTCATCGAAATATTTAATGATACTTTCTTAATCTGCACTTACCTTCAGTGAATGGTCATTGATGGCCTTAATATTGCCGAGTTTCTGCCTCAGATCTTTTACAATGTCTAGAAATTGGAATGTCAGATTTCATCTCCCAATTGAATTCAAATATATTATACTTCACCAAGAGACTTCACAAAGGGTTCTTCCATTACTCGACTCCCTTCCTTTTATTTCTTGGCATAGTATATTTTAGAAACATTTAATCTCACTATTCTTCACTTTAAGTCATTTCATACTCATTTTTAGATTTATCATGTTAATTTTTAATAGCTTTCCACTTTAAGGGGTCTTCTCCATCCCCTTATGCCTATGTTTATTAAGGTTTATGTGTCAACTTTTCATTGAAATATTTAATGATATTTTCTTACTCTGCACTTACCTTCAGTGAATGGTCATTGATGGCCTTAAGACTGTTGAGTTTTTCCCTCCGGTCTTTTACAATGTCTAGAAATTGGAATGTCGGATTTCATGTCCCAACTGAATTCAAATATATTCTACTTCACCAAGAGACTTTGTAGAGGGTTCTTCCACTACTCGACTCCCTTTCTTCCTTTTCTTTCTTGATTTAGTATATCTTGGAAACGTTTAATCTCACTATTCTTGACTTTAAGTCTTTTCATATTCGTTTTTATATTTATCATGTAATTTTTAATCATTTTCCACTTTAAGGGGTCTTCTCTATCCCCTTCTACCTATGTTTATAAAGGTTTATGTGTTGACTTCTCATTGAAATATTTAATAATATTTTCTTAATCTGCACTTACCTTCAGTGAATGGTCATTGATGGCCTTAATACTGTTGAGTTTTTGCTTCAGATCTTTTACAATGTCCAGAAATTAGAATGTCAGATTTCATCTCCCAACTGAATTCAAACCTATTCTGCTTAACCAAGAGACTTGGAAGATGGTTCTTCCATTGCTCGACTCCCCTTCTACGTACTTTTGTGTATCATTACAAAAAAAATCAAATTATTGTTTTCCTAGACATAAAATTGTATGCCCATTTCTTTAATTTGTGGTTTGACCCTTAGAATTAAATTTTAACCCTACAACTCTAATTCCATATGTAACATACCTACTTATATGCACCAAAAAAATCTTCTAAATACTTTTGTGTATCATTACAAAAATATCAAATTATTGTTTTCCTTGACATAACATTTTATGCCCATTTCTTTAATTTATGGTTTGACCCTTTAAGTAAAATTTTAACCCTACAACTCTAATTCCATATGTAACATACCTACTTATACGCACCCAAAAAAATAAAACCTTAAAGGAAAAAATAGTAATGACAATCCTTATTCCTGTACTATACGTACATTTTGTGCATTCGTCTCAACACTTAGAGGGAGTTAGAATCGTTAGAATCGAACGTAAATTATAATATACATATGTATCCATATTTTGGTGATACAATTATAATCATTTTATTGTCATAAAGCAATTCCACTACCCTTCTTCGTTGTCACTAGAGGAGTTTAGTGATGATCGTCATGTGGTCCCAAATAAAATCTTACGGAAAAAATAGTAATGGCAATCCTTATTCCTGTCATCCGTCTCAACACTTAGAGGGAGTCAGAATCGAACTTACATTATAATGTAAGTATGTATCTATATTTTGGTGATACAATTATAATCCTTTTAGTTTCATAAAGCAATTCCACTACGCTTCTTCGTTGTCACTAAAGGAGTTTGGTTATGATCTTCCCGTGGTCCTTTATTTGACCCTTTTCAATATAAAATGTGGCGCATTTTTCAATCATATAATATAAAAGTGTACTAGGTGTTATTAATTATTTAGTTTAAGAAGAATGTAAGGGATTTGTCTTTCTTTGATTAACCATGTCTTAGTTTATAAATATAAGCAAATGCTACATAGTAGTTAGTACATGTGGCTTAGTTTAAATATAATTTAATTAATGTAAAACTATTGAATTCAAGTTAGTGTTAGGATTTAAAATATAGTCAATTCATGTTTTAGCAATTGGTAAATTGAGTTATTTTGTTAATTTTGATTTTTGGGATGGACAATCAAATTCTATGGAGTCACAATAATAAGGTGATAATGTTTTTGTTGAGAAGATTCTCTATAAAGTTTTAAAGGACAAATATATAGATATATTTTAATTTCAAGGATTTCAATTTTTGGTGGTTTCCTATAAAGGTTAACAATGAAAAATCTAAAAGTATCTAACAATCATGACATATATATTATAAGCGCATCTAAAAATTATAGGAGAAAAATCTGAAGTAGTTATCCACATGACATTGTTTTGTTCAAAGGCTGAAGTAACAATCATTAAAAGATAAGACCCCAACCAATCATATTACAAATAAATCATTTTAAATATTAATAAAAAATAATAGAATCAATCCATAATGTTAAAATATGGAGCAAAAACATATTTTGTCAAAAACAAAGTAAAGTAATACTTAATGAAAAAAAAAAAACAATACATAATGCCATGCCTAAAATAGATATAATAAATAAAATAGTAAACCTTACTTAATTTTTAAAACTAAATAATATTAAAAAAATAAAAATAAAAATAGTTAAAGATTGACTTGTGAAATAGTAATTTTCACTCAAAATAATTTAAAAAATTTATAGAATGAAATATATTCAAGAGGAACTCAAAAAAGAAATACCTCACACAAAGGGAAAATATGTCACAATGGAGATTTTTTCCCACAAATAAAATCATAGGTAAAATCCTATATAAAAAGCGATATGAATAAACAAAATTTCAGTAAATAAATTATTAAAAAATATTGGAGAAAATCACGAAAACATTAAACCTTTGAAGAAAAAATTTAATAAATATATGTAAACAAAATTTGTCCCATCATTACTCTTTTTGGTACGAATAAAATTTGTGAACGGATCGTTAACAAATTACCATGTGTAAATATGATACTCACTTAAGTAATTTTTATCTGCAACCCATTAATATATTTGGCGTTATTGTCTCGTTGCAGGACTATCATCCTCAATAAGAAGTAAATAATATCAGGCAATTATATGCAAGAAAAATATATTTAAATAATATAAATAAATACATAATAATAACCATTAAAATTAAACTATCGTAAAAGTATACAAAATTTTAGTCAAAATTAAAATAACGTAAAGTCAATGGCAAAAACGATTAAGTGATAATTTTGATTCCTCGGTTTAATAACCTAGACATACAGTGTCTCTCATAATGCACTTTTTGAATTCAATGGACCTTTGTTACTAAACTTGACAACTCGGAATAGCACATGCAATTCATTTCCATGTGTTTTCTGGCAAGGTCCCTTTTCTCTATCCACTAGGGATGGTTTTGATTTGCAATAGCAAGCAAGGTCACTTTTCTCTATGCACTATGGATGTTTTGATATGCAACAGCAATCATAGGAAGGGATTCATTCATGGCTTTCCAAAGGTGGAAAACCCTGTCCTATGTTTCATTTATGCATTTGGCTTTTGTTCTCGTAGTCAGGTGCCACTCTGCTTTGGTATCCTCACGGGGTCTCCCTCAACGCCATTACTTGGCCTTTCATAGTTGTTGGATTGATGATTGGCCGCACCATTTTTCCTTTACGTAGAGGAATTTTTCCATGTATTGCTTTTTTACCCAATGGTAAATTGTGTGGCCGAATATCCCTCATTAATTTTACACTCTCAATCGATTTTTCCTTTTTAAATACATTACTTATCTATTTTTGCAATTTTACCAATAATGTTATAGGTATAAGAAAGGTTTTCTATATAGGGGTTCAAACCTTTCCTTATGAAGATGGTCACAAAGGGTTAACTCTTCATCCCTTCTTTCTAGTTTGTCTTGTCTCGAGACTCTATGTTATTTTGTGCATTCCAAATGTTTCGAATGGTTTTCTATGGTATTTCTCGCCCACTGCGAATAGAAAATGGTGCTAGCGATGCATACCTCCGTCCCTTCAACGTTGGGTTTCATGTCATTTTGGGAAAGTTACTATTCAACTTTTATTTCGTCTTTAATCTACACAATGGGGCCATTTTTGAATTTGTGGTTTTACCCGTCGCGCCTCATTCAAACACATATGTTTCAAAGTTGTTCGAATATTTGGATTTTAACCATATTCTATAGAATTAATACATTTTCAAAATCTTTCCTATGTTCGTAGTCATGAAATAGTCATTGTTTTAGTCAGGTTACCCCGGGTTTATGATTTTAACCCTGAATTTTCTTTCCCTCTACTCTGACAAAGATTTATGGCAATGTCCGAACTTGGTCTCTAGCAATTACCTTTAAACTTTATTTACTGTCTCTTTGATCCACTATATAACTTGCCATTTTATGGTTATTACTGGGTGATGTTGTTGGAGGCGATTCTTTCTTTAGCTCCAGGGAAACCACTAACTTCGTGCTCTAAATTATATGTTCCTTCATTTTTATAGTTTAAACCCATGGTTTTTGTAATTCCGTCTCAGGTTTTTCCTGTCATAGGTATGACTCGACAAAATTATCCCTACGCCAAGTCCATATGTCTTCAACAAATATCATCTATCTGCTAGATTGAAATGGCATCTTTTCTGTTTCACAGGTCAGTTGTTCTTCACATATATGTCTAAGACATATCCCAAGACTTTCTATGGCTACATGGTTAAATAAAGAGTTGTTCTAGTTGTTCTACTCTATTTGGTTTGTAGGCTTTTCTGAAAAATTATTGGTTTAATATTGTATCAAGGCAAAAAGGCCAAAAGCTTATTGTTTCATGGAATTTTTGATATTCCAAAACTTTCAAAATAAATATATATATATTTTGCAGGGTTGAAATGCTTATTCCATGTCTTTTATTATGTTTTCCTTGTTATGTTGTGCTTATTAAAACATCTGCACAGGTTATTTCTTTATATTTTTATTGTATTTATGATTGGAATTTTTTTCTATTACTATTATAAAATATTAAAAATTCTTTTAGATTTACTCTGCAATGCCTATTTGGCTATTATTATTAACCTTATTTAATGATCAATAATAATTAAATTATCTCTTAAAATAGCTCTATACAAATTCGTCAAAGAGTCATTTTTTCCTGGAACTACTTCTTGTTAATAGTTTAAATTTCAACTTCATCTTTAAGCTTTATTACCTTCTTTAGTAACATTTCTTTTTATAATTTCACGCACAAGTTTTAGAAATTGTAATTAAATCTTCTCAAATAAATAGTTTGCTAGTATTATGATATTTCACCAACTTCTCGTATTTAGACTCCAACCATTGTCTACAAACGTCCATGTTTTTCAGGACATAGTATTTTATTCAAAATTTTAGTGTATTTAACCCGCACTAATGTATCTAAAAAGTACGAACACATTAATATGTGTGTATTACCTATAACCAATAAACACATTCTGCTAGATTCAAACATGATAAATGAGTTATTTGACATACATGAATACTAGAAGTATTTCATGCTTTCTTATCAGAAATATTGATTGGTTTACTTTTTATTAATAATCCTGGTTTTATATATTTATATAAATAGAATCTTGACCTAAAATATAGCTTACAAATTCATTCCACTACTATAATGCTATTAAAGTAAATAATTATACAGAGATATTTTTTTCACATCTATGTATTGTTTTAACTTTAAATATTTTCAACTGAATCTAATCAATCTAATATAACTATTTCTTTTAATAACTAGTTCATAATTAGTTTATAATAATGACTATGATTTTTTTTATGATAATATTTGTAGCTAGTCCATACTGGGCATTATTTTCTACCGATAACTTTAAATATTTTCAACTGAATCTAATCAATCTAATATAACTATTTCTTTTAATAACTAGTTCATAATTAGTTTATAATAATGACTATGATTTTTTTTATGATAATATTTGTAGCTAGTCCATACTGGGCATTATTTTCTACCGATAATCAAATTTAATAGATAACTCAACATTAAAACAGTTAAAAAGATCCTTTGACAAAACGAGAAGCTTGGGAATATTCAGGGAATAACATGTTTCTCACAACTAACAAATTTCCATCAACAATTCCTCTCGAACTCAGATCTTTTTATTTCCAAGAATCTTGTTTTCAGCAACGGTTTTTTTTATAAATCTTTCGGCCTTTTATTTAAATTAATTTTTTTTTTCTTATAAATCTTTCGGCTTTTTATTTAAATTAGATTTTTTTATTTTTTCCTTTAAAATACATGTTTCTTTCTTGCTGTGAGTTTTGTTTGCTTTTCATGGTATTTATCTCCAATTAAGTTTTAGCATAATATTTCTCCCCCAATAAATTATTTTGTTTATTAATTTATTGGTTTATTTTCATATTGAAATTTTTAAAAAAATATTTGGAAACTTCTACCATATTTTTTTTTAATAATAAAGGTATTTATTACTCAAGTTCTTTTTTCCGATTATTCCAAAAAAAACTCATTTATTTATTCCATAACCATTAATTTAATAATCTAAAAATAATAATATCTTCAAAAAAAACTAGCATGTGTCAAAGGTTATTTAATTTTTGAACATGATTGTTGTTTACATTAGTGCATTTTATTCAAATACCTAAAGCTATTGTTTTAAATAAATAATATTTTTTAATGCGCATAAAATGTAGCAATTTCCCGGTTCATAACATGGAGTACACACTACATTCTTTACGTTTAAGCTTTTTAGTTGCATTTTATTCAAATACCTAAAGCTATTTTCTTAAATAAAAACAACAACAAAAAATATGTATGTAAAACGTAGCAATTTCCCGGTTCATAGCATGGAGTACACACTAAAGCCTTTACGTTTAAGCCTTTTAGTTGCATTATTGTTAAGTAAACTATTATGCTTTTTATAGTTCCAAACACTAAGGTTGCTTAATATCATAATCATAAGGGATTCTCTTATATTATAAATGTATCAATAGGTTTATTTTTAATGTTCTTGTAGTTATTTTGTTTTAAACAAAAATATAATATTATTAGTGAATTACTATCGCTTGATATATTTTTTCATAGGTAATACTTAAAATTTAATAATATTCATATAATTAAGTATATTTATTTAGTAGTATTATATGAAGTGTCGTTTTCATATAGGGAAATTGCTTTGGACACATAATTAATTGGTTGAGAGAATATCTCAACTACACACCAATCTAAGAACCAACTAGATCTAAACAATTCCTAGAAAATAAGAACAAACTCGTTTACATGCAAAGAATTACAACTGAGACAAGTAGGAATTATATTTTCAACTCACCCCCTTAATGACTACTTGTCTCGATCTCAAACCACAAAAATATACATTTGGTCAAATCTACCAATTACACCTTGTACCTTGTAACGAATGCATGGGTGCCCAACCACTAGTCTACTAGGAATTCCTTCACATACATGGTTCATCCAACCTCTCGATGAACTCCCCTTAAACACTCTCTAAGAGAAGGAACACATAACAAAGGGGTATTCATTCCTATCTGGGTCTTACAACGTGTACATAAAACATTTCAAAGACCACAACAAACCATTATAAATCAATATATATGACATGTAGATTTGTTATAATTACATTGTATGACTCATACTTTATCATGGTCATGAGTTTATTCTACAGACTTGAACAAACTTTTACCATGCTGCCCTTTGAGTCCTCCATCACTCATATTGGCTACAACACAGCATTAATTTGTTGGAGCACACCACTAGTTTTTCACTTAAATCATAGTATTCATTCATCATAAAATTTTTATTTTTGATTCATTTGCATCTTCATTTTTAACTTTTAGATACTTGTCTTGGATCTCCATGCTTTACCTGTAATAAAATAACTATACATATATTGAGTTAGCTAGGCTCAATAACATTAAATACATTCAGGATTTTAGAAACACCCAAACAAAAAAAAAATTAATAACTCTGGCCGGGATGACCCCATGTTGGCATAGCTCCAATATGTTGGCCATACCCATTAACCTATCCCATCAGTTTGAACCAAACACCTTAATTGTAACCTTTAAATTTCCTTAAAGATGAGAATTTCCACACAACAGCACTCAACAATCTATTCTTGCCATCACAATGTGGCAACATTGTGATGTCGTATTTCAACCGATCCTCAGTCGATGAAACCCATAATCATGTAGTGTATCAAAACAATGCTTAATTTCATGCAGCAGCGACAGTGGCTGATTCTGTAGCAAGGGATGCCACTTTGATTTCTAGTTCCTCTTTCGTTCGGCCCACCAGCCTATCAATAGCCTCTCCATCCTTGATAAAAATAAATGTAGGCATGGTCCGCATTTTCCATTCATTAGCAACATCCTTCAATTTGTCCACATGAAGCTTCAATAAAAATATTTCTTGGAACTTCTTTGACAGCTCAACGGAAACTGGAGTGATGAATCAACAAGGTCCACACGATATGACAGTGAAGTCCACCACCACCACGGGTTCTAAGTTTTTGGGATTTCTTAGCGTGGGTGATAGACAATATGGAACAGGATGTCGACTGAAAGTGGGGTGTTGAACGCTAGCAAGATTACGGCTGACGCTGATATACACATGATTGCTGTTGACGCCAAAGGTTTGCAAGATTATAGAGTTTTGCAGGAACAATGGTATCCCAGCATTACTTACAACGTCCTCCACGGCATGGAAGCATGCTCCATAATCATGCTTTGCAACGAAAACATGATCAAATCCTCCTCTTTTGTTCCAAGAAGACATGGTCTACGACGGTTGTCCATTCAAACTATTTATAAAAGGAAGACAGAGGCTATCCAGGAAATGGGATCACAAACTCCTTATAAAAGGAAGACATAGGCTACGCAAGAACACATACATATTCCTCCTTACGTTACAATTCGAAAGACAAATTTCTTTGCTCCTATTGAAATGGAACACAAACTCTTTATAAAAGGAAGACATAAGCTACGCAGGAACACATACAGTTTCCTCTATCTGTTTCCCCCAAGCCCTTTGAATCTTTGTGGGTTGTTGCGCATACGAAGGCTAAGCATGATATTTGGGTGCCTTTTACAGGAAAGATGGAGATTCATCCCAAAAATATCAGTGGGGTTTAGAGCAGATGGCATTTTGTCCTTCTCCATCAGCCAAAATAATCCGTGTAAAAATAAGAAAATGCTTCTACAATTCTATCCCCTAACACCACGAAGCAACCTGTAACAGTCACCGTCGAATGTCAAATCCGGTGGCTGCAGCACCCACAGGAAGGGCTGCCCACTCACGTGCAAACATAGCGCCAATGAGTTTGAACCGAACAACAGGTAAATAACGGAGCACAACTTTTGTTGGTGTAACCACTCTTGGCGTCCGGTGGACTCCAAATCAAAATATCGGTCCACGGCGCTGCAACTCCATCGTCGCAATTTGGAAGCTAATGTTAATGTGATTCCCTCCTACACGGAGGCTTCTCCTAGTCGGTCACTCATTCTCTCCACCTCTTTATTCTCCCACTCAATAATCTTCTGTGCACAAACTTTTGTTTACAACAAACAAAATCACTTTACACGCAGCAACAGTCAATGGTAAATGAATTGAGGCCCAAGTCCTAACAGTTGAAAATAATTAAAATTATTTTCTATTAATGGAGAAATGGTTACACAAGTTGTAAAGTATCTCCTTAGTTTAGGATTTGTTCCTAGAGTTTAGGGGTTTGGTTGCAACTTCCTGAGTTCTAGTAATGTACTTAATGATGTAATTGCTCATTTGATGTAAGTAGAGTGTACGGAGAGAGTTCTCTTTGTTTGAGTGCAGTCTCCAGGTGCAGTACTCACCTGTGAGCTATAACTCCTTCTTTTTCAATTCATGTCTGATTTTTATCTTGGTATCAGAGCACAGAGTAGGGATAGCCTTAATTCTTTTTTTTAGGATGCATCATTGATTACAGAACTTTAGTGGTGGTGGAGTGTACAGAAGCATTCGTAGAATCAGGTGGATTGCAGTAACACCTGAAGACAGGTCTCAGATGACTAATCATCTCTGAGCGGAAAATAGGGTTGGCGTGGTTTCATCACGAACAGTCGCCCCATTTTTGAGCGGAATGAAGGGTTGGCACAATTTATTAAGAAACAGTAGCGCCATTTGGCATGATTTTGAGAGCGATAGTCACGCCAGCGCGCCAGAAAGTGTTATTGGCGCGGAAAATCAAGCCTAAATAGCGCCAATTTTGTAAGACACGTCGATTTTGTTTTCGGCGTGGGTATTTCGTTGTCGAGAAGTGCCAGCCTCTTTCTCTTTGGAAGATCTGCAATTTTTGTTTTGCAGATCGGCCTTGCCCAGTGGTGGCACTTTGAAATTTCAGATCTGTTTGGTGGCAGCAGATCGGATTTGCCCAGTGGTGGTGCATTGGAGTTCCAGATCTGTTCGGTGGCAGCAGATCAGATTTGCCCGATGGTGGCGCATTGGAATTCCTGATCTACTCGGTGGCAGCAGATCGGATTTGCCCAGTGGTGTCGCATTGGAGTGCCGGATCTGTTTGATGGCAGCAGATCGGACTTGCCCGATGGTGGCTCATTGAAGATACAATTTTTTTTTTTTCTCTCAAGAAAACAGAGGTTCGGATCTGGTATGTGGTGATTTTTGTTAGTGTGTCTTGAAAGTGTATACTTGGATAGACTTATTCATCAGAGGATCAGAAATTTTATCAATCCAATATGAATAATAGTATAGAATTGTATCTCCACGAGTCTGGCAAACTTGATGGATCGAATTTCACCAACTGGGAATTCAAGATGTAGACTTTATTTGAAAGTGCAAATATATGGTCGATTGTTACAAGAAATGTGCTGAGGTCGGGATCAGCAACACAAGAACAAGATTGGGATAAAAGGGAGACAAAAGCAAAGGTCATATTGAAGATGTCCGTCAAGGACAATGTTATCCCACATATTAGAGACTGTAAATCGGCCACTGACATTTGGACGACGATCAAAAGCATATACCAGACATAGAATACAAACTCTGTCTTGTCACTCAAAGGCAAGCTGTTTGCATTGAAGATGGAGGAGAATGAGTCCGCTGCAGGATTCATTGCTAGAGTCAAAGACCTGAAGGATAGATTGGAAGATATCAGAGAGAATGTTTCCGATTCAGATCTGGTCATGATCACGTTGAATGGAATGATTGATGAATACTAGACGTTTGTCACAGGGCTGTCAGCAAGGGAGAAAGCCCCTTCATTTGAAGCGCTGACAGGGATTCTGATACAGGAAGAAGAGAGACGACAAAATTTGAAATAACAGAGCAATGTCCTTGCTCTGATGGCAAAAAGGAGACAGTATAAAGGGAAGCAGCATCAGCAACCGCAAAAGTAGCAACAGAAAGGAGCCAACACATTTCAGAAAAGATCGTTTAAAGGTATGTCTGCTAATAATTTTCCCAGCAAAAAATGTTTTTACTGTGGAAAACCTAGACATAAGATTAAAGATTGTTATAAGAGGTAGGCAGACGAAGGAAGAAACAAACAGAGAAAACATCAAGGTTACTTTGTTAAGGAAGAAGATGATCATAGCCACGGACTTCGACTATTTATAGTCGATTGTGCCCTTTCAGCTTCAAAAGGAGATGAGGACAACATATGGTATGTTGACTTGGGTGCATCCTCACATATGACTGGTAAGAAGGATTGGTTTGAATTTCTTGAAGAAACTTCATGTGGGTTGAAAATCTATTTAGGAGATGATAGTGGACATGAGATCAAAGGATATGGTGACATTCCTATAAAATTACCTAGCGGAGACATTAGACACCTTAAAAATGTATTGTATGTTCCAGGAATTAAGAAAAATTTGGTCTCTGTCTCAATGATTACTGATTAGAACATGCAAGTTCAATTCTTTAAGACTAACTGTGTCATTTAGGATAGCCAGATGGAAACAGTTGCAACAGGAGTGCACGTGGGGAGCCTGTACAGACTAGATGTGAAGAGTATGCCACAACAAGCAATGGTTGTAGCTGGATCGACAGTCGAAAATCTCTGGCATCAGAGATTCGGCCATCTTAATCTGCAAGACCTCATCCTACTTCAAAGAAAAGGTATGGTCGATGGACTCCCTGTTTTCCATAATGTTAAGCCGGATTGTGATGGATGTGCATTAGGGAAAATGCATAGAGAAGAGTTCCCTTTGCATGTTAATAGAAATGAAAGAAACATTTTAGAACTGGTGCATACAGACATCTGTGGACCTATGCAAACCAGGTCATTAGGAGGAGCATATTACTTTCTCTTATTTATAGATGATTGCACTAGATTTTCATGGATATACTTTCTGAGTAAAAAGAGTCAAGCTTTTCAGTATTTTAATTAGTTTAAATCCATGGTAGAAAACCAGACATGAGAAAGGATAAAAATTCTCCGCTCAGATCAAGGGGGACAATACAGGTTGGGAGAGTTCATGGATTTCTGCAAGCATCATAGGATTGTGCAACAGTTTACAGTGCCCCACACTCCACAGCAGAATGGAGTGGCAGAACGGAAGAACAAAACTCTTGTGGAGTGCGCAAGGAGCATGCTTCAAGGTAAGGGTCTATCAAATGGTCTTTGGGCAGAAGCTATTAACATTGTTGTGTATTTAAAGAATAGGAGTCCTACTAGATGTCTAGGCTTCAAAACCCCTTTTGAAGCATTTTTTGGATTCAAACCAGCAGTGAGTCACTTAAGAATATTTGGGTCAAAAGCTTATGCTCATATACCTAAGGCAGATAGGAAGAAGTTAGATCCAAAAGCCCTAAAATGTATATTTGTTGGATATGGCACAGAGTTCAAGGCATATAAGTTATTTAATCCTGTGACTCAGAAGGTTTTTGCAAGCAGAGATGTCACATTTCATGAACACGTTGAAGAAGGAAAGAATGACTCTAAGAGTGAATGGCACATTCCATTGCTAATGGAAGAAAACAGTGAGGAAGATGAAGAGCGGGAGGAGAAACAAGAAGAAGAAGTAACAGATAATGTAATCAATGATGATGTAAGCCCAGAAAAGGCTGAAATAGATAGAATTGAGGTAAGTCCCCTACCAAGGAGATCAGGTAGGAAGACTCGATTATCATATAAATTGAAAGACTATGCATTAATGTCAAAGATTGTAAACATTGTAGAACCTGCAAATTATGAGGAAGCAGGTAAATCTGATGCATGAAGGGCCGCAATGTATGAGGAAATAGAATCAATAAACAGAAACCATACTTGGGATTTGGTTGAATTGCCTGAAGGTAAAACCCCCATAGGATGCAAATGGTTGTATAAACCAAAAATAAATGCAAATGGGATTATAGAGAAACTTAAAGCTAGACTGGTAGCAAAGGGTTACTCACAGAAAGAGGGAATAGATTTCGATGACACCTTTGCTCCTGTAGCCAAATTAAACACCATTAGAATGCTAATTTCCTTACCAACAACACACAAACGGCAATGATAAATAGGCAAAGTATGCATGAATAACTTATGATTGTGTCTAAGAGTCAGGTTGAATAAGGAAGTTGAAGGATATTAGTCCATAATGTCAAGGAATATCTTATAACTAAGTTGTTATAGTATGCCATGTTCCTTAGTGAGAAAATTCCTTAAAACTAATGTTGTTAGATTTTGTTTAAGATTAATAATAAGTAATGCATATAGAAGGAAGATATGATTACTTGAGTGGCACACTTAAGCATGTTGCCTTCATGTGTGAAATAATCACACTTTTTCATAAAACTGGATTATGATAACACCAGAAAACGAGTTTTCCATGCTTATAAGAGAATATATGAGTAATTTAGTATCGTTAAAGATTAAAAAATGATCATCATGTTATAAAAATAAGTTATAAAAGAAATGGTATAATTTCTATGAAAGGACATAGATAAACAAAAATCCCACCTGATACATGAGGGGATGATTATATAAAGGAATTGTTAAACTTTAGTAAAAATAAAAATCCAAAGGGAAATTATATACCTCATGACAGGTTGGTGGTTAACTAAGTGGGTTCCACCCTAAGTATTATACCATAGTAAAGATTTACCTGAAATAATGTTAAGATGGTAAGGACATGTTAGAGTATAAGACTATATAACTATACAAATTGTCTTTCCATATAATCCTTTGTTTAATGCATCTATATGCGATGTGATTTATGCTTTGATTGGAAGAAAGTGTGATTAAGGCGAACCTAAATTTAACCGATTTACCAGGACATATGAATTTTTCGATGGATATAAATAGTGGAACTTATAAGTATTCTTTAGTACAAACCATGGTTATTAATAAGTAGCACAAATTGTATAGACCACTAGGTCAATAAAATCGTATCGAACAATCTAGGTAAATAGATTGATATCAACCAAATTGAAATGCATATTTGGTACCAAGAAATTTTGAGAAGTTTCCTTGTTGGGTTGAATTGATAGTGTGTGTGGACAAAATAAGGATTGTTGCATAATCCATACAAGAATTCGTAAAAATGAATAACTAATATTTTGGGTTAAGGGTGACTTAATGTTATATAAGAGGAGCTAACATATAAGTACCCTCAGATCATTAGTACCTACAACTAAAAGGGTGTAGGATTGAAGGTAGTAAAAATTTCATGTATAACGCATGAAGGGGAAATGGGACTATATCTACACTAAATTATTTATGGCCAACAAGTTGTTGAGATAGAAAAAGGGCAATAGTAAATGAGATGAGATGAATTAATTAGGAATCAAGTATGGTATGATGAATATTAAAATTCAAAAGATATGAGTTAATAGTTTGCTTTAGAATATTAAGTAGAAGATATGATTGAGATGAAAATATACATGAATACAATACTATGCTACTGATATTGTGTTACGACCAAATGAAATTTGAAAATGAGCTGCACCTGGCATAAAACTCTCATGGATTACATAAATGAATGATGATTATTGGAATTCCTCATAAACTAAGAATGATTTTTCTATTTATGAGAAATAGATAAAGGAATGTTTGGCAAGATTCCCACATTGTGGAAAACATGTGGTTAAAACTTGTGTCATGCAGGTGATACCATGAGGATGGTATGATGGGTTTTAGCACATATGGTACTATGTACAATAGTACATAAAATACCTATATGATTACGTGTGTTAGATGATTGAAATAGGATATGTATATTGATGCGTATAATATACCTTGTGTTCAAGTATGCATGAAGACATTGGGTAGATGTCTTGCAGGCAACCAACCTGGAGGTTGCACAGAAGAAGGATAGTAGGAAGTTGTTCAAGGATAACTAACCATGGTTAATTGCAGTTTCGCATACATACGATTATGATGAAAATATATAATGAATATATATGGTTATGCGAACTAACCTGTTATGGAATTGCAGGCATATTGATGTGGAAAATATGCTAAGAGATCTGTTGAATGTAGAGAAATTTCAAGAAGTAGGTGTTGAAAAAGAACACAAAGGCTTGGAATAATTCCATAAAAGAACAAGAAATCTTGAGATAAAATGAAAAATGAGGAATAATTGCTTTAGTAATATTGGGTAACATATCATGATATTTATCATAGTTAAATTTATACATCTATAACTACTCACGGATGGTTTGAAAACAATGTTACAGGTAGCTATGGAAGGAGATATGATGGGAGCACTCCTTGTAACTGATGTAGATTGGAAGATTTGCATCAGATAGCAGAGCCATGAGAGTTGTAGATTCAGAAACCAACTACTTGTGAACGAGGACATGATGTAGTGATACACCGAGGATGATGTAAAGTTTAAGGGGGTGAATATGTAACACGCCTCCCTTGACTGTTAAATTATTGTAAACCTATTTTGAGGAAATCTAGGTGTGATAACCTCCTTTGTCAATTAAACTATTTTAAACCTAAGCTGAGGAAAGCTAGGTATTATATGTAATATGAAAATCAAATATGTTACTAAATAAATTAATAAAATAAATCACTTGGAGGGTGGAGCACCAAGCGAGATGAGATTCTTGCCAAATCCCATTGAGGAATGGGATAGAGGTGAATCTTTCATGATGAAGCTTCTATATGTGATTCTAGATAACATTGGATGGATGGGAGATAAATATCCATCGAACATAAAAGTTTTGCATGAGATAAAGGAAAAATTTTATGAACAAAGGCCTCATGGGAGATAAAGATGAGATTTTCTGAAAAAGAGCTAGGAAAATGGAAAAATACATAAAAGCGAGACACTGCTAATGGAAACTAAATCATGAAATAGGGTATTAAATACCCAGTGCATTGATTAATTGAGGATAGCTGATCCATGGCAAGAACCTCGGTTAGGGGGGAATTAGAAGTGATTCATGGTTGGGTGGTGGTGCTTCGCTCTCTATGTTTTAGGTCCCTATACTACTAGTGTAACCCCTTATTGTTATTAGTGCAAACCCATTATTATAATGGTGTGCCCATGTAGTCCCCATATTGTTATTAGTGCAAACCCATTATTATAATGGTGTGCCCATGTAGTCCCCATAGAAGCCCAATATTCTTATTTGTGTGCCCTTACATTATTATCGTTATGCAGGCTCTTATTATATTATGACCCCTTAGACTCCTATATATAGAAAGGAGGTATTGTCATTTGTGTCATCCAAAAGTTATTCATTTGTGTAATACAAATGAGGTTGGCCCCTCGAAGAGGCCAATTTATAAGGTGTTGATCTTTATTTTCTATCTTTTTGTGAGTTGGTTTAATAACATTTGGTATCAGAGCTTTGGATTCTAGGGTTTCGCTGCTCCAAATAGGTCTTCATGGAATTTTCTCTATAATTATCTTCTATGATGTTTCAGAAGATACAAAAGAAAACCCATTTGAGACAACTTCATTCTGAAACTTTGGTCCAAATTTCTAATTTTTTCTTGCTATATCTTCGGTGATATGATCTAAGGAACTTAGGGTCTTTGCAAGCTCCAGAATTTCATGTCAAATAGGTCATCATGGAATTTTCGCTATAATTTTCTTTATACGAAGCTTTAGATTTTGCAAATAAAACCCATTTGAGCTGAAATCTTGGTGACGTTTGGGCCTGATTTTTAGATTTTTATTTACTATATTTTCGGAAATATGGTCCAAGACATTTAGGGTTTTTGCAGGCCCTTGAATTACATCCCAAATAGGTGACCTTAGGAAAATTGTCATAACTCTCTCTCGGAACATCTAATTCAAATTTCGTAAACAGTGACAGAAAGAAGACAGGATGTACTTTCTTGGGTATCCCTTGCAAAGCCTAAGGTTGAAACAACGACACGTGACACATCGTATGCGTTCGCTCTATGGAACCATTCAATAATTAGTTCATCTCAGGAGATTGGTCATAACTCTCTCTTCGTTAATCCAATTGCAATCAAACTTATAGGGTTTGAAAGAGGACTCAAAGGGCTATCACAGGCTGATATTATAGAAGTTAAAGGTTTGAAATTGTAGAGTTATAGTCGTTTCCATATTGAGCTCCTAAAATCAAGAAAAAGCGATATGAGGAAGTTTGATGGCAAAGATCCGATAAATTAGACACTACAGTTCGAGCAGTATTTTGATCTACATGAGGTGTAACTGTTACAAAAGGTATGTATTTCATCTTTATATTTAGAATCGAATCAATTTTTATGCTATAAATGGCTTTGTTCTCGTAAACCACTTGTCACATGGTCAATTTTCACCGAGGAAATGATAGCACATTATGATTATACTAAGAGCAACACCTTCTTTAGCCAATTGATAAATTCCAAAAAAAGGGCTCAATGGAAGAGCACATTGAGGACTTTCAAAAATTGAATATAAGGGTAAATGATATTTCCAATAAGCATAGGATTGATTTCTTCATAGGGACTTTAAAATATAACATCTAACATGAGGTTCGTCTTTTAAAACTTGATTCATTGGAGAAGGCATAGAGGTTGGCAAGAAAAGTGTAAAGAAAAATTATGGCAACAAGCAACTCTACCCCTAGCCTTCGACAACCTACATGGTTGACACCACAACTATTGGAAGAAAAAGGAGAAAAAGGGCTTTGTTACAATTGTGATAGAAAATACATTAAAGGTGATAAGTGTGCTAAGAAGAAATTATTTTACATCGATTGTGAAGAGGAGAAAGAAAAGGATCAAGAAACATCAAAAGAACAGATATACACTGCGAACAAACACTAGAGAAAGAACAAATGAATACAACCATATCTTGTACTGCATTGGTAGGAATTACCACTCTTCAAACTCTCAATATAGAAGGACATATCTAGAAGAAGAAGGTTTAAGTAGTGAAATATCAGGAAGAAAAGGATCAAGAAACATCAAAGAAAAGGATACTCACCAGGAACCATCCACACAGGAAAAAAGAAATGAATTTGACCATATCCTGTAATGCATTAGCCAGAATTACCACTCCTCAAACTATAAAGATAGAAGGATATATCAAGAAGAAAAAGGTAATATTTTTGATTGATTCGATTAGTACCCATAATTTTATTCATTGGAAGATAGCCAATGAATTGAATTTCTTCCTATACCCAACACCAAAGTGTCAAGTGATGGTTGCAAGTGGAGGAACCATAAATTGCTCTGGAGAGTGCCATAATATCAAGCTATCCATGCGAGAATATGCATTGAATAGCCCAATGCTTTCCATTCCAATGAGTGGTGTTGATGTTGTACTAGGCGTCTAATGGGTACAATCCTTGGTTACAATAGCTTTTAATTTTCAAGAAATTTTCATGAAAAAAAATTCAGAAGGAAAGGAAATTGAATTAAGGTGTATCACATGGAAACATGCAAAGATAATCAGCTCTAATGGAATAACAACGCCTCTAAAGAAAGAACAATGAGGCCTAATTGCGCAATTATGTTTTCTAGACGTTCCCGCATCGAAATCATTTATTTCTTCAAACCAAAAAGTCTTGGATAATCATTCCAAGGTATTTGAGACTCCAAGAGGCCTCCCACCTATTTTTGATTGTGATTAAGCTATTCATTTCATTCCAGGAAGTGTTCCTCCAAACATCAGACCTTCCCTAATGGGAAGACACTTAAAGGTAAAAATTGATCATGATAGTCTTAAATAATTTTTAGAACAAATATTATCTTCAGAAGAACAACAAAAATGGGTCACAAAGATGTTGGGCTATGACTTTGAAATCATCTACAAAAAAGGGGGGAGAAATTTTTGCAAATTCACTCTCAAGAAAGGATGAGGATGTGGAAGCATTTTTTGTGCCATTTCTATTATCGAACTAGATTGGATAAATGAAGCCAAGGATGAATGGAACAATGACGAAGAAGTGTGGGCACTCATTCGAAAGTTGCAGAAGATACCAGTTCAAACAATATTGTCAAAACTTGATGAAGAAAAAATCATATTGCAACCTGAAGCAGTCATACAAAAAAGAAATCGACAACTATGAAATCGATCAATTTCAGAGTATCTCATCAAGTGGAAGAAGTTGCCTGTTGAATATTCCACATGGGAGGAAGATAATTTTATACAGAAACATCTAGAACCACTCAAGCATTGAGGACAACACTTTTTAAAGGAGAGGGGCATGTTAGGTCCCTATACTACTAGTGCAACCCCTTATTGCTATTAGTGCAACCCCCTTATTATAATGTTGTGCCCGTGTAGTCACAATATTGTTACTATTGCACCCCATAGAAGCCCACTATTGTTATTTTTGTGCCCTTAAATTATTATTGTTATGTTGGCTTTGATTATATTATGAGCCCTTAGACTCCTATAGATAGAAATGAGGTATCATCATTTGTATCATCCAAGAATTATTCATTTGTGTAATGTAAAGGAGGTTGCCCCCTCGAAGAGGCTAATTTCTAAGGTGTTGATATTTCTTTTCTATCTTTTTGTGAGTTGGTTTCATAACTTCAAGTGATGTGCTAGTCGGTTTAATGATGTGTGGAGTGTTTTGTACACTATTTTCTTCCCTCCTTGTTACAAATTCAGTTAGCTTATAAAGGAAATTGCATGAGTTTTCTTAACTATGAGAATGATTGTAGATTTACATGTGACTGATATATATATATATATATATATATATATATATATATATATATATATATATATATATATATGAACATAATTGTCTGTATTAGTTCGTTTTATGATTTCTATTATATGAGCGCATGTGATAGTATGTCTCCTTATGGTGGACCAATATGAATTAGTAGAGGAACTTAATATGTGAATTGATTCATTGGTGTATATGTTGTCACTTATGTGATATTATGATAATGAATCTCTATGTATGAGAAAATATAGATAAATAATTATGTTCTAATGTTTGACACTTTATAGCCTAAGGTTTAGAATACATATGTATCTACATTATGGAATGAATGCAGTTATGGTGGGATTTTTATGCATAAAGTGTTCCTCTGACAGCACTGTAGGAATTGGGTAATAGAAACTACATTGCATGTGTATTAATGTTTCTATGAAAGCTTCAAAGTATTGTTAAGTCTAAATGCTTAATTTCCATTATGCCTGACAAAATCTTGCTATAGAATATGCTTAATAATTAAGCTGACATATAAGTTTTATTGAGGAAACCAATGTCCACATCATAGACCCAGTTTGGGGTTGTTTAACTTTATATAGGAATTTACATAGTTCCCTGAATGATAGTGTTCATGCAATAGTTGAACTTAGTGTACTAGTTACTACGGTCAAATTCCAACTATAATCAAAACCAAATTCTAAGATTAGTGGAGCGTAACTACCAAATTTTCGGGTAGGCTCAGGAGGTATGTTGCATCTTTCCACTCTAGAAATTTCCCCATCTCCTTCGAATTTACTATATCTTGGTGCTTTGCATATGTCAAACAAAATAGGAAACTGTATCAAGGATCCATCTAGTTTGTATGCACTTTGTAGAATTATCAATGGTACTTTCTCTGCACCTCCACACAATAATGTAATCACATTAATATAACTCATAGTATCATCTTTATTTGAAAATGGTATATTGTTTGAGAAATTCCTCTTTCTCAATAAATTGTTGGTGAGTCATGTTTATTTAAAGGTTTATAATATTTATCTTAGGGTTTATATTATTCCCTTGGGTTAAATATTTTTCCCTTCAGTTTATAATATGTTGGGTTTTTAGTATTTATCCCTTGGGTTTATAATATCACTCATGGTCAACCATAGCCAATCATAGTCAACCATAGTCAACCATGTTCAATCATGTTAACCATAGTCAACTATGATCAATCATGGTCAATGGTAGCCAACAATGGTCAACCATATTTTATAAAATCAATCATAGTCAACCATAATCAACCATGTTTATTTTTGTGTTTATAATATTTATCTTCTGGTTTATATACCTTGGGTTTATAATACTACTCCCTTGGGTTTAATATTATTCCCTTAGGTTCGTAATCCATTAGGGTTTTAGTATTAATCCATTGGGTTTATAATATCAATCTCGCAAGTTTGTTCGTGTAAGGGTTCAACCATGGTCGAGTATGGTCTAACGTCATGTTGTGAAAAAAAATGTCTCAATATGAGAATAACCTATTGTCAACCATGTTCTAGCATGTTTGTTTAAGGGTTTATAATATGTATCTTAGAGTTTATATACCTTCGATTTATATTTTTCCCTTTGGTTTAATACTATACCCTTGGGTTTATAATCCCTTCAGTTTATTGTTTCCTTTGGGTTTATAATCCCTTCAGTTTATTGTTGCTTTTGGGTTTATAATATCAATCATGCTAAACCATGGTTTATAGAAATCAATCATGGGAAACCATGTTCCAACATCATATTCTGACCAAGTTTGTTTCAATATGAAAACAAGCCATGCTCAACAATGATCCAACGTCGCATTATAACAAATATTGTCTCCATATGAAATACATTCATGGTAAACCATGGTCAAGCATGGTCTAATGTTGCATTTTGACAAAGATTGTCTCAATATAAAAATCAACCATTGTCAGCCATGTTTATTTTAGAGTTTATAATAGTTATATTAGGGTTTATATATTTTGGGTTTATAATAATAATCCCTTTGATTTATTATTCCATTGGGTTCATAATCCTTTGGGGTTTTAGTGTTAAACCCTTGTTTTTATTATTCGATTATGTTTATAATATCAATTCGTTAGGTTTATTAATCTAAGGGTTCATATTCACAGGGTTGAACATTATTCCCTTGGGTTTATAATATCAATCACTTGAGTTTATTGATCTAAGGGTTCATAATACTAGTGCTTAATATAATTCCCTTAGGTTTATAATGCCTTGGGCTTTTAGTATTGGTCCCTTGAGTTCATTATTCACTTCGATTTATAATATCAATCATGATCAACCATGGTCCAAGATCGCATTGTGACAAAAATTGTCTCAATATAAAAATCAACTGTCGTCAACCATGGTCCAACATTGCATTGCGACAAATATTATCTCGATATGAAAATCAATCAAGGTCAACCATGATAAACCATGGTTCATCATTGCATTGTGACAATCTAAGGGCTTATTAATGTAAGGGTTCAACCATGGTCAAACATTGTCTGATGTAGCATTGTGATAAAGATTTTATCTTTATGAAATTCAATCATGGTCAAACATGGTAAATTGTGTTTATTTAAGGGTTTATAATATTTATCTTAGGGCTTACATTATTTCATTGGGTTTAACATTTTACCCTTATGTTTATAATCCCTTGGGTTTTAGTATTTATTCGTTGTGTTTCTTATTCCCTTGGGTTCAAATAATATCAATCATGGTCAGCCATGCTCAATCATGGTCAACCATGGCCAATAATGGTCAACCATAGTCAACCATGGTCAATCATCGTCAACAATAGCCAACCATGGTTGACCATTTTTTATAGAATCAATCATGGTCAACCATATTTATTTCATTATTTATAATATTTATCTTAGGACTTATATACCTTCAGTTTATAATATTAGTCCCTTGGGTTTAATATGATTCCCTTAGGATCATAATCCCTTGGGTTTTAGTATTAATCCCTTGGGTTTATTATTTTGTTGGGTTTATAGTATAAAGCATAACACATTGAACCTTAGGGTGAATAATATAACCCCTCATATCACTATGTCAACCATGGTTTATCAAAATAAATCATGGTCAACCATGATTAATCATGGTCAATGATGGTCCAACTTCACATCGTGACAAAGATTGTTTATAAAAATCGACCATGGTCAACCATGGTCGAATGATGCATTGTGACAAAGATTGTCTCAATAAGAAAACCAATCATGGTAAACCATGTTTACTTTAGGGTTTATGATTTTTGTCTTAGGGTTTAGATAAATTGCGTTTATAATATTAATGCCTTGGGTTTAATATTAGTCCATTGGGTTCATAATTCCTTGTGGTTTTATTATTTTTCACTTGGGTTTATTATTCCCTTCATTTTACTAATCTAAGGGTTCATATTTGTAGGGCTTAATATTATTCCGTTGGGTTTATAATATCAATCCCTTCAGTTTATTAATGTAAGGGTTCATATTCCTATGGTTTAATATTATTCCCTTGGATTTATAATCACTTGGGCATTTAGTATTTATCCCTTGCATTTATTATTTCCTTGGGATTATAATATCACTCATGGTTAACCATGGACAATCATGCTCAACCATGGTTAAGCATGGTCCAACATTGCATTATGAAAAAGATTATCTCAATATAAAAATAAACCATGGTGTAGCATGTTAATTTAAGGGTTTATAATATTTATCTTAAGGTTTATTTTATTCCCTTGGGTTTAATATTTTTCCCTTTGGTTTACAGTCCCTTGGGTTTTTAGTATTTATCCCTTCGGTTTGTAATTCCCCTGGGTTTATAATATCAATCAAGTTCAACCATGGTCAATCATGGTGAATAGTAGTTAGTCATGGTCAATCATGGTGTAACATACCCTTTTGGCCCACCCAAGAATAATGGATGATTAGGCTTCCGATTAGTAAATAGGGTCTCATTCCGGTGAATATTTTTGTTATTTATCGTTTAGATTGTACCCTGGCCAACGATATCATTAGCCACCTAGATATCTATATTAACATTATATAACAAACTCCATATTCATTATTAAGTTCAACCACAGAGGGGGAGGATGAGGACTTTCAAATTTATCTATTAGCTTATATGTCATGTCGATATTAAGGATCTCTTAGATGTAGAAAAGCTTCAAATAACTTGATTCTAGGACCATATATTGACAACTATCATGAGCATAAACGTTTGCCAAGGTATGACCCAACACTAGTTACCATTCAAGATAATTTCACTCGATATATATTTTCGAGTTAGATTCGTTGGATATCTTAGAGATCCATACATGCAAAATTTAAAATGATATACCATTAATTCCTTTCATGCATGAACATCTGCAAAACAATAAGACATGTTATCCTTCCTTGTCAAGGTAAATATAACCTAATAACTTTAATATACATATGAGATCACATGACGGTCACATACGTCATTTAATCCATTATTTCTATAAGGAAGGAATTAAGAAATCCATATAACTCAACTGTATGATTTATCATCCTATTAAGTAAGGGTTAAACACGAATCACATACTATGCAAGTAAACCTCATCTGAATAGAGGAAAACAACATTAAATCTATTAATACCCAAGCACATGTAATTTATTCAAATATTCTCAGAACTAAAACTCCTCATAAGAAAATTGGAACAGTAACAGAGGGAGAGTAAGAACCAATATACAAACATTCCATACATATGACACCAACTAAACCTCACTTGGAGGGAGGAGCCCACCACCCAGTCATGAATCACCTTTGGTTCCCCCTGAGCCGAAGATCCTTCCAAGTATCAACTGCGCTAAATTGATCAATGCATTGGGTATTTAATACCCTCTTTCATGATTTAGTTACCATTAACGATGTCCTGCTTTTATGGATTTTTCCATTTTCCTAGGTCTTTTCTGGAAAAGCTCGTCTTTATCTCCCATGAGGCTTTTCCTCATAAAAGTTTGCCTTTATCTCCCACGAAGCTTTTATGTTTGATGGATCTTATCTCCCATCCATCTGATGGATTTGCGATCTATCCAAGCTTATCTAGAATCACATCTAGAAGCTTTATCATGAAAGATTCATCTCCATCCCATTCCTCATGGGATTTGGCAATCATCTCCTCTCTCTTGGTGCTCCACCCTCTAAGTGATCTATTTTATTAATTTACTTACTAACACATTTGCTTTTCATATTACATATCACCTAGCTTTCCTCAGCTTAGGTTTACAACCATTTAACACATGGGGGAGGATATCACACCTAGCTTTAACTTAGCTTAGGTTTGAAATAATTTAGTACACAAGGGAGGGGTGTTACACATGGTCAACAGTGGCCATCCATGGTCAACGATATTCTATAAAATAAATAAAGGTCAACCATGTTTATTTTTGTGTTTATAATATTTATCTTACAGTTTATATACCTTGGGTTTATAATATTAGTTCTCTATATTTAATATTATTCCCTTTGGTTCATAATCCGTTAGGATTTTAGTATTAATCCTTTGGGTTTATATTATAAATCCCTTTGGTTTATTAATCTTAGGGTTTAACCATGGTCGAGTATGGTCCAACTTAATATTGTGACAAAAATTTCCTCAATATGAAAATGAACTATTGCCAACCATGGCCTACAATCTTTATTTATGTGTTTGTGATATCTATTTTAGAGTTTATATACCTTTGGTTTATATTATTCCGTTGGGTTTAATATTATTACCTTAGGTTTATAATCCCTTTGGTTTATTGTTCCATTTGGGTTTATAATATCAATCGTGCTCCACCATCGTCAAGCATGGTTTATCAAAATCAATCATTGTCAACCATGATCGAACATCGCATTTTGACGAAGGTTGTTTCAATATGAAAACCAATTAATCTCAACCATGGTTCAATGTCTCATTGTGACAAAGATTATCTCGATATGAAAGGCATTCATGGTCAAGCATAGTCAACCATGGTTCAATGTTGTATTGTCACAAGGATTGTCTCAATATGAAAATCATCCATGGCCAAAAATGTTTATTTTAAGGTTTATAATATTTATCTTACGGTGCCCCAAGAGTTAGCTCAATCGGTCAAATCAAGTGCCTCGCCAATGGGAGGTCACAGGGTCGAATCCCGAAAGCTCTTGGGGTTAGGTCAGTAAATAGGTCGAGGGGTGTTGATGCCCTTCGGGTGGCGTCCACTCAGTGTTTAAAACCCTGGACGTAGCGGCTACCCACTGACCCGGGTATCCGTGAACTAGTAAGTGAAAAAAAAAAAAAAATATTTATCTTACGGTTTATATATCTTGGGTTTATAATATTAATCCATTTGGTTTAATATTATTATGTTGGTTTCATAATCCCTTGGGGTTTTCGTATTAATCCCTTGGGTGTATTATTCCCTTAGGCTTATAATATCAATCCATTAAATTTATTAATCTTAGGGTTCATACTCTTAGGGTTTAATATTATTCCCTTGCGTTTACGATATCAATCACTTGGATTTATTAATCTAAGGGCTCATATTGCTAGAGTTTAATATTATTCCCTTGGGTATATAATCCCTTGGGTTTTTATTTTCTTGGGTTTATAATATCAATCATGGTCAACTATGGAAAACCAAGTTTTATAAAATCAATCATGCTCAACAATATTCCACCATCAAATTGTGACAAACATTGTCTCAATATGAAAATCAAGCATCATCAACCATGGTCCAACATCACATTATGACAAAGATTGTCTCGACATGAAAATCAATCATGGTCTAGCATGGTTAACCATGGTCCACTGTTTCATTGTGACAATATAAGGGTTTATTAAAATAAGGGTTTAACCATGGTCGAGGATGGACCAACGTTGCATTATGACAAATATTTTATGCATATGAAAATGAAAGATAGTCAAACATGGTGAACCATTTTTATTTAAGGGTTTAAAATGTTCATCTTAGGGCTTACAATATTCCCTTGTGTTTAATATTTTTTCCTTCAGTTTATAATTGCTCGAGTTTTAATATTTATTCCTTTAGTTTATTATTCCCGTGGGTTTATAATATCAATCATGGTTAATCATGGTCAACCATATCAACCATGGTAAATGAGGGTTGATGATGGCCAACCATTGTCAACCATTTTTTATAAAGTCAATCATGGTCAACCATGGTCAACTTTATTTATTTTAGTGTTTATATTATTTATTGTAGGGTTTATATACCTTCGGTTTATAGTATTCCCTTGGGTTTATAATATCTACTTTTTAGTATTAACCCCTTGGGTTTATTATTCCCTTAAGTTTATAATATCAATCATGGTCAGCCATGGCGAGTAATATTCCATGGTTGACCATGATTGATATTATAAACTCAGGGGAATAATAAGACTAAGGGAATAATACTAAAAAACTAGGGATTATAAACCCAACGAAATAATATTTCCTTGGGTTGATCATGATTGACCATTATTGACCATGGTTAACCATGGTAATCCGAATGGAATATTAAAGAAAAGGGAATAATATTAAACCCTAAAAATATTAATGCTTGAGTTTGTAATATTAATAATCTTTTTGGTTTTTCATATTAATCCCAAAAATTGTTAATATTGATGTGTTGGGTTTATCAAATTCGTAGGTTTCTAATATTAATAATCCTATGGTTTAATTTTTACAGATTATAATTAATTAATTATATTAATAAATTAGTACCATTAATTAATTAACGTAAATTAATAATTAATATAATAAATTAACATTAATTAATATAAATTAATAATTATTATTTATTATTATAAAAATATTATAATTTATATTAATAATATTATTAATTAAGGAATTTAGACTTCTGTGATCCATAACATTGTTTAGATAATCTTCGGCAAAATCACATAATCAATCTTTTGTCGACGCGTTTCGAACCAACTAGTGTGGTTCATCGTCAGGACAAGTTGAAGGACTAATCTGGCTTAGCTTGATTAAATAGAGTGTGCAGAGACTCCAACAGCTATATTGCAACGGCTAACTTTGACCCGATGATCAAAGTCAAACCCCTAATTATATAATTTATAATGGTCACTACTAAATTATATCTTCATATTTATTAAATAACCTATATTTATTATTATCCCCAAATTTATTTAAATACAAATAAATAGTATTAAATTACTAATATTCTTAGAATTTAGTTACAATAGGTAACTATGTATTTATTTAATAATAATTGTTTAAATCTAGGGGTCCAATGGTAAACTAGATATAATGGTCATTAATAAATTAAGGTAAACTAAATAATGGTAAACTAAATATAATGGTCATTAATAAATTATATCTTTATGTACCTATATTTATTATTATTCTTTAATTATTTAAATACAAATAAATAGTATTAAACTACTATTATATAGTTACAATAGGTAACAGTGTATTAATAATAACTGTTTAAATTTAAGGGTCCAATGGTAAACTAGACCTTCTCTCAAATAAATCATTTTTATTAATTATTTAAATGTAATGGCCCATTCGAAAATCAAATAATAAGTTCTATATAATTTATGTTTATTAAATAATCTTTATTTACTTACTAATTTATAATTCTAATGTTATTAAAGAACAAATAAAAAGTATTCTAGTTAAACAATTATTTTGTAAATACCATAATGGTATATCTATTAACTCAATGTTATATATTTCTAATAATTTCTTGTTTATAATTTAAACCTCTTAAAATTAATTTAGTAATTTATATTCATCAAATAATCAATAATTGAATTTTTTTATTAAAATTAAATATGTTATTGCATATAAGGTTTAAAAAAGGGGTTTTTTTATTAATTCAATATATAGGAAATCAGTTAAAGGAAATTAAAAATCAATGCAAAGAATATAATCAAATTTAAATTTACCCCCTAGGATAAGGTTAATACAATAAATAGCCTGAAATTACTTAACAACATATTACTAACTCAAGCACTCCATGACAAACCCGCCAAAAACAGAACTTGAGGAGAGGGAATACAGAAACCCTAAGTAGGGAAAATTTTAAGAACCGCCCCTAAATTTATAAATATGATAAATGGGCGAATCTCCATGGTATATAGGAAAAATGGAAGGCGATTTTATCAATAATATAATATGTATATATAATTTTTTGGCGAATCTCTCACCAAGCATGGCGAATATTTTACTCAATTATAAAATCTTGTAAGATCTTGGCCAGTCTTTCACTAAATAATAAAACTTTGTAAAGTCATAGTGAATCTTAGCATAGGCTACATGCTGGTTTAATTCCCCCATTTAAATAGGCTACATTCCAGGTGAATACCATTGGTCAATACCATGTGCCATTTTGGTGAATACCATGGGTCAATACCATGTGCCATTTTTATTTTTATTAATTCTAATATTAGGGTTAATAATGGTTTTTTGCATGGTATTAATAACAATCTAGTCCATGGTATTTGTCCCATAGTATTTTGGCCATAGGTTTCACCTAAATATAACTCATTTTTTGAGTGTTCTTAACTATAAGGTGACTTATGGAGTAAATATAAAAAAATGTTTTATTTGTTTACCATACCTCTTGTTTATTTATATTTTTATTAATTTACCATACCTCTTTTACAAATGTGGTATTTGGCCCATAGGATTCACTTAAATAAAACCTCTTTCTTGAGCCTTCATAAATAGAATGAGGGTTATGGACTAAATATAAAAAGAGGTTTTATTTATTTACGATACGTCTAGTTTATTTATATTTTTATTTATTTAGCATGCCTTTTGAGTAAGTATAAAAAGACGTATTATTTATTTATCATACCTCCACTTTACTTATATTTTTATTTGTTTACACCCTTACATGTATATAAGGTGACTTATGGAGTAAATATAAAAAAATGTTTTATTTATTTACCATACCTCTCATTTATTTATATTTTTATTAATTTACCATACCTCTTTTATAAATATGGTATTGGGCCCATAGGATTCACTTAAATAAAACCTATTCTTGAAAATGGGCGAATGGATTCACTTAAATAAAACCTATTCTTGAAAATGGGCGAATGGAAGTTTGTAAGTCCTAATTTCAAGGGCTAAATTTACCTTTTTTACCCTCTCCCTTAAAATAAGGTGGGCTATTTGAGGTGATTTGTAAAAATGTACTATGATACAAAATATTCACCCACTAAAAATTTAAAACCCCTTAATTTCGCCAAAGGGCGAACATTCGCCCCTAAAATTATCCTTGACCCTAAGACCCAACAAAAGGGGAATGAGGAGGCTATGAAGACAAGGCTGGGACCCAGCAACTGCTAATCTTCCAGCCATCATCCCTATTAAGATTAACCGACCTTTTCTCAATCTCCAGGGCCTCTCTAAATTTGCGATGGTGAAACTGCGCAACTTTGGCAATGACTTGAGCATCTTCTATACAAACATGATGCATAGTCTTCCCTGCATGCTCAGCCAGGGCCGAGGACTTGGTCCTACCATGTCTTAAGTCAGCCGAATGCTCGCTAATCCATTGATTGATAGAGCGACCAGTCTCACCAATATAAGGGGTCCCACAGGAACAGGGAATGACATAGACGCCCTTCATGTCCATAGGGTCAATAGGGTCCTTCACAGACCTGAGGGAGCTACGGATAGTGTGGAGAGGTCTAAAAGTAGCGGGCACATCGTACCTCCTCAGAACCCTCGCAATCCTATTTGTGGTCCCCTGGATGTAAGGAAGGTTCACACCCAAGATATGGTCTTTAGGAACGCTTCAGATTGAAGGCTCCTTCTTGGCCCTGAGGAAGGCTTTTTGACCTAGGTGCCTACTGTAACCATTCTTCTCAAATACATCTAGGAGATGAGCCTTCTCCGCTTCCAGGCTCTCCTCATCCGAAATTCTTACAGCACGTGTGGCAAGCGTGCTAAGAACCCCTAACTTCTGAGCGGGGAAATGATGCGAAGACGCATGCAAGTATTATTCAGTATGCGTCTTCTTTCTAAACACCTGATGAGAAAAGGAACCATCCACTTTCTTAGAGATAAGAACATCCAAGAACGGAATACAACCATTATCTTCTTTTTCCATCGTGAATTTAATGGCGGCGGACTGGTTATTGAGGTGACTGAAGAAACGATCCAGCTCGTCAGGACCATGAGACCAGACAACACCTGTGTCATCAACGAATCTCCTCCACAGCTTCGGTAAGAGGCGAGAGGAGGCCAAAGCCTTAGACTCAAACTCCTCCATGAAGAGATTAGCGACGACAGGGGACAAGGGGGAGCCCATGGAAACTCCGCAAGTCTGCTCATAGAATTTTCCCTCGAAGCTGAAGATATAATTTAGTAGTGACCATTATAAATTATATAATTAGGGGTTTGACTTTGATCATCGGGTCAAAGTTAGCCGTTGCAATATAGCTGTTGGAGTCTCTGCACACTCTATTTAATCAAGCTAAGCCAGATTAGTCCTTCAACTTGTCCTGACGATGAACCACACTAGTTGGTTCGAAACGCGTCGACAAAAGATTGATTATGTGGTTTTGCCGAAGATTATCTAAACAATATTATTAATTATATTGGTTAATAATAATAGTTAATAGTTATTTTATATATATATATATATATATATATATATTAATTTTAAGTTTAGATCATTAAGGTTTATAAGTCGAGTGCATGTGATTGATATTATCAATCATATTTACTAGCTAATAATTAAATAACAAATTTTCTAAATTAAATTTAAACTGAAACAACATAATCGGTATAAATTTTACCTCGTTATTCACTCTAAATCCTATGGTCATCTATAACGTTGTCTAGCCATTAAACGTTTTGCTTTTTAAGCCAGTGTAACTTATCGAGGTGAGCACGGAACTCTAAAGTAAATAAAATAACACTAACATGAAACTAGGGTTAAGGAAACAAAAGGCATGGTTAAATTTAGAAAACATGGAGGAAAGAGGAGGCCATCCCCATACCAAAATCATCTTCCCATTTCCCATTTTGAAATAAAGATTTATTGCGTGTTATAGGTACGATTAGGTTGTTTAATTTAATGAGATAATTAGTACGCATACTTTATTATGAATTATGAAATAATTTTTAATATATAATAAATGAATTTGTATTTTATATATATATATATAATATTATTTTATTTTATTTTATTTTATTTTGTCAATAAAAATTATATTTTAGAGAAATATGTATTTCATTTTTAATTTAAGCCATAAATTGTTATTTATATTTTACTAGAATGGTTACTAGTGAAACACTCTATAATATTGAGAAATTTTATAGTATGGAGATTAATTTTCTTGATTTTAGATTAATTAGTTACGATTTTTTTTTTTAATTTACAAAATATTTGAAATACATAAAGGAAAGTATATACCATTAACACAATTGAACATAATATTTATCTTAGAAAACTTAATAAAAGAGAACATTTAGTTAAAAGGTGGTGCTTCTGATTTTCTCTCTTTTCTTGATTTATACAAAATTACATATATATGAATGAGAAGTTACTCTAGATTTACCTTTTGACATTGTGACCTAAAATAAGTGTCTATGTTATTCTACATTTTGATACACCCTTACTTTCACATTTGAAATGTACCAAAGTGTAAAATAACATTTTGACCCAATGTAAAAAAGTAACTCTATAGTGACTTCTAATTCATTTAAATGTAAATGTTTATATATCAAGTAAGGAGAGAGGAATATAGGTCTCACATTTTAGCTAATTTTTCTCCTTTATTGGGTATCCTAGAGTAAATATTGTGTTCATGTGTGTGAATGGTGTGTACATGTGTATGTTCTTTCCTTTGTATTACAATTATTTTGTAAATTCAATAAAAACTAGTAACCAATTAATCTAAAATCTAAGGAAAATTATTTTTTATATTATATTGAAAATTTAGAATATTAATAATAGATTATGTTACTATATCAACGTATAAGGATCTCTGGCAACCCCCCGTGGTTTTATGAATTGTAATATAGACGAGGCCTCTAAAGGAAACCCTACCATTGTTGGGTATGGAGGCATAATAAGAGATGACAAGGGTTTAATAAAAGTCGTCTTTCATAGTCATGTGAGTAAAGCCACTAATATGGTAGGGCCCATGGCCCTCAAGCATTGCCTAGAAATCCTAAATGACTCAAACTTACATAATACAATTATTGAAGCTCATTGCGAACTGATAATCAACTCAGCTAAGAAAATTTGCAATGGAACAGTGCCAGACAAAGTTTCGAAACACTGGAGATTACTGCAAGTCTATCAACTTATTCAATCCCACTTGCGCACCATGAGAACCCTTAGTTTCACTCATGTGCGAAGAACAACCAACAGGGTAGCAGACATTATGGCTAATGAAGGCGTTCTATGTACCAAAAATAACAGAATATATGAATGGTCAGAGGTTCCTCAAGGTCGACTGAGGGATGAATGCCACAAACAGGCAACTTTAGACAGGGAGAGCTGCCTGAACAGAGGAAATAATCAGAATGATGTATAAGCAGAGTGTTCAAAAGCAGGAGGTCAAGAGAAAATCTAGGGGTCAGAAATGGATTCGGCAATCTTTAGTTATAAGTTTCTCGGGCGGGAAACTTATTACAGATCAAGTCTTAAGGAAAACATTAAGTTTGTTTGGCGCCGAGATCCTCTTTAAAGAGTGGGCAGGTCAATATAATCGTGGAAATACAGTGCATTTCGTGCGACAAGCTGCTCATAAGTTAACCTTCCTATCAGATCCGAAAGGCGATTGGGAATGGTCTCTATAAGGGCTTCGAATCCGCAGTTGATGTTAACATCCATGCTAATCACGAGCTTTGTAAGGATTTGCCCGCATCTAGTGGATTTCGGGCGGGGAACTAGCTCGGGAGTTATTTCCCAGATCGGACCCGATACGACTTTAGAGAAGGTTTTGAAAGCATTTCGGGTCCATTTTTTTGGTTATTCGGTGGGCTAGTTGAGCTCCCGATATCACCCCTCAACCATTAGATCTTTGAAAACAAATCGTGCGGTCGTCGGTGGTTGGTTTAGTGTCGTGGGCCCTAGGCCTGGTTTTCGAGACTTTGGTTCGGCTTCTTAGGTTAGGTGGGGCCGGTTTTCTTGTGGGCCTCAGTGCCGTGGATTGTAATTTATACTTGTAACTTTTTTAGTCAGTAATATAGAAGGAAATACTCTTGCTTAAGAAAAAAAAGAAGATTATGTTACTATGAACCATTGTAATGAAATATACATAAAAATGTATATATTAAATTAAAAAAAAAAGACTTTTTTAATATGAATTTGTATGCACTTAAAATACAACTACTAAACGCTTTTCTTGCTAAAGAACAATTATAATGCTAAAGAACAAAACTAGTTGTCCTAATGGCTCAATAGCCATTGAAGAGAAAGATACAATCAATTGATTGTAAGGTTTTTAACCTTTTAAAATCTTTTTGCAAAATCCACATGTAACTAACCCCCACACAATTGAATAATAATGACAAGACAGGTCAATTTGTAAAAAACCCTACTTTAGTGTTTAAAATGTACGAAAGTGTATAAAATACTAATTGTACCATCACAAAAATGTCATTTAATGCTTAAAAAAAAATTGATACTTTAAAACCGCTTGTAACAGCGACCACTAAAATGAGGCTTACAAATATATTTGTAAGCCAATACCACCGTTTTTTACGTATAAAATATCAAAATAAATAACGAATTAAATAAAAACCACATCTTTATCAAGGAAGTGGTTTATCCTTTATCTTCATTTAAATGAAAATTGAATATAAAGGAAACGGTCTATCCTTTATCTGCCTTAAAGTAATCACACATGCAGCTTCCTTCTGAGATGTGTTCTCGTTGAGCATGCCGTATGCGACAGAAGAAGAAAGTGTCATGGATTTCGTAAGTGACAAGTTGAAAATGGAATGTTAAGGAAGCTCCATACGCAACATAGGGTTATCCCATCCAGTATAGATAGGTCGGCTATGGAAGCTCTTGAAAAATCTCCACCAGTGCAGCAATTAGTCATTATCAAATCCTGCTTTCCTCTTGCAAACTATTATTTTTGACATAAAGCCTCCTAGTCAGGGATAACCTTGACGTGGACATTGTATGATACTCGGGTATTGAAATTCGATTAAAGTGGTTTCCCTGTTTTTTTGGTTAAATTCTAATATAAATTTAAGAGATAATTGACTGCATGAAAAGCTAAAACTATGAGCATCAATCAATGTATAATTTATTTTATTTTCACGAGAGAGATGACGGTCACCGTAGTGGGTTTCGATGACGTCAATTATAATTTTAATTTAAAAGACGATTGAGAACGTAGAGGTATTACGATGAGCAGGAAGTGTTTAGACAGAATTAAATATTAGTTAAATAACTTTTATTGTAGCCATGTAAGACAGAGAACACCTAAATACGGCATCTTCTCCGAACCGACTCGAGTATTCTATGGGTGAAACGTTGATTCCCGCAATTCCTTGAATCTTATGATAAGATGTGACGTCGATTTCCACTAATTCCCGACAATTATGATAAAGATGGGTGGGTAGTAGCCGCCTCTTTCTCCCATCTGCTTCGCTGTTTCTTCCGAATAAATAATTGAAAGCCTTCCCTTTCGCGTCTGGTCGTGTCCTCGTATTTAAAAACTAAATTAATGTGCGGCGCCCTTCCAGTTTCTTATTAAACTGTTTCCACTAACATTAAGCGAGGCTTATATCCTGGGCCACTGAGCCATTAACGTGGCGTCGTAGTATATGCCATTGGTTGGATTATGGTAAGTGCAAAGACTTGTATCCTGAGCCACTGAGCCACTAACGTGGGGGTGGTAGTATATGCCATTGGTTGAATTATGGTAAGTATATGCCCGTACAGTGAAAACGTGATACCCGAAAGGAGAGGTTGTGGGAGCCTCGGAGGGTGTTTGCAGAAAGCAGTGGCCTGCAGCTGGTGAGTGGCAGAATGTGAGATCCATGGTGATAGTGCTTCTTCCTTCTGTGTTTAGACCCGCTTCTTTATCATTCTGTTCCCTGCAAGAATGACGGGTTCATCTATCTCTATCGCTCTCTCTTCTCCATGGATTGCTACGAGCACCTCGGCAGAAACAAACACTGCCTCGTCAACGATGAACCTTTCATAGGCCCCGTTGGGTTGTACAGGATTTGATGCTGTTGGGTGTTAAAAAAGCTCCTGTGATTTTGCATTCTCATCCGTTTTTTCTTCCCTCCTTCCTTTTCTGATATTTAATAATCCGTTTTCTTCACTTTTGTGCTATGTAATTTTGCACGCCGTTACTCATTGTAATTTAGTTATACGCTAGTTACACAGTTTGCCTTTTCTAATTTGGATATTTTTCACTGATCAACGATGTTAAGTGCTTCGCTTCTTTTGTTTTTGATAAAATTTAACAGTTGAATACTGAGTCCTCAAGGGTGACGGTATGGTGGTTTACTGATGTTGTTTATTATATTTTTGATTTATTAAAAAATATTATTTTTAATGACTACTTACAATCATATAAATTAAATGTTTGTTAAAAAGGTATACGCATTAAATCATTCATACTCCAAATAACATAGTTTACATCATTTTTTTAATATTTTTTTAAAACACAAACTAATTTTAAAATAGATCTTAATTTTTGATTTGCCACTAATATTAAGAATATTTAAAAATAATTTAAAAAGCTAAATGTTTATCATTAACATAATAGTTATTATAACTAAATTAAAAACATAAAAGCAAAGTAAACACACCTATAATTAATATAATTTTTTTTAAATATATAAAATAAAATATATATATAATGGTTACTAGTATGTGTTATTTTTGGGAGATGATTATAAATTAAGATATAAAGGTAGAGGATATATACTTCTCTAAATTTTAATATTCAAAATTTGAATAGTGAAATTCTAATATTTAAATTCATATGTGAAAGAGATAAGGTGTTTTATAATTAAGAATATTATTATTATTACCATGAGATATTATTATTATTATTAAAAAGATATATAAAACATTTTTTGTTTTTTCTTTTGTCTAAGCTTGTCTTTTAATCAAATATTTTACACAAGTTTTTAAAGTTTTATGTTAATAAGTTTATTGAGTGAGAGGCTCATTCTACGATAAAGTATGAGAGACATGTGTAAGTATGTCGCATCCTCAAAGAATAATAAAAAAAAAATAGCTCATATCCCTCAAAGCAAAAAACAAAAATCAAATAATCATATAAATATATAATAAAAAATCCAATAACACCACAATTAATTGAGTTGTTCATATTTCAGTTTCACTCTCCTTGGCTCTTTGATATTTCACTTTCATTCTTACAATAATAAATAAAACATTTTGATGTCTATCTTAAGCCAACATAGATCAATCTTAAACATGTATCTAACATGAGGGATAGATCCATCTTAAACACTGGTCTAACATGGGCACACATCATCAAATTTCTTCAAGTGCAAATTTATTTTACATTAAAACAAAACCATGTGTAAGTCTTCATTGTTTAAATTGTATATTTGAATGATATATATATATATATATATATATTATATATATATATATATATATATATATATATATATATATTAAGTATACTTCAATATTAATTCATATTAAAATATTTTATTTATGTAACATATTAAAATATTTTTGAAAAATTTAGGGTTTAAATATCTTACTGGCATATTTATTTCATGCCTAATTACTTTATATGAAATTATATTAGGTGATATAGACAACTAATTAAATATGCATAACATATTCATTTTTATTTTTTATTATGACCTTCGTATTAAAATATTTTATTCATAATTCTATATATATATGAAGTTGATATTCATATAAGTTGGTTAACATAGTTCTTCAAACAATTTCTTTAAGTAACATGTTAAAATATTTTTCAAAAAATATTTTAACATGTTACTTAAAGAAATTGTTTGAAGAACTATGTTAACCAACTTATATGAATATCAACTTCATATATATCTCTATATAGAATTATGAATACAATACTTTAATATGAAGGCCATAATAAAAAAGAAAAATGAATATGCTATGCATATTTAATTAGTTGTCTATATGACCTAATATAGTTTCATGTAAAGTAGTTAGAAGTGAAAAAATATGCGACTACGATGTTTAAACCTTAATCTTTTCAAAAATATTTTATCATGTTATTTAAATAAATTATTTGAACTATGTTAGCCAACTTATATGAATATCAACTTCATATATATCTATATATAGAATTATGAATAAAATATTTTAATATGAATTAATATTACATACACATAAAAATATATATCATTCAAAAATACAATTAAAACCATTAAGAATTACACATTATTTTTTTTACCGTAAAATAAGTTTACACTTTAAGAAATTTGATCCCGATCCATGTTTAAAATGGATTTGTCCATTTTATTTCATTATCTAAAAAAAATGTGCTTTGTATCTTTTTTTCTTAATTGTGTTAACTCACTCATCACTTAATTAAATATTTTCCAAAATATTCTAAATATTTCTACTAACACATTCACATCAAGAGCCCGTCATTGATATAAATGGATAAGCATCATTATCCACGCATAAAGCATTAATTAACATATGAAATGTGGAAAATGATGTTGATGGATGCATATCAACCACTCTATTGATGCGGTTGGGCTAGTTGCCCACTGATGTGCATGGTTCAAAATACTAGACAAATAAGCATGATTATCCCCTCATAGAGGCATTAATTAACATATGAAATGTGGAAAATGATGTTAATGGATGCATATCAACCACTTCATTGATGTGTTTATGCTAGTTGTCCATGCAAATCACTAGACCAGGTTTGACTATGATTGACATTGTATATCCATGGTTAGAATTGTTGAGGAGGCCTCACCATGGTTGACAATGGTTAACCATGTTTTCCAAGTGGTGCTGATGGTTCATGATGACTAAAAAATATTTAACATGATTGACAAGGTTGATCATGGTTGACCTTCATGGAACAAGGATTACCACAGTTGAGCATGGTTAATTATGGTTGATTAGGGTTGAACTTGGTTGACCATTAATGTATTAATGTATTTATATTACATTAATATTGAGCATTGCTACATTAATGTTTTTCAACCAAGTTTTAGCATGGTTTATGTTATGTTAGTGTTATTGTTACTTTATTGTTTACACTAATGTTACATTAATTATTGAAGAGGGTTAACAAGGTTGACCATGGTTCAACTTTGTGACCATGTTTGCAAATAATTAAGTGAGTTTGACCATGTTTGAAAGTGGTTGATTATTATTTGTTAAAATTGGCAACTAAGGCCAAAATCCATGTGGGTCATCTTATTAATGGAAGCTGATATTTTTCTTCGATCCCTCTCATCGAGAGGTGTTGGATTGATCTAAAGATCATCCACTTTCGATAAGTATTCATGGAGATATGAATTTATTTGTGTTATGGGACAATTCATCAAGGTCGGCCAGAAACCAAATTTAACCCCACTAGTGCCCAACATTTTAGTATAAATAGAGGTGGCCTTCAAGTCATTTTAACACACTTAGGATCTCTTCCTCTCTACTTGTCTTCAGGTTTTAGTAGGAGGAGAGATCCTAAGGGATAACACTGCCCTAATCCAGAGGGCAGAAGCCGGAACTGCTGTCAATAGCCAAAATTGCCGAAATTGTTGAAACTTCCGGGAACTGCCTAAACCATTAGGAAAAGCCAGAACTGTCAAAGTTGCTGGGAACAGCGGAAACTGCCAAAACAAATGGGAAAGATGATGTAAAGGGTAGAAGCCAGAACTGCCGAAGTTTCTAAGAAAAGTCGAAACTACCCGAACATCTGAAACTACTAGGAATAGACAAAATTGCCGAAATTGCCATAACTGTTAGGAACTGCGTAAATTGCCAGGAAAAACAAGAACTATTAGAAGTGACAGGAACTGCCGGAACTGTTAGAACTATCAGAATTTTTAGGAAATGCTGGAACTGCCAAAACCTCCAGGAACTACCGGGAATTGGTGAAACTATCGGCAATAGCTCGGAACTGCTCGGAATAGCCAGAACTGTTGGAACTACTGGAACTGTCGGGAATAGCCAAAATTGACAGAACTGTTGGAACTATTGGGAATAGTTGGAACTGCGATGAACATCTGGAACTGCTGGGAAAGCTGACGTAGAGGGCAGAAGCCAGAACTGTCGGGAAAAGCCAAAACTACCGGAACTACCGGAATTGTTGGAACTATCCTCTACTTTAGATTCTTTGGGAATATGGCTTATTGATTGTAGTGCTTCAAGACACTTCATCAGATAGTAAGGTACACTCTCTAATTTGGTAGAGATGGAAATAATCAGGGGATTATACTTGGAGCCGATGCCACCTGTCCCAGAAAGGGTGTAGGGAATGTTACTCCTCAATTGAATAAGGGTAACTCGATTCATTTACAGAATCTCTTTTATGTACCTGATCGCAAGAAGAACCTGGTGTCCATCTCGGAAATGGTAGTCAAAGGTTTTAGGATGGCACTCATCAATGGAATGGTACGTGTTAAAAAATAGAATTTTCAAAGATGCTTTTTCTCATGGGTTAAGGGTTGGTAATTTGTATCAAGTTGCAGGATGGTCCATTAGGGATCATGTCAATTGACATATCACATCTATAACATCGGAGGTCTACCTATGGGGCCCTACCCGATGTGAGTCAGATGGTGATAGGGATGCCTAAATTCAAGAAGAGCATGAAGGTACATGTTTGAGATGTATCAAAGCAAAATTTTATAAGGGGACCATGCCCCTCATGCAGCAGGTCCACAAGTTTGGAACAACCAAAGGATTTTGAGATTGATGATCACGAATCTCATGTATGCAGGTGGAAGAAAGCACTCTATAGCTTGAAGCAAAACTCCCCGGGCATAGGATGAGAGGATTGACGGCTGTCAAATGAAGTTGAGATTCACTAAGAGTGAACCCAATCCAAACCATTGTTTGAAGGTTGTGCATGGTAGACCTATCATACCAATACCTTATGAGGATGACCTATTTCTGACACGTGCACACCCTCTCATTTGCAGAAGTAAGACGGAGCTAGATTCCGGATGTTGAATGGTAAACTGCAGGCCTGCGACTACCTTGAGGATCTTAACTTTTAGAATTTATATGGTAGTGATGTTGGACCAGATTTGGGAAATGCCTTTGAGTTTCATAAACTCATTTGCGTTGATGTTCTTGGTGAACTTTCATCTGGATATATGTTTTCTAGTTAGCATGGTAGCTCATATTTGGTTGAGCCTCACTAGATTGGTGCCAAGAATTTTCTGAGATATATTCGTGGCACAATATCTCATGGATTGAGATACATTTCCAGAAATATGAAATTGCATGATTATTCGAATTTTCACTAGGCATGCAGTGTGGAGGATCACTAGAGCACTTCTTAGTGTTGGTTCTGTTTGGATTCTTCTTCGATATCATGGATGAGCAGGAAGTAGAAGGTTTCTATAAGCACCGCTGAGACCGAATACATAGCTACAAATATGATCTCATGTTAAGTTGCATGGTTGCAGAAGCTCTTAAGTGAGTTGTTTGTACACATGATGAATACCACTTTGATTCTATTTGGCAACCAGAGGGGGGATCCAATTATTCAAGAATCCAGTATTCAATGACTGCTCCAGCAGATAGACATCAAATATTGCCCTATTTTGGATATGGTAGGTCGATGAGTGAGGAGGCTCCATCGCATTGAGACTGATGTACAGGTCACAAAAATTTTTTCAAAGCCCTGAGGAAAGGTCAAATCTGTGACTTTCCTAAATGACTTGGAGTTGTTGAGGGCCTTCTTATAAGGGTCCTGCATGTTGCATGCATTGAGCTCTGGGATCTCAGGGGGGCTTGGGGTGCTTACTGGAGCAACATACGACCACAAGGCCACTCACCCTCCCTTCGTGGTGCTCTATGTACAAGATGACAGGTTCATCCTGATGAGCCCCAAAAATGGGTAACTTATTGGGCTCATTTTTCCTATTGTTCTTCATCAATCCACCATTTTTCATAGTTTATGAATGTTTTTTGAGTATATTTATGTTAGTTGAATGAATGAGAATAGTCACTTGACCAGGAAGGCTAACACGTGGTTATTGCAGATTTTTGGACAAATTTTGGACGAAGGCCAAGCATGAAGGAACAAGGGTGAGGATTTGTAGGAAGGGTGTCTCCTGCACTAAATGGCCCCTTCCTCAAATTCCCCACCCTCAGCTCAGAGTTCAGGGGGCCATCGAAAAGTATTCCAAATGCAGCCGAGCAGTTTTGTGTAAAGTGACTGATCACTGGCAGTTCGAGCAGCCGAGCCCCTCGAGTTAAGGAGGGCTATTGGAGACCCTCGTATTGCATAAATAAGAAGGCTTCCAGCCTTTGTAGGTTACTTTTTGAATAGTTGTATTCTGCACTATAGTGCTTCTAGTTTCTCAGCTCATTTTGTAGCTACTGTTATACAACTTTCTTTGTGACATGGTTATTTTTGAATAATGAAAAGCAGTTTCATTTGGCATCAGTTCTGAGCTTTTTCTTAGGAGCTTATAGCTCTTGGGGTTCGGCCCAACCCAAGTGCCAAGGCCTCCTTCATGTACCGTTATATGTTTTTAATGTCTTTGCAAAATAATTTCTGTTAAGTAGATTACAGTCTTGCTTGGTTACCTAGGTCATTGTTGATGATTAAGAAGGCTTTTCATTTTCAGACTGATTTGATAGGTTAATAACAAAGAAGGTCTTCAGAAAAGGGCCATCGAGCACCCCTGATCTCACCTCTCCCTCTGTGGGACCATGAGCTGAGACCAAGCTGTCCTTACCGCAACCAAAAACACTGTCTTTGCTTCATCATGTAATTGTTAGTGTTAGATTCTCATTTTCAGAAGTTGATACCAGTTGTGGTTACATGCTCAGGTTCATGATTGCTTAATTTTCATATCTATTTCACACGATTTTGTTGCAATAAACTTTTGTTCATTTTCTTTGCCAATATTCAGGTCAAATTAGGTTAAAGTAGCTAGGTCTTTGGTTTTCCAAGTCTTTGTTTGAATAGTTTGGAAAATAACTTGCAAAGCACCTGTGATACCTCTTTGCCTACCCCTACTCCATCAATATTGCCTGCTCCATCCTCCAACTCTAATTCTTGCCTCGCATTTGCCACGTTCCCTCACTTTGGCCTAATTTCCATATTTTTGTGCAACATTGCTCTACCCCTCCTTGAACAAATCCATCCATCCTTATCACTCACCCGCTTCATTCGCCAAGTCCTAGACTTCCTCACATCCTTATCTCACCTCCATACCCAATTCTTCACCTTTTTTTCCACCATTAGCCCTTCAAAGCTCCCTTTCGGAACATCCTGTAGAAACATCCTATAGAAGCCACAGAACATCCTATAGAACCCTTGCAGATTTCCTATAGAAGCTCACAAAAGGGGTTTCTTGAGATCCGAGCACTGTGAAACTCTTTGGAAGGGTGACAGGGACCCCTCAGGCCCTCTTCTATACTTCCCAACCTCCTACAAGTGCCTAATCCATTTCCCTTCACCAGTCAACCTTTGCATAGTAAAAAATAGTTAAAGCACCTGCAAGATAATTCTGACAAATTACTCAAAAATGAAAAAAGATGTTTTCTTTATATTTCTCTTCAGAAGTAGCTAAGACACATGCATTTAAGCTTTCTAGAAGTAAATGGCATCAATTTCTGTAGCTTTCATCCTTTTACTTGCGCCAGTAGGGTTAGTCGGTACAACTAGGGCTTGCTAGGGTTTGCGTTCCTTTCTAGCTTTCAACTTCTTTCTGCAAGTAGATTAGCGTCTGGTTGAGTTAGTTTTCATCCATCACAGTTAAAAGCTTCTTCTAAGAACTGGTAGAAGTTGGCTTAAGCTCCTAATGGACTTGTGCTAGCTGATCAAGTGATAGCCTGTGGCAAGAGCTAGTGCTTGTGCATATAGCACCGTCGCTTCCAAGTTTGTTACGAACTACTGGGTTGATAAAAGTAAAGAAGGGAGTCCTAGGAGTTGCAACATTATTGCTACAATATTGGAGCCCACCATTCTTTTTGGCACCATTGCTGGGGAAGTGTCAGAGTATTTGTGATTGCTGTTTTTCTTCTATTTTCTACTACAACCTTCTGCTAAGTAGTTTATTTCATTTCCATTCTGCAATTTCATTCCTGCAAAAGTAGATTAGACATTTCCTGCTTTCATAGATTAGCATTTCAATTCTGCAAGCATAGATTAGCATTTCAATTCCGCAATTTCAATTCTGCAAGCGTAGATTAGCATTTCAATTCCGCAATTTCAATTCTACAAGCGTAGCCTAGCATTTCATTCCTGCAATTTCATTTCAGCAAAATAGATTAGTCCTTTCCTGCTTTCATTTCAATTCCGCATTTTCATTTCAGCAAGATAGATTTTAGTTAGTTGCAATTCAATTCATTTCAGTTTTGCAGGTACAAGCAGAAAAAAGAAAAAACAAAAGCAAACAAAAATATTTCATTTCATGCCTCGTAGGAATAGAGACAATATCGGAAAATTCCTACCCAACACCCCCACCACATCACTGAGTCACCCTTCTCTCTTCTTTGGTGGCAGTGATCCAGAAGAACCTATAGGTGAACCTCCTAAGATATATGAAGATCCTATAACAGAAGAAGAGCAAGAAAGCCTTCCTTTTGAGACCATGGCTGAAAATAGAAACGGTAGAGAAGATGAGGAGAGAATAGAAGGTGCCTTTCCATTCGAGAGACCAACGGGGACTGAAGATGAAAAAAATAAGTCCCTCAGCCTTACCCCATTTCCATGGATTGACCACTGAAGACCCTGATACCTTCCTGTTTGATTTTGATGTCCTTTGTTGAACTTATGACTATGCAAAAGATGAGAAAAAGTTGAAACTCTTTCCCTCTACCCTCAAGGATGCAGCACTACGCTAGTTCATGGGGTTACCTAGAAACAGTATCACAACTTGGGCTCAGATGCAGCAAGCCTTTAACAACAAATACTGGGACTAAGGGAGAGATCTTTCGGATGACCATGGGAAGTGATGAGTCTTTAGAAGACTACGAGGAAAGGTTCCAACTTAGCTATAAACGGGTCAGGTGCACGCTTGACCTGAATCTCTGAAGCTAGTTTGCTTCGAGGACTCCCCAAAGACCTTCTATATACCCTCCATCTGCTAGGTGGGGGAGACATTACCAACTACCTTATGAGGACATAAAGACTGTGTTTAGAAAACCACTCTAGGGCAGCCTGGAGACAAGGTAGGGGGAATCCACTCTCAGCTAGTACCACCTTCTCCAAGCATGAGTTTGCTAATCAGATGGAAGACCTCAAAAGTGAGATGAGAGAAACCATTGCCATGCAACTAGATAATTTATGAATCCAACCGAAAGAACGAGGAGGCTGAGAGGGCTTTGGCCATTTTTTGTCCCAGATGTACCAGGAAGCATCCTAAGAACGAGTGTCCATTGCACTCAGTGGAGGCATGTTTCGGTTGTGAGGAAGACCACCCCACGAGCCAGTGCCCAACCTTACCTAGACTTAAAGCCATGTACCAAGGGGCTGAGGGGGCCACTGAGCCACTGTACTTCCTCAACCAAAGGAGGTCGCATGGGTCCAGACCTTACCAGCAGGGGATGCAAGGAACATCCCAAACTTATTACAACCCCAACCAGTCCGCTCACATGCCTTCTTGGGGCCCCCCTACTCATCCTTCCTCGTCCAACACCTCCTCCTTGGTCTTATCCATCTCAATACCATACTCAACCTGCTCCTCATTCATTTCACTCTCATGTACAGCACAACATCAGTGGAATGCACCTCAACGGGGTGGACCGAGCCCAAATAAAACTCTCTCCCACTATTTGTCCTCCACCTCCTACTCAACCACAACCATTACCTCCTGCTCCTCCAAGAAAACCCAAGATGCGTGCTCAACTGAACCCGAACCCCAACAATAGATAGGCCCAACAGGTATACACTGGAGAGTCGACATGCCCTACCTATGTTGTGGAGATTTAGGAGATCAACCTATGATCTGGAAGGGTCCTTCCTGATCACCAGCCTCCTCCCCTGGATGAAGAGGAAGAGAAATAAGAAAGTGAACCCAAAGCCATTCCACCCTTTCCTGAGAGACTAACAGTAGCCATGCAACCAAACTAGAGGATACTGAAATCTGGGAGAACTTAAACAGTTGTGTGTGAAAATCCCACTTCTCCAGGCATAGAAGATGTACCAATCTACAATAAATTGATCAAGGAGAAGTGTTTCAGGCACCCAGGCAAGCACAAGAGAGATGTCCCGACTACCAATGTCATTGGACAACTGTCTGATCTTATGTTGGGACAAGTAATCTGTCCAAATATTTGGACCCTGGGAGTCCTGTAGTTGATGTCCACATCAATGGCACCATAATCCCCACACCTTGATTGATCTAGGGGCTGCCATTAATGTGATGACTAGGGACACTATTCTTAAACTTAACCTTCATGTTTCCTTAAGAAAGACCTCGACAGTACTACAATTGGCAGACCGCTCCACCACGACTCCCGAAGGGATTGTGGAGGATGTCTTGGTCTCTGTTGATTCTTGGGAGTACCTTGCGGACTTTTTGGTCCTTCAGCCAAAGGAAAACGCACTGGATACCCCCTGATTTTGGGAAGGCCTTGGTTAGCTACTGTGGATGCTTACATCAGTTGTCGAGCTGGAAGCATGACCATCAAGAATGGGCCTATGTCCAAACAGCTAGTCTTATACCCTCCTGCCCAACTTTGTTGGAACATGACCTACCACTCTGTTGGGGTTGGAGGAGGAAGATTAGGGTGAAGTCTACTCTGCACCATTGTGCATAGTAGAAGCCACCAGGGGGAGGTCCTCTGACCGAGGATGACTTGATTGAGAATTTGATCCAAAATCCACCTCCCAGTGCACTGTCGTTAGACGCGTTAGTGGAAGGTACCCAAGCTAGCGCTTTAGTGGACCTCTGTGTGGTTGATCCGACCTCACCCAGAGTTAAAAATGTGGAATTTGGCCCTGAAATAACCTTAAAGATCGGCTCATCCCTATCTTCCTCTCAGGAGAAGGAGCTCTGTAGCTTATTCAACCACCATTTGGATGCCTTTGCTTGGAGCTATAAGGAGATGAAAGAAGTCCACCCTTTGGTCTGTACCCATCACATTTATATCAAAGGGGATTGTAAACCAGTCAGGTAGCCTTAAAGGAGAATGAATCCGGCCCTTAAGGACATCATTAAAGAAGAATTGCAAAAGTTGTTGGATGCAGGATTCATCTACCCTATCTCGGACAGCGAATGGGTTTCTCCTCTGGTGATTGTACCAAAGAAAAATGGGAAGTGGAGAATCTGTGTAGATTATCGAGAACTTAACAAAGCCACCAAGAAGGACCATTTCCCTTTACCATTCATAGATCAAGTGCTAGATGGGCTGGCAAGCAAGAAGTTCTTTTCTTTCCTAGATGGGTGTTCAACGAGTATAATCAAATCCAAATCAGCCCAGAAGACCAAGATAAGACCCACCTTCACTTGTCCTTGGGGAACCTTTGCCTACCGAGTCCTTCCCTTTGGGCTATGCAACGCTCCTACCACTTTCCAGAGAGCAGTATTGAGGATATTTGCAGAGCTGGTTCACGATTCCATGGAAATCTATATGGATGACTTTACTCCTTATGGGTCTAACTTCCAAGAAACATTGTCTAACCTGGGAAGTTTTTAACCAAGTGTATTGAGATGAACCTATCCTTAAGTCATGAAAAATGTGAATTCCTAATGACTGAAGGGACCGTGTTAGGTCATACCATTTCTCAGCAAGGATTACATGTGAATCCTAACAAAATTGCTATCATCCAAATGGTTCCACCTTCTCAAAACGTGAGAGATGTTCGGAGTTTTCTAGGCTTAGTAGGATATTATAGAAGATTCATTAAAGATTTCAGTAAGATAGCCTCGCCATTGTTTGGCCTCTTAGGGAAATATGTTGAGTTTAAATGGGACTAACGACTGTCAAGGGGCTCTAGATGAGTTGAAAGATAAGCTGGTGTCCGCCCCGATCTTGAGAGGTCCAAACTGGGCCCTACCTTTCCAGATCTACACCGATGCCTCAAACAGAGCCATAGGGGCAGCCTTAGGACAAGTTGAGGAGAAACTACCATATGCCATATACTTTGTCAGCAAAAAAAACCTATCAAGGCAAAGATGAACTATATTGTACCAAAAAGAGTTCCTCGTTGTAGTCCACTCCCTAAACAAGTTCAAACACTACATCACTGGCTATCAAACATTCATACACACTGATCATGCTGCGATTAGATATTTAATGAATAATCCGATGTAAATGCTCATATCATTAGATGGTTACTCTTGTTGCAATAATTTGATTTGACCATTGTGGACAAGCCAGGTAAGGAAAATGTTGTTGCTGACTTTCTGTCTAGATTGGATTGGCCTGCATGTGAAGAAGGGACAGTGGATGACCATATTCCAGAAGAACACCTGTTTGTTATTTCAGTACTCTCTCTGTGGTTTGCTGATATAGCAAATTACTTGGTCTCAGCACAGTTCCCTCAACACCTATCCTCAAGAGAGAAGAGCAAAAATTGCGAGGGAAAAGTGCCCCATTCACTTGGATCATGGGCAACCTGTTTAAACCTGGCCCAGATCAGATCTTGAGGCGTTGTGTTAGGGAGGAGGAAGTTTTGGATATCCTCTTGACCTGTCATGATGGGCCTTGTGGAGGTCACTTTGCAGCGAAAAGGACTACCTTCAAAATTCTATAGGCAGGCTACTATTGGCACAATCTTCATCAAGATGTCAGAAGATACATCAGGCAATGTGACCGATGTCAAAGGATGGGGAAACCGACTCCAAGGGATGAAATGCCTCTCCAACCTCAAGTGACCCTCGAGCCATTTGAGAAGTGGGGCATGGATTTTGTGGGTCCTGTCAACCCTCCTTCAAAGAAAAGGTCGTACATCATTGTGTGCACAAACTACCTGACAAAGTGGGCAGAAACCAAGGCAATCAAGGCAGTGATAGAAGGAAAAGTGGCTGAGTTTTTTAAGGGAAAATATCTTCTACAAATTTGGCTACCCAAGAGAGCTGGTCACCGATCAAGGAAGTCAGTTCACCTCTAACTGATTGAAGACCTGCTCGCTCATCACAAGATCAAGCACAAAACTTCCACCCTTATCATCGCAAGCTAATGGGCATGTGGAAGTTACTAATAGATCGTTGGAAGAGATTTTGACTAAAGTGGTAAGAAACAGTAGGAAGGATTGGGCAGATCGCTTGGTTGAGGCCACTTGGGCCTACAACACCACTTGGAAAACTACAACATGTTTCACACCTTATGAGTTGGTCTACAGGAGGAAGGCTCTGCTGTCCATAGAATTCGAGTACAACACATTGAGGGTGGCAGCTCAGCCGGACCTAGATCTCAGCCATGCAAAACGGGAAAGATTACTACAGCTAAATGGATTAGATGAACAAAGAATGCATGCCCTCCTCACTCAGAAGTAGTTCAAATCCAAAGGAAGATATGGCATGATGGACACTTAATGAAAAGCAATTCTAGCCAGGAGATTGGGTGCTACTGTATGACTCAAGATACAAGGATTTCAAAGGGAAACTAACGACAAGGTGGTTATGACATATACAGTGGAGAAATGCAATGACAATGGTTCAGTCCTTATCAGGACATTGATGAAGAAGCCATCCCATGCTGTTAATGGGTATCGATTGAAAATCTACAGGAAACCCCTTTCGAGGTAGGAGTTCATTGAAATTTGGAAAATCAGTGCTGGTAGTGGAGCAGGGCCCTGTCTCTACTCCACCCAC